>JAWWLV010000121.1:75650707-75738870 GCA_035041135.1 Platyrinchus mystaceus | reverse complement strand
AAACTTGTGTAACTCCCCAATTAACATAGGTCATCCCCTTCATTATAATGTCCAGCCCCTGATGCCTTTAAAAATGTGTTCTAGTGTCCAATAAAGGATTCCAGTTTTACCCCATAACTGGGATCGTGTTAGTCTCTTTTCTAGACCGCCACTGGAGTCAAATTATGGAGTAAATAGAGGGAAGATGCTAAAAGCATATATCAAGAAAGAATCAGTGAGACAGGAGAGAAGATAAGAATGACAAAGTTTGCTGGGCCAACAAATGTGAACTACTTGCTTAATCTATGGATTATTCTCATATTATATACTCTTATTGTAACAAAAAGACAGCTCTTACAGCAAGAAGAGCAGAGTAGAAGATTTTGAGTTTGTTTAGACTCAAGATATTTAATAATTTCCCTATAGCATTCAAGTACAGAAAGATGCTAACAGCAGAAAAAGACTTGGGGGTGTTGGTCAGCAATCAGCCAAACACGAGCCAGCAGTGTGCCCAGCAAAAGAGGAGCAATGACTCCCTGGCCTGTATCAAAAATAGTGTGATCAACAGGAGAAGGGCAGTGATTGTCCTCCTGTACTCAGCACTGGTGAGGTCACCCCTTGGGTGCTGTGTCCAGTTCTGGGCCACTCACTGCAAGAAGATGCTGGAAAGAGAACAGAGAAAGACAACAGAGATAATGAAGGGTCTAGAGAGTATGTCCTACAAGGAGCTGCTGAGGGAGCTGGGGTGATTAACCCTGGAGAAAAGGAGGTTCTGCAGAAACTTTATGGCTCTCTATAACTATCAGAAAGAAGGTTGTACCCAGGCAGGTGTCAGCCTTTTCTCCCACACAACTAGCAACAAGATAAGAAGAAATGGCCTCAAACTGCACCAGGGAGGTTCAAGTTGGACATGGTTGTCAGGAATTGTAATGGACTGCCCAGGGAAGTGGTAGAGTCACCATCCTTGGAAGTGTTCAGGAAACAACTGGACGTGGCACTTCGTGTTGTGGTCTGTCTGACATGGTGGTGTTCAAAGGCTGGACTTAACGATCTGGGAGGTCTTTTGAAACCTTAATGATTCTATGAACACTATCGCTAATCTTAGGTATTGAAATTTAAGTCAATCAATACAACATTTTCAGCAACGCTGAATATCTATTATTCCCACAAGAGAAGTTAACTATAAAACTAAATTCCATATATCAATTTGCACATCACAGAAAACACACTGGTTATTTCCAAAACAAAGAAAGCGTCTGCAATACAGAAGTAGTAACTCACATTTATGGCAGCTGCCACATATGTATAATATATACATATTTATAAAGTGCTGTTCTTCCCATTTCTGATTACTAGTCTTCATACATTTGAAGAACAAATGTACCCTAGACATTTAAACCTGGGATAAAGCTTCTAACTTGAAATGAAGATTTTTTACTCCCTTCTCTATGATTTAATCAACAAAGAATAAAAACTGGTTATGAACATGAGAGAATTATGACAAAAAGCTCAACATCCTGCTCTGCTACATATAACTTCCAAGAGATACAATAAAGAAAGAAAAAACAATATTCAAAAGAGGCAGGAAAGCACATAGTAACACTAATTAAATAGCATTTCACATGTACTTTAAAAAAATTTTAAAATACAGCATTTCAAATCTGGAAGAACAATCTCCTATCTATCTTCCTCTCATTAACCAAGCCCTTCAGGCAATTCCTGCAAAAAGAAATATAGTCCATATGCACATTCTGATACCTCATTTATAGGATATCAGGAATAGTACCTTCAAAGTTATTATATCTGTAAATTACTTTCTCTTAACACAAAATTGAACAATTTATAAAGGCAATATGATTATATACATATATAATTAGAAATAAAATCAGGTCATGGTCAGAAAGCCCTTCTTTTAACCAGAGACATAGCTTCAGGATAATGATGTTTTTCACCATTAGAAACCAAAAAAAGGCAAGTCAAGCTAATTGTCTTCCCTGATAAGCTGGCTATTACCCAGTAGCTTTAGTGAATCTAATGGAATTTGGTTGAAGTCAGAAAACATGAGGCTGACCTGTCAGCCTTTATTTTCCCTGCTAAAAAAGAATGAAACTGTAAAACCTAATGTTTTATGATACTGTCGTTCCTACCTTTCACTGTTTCCTTCATCAATTACATTTAGGGAAAAAAAGGGATCTAAAATACTTTAACAAGGATACTGTTTTGCATCTCTTTAAGACTCTTGATGCTAACAGCATAAACAAGACGGCATTGTGAACTCAAGCTACTTTCTGTGTAATTTTGGACCCAGCCAGGCTTCTGAGGCAAATCATACACCTGGCTGAGTAATTTAGATGTTCAGCCCCCCTGGGATGCATTCTGTCTGAGACTTTAGATTTGCCCTATCTCATCTGAAAAGTACTTTGCCTCCAAAACATATGGACATCACGAAGGCTCCCAGATGTTGAAGACATCTTTGAGATGTCTTGAGGTACCTGAAAGACCTTGTACTTCCCACAAATCCCCTACGGCTCTCCCCTACCATGTACTTCTGCAAACAGATAAAGCAGTCCACAGCACAGAAAAGCTCAAAGAAAAAAATTTACAGCTCAATTATCTTTTTTATAGAAACTTATGTTACTCAAAGTGAAATGGATAATATATAAGAAATCTGAAATTTTCCAGTCCTTGGCCTTGACTTTCACCCTTTGGTGTACACTGTACCTGTGCCTTTGTAGGATAGGATAGGTTATAACCAGGCTATATGTTCCTTAAAAAAATCAGATTATTTTTAAAATCAGTTTATTTTTAAAAATATTTTTTATTATGTAGCTTTTTTACAAATTCACTCGAGTTAATCATATTTTTAATGAAAAAAAAAAAATTGAAGAGTTAGAAACAAGATTTTAAGCACAGTGGTTTAAACTTTTGTATTTAGAAAGTAACATTACCAGACAACCCAATCACCCATACTATTTTGTGCATAATTCCATAGTTTTTCTAGTTTAGAAGCTAAAATGAAAAGTATTGAATGAAAACATAATTTACAGTTTCCCTTTTGGGATCTCTGTATTCAATTATTGGTAATCAAAATAGTGATTCAACTACTTTCAAAATTCATTATTCTTAAATTATCCTCTGGCTGTTCCAACTTTGTTACTTAAAGTAAACAGTAAGCAGCTGTTCTTCCACTGTCACTACCTGCTTCTTTTAACTGAAGCCCTTTTATTTGCTATCTTGATGGCTATTAAAATATGCTTTTGATAATTCTATCCAATTATTTTTATGATCTAATAAAAAGAATGCCATTAAATTTCAAACATCTTTGAAGGCAAATGAGGGTGTACACAGAATGAGGGTGCATACATACAAAAAAATTAAATTAAGATAGAAATTTATTAAATCTGAAATTATATGGACAGAATCAGAGTATTTATCAAGGAGAGATCATAAAATATATTTAAAATTTCAAGTTCTCCATTAGATTCAAGAGAAAAAAAAACCACAGGCCTCCAAAATAAGCCTTATCTGCTGCCCAGATTTATAAACAAGATTTATTCTTATTTCCTTGGGGAATTCACTGTGATTATAGAATGATGGGAGAAAAAGAAAATTCTTGTAACCCTCAGAGGCTTTGAGAAGATCCCATGGAGAAAGGTATGATGTATTTTTAATAAACTCTGTGAATTTTAATAAGAGGATTTAAAGCACTGAAGTAATATTTCATTGAGATAAAAATAAGTGGTGTTAAATTCTACCCCATTCTAAACAGAATATGAAAGATTTTTTTCTTGTCTTAAAATCACCTCCTGAGATTTATTTTCAAACAATATGCCTGTACTTTTTGAAAAACTTTTATTTCAGAAGTTACTCTTGTTCTTTAAGACTTTTTTGGCTTTTTTTTCTTAGATGAATTTTTTGGTTTGGTTTGGTTTTGGGAGTTTGTTTTGCTTTGTTTTGGGGTTTATTTAAGGTGTGTGCACAGAAGGGAGACTGCAAAGGTAGAAGATACAGAGACAGGCAGAATAAGTAGAAAGAGTCCAGAAGAATTCCACTGAGAGTTTGGTTGTGTCTATCTCTTCCTCAGTTCTTAGGAAAATATATGCTGACAGATGTCATGCTGTGTTCGTTTAAAATACTGCAGACAAGATTTCTACTATAGTGACAATTATTTCTTGAAAATTCAGAGAATGTACAAAAAAGGCTCTGATGCCTAAAAGTAGCATTTTCTGGTGAGAGTAGAATGAATCTTTATTCATAAAGAATATAGAATTCAAAAAGAAAACCTTCACATTAGAAATTACAGTTAGCACGTACATAGCATTGAACTTGTTTTTCCCTCTATATTATCACCAAGAATTTCCCAGTCTACTTCATCCCCAGGATACACATTTCTATACTGTAAAGCACTGAGTGTTTTGGGGCAAGGAGGTGTTCTGCACCCTGAATTGAGAATGCAGGGTCATTTATGCATCTAAGGAAATGTGAATTATTTTCTCTCCGACGCTCCTGCTCTCCCTACCGACTTTCAATCCCCAGACTGCCCTGACCTCTCCCCTTTCTGCATCTATGCTGTCTTCACTTTTAGGGGATACAGGCTGGATTGTATCCATCCTGCTGAAGCCCCTGTGCTCTTATATTGAGATACAATCACATCTAAATGATAAGCAAATGGCTGGCATAATAGGTTACATCTATACCACACATTTAAAGTTGGTTTGACTCTGGGTTTGTACTTGCTTAGTCTCCATGCTGTTAGATACGTATCAGTACTCTGTGGGATTCTGCATCTCCACCCATCATGTCAAACTAATGAGCATTTTTGAAAAGCAAGTTTAGAAAGCTACTTTGAAGCTGTTAACTACTGTTTCCTAAAACCAGGACAACGGAGAATAACTTCTGTTAGCAGGGATCAGACCAAGGTGAGATGCAACAACATTCCTTACCAGCCACCCCTATTGCAGAGCTGAGTCTCATTTCTGCTCCTCCCAAGAGCAGGTAAGCACAAGATTTGGTAAAAAAGTGCTGTTATTTTCCACCTCTCCACTGAGGTCAAAGCACAGATGCAGTGGTACCTATGACTTTCTCCTGCTCCTGGGAGGAGAACCCTTCCAGGACAATGCCTTCAAAAAGTCTGAATATACATCAACAGTCAAGCATTCTAGTTACAGTTTAAGCATTTAATCCATTAAGGCAAGCGAGGTTTCCTAAAATCTGATTTTGCTGGCAGGTAAAAAAGATGAAGGGGTTGTGATATTGGCTATGACTTCTGTCAGTGATCCATTGAAATTGTACAGAATACTTCTTTCTCTTTTGTTGGAAATAAATCAAAGCTTCTCTGCTTTCACTACTATCACACTACACGAAATACATGGATAGTGCAAAATGCCAACAAATTCTACCCGTCACAAAGGCTCAAAGAATAACATGAAGAGCACAATACAAGAAACTCCTAATACACCTAAATATTTTCCCACATGGAAAGAGCAAGGATAAAAGGCTGTGGTCCAATGAACAGGACACAGATCAGGAGATAGAAGACTTTTGATTCCCATTCTAGCTTCACTGCTAATTCAGTCTGCAGTCATACTCAAGTGACCTTAATACTTCATGACTAAGGATTCCCATACAGGCAATAAATGCAATACACATTCACAGACGATTTCTGTTGTGTCAGACCTGAAACCCAAAATTTTTACACCTGTTTTTTAAAGCTACAATATCTCTTTAGAGTAAAAGTGAACAAAATTTAGTAGGAAAGAAACCACTTTCAAGTTTTAATGTGTCAGTCTCCACCAAGAATCACGTGTCCCTCAATCAACAAAATGAAAATTTAGGAAGCAAGGTTTACATACCCAAACATGAAAATTTCGTTTCAATCCCTATCATCTTAAACTGATAAACTGTAGTCTTTTTTCCCCCCTCTTTTCTTTAAAATGTTAAATCATATTATTTCAACTTTGGATAATGAGAAAACAATCTTTTAACTTTTATCAATGATATTCAATAGCACATCATAATATCTTGAAATTTTTCACTAAACTTACATCTCTCCTAAATTGTAGAAAGTGTAGTGAAACACATTTTTATATATTGTTGAATGGAATGATTCAGTTTCATGTGTATTGGAACCATGAGTTCAGTTATACCCAAATATCATATGAACAACAGAGTTTAACTGCCCAATGAAAAGTTTGGATTTTTTTTTTCCTAATAAAATCCCTTGTAATGCATCTGTGTACACTACATTATTCTCATTTGCAATAGCAGTATGTATTAAGACTGCTGTTTTCTCCTCTCTAAACATTAAAATTATAGCAAGTGCATTAGCAACTGACATATTACCCTTTAAAAGCATTAAAGAATGCCATGGCTTTTAACATGTACTCTTCCACATTTATTAATTAAGCATAATTTAAAGTAAGTGCACGTCTACTGAAAAGCATGACAGCAATCATTTTCCAAGGATGTGTGGATCATTTAATTTATAATTTGTGCTAAAAACCCACGTGCTGATTTCTAGTGCTTGAAAAACTTATATAAGGGACACTAAAGACCCGCATTTTGCTACAAAAAGTATAGCAGAGGTGTTAGTTCTTCTGATGACGTCTGCCATTTTGCAGGGACAAATTTCCAAATACTAATCACAGAAATAATAAAATACTTTATGCAGTAATAAAATATTTTATGCATAGACAGAAAAATACTAATACACCTGAGAAAAAAAAAATCATGAGTGATCCTAAATTGATTTTACGTAGAGATTTCAAATTAACATTTCCAATATTTTATAATATTTATAAAAAACTGCAGAAGCAAACATATAATAAAAATTAATTTGCTGATGTTGATGTCTGTACTGATAACGTAAGTCTGGCCATTAAATGGTGAAAGAATGTATCTTATGCTAAATCTATAAGAACAGAGTGAAACTTAGAAATAGACTAATGGCTTTGTCCATGAAAGGTTTGACTTAATGGACAAGAAAAACAAGTATCCATCTTACTGTTTTGTCAACTCAATCTTCTTCATGCAGTCAAAGTATCATTATTTAAATAACTTCATCTGGATGATGAAACTCCTGATTTTATTCTAGGCTAAGTTACTTCAGAGACTCCTCTGCTTTAAGGCAGTGTACAGAACCTAAGAATATTAAGGCAATCAAGAAACTCCATTACCAGAGCAGGGGACAGAAATGATGTCTCACACAGTCACGCCTAATGTTTCAATGTGCTGTTCCTGCCGGGGAAGATTATTAAGCATCATTGCAAAGAGAAACTGTAGCTTCCACCCTAAAGGATGTTTGTTTATGTATAGATCAAATGTATAGGTTGAGTTGCCAGCAACTTTTTCTGAAAGCAAGCACAGCAAAATCTCTATGAAACTTTAATGCCCACTTATTATTAGAATGCAGATTACAATAAATTATCTTTTAAAGAGACAAATCCTGACTCTCCTAGTTGAGACAGATCTACAAGAGATTTAAAAGCAATTTTTCCCAGGCCTGTCTGAAAGTTTGCAGTCAGTTCTTATCCTAGGAGCTTTCACTGGCTTTGAATGATGTATGTTATGAATTTATCATTTAGACATTTTAAGATATTATGTAACTATTTTTAATTCATATTTATTATGCATCCCAAAAATTTACTAGAAGGTGATAATGAATGGGAGGACAGGGTATTTATAGGACAGATTACAGGTTAAATCAGTAGAAGAAAGGAGCTCTACATTAAATCATGTTGACTATAAATCATCCTTATCAACAAGGAACAGAGAAACAAAATGTATTAAAACTCATAGAAATATAGATAAAGGAAAATATTTAGGATTATAGTGTTGCCTAAAGACCCAGGATGGTAATAATGAGAATAATTTGCTACGAAGCCAGAGACAATATTAATAAATTTAATGCAGACATGTAGTTACATGCATTGGAGGTGACATTTATATCTCCTATTGACGACTCCTTGAAATGATTCATGAGGGAACACACCAGAGGAGAGATTAGTCTTCAGTTTTGCATAAGACTTGGTAGAGAATATGACATTTGAAGATCATAATATACTCAAGCTCATCATCAAACAAATTTAAAAGTTATAGAAATTAACTATAGTAATATTTTAACTTTTAAAAAATAATTATACAAATTCAATTTATTTTAAAAATATTTTAAAAAATTGATTAAAAGGGAAAAATGTGGGTAGTATAGAGACTCTTCTGCTAGTAAATGAATATCAACACACCAGTGCAGTCTGTAAAGAGTAAGTGTATAGATTATTAAGAGAAAAGCTGACCAAAAAGAATTGCCGATGATAATAGCTGACTGGGGATTAACGTAACAGATGAAAGTTTATTTCAATAATTTCATAACAAAACAAAAGAAAAGTGAAAAAAGAATTTATTAAAAAAAGAAAAAAGCAAAACACCAAAATCAACTTATATTTATTGCTAGGGAAGGAGGCAGCAGAGGTAGTCTTACAAAAAATTAACTCTTTCTCAAGAGAGATCAGCTAGTCGATTGGTATGTTAGAAAGAAAAATAGAGAACAAAACACAAAACCAGTATCATGTCATGGTGTAAACTCACAATGAGTACCTATGACAAATACTGTGTGTGTGATCTCCACATCTCAGAAAAGTTATAATAAAAATAAAAAAGTACATAGGCAACAGGGAGGAACACAGAAACAAAATAGCTTCTTTACAAGAAGAACTGAATTGACAACAACTCTCCTACTGGATGAGAGACCCTTGGTGAGTGGTACGATAAATTATTATAAAATCATGAATCATATAAAAAAATACTTTCCATTTTCTCCATTTTTGGCAACAAGTTGAGGTGGGGGTAAATAAAAATTAAAGAATTTAATTTTTATCCAACATGTCCAACATGCATTTGAAGTGTAGAACCACATTAGCACACAAACTTGCAGAAGTGAATGGTATAAAAGAAAAGGTATAAAAGAGTTTGAAAGGTAAATTGACAAATTCATGGTGGAAAAGCTGTTAGTACAGTCTGTGGTACACAGATGACTTCTGGAAACAAGCAGGATGTTCTAATCAACTCAGCATAGGTTTGATCAATTCATGTGCTTAACTGGTAACTGGCAAAAAGAGAATATGGGCTGAAAAAGACTTTTTGTCTCCCCTAGTACCAAAAAATGTAAAGAATATCAAATTATTTCACAGGCTTTATCCTTGAAGAGATAATGTCTCCTCAAACTCTTCTTAAGTTCTGGAGAGAAGACAGATATCAACAGTTTGCTCTTTCTCCTTTTTGTTGTTCACAAAGCTCACAACTCAGATGTGCAAAATATAACTTTCTCCAGCAGCTAAAATATTTGCAAAACTTGGCAGCAATACAAGCACTTTCTTCTGACCTTCTTTTCTCCTAAATTAGTACAAGACGACATGAGCACTAAACAGTAGCACAGCTGCAATACTAATAACAAGGCAAAATATGCCACCTGCCATACAATTCTTCATTGTAAGAAAATAAAATTGAATCAATCAGCATATGACAAATGCTGCTCAAAAGTTTAATGAAATACTGGATAATAGTTGTTACAGTGATAAACAGTATATCATCCTATGTAAAACAGGTAGAATCAACTTGTTATTTCATACCATAATAATTGTGTGATTCAAAAAGTAAAAAAAAAAAATCAAGTTATAGAATATCTTATTTGCTTCTACTTTATATCAAAATCCATTCTGTGAAACTAAAGGAAAATGTAAGATCTTTCTTAAGTCAATGACCTAGGAGGTCATTATGAAACTCTGCTATAAAATAGATTTTCTGCTGTTGGGTATTGAAGCTTCTCAGGGGACTATGGTTTTCTTAAACTATTTGATTTTACTTAAGTCTTATGAAATATCTTATGAAATAACAGTAATTGCAGATTTGAATTATACCTTTCTTAGCAAATTACAGTTACAATTTCAACAGAGGTGTTCAAATTTATCTTGTAGGACATTAGAGACAATGTAATACTGTACTTTTCACCTTTCAAGCTGTCAGAGAAAACACCATGTTAGAGAAATCTAAATTTCTACACTGAGAAAACATGCACATTCCTTGCTCATGTGATCTATTTATTCCCTTTATTTTCCACAGTTTTATGCTGTAACACGTGTCTACATATATTTGGTAATGTTTGTAATGGGTTAGGTTGCTGTTCATTGGGTAAGCCAGTTGTAACAAAGGCAATAGAGATAATATTTGAAGACTGTTACAACTGTTTAATAATTAAAGATATGCTCCTTTGAAGATAATGAGGAGAGAAAAGTTCAATTCCCATTTTCCTTTTCTCTTGCTATAATATTCTTTTTCTCTTTCCATATTATCTTACATCAGAAATCCTAACTAATAGACTCTCATCCCTGAAAACAGTTTAGTTTTCCACATTCATTTTACTCTTCATATTAATTATTTTTATGCTGCTTCTCACCCACTGATCCTCCTAAAGTAATTATTTCCATGTTTTGTCTGATTTTAGCTGGTCTTGTGTGTCACCTTCTTTCCAGAAGCCCTTTTGTGTGGTGACATCTAAGCAGTATTATCACACAGCTGCAGTCTTCCCCAAACTTGAAATTCATTTCCTCAATAAACACCATCACCATCCTTTTGCCTCAGAAGAGCAGTATTTCATCCAAGAATTCACATAACCCACTTCTTTACCCTCCTGCAAGTCCTCCACTCTAGTCTGCTTCAGTCAGGCTCTGCAAATTGACATCCATATACACCATCCAAGTATTTTTCTCTCCTACCATATTCCAGCCTCATCTGTTATTCTGAACCTAGGCAAAATAAGTACTTTCTAAAATTGTGCCTAGGTGGCAATAAGAAAAGTGAGAGCTTCCCAAATAATGATGACTAATTTATTCATTAATTTATTTATTTGCAACTTGCATTTTATTGTATATATTTTATTTTCATTTTAAAAGCTGCTGTTAAACCAACAAGGATAACCTATTTGTTTTGCTGCATGTGATAATGTCCATTTGAAGGCACCATCAGGAATTCAAACAAAAGCGGTAGAGATACCTAAAAATATTCAAGAATGCAGATATTCAAAACATAACCTCCAACATAAGTGAAAAAAGGTGATAATATTAATGCTGGCAGGAAGTAGTCATTGCCAAGTCACATTAGAAATTTATTTAATGGTTTGAAAGCACTGTCAAGAGTGTGTTGCAACACATAGAACAGGTAAAAGTCACTTTACCATAGCAAGCTGAAAGCAAAGTTCTTGCTCTGAAAAGCAGTATGTTGCATGCAAAAATTTTTTTGCAAGCTCAACTTTTAAAGTCTAACAGTGGGCTGGGTTTTTTTCAGGTTATCTTTTTCTAGTTTAGAAAAATATTATTTAGCCATGGAACCCTCTCTCCCTTTTTTATGTAAATAATCTCAGGAAAAACAGGCAGATCCACCTCAAAACTTTAGCCTGAATTACTTTGAGGTCTCTATGTCTAAAACAAATCTGCAGTTTACAAGAAAAAACTATTTGTTGACCATTAGGGACAGGAAAAGACACACAAAAGCAATACAAACATATACAAACTACTCCTTTTAGTCATTTGTGCAAAAGAGGTGTGTATTCTACAGTGCTAAGGATATTGTATGAAAGTACTCCTAGTTGCCATACTATTTTACAAATAAGAACAGAAAATGTTAATTTATTGTGCACTCATTTATTATCACGACAAAAAAGAGCAACATGATACATTCCCTTTTTTATTTGCAAGTTATTTGAAGTAGATTTTCTATATAGTAAAAATGATTTATGGTTCCGCTGGATAAAACAAACCATGATAAACACATCCAAAAAGACCAGAAGAGTTGAATTTACCTACTTTGGGAGAAGGTATTTCTCAGCATGGAAAAGAGAATATTGGAACGGTCTAATTTTATATATTTTCTACTTAATTCCTAGGGACTGACAACTTAATTTATTGCATTTTTATTCCAATCCCTTCTTGATAATTTTGAATATTCCTCTATGTGATTGTATGTACCACATACTAGTCCTCCAAGATCAAGAAGCCTCTGTGGGACTAGTTGCCAAATGAGGATTACCAAATTCAGAGCAATAAGCAGAACAGGAAAATACAACCCCGCATAATGGCAAATAAGGGAAGGAAATTGCTTTCTCCTTCCTTATTAAAGTAGGAAATAAATTTCTAAGGATGCCATAGTCCTCAGCATTATAGACAGAAATGATGTAAAGCATATTCCTGATGCAGAACAAGAGTGACAAATGCCTGATTTGCCTTTCACATGGAAGGATGAAACTTGAGTGCTCTAGAAACCTTATATAGGTGAACTTATAGTTTTCACCTTAAAAATAAACACTTAAGGACCTAAAAGCAACTGTCACTACTATTTGCATGCTGGTGAACAAAATATTTTCCAGTCTGATCACCATCAAAATGGCAGTAATTATGGTTTCATGTTAGATAAAAAGAAAAGCAATCTTAAGAGTTTGGTAAGGAAGAATGCAAGACTAAACTGGATCACCATCAGTACTGCAGAAAATGATTTAATATTACATTGGATCACAGTCTCTGAACAGAGGTTAACATCATTTTCTTAGGATAAAATGTAATTCTGGGATTTATATGCAAGAGTGGTGCATTCAAAAACAGAATACATTTTTTAGGCATCTCAATACTCTTATAGCAGCTGCTGGCCTTTTTTTATATTTTGAAGGACTATGGCTGAGGAAGGATATGGAATAATTTGAGACAGTCCAAAAGAGGCAAATAAAAATGATAATCAGTATATATGTATATGTATATCTTGACCTACAATTTACTTGGTAAATCTTCTAAGAATATAAGAGGGGGTGTTAAAGAAGAAAATTCATCAATCTTTGTGTAGCCTGAAGACAAAATAAATAGCAATGAGCTAAATTCCAGAAAAGGAGATTTAAATTAGAAATCATGAAATTATCTTGAAGAGTGAGGAGTGTGCAAGCAACAAGAACAGGTTGCTAAAAAAAGCTGTGCAATCTGTTAAAGGGAATTTTTACAATCATCTTTAAGAATGACACAGTTATAGTATACACTGTCTTCATGCAAGAAATCTACCCAAGGACTAGATAACCTTTTGTAGTCCTATTTATTAATCCTGTGATCAAATAAACCTTTAAATATACCCTTATATGATATAAGTCTTTTCCCTGGAAGGAAATGCTACTGGGAAAAAAATGCTTTCAGTTAACATAGTTAACTCTAGTTCTTATGCCTAGAGTTCACACTAGACATAGCAGAGAAAATTTCAGGATGATTCACCAGAATGATCACAGCCATGTGAGGCATCTCTTCTAGAGGTATGAATTAAATTTAACGTATCAAATGAAAGAACAAAGAGTGACTTAGTCTCTCTACCTTTATAAGAACATAAATCTCAAAAACAAGGGGATCTTCAAAGCTGCAGACTAGAATATAAGGCATTATAGCAGCTAATGAACGCAGAGCACAAATTTTTAACAATTAAACATCAAAGTAATTTACCAGGGACTACAAGAGGATATATATATTTATAGAAACAGATCTGAAAATTATGCTCTACTTTAATTATAAATTTAGACTCAGAAAAAGAACTTGGTATTGACCCATTGAAATTTGAACTTTTGAACTTTCTTTCAACACCACAGGTGCAATGTCAGCAGGCAGGAGCTGAGATGTTGAAGTGTTCAAAGCACCTGGTGAACTTTGAATTCCAAAAGAATAATGATACAATATATAGTTAACCCTGGCTTATCCAGAAAGTGAACCTGGATTTCAGGATTGCATAAATATCTATGTCATCCTGGAAGGGTGGACTGAAGCTCTGGAGTTCCATGTAGAAGGTAGAAAAGACTAGGAAGGTAATGCATGTGGAATTTTGTTGTCTCAATATACTCATCTAGTGCTTTTTTATGTGACTGAAGATATCGCCTCTAAAATCTACAGTAGAGGACAAAAGTCTGTAGTTGTGTTGAAAATTCCAGCTCCAAGCTTATGGATGTTTCATAATTTAGTGCATCTTAGATGGCACTGAGTGTCTTTGTTTAGGTAACTAAATCCAAACCTTGAACCTTCAGTGAAGTCACTAGGCAGTGAATCCATAACTACTTATTTTTTATCCTTCCGTCAGAAGGGATTATTAACATTTTTATCCATCACACCAGATTCTCACTGCCTCTTTTCTGGTAAAACAGCCATGCCTCAGAATTAAGTGTACCGAACAAGAAGACATCACAAGGCTGTGTGCTCATAATTTATTTCAAAAATCTTTGGTGATATTTTTATCATAGCTGTGGTGGAGGTAAATTTGGTTAGTACAGAAACTATCTAAAACACTTTTTAGAAACTGAATGACTGAGGACTTGAAAGAAATATTTTCTGCCTCAGACTAAAAACAGAAGTAATGAAGGGAAATACTGACAGAAAAAAACATGTTTGTACAACACATTATTTTAATTTTAGTAGTCTGTATAGACTGTATTTGAAGATTAAACCATGCTTGTTCTACGTAGTTTGTGTGTACAGAACACAAAGGTCATTCCTACTCTTTAAAATTTTAATGCTTAGAGTCTATCAGGCTTCCCTGATAAATAACGAATTACAAGTTTAGGAATAGAAGGCCTTTATCTTTGTGCTATTTTCTAATGCACTGTTATGTAACTTAGTTCCCAGCACATTGTTAACCACTTATAAAAGAACATGGTCAGAATGTGCGCTTAAACTCTGATTCCAATAGGCATTCAAAGAATCCCTATGCATACAGTATATCATGTTTCATACATACATTTTTACACATTTTGCTATTTTTTTTCTCAGTAGAGAAAACCTCACTAAGAAAAGCAAATATGGTGAACTATCATTTGCCTCTCTTTTCCTCATCCATTTTTCACGTGAGGCTGAAGCAAACAATCGTTTCCAAGCATCTGCTGTTTTCCTCACAAATTAACACAACAAAAGTCTACAAGGTCATCCAAAGTTCAAGATTACTTTCAGAAAGTAGTAACTGAAATGTATTAGTGCTAACATTAAACTCCTAGTTATCTCCCTTTTTGCACCACATTGTTTCTGCTTTGAATGATAACGTATTGCAAAATAGCTTATAAATTATTGTCTTTCATTGAGTATTTTTTGTGCTAGTTAAATGAGTCTTTGTTTGTAGGGTTTTTTAAAGCATATACTAAAACACCCCTAGAACATAAAAGAAAAAAATCCATACAAACAGTATGATGTCCACTCATGGCTCTGTTTAACAAGCTTTCTACTCCCTAATACACCTTCAGTGTTGGAGGATTAATCACCTGTGCAGATCTCATACTACAAGCTCGTGTAAAGCAATGCCCTTGAACCAAGAGTAGAGGCTGAAACGTGCCTACAGCTGAGGAGCTTATTTGAACACTCTTACAGTTGTGTTAGCTTTTTATAGCATACCTGACCCTCTCCTGACTCCTGTGGATAAAATGTTTTTTATAGTGTTTTCTACCTTATCAAAACAGAAAGCATCTGCTACTTATTTGTATGAAAATGGCAAAAATTATGAAATGTACTGAATTAATTTTAATCAAGAGATATTTTTATCCCAAGACATGATTTTTTTATCTACAGTGACTTCCTGGAAAGAATTCTTTCCTGCAGCAGAGTTGTCAATCAACATCTACATTGCCTGCAGCATAATACTGTATCATTAAGCAGGACTAACTATCTTTACAATAGAATATCAGCAACTATAAAATGACTTTCAAGTCATCATCTATGTTGTGACCTGTATTTTGATTAACTTCCTGGCTCACATAAGCTAATTATAAAGAAGTGGGCAGAAAGTGAGTAATAAATAACTCTTAAAAGTGAACAGCCTGGATATTTCATTTCAGATAGTAGAGAAAATTTTTGTTTCCCAATGAAGGACACTAAAGAAAAATCAAGTAATTGAAACATTTCCAAGTGAGTACCAACTGGAATGTCATCTCTTGACAGTACTGTTCCCTGATAATAAACCAGGAACAGCTATATACCTGACTACTGTATTTGTTTCAGCAGAACAACAACAAAAAGGCAAAATCTGTGCTCCCATTTGGCATTTTTGCTACCAGCTTCCATACTCATGAAGTCATTGTCTATATTTTCCAATATTCTACATATATTTTCTTATGTTCTGACCTGAAGTGCCACTAAGATCCACATTCAGATCAATTTATTCTGCAGATCCTACAAGAAAAACTAAAACTGGTGCCTTATTCCATTTTTGGTAATACTAATATGGAAATAACAGTTATACAAGATAAAGCCATCAATGCCTATGACTGTGTCTCACTTCTAACACCACACTGAATCATGAAACTAGAAACAAATTCTTATTTTCATTATTAAAGAGGCACTGACAAATGGAGATTCGTGCTCTGTCAATAATCTAACATCAAAAGTGTTAGTGATTGTAATACTGAAAGTTGCAGTGCTTGACAATTTGCTAGCTCAGCGAGGGTTCCTCTTTGTGATAAATCAAATGACAAGTTTGCCTACAGTCTTGAGGCAACTACTAACCAACTGCATGGAGTTCATCCCTCTCTCATCCCTTAAAACAATATGATCTTCAAATTAATCAGATGCCTTCATGATGCAGACAGTTTTAACTGCATAATTATGGAAATTACTGCACTCACTTGGCAACTTTCCATGCACTAATGCTTGGCTACACAGTACAAACAGATTATTTTTTTTTGTGAACTGATTCACCTTATTAGTAATTCCTGGTCTCTGTGATCTTGCTTTGCTACTCCAAATTCTAACAGTGTTCCAAAATGAGACTCCCAGTACAGGAAAATGTTTTTGTAGGTAGAATAGATCTCCAACTGCAGTTTGTGTAGGGAATGGCCGAAAGAACAAAACAGATTTTATCCCTGTAGTATGCACCTAATGTTTTACGCATCTTAGTTACATCCACACAGACATATAGATGGAAAAAAATGTTGTTTTATAGAACAATACTGTAATAAAAATGGTAAAACACCTCCCATTCTAGTTTATGAGTTCAAACTAACTGGAATGAATGGCACAAATACTTTAACCCAAAACTTTTTTCTTTTCTTTATGAGGAAAATCTGTGCTTCATAGTGCTTCCACTACTAGAAGGTCTCATTCCACAGTCTAATTCCACATATTTCCTCCCATTCCTTTGTGATTCCTTCAATCCTGGCACCTTTAACAGTGCAGCCTGATTAGGCAGAATATACATTGCTTTTAGTCTTTTGTCATCACAGCTGCACAACTATTATCCAATACTTTTTGGTGGATTAAGATACTGCATAGTATATTACATAGATACTGCATAGATATTGGCTTACCTTGAGCTAGTATTTATGCTTAATGTATGAAAACATTTAAACTTGTTTACTGGGAAATAAAACAAATATTTTATGTCAACCAGCAATCCCTTTAAAAAATTAAAAATTGTATATTTGTTACCATCCATTCACCTATAAAGTAATCATGTACATAGTGGTCAAATTTAAAATCTAGTCACCTTAGTATGATAGTTACATGTTTCAATGTGAAATTTATCAGTGATTCACATATTCCTAAAATAAGAGCTAGCAAAAAGTTGGAAGTGCAAACATAACACATTGTTTGATACCTGTACATTTTCATCCTGACATTCCACCAAATAAAAGAAGTCACACTATTAATGACAGTACTGATTTGTACAGGCAGCAATTAAGTACCTGGTCCTTTTGAACCTCATAATCTTGAAAGCCAGTGGTAGTTTATTTAACTCTGCAGTGGGTTATGCAATCTCAATCATCAAATCCCTTACAAGACTAGAAGAACTTTCTTCACCCTGCAGAGCTATCCTGACCACAACACACAATCACTAGGCTGCTGTATCTTCAGAAACTTAATTGGCACTCTAAAATGGGACTTCTTAAAAGTACAAGGCTACAGCCTGTTTGAACATACAAGCGAAATCTATGCATGTGTGCTCGCATTTTACCTGTAAATTGTCTTGCATGTCAATAAGAAGAGTACTTATTTCTTCTGGAAGTTTGTATGCTTTAATGCATAACTAGCAACTGAAATGCTTGATTACACTTCTAAGTGTGATGAAATACTACTCAGCTAATTTATTTCCTTTCCTTAATACTAACCCAACTAAGGATGTTTAAATGGTATTGAAACACTTTGAATACAAATGGTTATGTTTTCAAAGAATACCCACAGGCTCTGTGCCATATTTTTTAAAACTCTCCATTGTTTTGGCTCCTTTCCTTACCAGTATTGCCTAATTCAGGTAATCTTAAAGCATATATCACTCTATGGTCTGAACATTCTTCTTCCTTTGAAGAACTATTTCTTTCCCACAATTGCTGGAAAAAAAAAATCAGTGCAGAAGACTACCTGAGTCGAATTATGCTTTCTGCCAGAAGAAGAAAACATCATTGTCTCATCACAGTTCATTTAATCTGAGAGGAAGCACAAATGAGCCTTCTAATTTCTGGTGGAGATGAGAATCCAAATAAAATACATGTGTAGATAGATAAGTACTCCAAGGAAAATACTGAAAACAATACATAAATTCTTTCTCTACCATTTTCCTTATGGGTAGAGAGAACAAAAATTGTTTCCCCTCATCTTCTAAGATGTAATCTAACTTTATTTCTAACAAAAGAGTATTAGAAAGAGTTATGTTTTATCTGGCTATACCTTTCCAGGAACAGTCTTAAAACATAGTATGAAATGAAAGAAAGAAAAAGTACATCCCAATATATGCTAACGTAAATGGTGTGCAATGTATTTTCCGTACTCATTGCCCAATAAATAACCTTCATACAAATCCAATATATACAATGGTAAACAGATCAACAACCTTGGTAGGCACTCCTGTATTAACAAAGCATACAACATTTTGGCCTTGTGAAATTATTAACTACATTAGATTATTTTTCTCTCTAAGTAAAGGAAATTTCTATTTGCATACATTGTCTTCACATACAAAGAGTAAATGGGACTTTCTGTCATGAGTATAGTACTTTATCAGTGGCTATAATTACAACCCTTTTTTCTAGTTTACCTTGTTGAATTGTTTTGGTTTTTTTTAATCTCACGACATAATTTAAAATTATGCAAACCCCATTGTTTTCCAAGGTGAAGCACTGGTTTTCTACATTTCAAAACTTCAATAGATTGACATAACTTCTATATGTACAGAATAGTTTCATTTCTGAAAGGCTGGAACAAATCTAATACACTGTGGGGGTTTTGGATGGGATAGAGTTAATTTTCTTCATAGCAGAAAAACATATGGGCTATGTTTTGGATTTGTGCTGGAAACAGTGTTGATAACTGTATTTCATTACTGCTGAGCAGTACTTGCACAGAGTCAAGGAATTTTCTGCTTCTCACATCATCCCACCAGCAAGGGGGCTGGGGGTGCACAGGGAGCTGGGAGGAGACACAGCTTGGACAGCTGACCCCAACAGACCAAAGGGGTATCCATTACCATAGGGTGTCATGCTCAGCATATAAAGCTGGGGAAAGAAGAAGGAAGGGTGGACCTCAAAAATGAGGGTTTGTCTTCCCATCTTCCCAAGTCACTGTTACATGTGATGGAGCCCTGCTTTCCTGGGCATGGCTGAACACCTGCCTGCAGATGGGAAGTGGTGAACAAATTCCTTGTTCTGCTTTACTTGTGTGCACAGCTTTTGCTTTACTTGTCAAACTGTCTTTATCTCAAGCCACGAGATTTTTCACTTTTACTCTTCTGATTCCCTCCCCCATCCCACTCAGGGGAGCGGGTGAGTGGCCGTGTGGGGCTGAGCTCCCAGCTGGGTTAAACCATGACACACACACAGTTTAGGAAACCATTCAATAAACCCAGAGATTAGTTTCATGACAGAGAATGAGTATAAGCTTTAATAAAGCTTGTTTATATTCGCAGTTTGAAGATCTACAGATGTCTTTGTCCGTGGCTGTGTATTATTGAAGTCTTCATAATCAAAGCTTTCATCGCTCTAAATAATCTGCACAGCCAATTTTTACTGTTTCAAAGTTATCTTTTGAAACTTGTAAGAGGTATGAGTACAGTTATCCAAATCCAACCAAAATGTTACAGGATCTCCACTGCTATTGAAAACTCTCAGTGAAAAATGGAATATCACTTGGCCATTGTTTTTTGTGGCACAAAAGAAAGTTTGCCTTTAGCTTCTGCCCAGGAAAAATGTGGGATGGAAGAATAAGAGCCTCTGGGAAGAAGAATTCAAAGGGATGGCTATATATCAGATAAAGTGGCAGAGATTCATGAAACTTCGAGTGAAGACCTCTGGATTAAGAGTGACTACTTGAATGAAAATAGAGAGATTCATGATTTGGAGACACATGGGATTGCTGAGAATAGAAGGGAAGGCTACAAGCACAGACTATTCCCTCTTCTGTGTTTGTTCTGAAGCCAGAAGTGTGTATCACAGCTATTATATCCACAAAAAAAAAAAAAAGTGAGAAGACATAGGATATAATGGAGGAGAAAATTATGAAAGTTACACTACAAGAAGGATAAGAATATCAGAAAGCAGGCTAGGGAAAAGTACATCTTGACCTAACACAGAAAAAATAAGCAATCATAAGACTAAGGAGGAAAAAGAAATGTAACACAAGACATTAAAAAAGAAAGTTAGTCAATAATATTACCACAATCATATTAACATCCCTTGTTCCACATAAACTTTAACTGAGCATAATTACTTTATTTCCTTAATATGCAGAAAGGCTTGGAAGAAATTGTGTGATATAGGTTTCCTCTTATTGCTTTCTGAAATCTTATCCAGTAGACTCTGATCAGCAAAAATGCTCCAGCATAACAGAATTATGCCAGAACAACAAATGTTAGGAATTTTTCCCTCTAATTATTTTTTTCTGCTTATTTCCTAACACCAGTATACTTTTAGCCTGTAAACACATACTCTTAATGAAACATGATCAAATGAAGCTTCAGATTTACTTTTTACACTCTTAAACTTTCTGATTACCTTATTTTCAAACAATCTTTCTTAGTTCCAGTAGGAGTTCTCCCATATGGTAAAGAGAAAGTAAAAATTAAAGTTATGTCCTCCATAAAATAGAAATGAAGAGCACCCTTATACTACCTTTCCTTCTGAAAGAGAGAAGCAAAGAAGGAAAGAAGAAAAAAAAAAGGAGGAAGAAAAAGGACAGAAGCAAGAAAGAAGACAACAAAAGAAAGACAAAAGTAAAGAAAAAATTGGTAAGACTGTGAGGAAATTATATGAATATCAAGTTTTGTTATTTTGATCTCCAGTCTATTCATATGCCAACTCATTTACTAAAGCATGACATTTCTGAATCACTTACAACATACTCCCTGTTAATGAAATTATTCAGATACATGCAAGAAATAGTATCAGAAATTAGAATTGCTGCAAATATTTTTCTCATCAGAGCACTCAGACAATACAAAGAAAATATCATGCAACAATTCCTTCAAATTTCTAAGAACTCGAAGAGAATAACAGGAGCTATTGAATTTCCTTATTTATATCTACAGTATGAGACACTCATTCCAAGTCTTTTCATTCACATAGGAAGTGAAATACTGCCTCTGTTGAAATAAATGAGAGTTTTGCTATTGATTTCAATGAAACCACAGTTCTGGTCACTGTACTTTCTCTCACGGTTTAGAGAGATTCTTAACAAAAAATCAGGCAAACTACACCACAGGGATCCAACTCATTATAGTTATTTTCCACACCGCAGAGGGAAGGAATGTTTTCATTCAATCAGAAGACTGTGCTGTTTACCTCGTGCAACAACTTGTATTGAGTCAATCCACAGTGTTCATACACAAGGGTTCTCCTTTACTTCTGATGTTACAGTAGACACTGAGAATGTGGTGGGTTTTTTTCATTTATTTGGTTACTAATTTTGTTATGAAAACTATTCATAGCCCATTTTCACTGTTTAGGAAAAAAAAAGGTTAAAGCACGCATGAAATGTTAATTTATGAAACATCAGTGAAACCATTTTTACATTATTGCAATTATATGTAACTACAAAACTACATAACAGGAGTAGGCATCACACTTCTATCCATGTATTTTCTCCTGATTTGTTCCCATATGGCTGACAGGGTATAAGGGCGGGCAATTACCCTACTGTACCGACTTTGTCAATGCATCACCTACTCTAACGTAAAATGAACACCCCACTCTAATGTAGAATACCGCCCTTAGGGTGCAAAGGTGCCACTCTCTTGTGCAGCACTGCCTGCAGATTCAAGGCACAGGCTTTCTCCAGCCATTATATGACTATATCTACCCAGGGAAGGGCATCAAAACTGGTGAAGGGCCTGGAGCACACGGCCTATGAGGAATGGCTGAGGGAGCTTCAGTTGTTTAGCCTGGAGGATGCTCCTGGGGTGACCTTATCATTCCCTAAAACTACCTGAAAGGAGGTTGTAGCCACGGGGGGGTCGGTCTCCTCTCCCAGGCAACTAGTGAGAGGACAAGAGGACACAGCCTTAAGCTGTCTCAGGGGAGGTTTAGGTTGGACATAACGAGGAATTTCTTCACAGAAAGGGGTGATTAGATATTGGAACGGGCTGCCCAGGGAGGTGGTGGAGTCACCGTCAGTTGAGGCACTTAAGGAAAGACTGGACGCGGCACTTAGTGCCTTGGTCTAGTTGCCATGGTGGTGTCGGGCCATAGGTTGGACTCGATGATCTCAGAGGTCTTTCCCAACCTAACTGGTTCTGTGATTTCTGTGATTTTGTGGTTACCATTCAGCAAGCTGTTCCCCAGCTGAAAAGCAACCAACAATCCCGCAAAGGCTTTCAAAGAACTGAAGGATTTTTAGGCCTTCTGGGTAAAGCAAACAAACAAACAAACAAAAAAAAAAGTTTAGAAAAGAAAAAAAAAAAGGAAAGAAAAAAATAAGCTATTTGAAAGCCCAGCGGCGGGCTTGGGCATCTCAGCAGCGGCGCACGTGCGCTGCTCCCAGAGGGAAGAGGCCGGGAGCGCAGAGACGCAGGGAATGCAGCGCAGCATCCCGCGCGGGGATCGGGGAGCCGCCGCCTCAGCCCAGCGCCAGCCTCGCCCGCCGCCCCGGCCCCGCGCATGCGCCCCGGCTGGCGCACGCGCGGCTGCCGCCCGGCGCCCTTAACGCGGCGGGACCCGCCCGGCCCGGCCCGGCCGGGTTACCCCGCGGGCACCGCCGGCCTCGGGCAGCGCCCCTGCCTCCCGCGGGTGAGTAGCGGCGGCGGCGGCCCGCCCCGGGAGCCCGCGCCCGGCCACTGGGGAAGGGGCTTCACGGGGCTGGGAGAGGCCGGGAGAGGAAGGAACGAAGCCCGCCCCCGCCGGCAGCCGCTGTCGGAGGGGCCGGGTGCTCCCCCGGGCAGTGCCCTCCTTCTGCCCTCTGCCCTCCTCCTTCTGCGGGAGCCCCGCGTCTCCTCCCGCCCGCGGCTGATGCCCCTTCTCTGTTGTGGCAGAGAGGTGCGAGCGCTGGAGATGCGGCGGCTGGCTCAGGGCAGGGGAGCAGGCGCTGCCATCGGGGTCCGCTCTCCGCTCTCACTTTCACCGCTTGTCAGAAAGCTGCGCTGTGCAGCTGCCCGTGCTATGAACTGTCCCGGGGGTGGGTTAGTAGGTAGCTGCCTATGATGGAAGTGTCTGAAGGTCGCTTTCTTGTCATGGCCTGTAGCTCCTCAGAGTTAGGTGTGTGTTTCCATGTCCTTTCAAAGTAGGAAAACGTTGGCATGCCGAGGTCAGATACTCATATATGATATAACGCTGTCTTACCACCTTTGTTTAGGACGAAGAATCCAGCAGGACTGTGTTTTGTTACTGCTGCTGCCTTTCTTAAATTCAAGTCACATTTCTGTTTTTTGAGTGATCCATGTTAGGATTGTCGTATTTCAAATACCTCTTTCTGAATTGGGTGAACCAAAAAGAAATCTATTATTGGAATTGGTTAAAAAAAAATCTTTTTGGTATGTAAGCAGAGCTGTAAAGACCGTATTTAATGTCTTCTTCCATCTTTAATGATTTTCAAGGTATTTAAAAAAAAAACAACTTTAGGAAAAGATTTTCCATATACAGAGACTTTTTGAGAAATTCCCCATTTTTTTTTTTCTAATGCTAGAAACATTTACAAGAAACATATGGTCAGCTTCTGTTGCTTTTATTATATGTGTTCCCAAGACCAGAATGTGCTATGTAATTGTAGTTGCTTAGACACTGTTATCAGCCCTCAGGGAAGTTGACAAAATCTCACCTGGTCAATCACTCAGGAACCAAAGTAATGTTTCTAGGTGCACATCGGCACTGTAGCTCCAGAATAAAGGGCTTTTAAGGCCTAGGAGCTCCATCTCTCTCTAGAGCTGATCTGTCACTTCAGGGTTTTCAGGTTCTTTGAGCTGGGAAAGCTTAGTAGAACATAAGCTTAGATAACTTAGCTGAGAAGTTTTGATTCCATCCATGATCTACTAGCCTCAGTGACTTCTGGATGACCTTACCCTTGATCAATAAAATCAGATTTTCAGACCTCTATTCTGTATTGGATTTCCATTTGTTGTGTTTAAGGAAGATCAGAGTAAGTAAATTACAGTATTTGCTTGTCCTTACTAAAATAGATAAGTCTGTTTTATCTGAACATACTTTCTTTGCATTGCATATTTCTCTTTTGGAATCAGTAAAGCTGGAAAACAAAACCCATTGGGCAGGGCACAGAAACTTGAGTTTGGTCAGAGTCACCTGACCAAAATTATCTAGAGTTATTAAACGCCCTACCTTCAGGGTTTTTTTGTTTGTTTGGTTTTTTTTTTTTTTTTTTTTTTTTTGTTGTTGTTGTTGTTTTTTGGTTGGTTGGTTGGTTGGTGCTTTGTTTGTTTTTTTTGTGTTTTTTTTTTTTTTTATTTTGTTTTTGTTTTATTTGCTTTCTTTGACTAAAGAAACGTCCTTATTTTGGGAAACAAGTTGGGAAAAAAACTTATCATCTGTCCATCTCTACGCTTTTTTTCTTTGCATAGTGGAAAGGATAAACAGAAGGTTTGCCCGCAGTGTAACTTAGGGGTATAAAAAGCTACAGTGAGGTAGAAAAAAAGGGTACTGTCAAGTGAGAGCTCAAATGAGAGAAGTTATCCTTGAGACAGACTTTCTGTTAAGTTTGGGGAAGAATTAAGAAAATACTTCCCTTTTTTTTTCATAGGTTTTTTTTTATTATTTCTTCATGGAGAAATTAATTAATTAATTGTTTTAAGAAGAACATCTGGAGATTTTGCCTGCTGTGATGAGTTTCATACTATTTATTACCAAGGAAAAACAAATTAATTTGGAACAGAGATGGTCAGAGTGGGATAGATACACTTATGCTCATTTTGTGCTTTTAATTCTGTATAGCAGGTTACAAACTAAAAAGTAAAATAACTGTGTCAGATTCTTTTTTTTTTTTTTTTGAGAAGGGAACTGAATGTTATGGAATTATAGGTTCTGCCCTTTCATGGTAAAGCTTCGTATTTTTCTGATGTGTAATGAAGGAAACTGTAGTATCTGTATTCATTAAAGGAGAAACCAAAAGGCATGTAAACTAACTTATTCTTCCTTCTAACCTTTTACAGATGGCTTTTTTTCTTTTAAAATTAATTGAGTAGGCAAGAGAAAGAGCTCAAACTACTCAGAGTTTTGGCTGGTATACCTGGATGGGTCAACAAAGTTGGAGTTTGAATCCAAAAGCTTCTGAGTCAGAGTAACTGCATGTGAGATGTTCATATGCATAAAGCTGAAGTTATTCAGCCTGAGATTTTCCTGTTGAGAAAGGCAATTGTTGTTAGATCCAAATGCACCCACAAGTCCAAGGCAAGGTACTTCATAAGTATAATGGAATGACATGTACCTCAGTAAATTGCAGTCATACTCCAAAATTTGAATGTCCATGACAAATGCAAAATCACAGCTATGCTTTCTATAATGACTGTTGAATCAGAAATGTATTCTAGGTTTTTTCCAGCTTCAAGGATAGATGTAACTTCAGGTATCTGTTTCACAGGGCATGTTTGCTCAGTCTGTTTCCCTGGTATTACCATTCTGCTGTGCCACCAGCATTGATGAGGATAATTTATCTGTCACTGTCTCTGAAAAGTAGATCTGAACAAGAGTAAAAGACAAATGAAGCACTGCCTACCTGTAGCTCTTCAATGCAGCTTTTACAGTATATGTGTCTATGCCAGGGCTAAATTCTGTCTCATCACGGAGACTGATGTCTTTCCAAAACAGAAGCCTTTACCATAGATATCAATTACTTGTTCTAGAAATTTTGCACTTTGATGCTGAGCCTCTGTATAAGCATAGTAGGGGTTCATTATCCAGGTGAATAATATTGTTTCCTTAAAAAAAAAAAATCCTGATCCTTTTGAAAATTTCAGTTTGTCTAGTCTGAAAATTGACTTAAACTACCAGGGAGGGGTTGCATAATATACTTGAAAGAAGACTGAAAAGATCATGAAAAGTAGTAGTAGTAGTTTGAATGTAATTTATTAGAATAAAGATGTTCTGCACTCCAGATAATTTCTTTGACAAAATTCTAAGATCTTGGGATGGATTATTAGCTATAGAAAAAACCCTGTAATTTGATATAAAATGATGTCAAATATTAATTCAAAGTCTTAAGTACTATAAGCATATATGCTGTAAAATCATTTTCCCTGACAGTAGCCAAAGGTGTGGTTTCACAATCCAGTTGGGCAAAATAAACAGCATCATTTTTGTACTCTTGCCTTCCTCCCTCTGTTCTTCTTTGTTGATTTTAGTGCTGTGATACTCATTCAGCTGAGTCAGCTCTCTAACAAGGTCAGAGTGCGCAGGGGTTTTCTTGTTGTTTATTTTTAAAATGTTAACAAGGGTTTGCTGTTAAAGTAAATGAGTGACCTTACTGCGAAAACAAAATGAATCCCAGAAGCAACTAGGAATAGACAGTAGTATGAAGGGATTAATATTGGAAATGGAAGCAGAACTTCCCCTTTTGGCAGTGTATTACTGCTAATCCAATTCAGGCTATAGCGTTGAAAAGCATATTCTAAAATTCTTTATCTGAAATTATCACAGGAGTAGCAAACACTGTGTTGTGACAACTGAGCTATATGTTAATGTGCCATGACATTAGTAAAGAGCATTGATAGGAAGGTAAGGTGAGATAGTTTATAAATATCTTAAAATTACTTGTGTACATCTCAGTAAATTAAAATAAGATTCTAAAATTTGGAGGTCACTGACAGAAATACAAAATCACAGCTATGTTATGCGTATTGGCTCTTGAATCAGAAATTTATTCTTAGATTTTCCAGTTTGGTGTTGTCAGTTTTATGCATAATCTTGTTCCACATAATTCGGTGGTAACCTAAATTTTGTTAATCCTTTTCTCTGGTTCTCTTGTGATAATGTTTAACAGGACTTAAAGTTATAAATAATGCAATTGGGTATTCCATTATACTGATTTTCTTCCCCCTACTTTCAGGGCTTAAATCTTGCTGTGTGCAGTTGGTCTTGTTTTGAAGTTAGCCCTGGAATTCTACATGAAAGGCCAGGCAGCTGTGACATTGTACTAACTGGCTGTCAGCAGCTAACTTGCAGGCTTTCTGCTTGAGGTACATCCTTAATGCTATGTTGGTTTTTGCTTACATAATTCAGAAAACAAATTAGAATCTTAGATCTATGAAGTTGCAAAGCATCATTTTTTTGAATTTAATTTGCTGAAGTATTTAGTTAATGTATTGGATAACTAAACACAAGGTGGTTGTTCTGAAGCCAGTAAATAGGTTAGTAAATGAAACCTGCATTCTGAACATAAGCTGTAGTTCCATCATATCCCATTTTGTCCTTTACTCTTGTTCTGCTGTGTTAGTCTCCTTTCATGGCTTCTGCTTTTTAATTCTGTTTTCTGTGCTATTTCTGCCAGAATAGCACTTGTCAAAGCATGATAGTTCTGAAATAATGTAACCAGAATTTCCGTTTCATGGGATTTACCTGGGTTAGGATAACAATGAAGTTCAAAAGTAAGATATTTTATGAAATATTTGATTCCTTGGTGGTAGAGCCTCAGAATCTCGTGTTCTCAAATAAAAAAATGGGGTTTTGTTTGTGTCTCCCCCCACAAAGGTCTGTTAGTTACACAGTCAGTGTGTGCATCACAGTTATCTCTGTTATTTCTATTATGTAGAGACTTTATGAAGCATTTCATACTGTTGAATTAGGTAATAAGAAATCTGACTTTAAAATATTTGTCTTTTGATCAGTTGCGGCCAAAATCCTTCTCTTGGGATTCTGAACTATGACATCATGGCAAGATTTCGCAGAAGAACGTGCATCATTTTGTTGCTTTTTATTTTATTTATTTGCTCCATAATGATGGCTTTGAAGACACTGAGACCTGACAGAGCTGGCT
This sequence comes from Platyrinchus mystaceus, assembly GCA_035041135.1. Taxonomy (NCBI): domain Eukaryota; kingdom Metazoa; phylum Chordata; class Aves; order Passeriformes; family Tyrannidae; genus Platyrinchus; species Platyrinchus mystaceus. The sequence continues at coordinate 75,710,458 of JAWWLV010000121.1, read as the reverse complement.
TTGGGGATCCCTTTGGACTTGGTTTGTTGCCTGAGCTTCAACAACGGACAGTTCTCTTAGACAGTAAACAGAATTCACTAAATAGGATTCAAGGAGATACTATAACACGTGTCACTAATTTGCACGGTATTGCTGTCAATACTATGAAAGCATCTATGCCTCCTGTAAGTAAGATGGAAGAGGAGCTGTCTTCTCCTAATTATAACTTTCACATCTTTTACTATACTTGGTATGGGAATCCACAGTTTGATGGTAAATATATTCACTGGAACCATCCACTGTTGCCACATTGGGATCCTAAAATTGCAAACAATTATCCGAAGGGAAGGCATAATCCTCCTGAGGACATTGGGGCCAACTTTTATCCTGAACTCGGATCTTACAGTTCCAAAGACCCTACTGTCATAGAAGCCCACATGAAACAAATGCGTTCAGCTTCAACTGGTAATGAATGTTAACATTTCAGCATGATGTTCATTTATCCAGCCTAATGTATGTCAGGGAACACAACTGACCCATTCTTCCGGGGTTTTTTTTGTGTAATTCAGGAAATGGTCCGAACCTAGTAAATGTCTTTGTATCTCTGAGTTTTAACTCACAGCTGAAACCTACATCTTCAAAGCTTTGTCTGATGAGTGTCACAGCACAGAAATACAAGAACAGTATTTGTAATCCTGTTAGGTACATGTTTTTTGTGACTTACTGTTAAGCACTGATAGCATATTTGGAAAATACAGAAACCATTTCTAGAATATATTGCCTGTGTATTAAATTTTTGGAGATGAATACTTCAGTTTTAAGACCAGGTTTCCGAAAATCATTTTAACATGCTTATGGAGCAGTCTGTTCAATTACTGAGTGGGTTTTTTTCTCTGAATTCTGTGTATGCAATAACAAATAGATATTAATTCATTAATTGTCCAGAAGTATCTTCTTTCAATAGAAATTGACGTTCCCTTTTTCTAAATAAGATGAACTATATACATAAGAATATTCAATATGTTTTTGGTGTCATTCTTTGTTGTTGAGCTTTCTGGTCCTTCTTATGTTAATCCTCTTTGAATTAGCAGTCGTATAGACTAATACTAAACTCTGAACAACTTCTGTAAATGTAGTTGGACCAACATGACCAGAGCTCATAGCGTTATTCAAACTGCTAATCAGCTGGTATTGAATCACTTTCATTGACCTAATCATTAAGGTTTTAAACATTTTTAATATTGATTTTAGTGTCAAGTCCATTCTCTTTTAGACTCCTGAAGTGGTACATAACTTTATTTTTTAACCACAGGAAAGAAAATATTAACTAACCTTTCTCAGGGAAAGATCAATGCAAATGCAAGTTTAAGTTCCTTGATCAGCAGTTCTGTCGCCTGAACTTCTGTGTGTTTCCTAAATGTATAGAAGAGTCTTGTCAGATGTAAACAAGATACCCACGTTTGTTGCTGCTGTTCTGATTGTTCTTTCCATCTTAGTCATTTGAATTTGGTCCTTTTCTCTTGCGTAAAATAAAAGATAACGTGATAAAATGCAGTAAAATATTGCATTTTTCTTGTCCTTGAGCAGACTGTCTCTTGTAATAATCTGTTATTTGTGATTCTCTTTTTGATAAAGTGTGGAGGGAATGGAGATAGTTGAACTACCTTCTATGTATAGTGAGCTCAGACTTCTGGTTTGGATGTTCAAATGTGTATTGACTCTAATTTATGCTTTCTTTTTCCTAATTTTGGAATTGTTTGTTTGGAAATTTTTAGTCAGAAATGTTATAGTTTTAGTAAAGTATATGGAATTTAGAGTATGTACTTCCTATGTCAGTGACCTTCAATCTTTACCTAGTTAAAAAGAATCGTATTGATTTATTCTTCCATATATTTTAAATAACATTGTTAGGAAAATATTTCTACATCAGTTATTTCATGTATTTCTTTCAGATTTACCTTCTTCTTGACATTATTTCCAGCTGCACATCTAAAAGATCTAATTTGTTTATCTGACAGCATTTTATTTTAGAAGGAAAGGGTTTAGCCTTTCTGAAGAGGTATGTGTTCTTTTGCTTTCATGGAGAGCTTTAGAAAAATTTAGAGTATCAGGTCATTCTATTTGTTGTCTTTTTTTTCACAGGACTAGTAACATACTTAAGTTATTGAGAGTTACTCAAGCATTTTCGAAGATAATAAATTTAAAAACTAATTTCACATGCTTGAAAGTGTGGATTACACCAGAGAAACTGCTTTTAGCAAGAAAGAAGGTTTGGGGATTACAGTCACTGCTTCTGATATTGAATGGCTTTTTTTGTAGTAGAGCCAGAGGTACAATGAAGAAGTATGTTGGAGAATAATTCTCATAAAATAAGAATCTTTCATCACATGCATAGCCCTCCCCTCTTGCGTGTTCTATAACCCTATGTTATACCCTATGTATCTTCATATTCTCTGGCTCTATTTTGGCATAGCTATAATGCTTTATTAGGAAGCACTCTTTTCCTCTTGCTACAACCTGAAGGTTAGAATGCTGTGCCGAAAAGTGGGAGGGAATGGCTTTGAGTGTTAGGCTTGGGACTCTGAGCACAGATCTGTTCCCTTGACAGATGATCTAACCACTGTTTGTTTTGTAGTCCTGTAAACAAAGAGAGGAGTTAAAATCCACTCAGAATACTGAGTGGATTTTGTAACTGGTTAAAAAGTAATTTTAGATTCTGATTTATATTACGTAGCTTTCACATCAAACGATAATTTTAACTCATGTAACATTACATGTTACAGTGTACATGTGATATGTTAAATAACATGAATTAAAACTGAAGCTTTGTATTTTCAGGTGTAATAGTGCTTTCATGGTACCCACCAGGTATGGCTGATGAAAATGGAGAACCAACTGATGATTTGGTGCCTGTTATTTTGGACTATGCACACAAATATAATCTAAAGGTAAAGTATTTTTAGATGATAAAATAGGACTAATTAGGAAAGTAAACCTTGCTAAGAGTTTACTACTTTGACTCAAAGTGTAGGGCAGGGAAGCCTGTCATATAATGGTGGCTTCTGTCTCCTATTATACTGCACTTCTTTTGGGTCATAGAAGCCTTTGAATTGCACTGAATTTTGGTAGGACCTGAGAAATTGCCATATAAGTAAAATAAGTATTGTAATCTGCTTTAGCATGCAGAATCTAACGTATAGTGTTGTGGGTATTGATTTCTTTCAGAAATTACCAGAAACTTTTGCCTTGGACTGTAAGGTCAGAGAGATGCTGTTCTGACTTTATGCTTATTCCAGGGCATGACAGGACAGAAAGGCTAAGTTACTGCCTTCTTGAAATAGGTGAAATATCGGGTCAATTAAAGATTACGTGAATTGATCAGTAGAATCTAAAATTGTCATTTGATTATTTTTTTTATTTTATTTTCAGAATAAAACTTGTGTTTTCCTTTTGTGATAATGAAAATGTGCATTGCATTTTAATCTTGCCTAGTCATAAATTTAAGGTTTTAAGTAGCTGTATATGTTTCATCTCTGGAGGGTGTTGCTGTAATCTGTACTGAAAACACAGCCTGTTCATAAGCTCTGGTTTTAGTTGGTCCCGCAAGTTGCAGATTCTCAGAGAAATTTCCTGTCACTGGGAGCAACTGTAGGTTCCTTGGCAAGCAGGAGGAAAGCAGGAAGATTAAATCAGATACAGAAGTAATTTCGAAACTGTTAAAAACACTGTGTGAATTGCGTTATGGGACATAGGTTTCATTATGTAATAGCAAAGTATTAAAATGAAAGAAAAAAGTATTTTCAGATCATCACCTTCCTCTCACCTAAAGAATTTGTTAACATCCAAGTATCAAAGGAACCAAGGAAAAATGAAATAAGCTACCAAGGAAAATGCATGTAATAGTGTGGTAATGATTGGAATATGAATGAAGCTGCTGTCACTGCTTGGAATAATTACTGGAATGCAGATATTCAGTGTAGATACTACTAGGAAATGCTACCTTCATTGTAATGTTTTTAAACATTTTTGCATTAGTAAGTTATTACAGTAAGTGTTAGGAGTGTCAGTAGACCAAAAACAATAAGTAAAGTACATTTCTATTATGTCTGCTAAATCAGTCTGTGAAAAGATATGCCCCTTTGATTTGCCTAGTTCTGATAGTTGGAAATGAAAGATGAAATTATAGTGCTCTTCAACCCGTACTGTCCGTCCTAGTGATTTAGTCTGATACTATTTTTCTATCGTTTCTTAATAGAAATAGATATTGGCTCTGCAATGGAAATTTTCTACTGCTGCGGAGTTGTCAAAGACTTTATTAAATACATTTTGTTCTAAAATTGCTTCTGAAAAACTAGTTGCTTTGATTAATGTAATGTACTATTCCATAATTGTATATTTGAAAACAAATGCATTTTTATGTTCGAATTACTTCACATATATAGGTTAATTAATTCCATAAGCTTCAAGCTTGACATTCAGAGCAGTAGCAGTACATTATATTAGATTTAGTTGCAAGAGCTTATTGCTCTAGATAAATCTATAAAATTCTAAATTAAAGTTTTCAATCCCATATCTTAAAATCTATTTTGAAAACTATCTGTGGAGCATTATCTATAGCAAATTTAATACATTGGTTAGAAATTCAATATTAAAATGTTTCATTAGTTAATCAGTTATTTGACATTCAAATAATTAATATTTTATATCCATTTTTAGTTTCTGCAGTTTTTCAAGTTTTCCAGAGCATGATTACCACTTGCTGTAGCCTAGGGAATACAAAAGCAGTGTTTTGTTTTAATGTAAAAACCCTAAATATTTAATCTAATACCAATCTGTCTGGGATCTGAAGCTTTTAATCTTAGCAGTGCAGGAGTTGTATTGATGAAAATGTCTGGTCTGTAAGGAAGAAGTATATTTTTTGTGACCGGTACTTGCTTCATTTAATACACAGTGCCCACGTATTCAATAGTGTTTTAAGTTTGTGTTGCTTTTATGTTTTCACCTTTCAGGTCACTTTTCATATTGAACCTTACAAAGATAGAGATGATCGCAGTATGTACCACAATGTCAAGTACATCATTGACAAGTGAGTCATTTTGGGATGGTGTCCTTTGGGGTTTGTTACATGCTGGTTTAGGGGACTTATGTATATGATGTAAAGGTAGTAAGAATATATAAAATTCTACTGAGACTGAAGAGTACTGTAAGAAACTTTGTTCATATTTCAGTGGTGCAAAACTCAGTCTGTTTTTTAAATATTAAAATGTGAATTTTACATAGATACTCGAATGTAAGTTACTGTCAATGTTCATTAATACCACAAGTCATTCAGATTAAAACAGTTAAAATATTAGCTACGGTATATAAATTAAATATACATTTTTATAGTGACAAACTACCACCTAGAGCTTTAATGTGTTGACCTCTAATGATTTTATCTTGTCACATTCTGTGTAGCTACTAGTTGTTTTGTTTATCAGTGCTGCTTAGACTGTTATTTCATACTGAATTGTAGAAGTGCCCTTCAGAGGAAACCAACGAGTGTAGCACAGTTTGTCACTAAGTTATTGTCATGGTTTAACTCCAGCCAGCAGCAAAGTACCAGCACCTGCTTGCTTACTTCCTCCCCCCACTCCCCCCAGCACTGTGGGGTGAATGAGAAGGAAAAGATAAACTTCATGGGTTAAGAACAATTTAACAATTGAAACAAAATAGTATTATAATAATTATGCTAATAGTATTATTAGTAGCGTTAACAATAAATAGAAGAAAAGAGAGTAACAGAACCCAAGATGAATTGCTCACCACCTGCAGACCACCAGGCCACCCCTGAGTAACACTCAGCCCCCTTCCAGGTAACTCCCCCAGTTTATATACTGGGCATGACATTATGCAGTATGGAATATACCTTTGACCACTTCAGGTCAGCTGTCCTGGCTGTGCTCCCTCCCAGCTTTTTGTGCAGCTCCTCACTGGCAGAGCATGAGACACTGAGAATTCCTTGTCTTAGGTAAAGCATTACTTAGCAATAGCCAAAGCATCAGTATGTTATCCATGTTATTCTCATGCTAAATCAAAAAAACACAGCTACTAAGAAAAAAAACTAACCCTGTTCCAGCCAAAACCAGGACAGTTACTAATTTGTAGTAATTGAAAGGTTCTTTGAAGATTCATTATTTGATACTTCAGCAAACACTGGACTGAAAGTGGATGTGAATTGCTAAGTTTTGAAGTCCATGCCCTGTCTGTTTAAATTAGTTTTTAGGAAAAGTCTTCAGCTCAGATTGTTCAACAGTATTTTCCAAATGGCAAGTTTTGTCTTAATGATACTTGTTTGCTTTATAGATACGGAGGCCATCCAGCCTTTTACAGGCATAAGACCAGCACAGGCAGATTTCTTCCCATGTTTTATGTTTATGATTCTTACGTAACAATTCCTGAAATATGGGCAAATCTGCTAACTGTTTCTGGATCCCAGAGCATTCGAAATACTCCGTATGATGCGTTATTCATTGCACTTCTTGTAGAAGAAAGACATAAGCATGACATTCACAGAAGTGGTTTTGATGGAATGTACACGTACTTTGCCACTAATGGATTCTCCTATGGCTCATCTCATCATAATTGGGCAAGTTTAAAAGCCTTTTGTGATAGTAACAACTTAATGTTTATTCCAAGTGTGGGCCCAGGCTATATTGATACCAGTATCCGACCCTGGAACAACCACAACACCCGTAATCGTGTCAATGGGAAGTACTATGAGACTGCCTTCAGCGCAGCCCTTCTGGTGCGACCGGAAATTATCTCTATTACATCTTTCAATGAATGGCATGAGGGAACTCAGATTGAAAAAGCAGTCCCTAAACGGACTGGACAGGTGGTTTACCTTGATTATAAACCACATAAGCCAAATATTTACCTAGAGCTTACTCAGAAGTGGTCTGAGAAGTACAGAAAAGAACAAGAACAGTGGCTTATGTGAGCTGTCCCTCCCACAGTTCTTTCCTAATGCATTGACTATACTGAGAAAGAAATTGAGAGCTGAAGAATCTGTTATTAAATGTCTTTATTATATCTGTTGAATGTATATGCACTACTACTGAATTTTAATTTTGAAAAGTAAAAAGACTAAGAGAATATTGGCAATTCTGTCTTATTGGATATTTTAGTTCAGGCATATTCAGGGAAATCTGAAGGGTTATTTGTTTCTTTTTTGTTTTTAAACTTAGTTAACTTGCATGCTGAGCTTTCAGAACATTTGCATGGGATAATTCTACATGACCAAAGTATAACAAAAAATTGGCATAATTCTACTTACTTCCTTTACTCTTGTAGTTATGTTTCTAATAAAAGTGATGCTGTAATCTAAATTTTTATGCTCATAGCTTTTTGCAGGATGCATGTCTATACTGTATGGAATAATCTACATCTACTGTTTTTAATGCTTTGCACACAGGGACTTTTTGACATATGACTAGCTTGTGGTAAAAGCACTGAAGAGGTATGTGTGATGCAAAATCACTGTGTTTTTTTGAAAAAAGAAAAGTATTTAAAAGAAAGTTCCAAAGAAATGCTGAAAGACTTCTAGTTTACTTATATTTTTTCTGTTTGGTACATGGTGTAGACTTTTGCAGATTACTGGGTACTGACCAGGAACTTTTATTTTCTATATTACTTTGAATTTAAAAAAAAAAATGTTTGGAACAGAGTGGAAAATATTTTTTTTGAGTGGAAAAAACTCCTAAACATGCAAAAAATATACTAAACCTTCCACTGTTATTTATTGTCTGCTAATTGACTGCAGATACAGATCTAGTGTGTTTATTAAAATGTTTAAATTTCTAAAACTAATACCTTACTAGTCCTACAATAAATATAATTATAGGAAATACTTTTTTTGTTTCTAATTTAGGAGCAGCCTAGTTTGGCAGCAATGACAGCAACTACCCATTAGTTTAATTTGAAATCTGAGATTTCTATTTTTCATATTGTTTATTTAGTTGTTCCAGGATTCAGAATAGTAGATACTAAAATCTTGCTGTCATTCAGATAAGCACCCTACCAATGCTACCTGTAACACTCTGGTGTGGCTGGAAATGAGTATTTTAAGTCTTAAGAATCTCATATTTTAAATGTTGTGATTATTAACTGGGGGTTTTTTATGAGGTTTGAAAGATTTAAGTCACATGGACATACCTCCTCAGCAGTCCTTTTTTGAGGATTTTCATAGAATTTCGTATCAAAATCCTGAACTTTGGATTAGTAGAAATTGCGGTGTTTTGTTTATTTGCAGAAAATGTCTAATGCATAGCAAAAAGCATTTTTTAAAAATTGTTTATTTTTTAATCTGTATATGAGGTGCTGATCCTGTGTTTTAGTTCGTATGCTGAAACTGTTGTGACCACTAGTAACCACTAGAATGCCATTGATTTCAGCAGGACCCGTGAAAATCACCTTCTTTACTCAGTTCTCACTGTAATCTGTCCATGAAGTTGTAAGGTGAATGTGAGGACTTCTGGTTAAAAAAGAAACCAAACCAAACCAGTATATTTTTTCCAGAAAACCTTCTCATTCCAAATAAACATAAGCCAGTTACTGCTAATATTTTTTAGAGCCTTTCTGGTATGAAAAAGGATTGCTTATGTATCTCTCACTTATTTACAGTTTAGTTCTTTTGTCATTTCTCTGCAGTTGTTCAAGAGATGAGGTGTCATATAATGCCCTCAGCTGCTAGAAAAAGTGCAGAAATTGGGTGACAGATATATAACCTGGCGTGTTGAAGTGTGCCTCTAGAGTTATTGGAGTCCTATTAATCTCTCCTCATATTTTTTTGCGTTTTCCTACTGCATGTCTGCGAGGTCTGAAATGCTTCTGAAAGAAATGTTTACTAATGCTTGTTTTATTTTACTTATACTCAGGTGGATAAACTGACATAGATATAGGTATGACCACAGTCACAAAATATTGTCTGAGACATAAGAAGCACTTGTTCTAACCACTTCCAGCTTAACTACTCCCTTTGTTAAGGAAAATATTACCTTTTTTACTATAAATCCCTTAAATAGCTATACATAATTTGTTTTTATAATTTGTTGTATGTTTATGCCTTTACAGCCCAAAGAGTCCATTTATTTATTTTAAACGTGAGGGAACAATTAAATTTTTTGCATATGTTATTAAAAAATCTTCCGAAATCAAACCTTTTGAAAGAACAAGTCTCTTTGTTTTCCCTTTGCTTAAACTTTTGTCATCTGCTAGTCTTTTCTCACTATAGCTGTCTGAGCACTGTACTGGTCTTGACAACTTTGCACTCACCTTTCAGCTCTGACTTTCTGCCAGGAGCAGTTTATTTTCTCTATGATGACAGAAGTCACTCCTTTGTTGCTGTGTACAGAAACATTTGAAATTTGTTGCAGAGTATTGTACAACTGAGGTGATCTATCTTGTTTAAAATACAAATCATGGTAAAAATGTTATAGATCTTCATTACACTGAAAGACTTTTGTAATTGCTGTAAAGGTATCATTTAACCCTTGCCACGAAGTGGTTCAGGCCATGGCACAGTGATATCTAATGAGACTTTTAAAAGAATTTGCAGAATTTCTGTAGAAAAAAATGGACGTTAAGTGCCTAGAAATTCATCAACCCTGAACACTTAATGTATTTTTATGTGCTTGAAATGTTTTAAAACATAAATATGCAACCAGATATAATATTTCAGAGTTAAGAACTGAATTTGATGATGCTAAGGAAAGATGATGGAATAGGAGCTATTAGAACCACCCCACCTGCTTGTCCAATATTTCCTCTGTACATAGAGCTACATAATTACAGTGCTACTTCTTGTTATATTAGAATGGAGAGTTTTGCTTACAGGCTGTTGCTGCAGTCATGATAATTTTTAAAATTTGAGTAAAAATAGGTCTGTGGGAGATGATTGGTACAAATGCAAATAAATAATATTGTTGTAAGGACACAGTTACTGGGGTGAGGGAGGAGAAACATGAATATATTTAAGAAGGTGGTTGCTCCAAGCTTTAAGGTTACAGTAGGGGAAAAAAATGTGCTACCAAAACTGAGAGGGAGCGAAGAACATTTGTAATGATTTTGAGATCTGAAGTAGAATTTAAGGACTATCCAGATCCTATTTCACTTTGGCTTCCAACTCCTTTTATTTCTTGACTAATTGAAAAAAATATTGTAATGATTGTTTTTTAATATTTTTACACCAATTATTTGCATTTGATCCATTTTGTTATGGTATTTTTTAGTACTTGGAGTCATATACTAAATTTATATAGATTAAGCAAGAAACACTGGGAAGTTTTGTAAGAGATCATGCCATGCTATGCCTCTGCAAATACAGAAATACCTGTAGTAATCAATCACGTACTACTGACTGAGTATTCTCAGAGAGGAAATGGTTTCTGAGAAAAGTAGCAAGTCTTTGTGGTAAAAGAGAACATAGTTTTAAAAGTAAATCTTTAGCTTCATTTCTGCTTCTGTCAGTTGTGATCAAGTATATTATTTGAGTTCTGTGAGCTGTCTCAGAACTGAAGCTTAATACATCAACTCTGGAATAAGGATATGCATTAAATTTTGTATAGTAGTGCATGTTTCTCAGATCTATAATCTTGTACTGAATTTTGTGGGAAAACGTGCATACGCTGTTACTACTTTAGTGGCAAGCTGTAGATTATTGTGAATATACTTTCTGTACTGATGTTCATCGTATTTGTCTAGTGCATTTCTTTTGAGGTGCAAATGATTTGTCTCTTAAGAGGTTGTTGAAGCAGAAGGTTCTTTAATGGAAGCATTTTCATTATAAAACTTGATATGTATATGCTCTGCATACTTTGAATTAACACATTTCACACATGGCTCTTGGGTTCTCTTGAAAACATTTTACAGGAGTGTTTTCAGCACTATGTTGCTAGTAACGTGAACTTACTGTAATTTAGAGCACTTTTTTTTGTGAATCTTGTGAACCTAAAAAGAGGAAATAAAGTATTTACAGACAAATTGTCAGTTAATATAAGCTGACAATCTCTTTCCCAGTCTTAAAGTATTTTACGAGTCCTGGTTTTCTCATCTTTCTACTTGGTTAAGATTGTGTCACTGTTTCATTCCTTTTTTATCTTTTACTTTTGACCAGCATGTTAAATGTTGCATAAATTTCTAAAGTGACACTATTTCTAAGATTTCATAGCTGTAATATTCAGTAAAGAGAATCTACAAGGTTATTGGCACAGCAGAAAAGCCTGATGTGAATTTGATATTGTATAAATATCAATTTGTTGTGAATGGATAGTGTATCTTTGATATGTATTGAACACAAATAAAAAATTCATTTTTTAATACCCTCCATGGCTGTGACAGAGATGCATTTGCTTACATAAATATGTAAAAACCTGTGTGTAACTATATATAAATGTGCATACAACTGAAGTAATTATTTTTAAAGTACTATATCATCATAATAAAATTACAAGTTGAATTCTGCTTTTAATTAAGCAGTGGTTTTAATTCCCTATGATGTTTACAGAAGACCCTTTTGCTTATGAATGCTTTCATGAACAATAAATATATGCCCAAAAATTGTGATTTTAAAGGAGTGTGCGATAGTGTTTTTTTTAAATAATACGAGTTTAGAAAGTTAATTTTTATTTTGCTATTGCTATATGTGTGTAGAATTTAATTAGACTGAAAACAGCAGGCTTATCACAATGCTTTTAAACAGAAAATACTCCTGAAGTTTTTAGGCATATTCTTATTACATCTTATTAGGCTACTGAGTTCACTACTGCATAGCATTGCAAGCATCTCTTGAGTTCTGAGGTACAACTCTATGTTGACCAAGTAAAACAAGTTCGCAGTTCATACAGAAGTTTAAGAGAGGTGGGCACACAAATAATTAGGCTTGCAGGAGAATGTTTTACAACAGATTGCTACAAGAGGGTCAAAGAAGTATTTGTTGCATTCTGATAGTATACTGTGCTTTCGGGTATAAAATGTCTTGAAGGTAAGTGTTGCCATTTTATTTATCAAAGCAATGTGACATTACCTCCTTGGTGTTTGAAACGTGTGTCTTGTTATTCCAGCAAAATAACTACACTGGTGTGAAAGAAATCTAATTCACGCACATAGTATTGTGTATTTCTGTGCATGAGTCAAAAGTATTTTAAAATATAGAATATTTTAATAATTTCATATGTCTTCTGTGTATCACACTGTGACTCTCTCCTGTAGTTAAGGTATTTTGATCCATGATACAAAAGATTTCCTGAAAATTTCCTGTACTGGGAAATGAAAAAGGTAATCAACACTAGGCCTGTTTTAAATTTGAGCGTACCTGTAATTGACACTTTAGTGGGAGAGGTTGAGAAACTTCTCCATTTCAGTAAATAAAATACCTTTTTGGGTATTCCATGTCACTTGATTTGAACTTAGTAGAAAGAGATAATAATGAAACAGTGCTTATTGCCTCTTGTTTATCTAATCTGATCACTTTCTATACAATATATGGAATGTGTATTCTGTACATTCTTTATGTGAAAGATAAATAAGACTAGACTACATTTATGTTTATTTTCTTAAGCATGGCATTGTAGGTAGAGGGAACAGTGAGACAACAAAAAGCACCTATAGCTTTCATTTTTTAAGTTTCAGTTTAGTCACACTTTGTAAAGAATACTGTGAAAATAGTGGAATATACAGAAGTTTACTGCAATAAAAAAATTGAAAAATTAATTCCCTGACCCAGTTTACTGATAGATTTGGAGGGAAAATATCTTGCACCTATTACAATTCTTTCAGTCTTTTTCAAATAGAAAGGTACAGTCTGTTAAGCTGAAGTCAAGAAAGGTTACTTACATTATCATACAGTGTGATGACCTTATGGAAAGTGATGAGAATTCTTTTCTGTATATTCCATTATTGCTACTATTCAAAGCTGACTTAGCACATTCAAAAATAAGGAAGTTTTGTAAAATGAATTTTGATCTTAAAATACAGTATGCAGATTTATCCACACACCGATTTTTTTTTTCCCCATTTCTTTGTAAATATAATTGCCCTTTAACGGATAGAGAAAATCTCTTGCATTTTTAAGCAGTTCCAAGATCTGTGCTTGTCAGTGCTTGTCATGGAGTGATCCAGAACGGCTCACTTCTTGATCCTGGCGGTTAAGTAGTATGGATAATCAGAAATGATCAAGAGTGTTCAGGTTCGTTTCCTATGGTCTTTTATCTAAAATTATGGATATAAGTGTACTGAACTTTTCAAAAGTAGAGAACTTTGGAAATGATTAAATGAATCTGCTTTATTAGATAATCTTGATGTCTCCTATGACATTCAGAGCTGATTTACCACTTTTCGAAAATTTTCTGTTCCTTATACGAGTGAAAGGGTTAATAATTGTTTTTCCTTATCTACCCATTTGTTTATATATTGATTTCATCTGCAAACTTTATTTCATAATAAAGTTAAGTCTCATAAAGTCTTTTTGCAGAATTCATGCTGTTCTGCAAATTGGCCTGTGACTAATCCTAATTCACGAAAAGAGTAAATAAATTTTTTAGTCATTGTGGTCAGAAGTCTTTGGACTGCTTACTGCTAGTTACCACTTGTAACAAAGCTAGGTAAGTGATTGTGGAATCACTTCTAGGATATTTTACTGTGAAATAAACCATGGCTTAAACTATATTCAGCTACATCTGAGGTGAGAAACTGGATTAATTTAATTCGGTGGGAGTGGAAATACGTTAGCTATTTATTGGAACACAACATTCCAGGAGCAATTGGAGACTATTCATGTGATGTGAAGTAGCAAATTCTTTCTTGCAGTGGGATATTTTCAACTGTATTTCTTACTCTTCCAAAAGCTGTTTGAATTAATCTACAAAACCCAGTGATTGGGCTATTAACTTTATCAACTGAAGTCTCAGATTTGGAAATAATTTTCCTCTAAAACTCTGAAAACTGGAAACTAATGAAAAATTGGCTAGTTATATGAATAGCAGTACTGTAGTTGGCATGTAAAACACATGTAAGTTAGCTATTATTATGAAAAACATGTTTAATGGGGAAAAGTTCAGGTGTCACAAAGGGAAAAAAGCTGAGGTTGCTTATTGCTTATAACTTTCCATCAATAACATCTGAAAATGTTGCTCAATATTATCATAATTTCTGAAACAGGAGAAGGATTGTTTGCATCGTTTTCTGTAGGGAACTATATGCTTGTTAAGAATTTAGAAAATGGCATTGTTAATTTTTGGTACAGCTTTTCTGAAAAGTGTTTGGAAATCTGTGATGCAATAATTCCTTCTTTGTTATTTTCTCCTTTTTCATTTGAAGCTGATTCATGTCTGTGTTCTTAGTTTTATGTACACAGTTGATACTTCTCAGGCCCAAATGGGTTATCCTGATTTTAAGTACTTATTTGTTCATTGTAGGGATCTATATTGTTTCTTTTATCTGTATCAGGAAGGAGAGAAGGATTGGATATCCCATAGATGCATCTTGAATATGTGTAATGCATAGGTCCAAAGGGGTTGTTGATAATTTCACACAGATCAATTTGTACTTTTATCTCTCTAAAAATGTAATGCTTACACAGATTTTCTCCAACTCTGTTTGGTAAACACATAAACAATTTGTGATACTGAAGAAATGTTCTTTTTCCATTTATATTGTCTACATTTTTGCCAAATTATATGATTTCTGTGTTCACAGGTACTTAGATCTCTTTTTGTAATTTGGAATCTTAACTACATTTCTGTGCCAAATCTGTATTGATGAAAACATAAGAATTTTAAATTATAAGACTAATTGAAATACATAAAAAACCCCTTAGAGCTAACCTGCAAATTTTTCATACTTGTCGTAATTATAAAGCTTTTTCTTCTGCCAGTATTCAGCCTTTAGTTAGGATACTTATGACAGGAAAGTGAACAAGCAGAGAGTGCGGAATACAGGGGGTTTAGCTCCTTTTTTTCTATTGGTGCTAGAAACCTACAAAATAAGACTGTCATACGATACAGAATTTGTGTGCTCAACCCTACACATTAAATCCTTTCTTCAGTGGAGATTTCATGAAATATTAACCTTTAGCGTGTACAGGGCATTAGAATACTAAGGTCTATTTGTGATTTTTGAGCTTTGTCCCTAAACGGATTTCCCAAAATCTTTTAAAATAATAGAGAAGCCAGTATATGGCCAGTAACAGTACTTAACATGCTGTGTACATAAAAGCACAACAGCAGCAGCTAAAAAGCATTTTAGTAAGAAAAAAGATAAATGAAAGGGGGTTTTTTATGTTGCTTCTTTAAACCCTATTTTTAATGTTATTGCTTTCTAGTGAGTAAAAAGCTACCTGTGAGGGTGCTAGCTAGTGGCAATATTTATGTTTTCAAACTGCAGTAAAATCTGAAATCCTAAAATGTCGGGGTTTAAGCCCCTCTTCCATGTATTGACAGCATGCTCAGCTTTGTGCATTTACTGTTGTATAGATGTTTCCCATAAGCCCTTCCTCCTCTCTCTCTCTGTCTTTACAGTTACATATTTTATTGTACCACAGATGCAGAAGGTATCATACATAATATATTTTGGTG
This sequence comes from Platyrinchus mystaceus, assembly GCA_035041135.1. NCBI lineage: Eukaryota > Metazoa > Chordata > Aves > Passeriformes > Tyrannidae > Platyrinchus > Platyrinchus mystaceus. The sequence continues at coordinate 75,694,868 of JAWWLV010000121.1, read as the reverse complement.
AGATTCTTAGAGGAAGGGTAATTTTTTTTATTTGAATGGGACTCAAGATACAAGATTAGGTTCCCAGCTGTGTTACAGTAACTTGCTGGCCTCAGGCAATTGCCTTAGTCCCTTGTGTCTAAAACAGCAGTAATATTCTGTATCTATTATGATCTGGCTGTCTGATTTATTCGGTTGTCAAAAGTTTTTTTTCAAGCCAAGTTGCTTGCGACAATTTGTGTGCAGAGCACAAAGGGTACCCTGTCACTGTCACATGCTTATCTAGGTGCTGCTAAAACAAGCTGTTTTCATAAGCTGAAAATCTCAGAGATTTTGTCTGATTTTTCTGCTTTGTATGTAGAGCAGTTAAAGTTCAGTTTCTGCACAAGAATAAAGGTCGTCTAACCCGTACTTTTTTTTATCTAATCTAAGAAAAAAGATGCTATCAGAAGAATTCTTTTGTCATCAGATACCATAATTATACCATCTGGGCTGCTGAAGATTCCTTCAGTGAGAAGCGAAAGAGAGGGCTTTGCTGGAGTGAAAGAGTTGATCTTTGAGAAACTGGAAAAAAACCCTGCTTTCCTTTTCTTTGATGGAAAAGGAGCATTCAGCAGTGCATAAACTGAGGAGTGGTGTGCAGGCATGGAGGGTAACCTCAGCACTGGACTGCAGCACGGCACCCAGGTGATTAGCCACAAAACTAAATCCAGTTCATTCAGTATGTAAGGTAAGAGGTTGTACTCTAACACTTTGCTGACAGACAAATCCAATCTCAAGTACAGAATGAAAAATGACTCTGAACTGCCAGTATTTTAAGTGTATTTCAAAGTATAGTTTGCTGTTTTGAAGTTTCTGGTTAGATATTAATCTGCCAGTAAGAGCAAAGTTCTGAGTAAGTCCTGCCTGCATCCTCAGACATCTAATGCATAATCAAGACTTGCTCAGAAGGAAGCAAATCAGACAAATACATTACAGATAAGAAGTTGTTCAGTGAAATTCCAAAACTCTGTCAGAGTATGGGTAGGGAGGATCTAAGGAAGCAGATTAAAGGGGGCAGGATAAGGTTGATGACATGAACTATCAGAAAAGTGAAAGAACAGCAAGTGTAGCAAGAAGTACTGTTACAGTCTACCTGTTCCCTTTGTGAAAACAGCAGTGGTTGCACAAGGTATTGAGTGCATGCACTCAGGAATTCAGTTAGCTGGGTTCAGCCAAGGCTTGTGCCATGGAGAGTGAAGAAAAAGCTTGATAAAAACTGGGAAAAGCTCCTTAGTAGTTTGTGGTTGACAGAGTTTGGAAAGATTACTTCCATTTCCTTTTATGCCTTCTTTGCTCAAATTGCTAAATGGATGACTCCCTGGGGGTTGCTTGTTGCTGTCAGAACTATTGCACAAGAACAGGAGCAGTTTGTGTGAAATGGTGAGCCTTTATTGCAGTTTCAAGTGTGTTCCTTCCTTCCTAGCACAGGTTACGATGAACTGAATGACTTGGTTGTTGGGTACAGTGTTTCTAGATGTCCTTAGCACTTTGCTCTCTTTTTACATACCATAAAAGGACATTCATTGGTTGTATGTGGTAACCATAGTCGATAATCCTCATTGAGCTTTTAAATGAATGAGTTTTTAAGATGTAACTATAGAGTAGCTTTATGCACACATAAATACTTATTCATAGACTTTTTATGTAGATACAGAGACTCACTTAATTCTTTGCATCCCTTACAGCACTTTATTCACCTTCTAATAGCCAAGTGCTTCAGTTTACTCTCTCTTGTTTTAAATGGTTTTAAATAATTTTGATGGTTTGACAAACTCTGCTGGTTTTGTTACTGAGTCAAGATGAGGCTTAGTCTGGAATTGTAGCTCATTTTGTAACTAAAGTGTGGAAGTTGTTACTGCCTCCACATTGCTGTTTATCATTATTAGTTATCCTGGTATTTTAGGACTGTAGTGCGTAAGGATAAAGAGTGAAATCTCTGCAGTTTTCTGTTCCAGGAATGTTAATAGTTTTATCACCTTCTAGTCTCACAGAGGAAAGAACTGTATACCTCAGCTTATCCTGTCCTGTATGATGTCTGCTGCACATGTGCAGAGAAGGAAGCTGTGGCTTTATAACAGTAAATACCAGTGTTAATGGCACACTCATGAGGCAATGAACTTGTATACAAACAATAAATTGGTTACCTGTTGGAAGCACTGGGCTAATAGCTGTTCAGTGAAGGAGCACCCAGGACATGCCAGGTCTGTGCTGGTCCACGGGTGCAAGAGGAGAAAGGCCTGAGACCCCTCTGAAGGGGCAGCTAGGAGCTCTTGTATCCTTTTCCAGAACAGTCCCTGCAGGTGCCCTCAGGTGAAGTGGGGGCAGCACTCAGAAGGTACAGAAATTGAATAGAAACCAATGCAAACTGAAAGGTCACTGTGATTGAGAACAAATATTCATAACCGCCATTTCTAGGTTGACTGCAATAACATTTTTATTTGTTAATTCTTTTCTGCTGGCAATCAGTCTCAAACTATAGTCTGCACAAATTTCAGCAATCTATTCAGCACTTAACACAGATACATTGCATTAAATTGCTCTGGTTGAAGTGGAATGTCAGCAGTATTTATTACAAAATTATGCTCTACCTGGAACATTTTACATAATGTTTTGCTAATATTCCATTAATTTATTATATTTTTGTTTCATAATTTAGAACACGTTGGGTAAATTATTTAAATTCTCTTTTTCATATTAATTCATGTAATCATAATTTAAAAAACCATGGCTGCTTTATAACCTTTTGTACAAATAAGCAAGAGTATCAGTGGTATAAATTAGAGAAGCTATTTAGGAGTTCAGACAACACTTGGACAGTTAAAAATGTTTGGGCAGCTTAGTTAATATAATTCCACATGCAAAACATACTGATTTAAAAAAAAAAAAAAAAAATCTGTATTTTTTTATTTAATAAAATGCAGAAAAGGGATATATTTAGTTTAGCTGAACCTTGCAAATTAGTGTGTTATTGCACATGATAAAACTTGAAAATTAGCAAAAAGGCAAACAACCAAAACACAAGTATAACCTATTGCAAAAATAAACTGTGTTTACTTCTGTTTAAGTGCATCATCAACAATATTTAATTGAATTTTCCAGGACAGTCAAAACAAAAATGCTCTACCGATACTGTTGCACACCTATACCAGTGTTTCCTTAAGTAATTTAAGTGATTTGGAGGGAGGGGTGATGGGCAGGGGGGATTGGTTGGATGAAAGGTGAGGGTTTACAGTAGTGCCTTCTTTGCATAATGCATGTACTTAGTACATGGTATCTCATACCTGTGCTTTGAAATTTCTCATTACTTGGCTGTATCCTGTGTTCCCAGTGTTAAGGTATTTCCTGAACTTTCATCTCCTTTCAGCTAGAATGCTCAAAATATTAGGCAAAGAGAAGAAATATAATAAATATAATACAACATATATGTGTGTATATATATATGTTTGGTGCCACATTCTTCCATTTTTTTACATGTTTTTGAGAAAACAGAACTCATATTGGCCTTCATTTCGCCTTTCTACCAAGCAAGGTAACTGTGATATCACTTTGCTACGAGAGGCTATTTGAGGAATTAGCCTGATGATTTAGTCAAGTACCCTGTTCCTGACCCTGTCACTAGTCTTCTGCATGGCTTCTGGAAAGCCATGTTCCCACTTTGTGCCTCAGGCTTTGGCCTTGCATTTGAGAGTAATAATATTGATTCTTCTTTGTACAGCATTGTGAGATCTACAGATGACCACTGCTTTGCAAAAGGGTTCCTTTGTTGGCAGTATTTTCTCTTATTTGGAGATCCTAGCTTTTGTGTCCCAGCTCAGCTGATAAATAATGAAGGAATATTCACATAATTTTCATTTTACATATGTAAAAATAATGTTATGGAGAAACTAAAAAATGTTGTTGCCTGAGTGCTTTGCTTCATTACTGGTGAAAGCAGACAGCTTTAGGAGAAGGTTTAGAACAAAGTAGATTTCCATTAATATCCCATTCAAAATATATTACATTTACCCGGGCCAGAAAGGGCTCAGCTGAAGTTGAGGAGTGGAGATATGAATGGGATAAAGAGGGTGAAACCAAAGGAAAATACGCATAGAAATTGGGAAGAAAATAGAATGAGAGCAACAGAAAATAAGCCAAAAAATAGGTTGAGATTTTAAACTAAGTATTAAGCTTTTTCTTCCTTATCTGATAGCTCATTTTTGCAAGTGTTTTTAATGTCATTTGAAATTGATAATTTAATTAAAATTTCATCCTAGTAATAGCTTGGGGTTGCTTTTTGATAATTTAGCAGTAGTAATCCTATCCTGCTCCAGTAAACTTTGAGGCTTTTGGCCTCAGAGATTAACGTGAATATTATTATTCTCTAATAATAGGGAACTTCCTCAAGCTATCATTATATTATTTATAAATCTTCAGACCACACTAATAACTGTCCTGTTTTACCTTGTGAAAGGACTAAAAACATAGTTATATGAGACCTTGCTATGTAGATCATTCTCTCTCAAGTCAGAGATAGAGAGAAATTTTTGGGAGAATCTTACTATGCGGCCTTCCAGTACCTGAATGAAGCTCGCAAGAATAGGCTAAGGAGGGATGTTCCACAAGAGCATGTAGTGGTAGGATGGAGGGGAAGGAAGGAGGTTAGGTTTAGATTAAATATGAGGAAGAAAATCTATATTATAAGAGTGGTGAGGCACTGGAATAGTTTGCCCAAAGAATTACCTGGAGGTGTTCAAGACCAGACTGGATGAGGCTCTGAGGAAGGCAATTCTCTCTATAATTAACAAAGTGCTCATAACTTTGTTAATATCAGCTGCAGATTTATTCTTCTTCCCATGTCTGATCTTCTGACAGACATGAGCGTCAAGACAAGGTGTCTAATTTTCTCTCATATATTGTAATGGATTGCATTTGCTTCTCTCATGCCTTGAAAAGATCTATATCTACAATAGAAGTTTCATAATGTCATGGGTCTTGCTTTGTTTGTATTCTGTTCACACCCACAGTAATCCTTTAGGACACAGTAGTGCAAGGTGCTGAGCAAACCCGGGGAGTTACTGAGCAATGTCAGTTCTCATAGAAACCAATGACGTTAAGGGCAATTTGCTACCCAAGGAGACCTTTAGTACTTCAGAGTTAGTTAATCCATTTGTCTAGTAAAATAAATGGATAAGACTGGTGAGGAAAGCATCTTACCTGTGGCTCCCCTGAGGTGTATCTGTGCTGCAGTCACAGGACTGCAGGCTGGCTGCTTTGGCACAAAGCTCTGCATGGGCTTCAAAACCTGTCTTGGAGAGAGAACAGCACCTGCCACCAAAGTTGACATGTTGGGCGTGCGACAGAGTTTTCAGAAAACATCTGCCAAATCCAGTCACTGGTAAAAGATAGTTTCTGAATCTGACAAAGCACAGCCATGAACTGAACCTGAGTGTGCAATGTGCTTGGGCCTGTTGGGACTTGGACAACTTTAAAATGTGCAGAAGTAAAAAATCTTCAGTCTGGACCAGGTACCATTTCTTAGGTATTACATGCTAAGATGCCCCATATGCACCGTAATGTCCCAATCTGCTACCACTGTTCCAAAGTAGGCAGCCAAGCCTGGATTCATAATCTTCATCATAGACGCTTCACTAAGTCTTGTTTTCTCACACCCTCTCTACAGACAATTGAGAAATACTGAAATCTCTCATTTCCAAATTGCCTGTGTAGGCTTTGCTGGGTAAGTAAAACAAATGGTATTAGGAAGTGTTTCTAGGTGCTGTTTCTGATAACCTGTGCTGTTGATGTCTTAGGATGGACTTGGCACAGTTTTAGCCAATGCTAATTAATTGCTGCCTTCTCGTCCCTACCCCTTCCGTGTCTTCAACAGCTTCTGGGTATAATTTGGGCATCAACACAATCAATAGATAATTTCCAAGTGGAACTTTGGTTGTGCCCCTGTTGTGGATGGTGAGAGTGTTTAGCAGTGTGGCTGCAGACCGTTCTGTGTCAGCCAGTGGCATCAGCAGATAAAGACTGCAAGTATATTTTGTTTGCTGTTGGAGATAGCTTTTCATTCTAATACAAAGCACAGGTGGAAGAAGTGACACCAGCTGTTACTTAAGCATGTTGTAATTCCAGCATTCATACAGGAAGAAAGATCCTTAGCACCTAGTTTCTCCTGAGCATTTGGTTTCCAAACATGTTCTTGTGTTTCCTTGGAGGCTCTTCTAATTGTCAGACTACTGGCATAGATTGGACTGAGAACAAAGCTATTTGTCACCTAATTTAAAACTAAGTCACATGAATTCAAGCAATGAGGATAGTGGCTAGTGGTGTGGTGTCCTGTGTTCGAGTCCTAACTGTAGAGGTTACCTTTGAATGGTGTAGAGACCTTCTCTAAACAAGGTCTTCATTTCTCAAGCCAGAGAATCAGTTTTCACTAGGAAGTAACATCTTGAACTCAGAATAAGGAGAGCCAAAATCCTTTTGAAAATGTACTGACCACTGAATTTCATGGCCAAATGTGGCCAAAAATCCTTTCGGTTTCAGGTGCTATTCAAGGGACCCTGACCACCTGAATTGTGATTAGATGGAGATAGCAAATGGCACAACCGAGTCAAGCACTCTGTATTCAGCATTTCCCAAGCTCATCTGCAATATTTTTTCACTTAAACCTTTGTTTCTGAGAGTAACCCTTATTTTTGCAAGAAATCTAATTTATCTCAAGAGACTACTAATAAATTTTTAATATTCAGCTAGCATTTTGAATCCTGCTATGCTCTTTTACCTCAAAGGAGGTTAATTTTTCTATGTATAACCTCATCAGTTTTGTTAGTTTTAAATGTATGCCTAGCGTTGTTCTTGGTTTTGGGAAAAGCTGAGCAACATTTGCAGAATCATGGTTAGTGAAGTTTTGGCATTTAAAGGTATTGCAAATGCAAATATCATGTTATGGAAGTAATATTTGTGTGTTATTGGAGGTTAATCCTGAAATATATTTAAATATAATAATATGACACTTGGGCCTTTCCTTGAAGTTTACCAATATCTGCCAAATGTCAGAGTAGAGAAGAGAAGAGGAAAAATGAGGGAAAGGAAAATGGAGGAGAAAAAGAAAGGCAATTGTAGTATGCAGGAATGTAATTTTGAAAATTTGATGAAAGTGATCCACTTTTGCACCTAAAGTATAGAACCTGTTCTTTTTGTTTGGGTACTGACTTTCTACTGTTGGTTTTTACTTGGTAAAAAATCTTATCGTGTATACAGCAGAAATGCAGGGAAAGGCAAATTAATTCATGTGAATAGCATATCCAGCCTGTCCTTGATGCTAAGGGTACATGTACAGCTTCCTCGTAATATAATAAGATGTATTTGTAATTACAATATCATGTATAATTTTAAAAGTACAATAATCTAATGTGACAATACTAAAACATATATACAAGGGAGCTTCTTTTTATACATATGCATATGTATATATATATGCGCATATATATATACATATACGTAATTATATATAATTAGTAGGTGATGTATAAAGCATAAAGGAGCATAAAAGTTTGAATTTACCTGACATTTTAAGCTGGCTTCTGAGTTATTTCATATTTTTTTTATTCTTAAAATAGCATTTGAAATACCAATGTATTCTGCTTAAAAGTCAGGTTAATGCTGCTGTATATAAGCACATTCCTTTTGCCATTTTTGAATACAAGGTCAGCCAATTTTGTTGGGGGCAAGACTATGAAGAACGATAAGCAGGAGTGCTCTGATAATCTTTTCTATACATTCATACATTCTCTGGAGCATGTCACTTCTTGTTTGTCCCAGTTACACCGTTCAAATGCACTGTCTTGTTTTCCCAGTCGTATGAGAGAATGCAGATGTCAGGACTGTTGGCCATGATCGTTGTTCAATCATGGAAATTCACAGTTTGCACCTCTTCTTGAACTCTCATAGGGCTTAGGATGATCTGGCAGTTTTCAGCTCCCAGTTGTGATTTATTTTCATGTTCACTGTCAAGCATGTGTGCGCGCACATGTGTCTGTCCCTGATGGTAGGACAGCTAATGGATCGCTGTTTGGGAATGACTGCTCAGGCTAAGCTTACACAGCCATCCTAGCTAAAGATAACATGTAGTTCTCCTCATACTGCCTGCATGGCTCAAATACATTTTCTAAGTGTCAGTCTCAATTTCTGTCTTTCTCTCTGCCCTTCCTACTCTCCGATGCATGTAGCTGACACCATGAAATGGATTTTTCTTGCATTTGAATTTCACTGCTTTCCTAAATCCTGTTTGCCTGGAGGCAGAATGACAACATGAATTTCTTCCTTTTCCACTTGTCTCTTAGATATAGTGCTCGGGACAACACTATATGTTGGCACTTAAGCATGACCAGAACTACTCCCCACAAGAGCCAGCTCTTCTCTTCATCTTATTTTCCTTTAATATTTTTACAAAAACTTCACTGCTGTTTCTTGTGCCCATTCAGTCCCTGCTGCTCAGGTCATAGAGGGAGGCCATGTCACAGAGCTGTTGCCAGCCCAGCCAGCTATATTGATTAAGGGTATGAAGAGCTCACCCCACCAAACTGACATCATGCTGTTCCCACAGCTCCTGCAAACTTCTGGTTGTTTGTTTTCTTAGTTTATGTCATAAATTTATGACGTAAAAAAGGCAGAAGAGCTTTTTCTGACTTTGGACTGTGTTGGGGATAGAGCCTGGTTTCTTCTTACGTAATTTTGGTTGCAGGATCATCACCCCTGAAACGGTCACATGGACGGAGGTTTTGGAAAAAATCCAGAAACAGGACACATGGTATTATATCAAAGGTAAGCACCAGATTCAAAACTGCACCCTTGAACTCCTTTCTCCTTCCTACACTCAAATGGCAGCTTCTTAGTCTTAAATCAATAAACACATTTTGTTTCATTTTTTTAACTCCAAGTGTGTAGAGTTCCCCTTTCTGTATGTGACCCGACTACAGTAACCTTGGCATAGCTAAGTAGTTCAGTGCCTACACTGAGTTGGTGTCCAACAAGGATCTGTCAGAAGGAGAGATCTTCTCAGAGCATCCCTGAGACACAGCAGAGGGATTGTCCTGCTTTAAAAACATTGTTATGATGACTGCTTTCTTTTGAGGACTAGAGTGAAAATTGCTCTCTGTTTCAGAAAACAACCTACTACACATTTGCTAGGGAAGTGGGAGAACCGGCTCTGCTGAGAGTGAACTGTAACCTACATCTTTCTAAAAAGACTTTCTTAGTACTGTGCTACAAGTTATTTAAATTAATGAAGAACATTTTCAACCTTCCCTCCTAATGCTATATCATAGTGCAAAAAAGGCATAAAGATTCATTGGCAAAAGAGAGGGAGAGGAAGAACATTTAGAAGAGAGCATGATAGCCATTTACTGGCCCTTGCTTCAATAGCTGGTTATTCTTTCAAAGACATTATGGAAGGCAAATGTTACAGACCATCTGATCAAGCAAAGGAACTGGGTGATGCCCTTGATCAGAGGATTGAATTTTAAAAAGTAAGTTAATAAAAAGTCAATAGAAAGTCAGAGGCCCATTTAATTATTCCAGGTGCAAAACAGAATTGTAAGGAAGGTAATTTTGGCCTTTGGTACCAATATTTATCCAAACACAACTAAATGGACTGATTTTTTTTATTTTTTATTTATTTATTCTGGTTCTTGTCCTGATGCAGCCAAGGATGGTACATGGAGCAGTTTGGGGGTTTTTTTAAGTGCTTTTTCAATAATATAAATTGCACTTTGTCTGTGACTATTTTGGCGCTGTGAGAATTACCAGTGCTACCTGTGTGCTGACCCAGAGTTCATTCTTAGGAGGCCTTCAAGCTGTATAGTGCTTCAGGGCATCTGTTGCAGGTATTAATTTTAAGTGAACCCTTCCTCTAATTATAGCCAGCCACACAGCAGTTGTCTGAACTCTATTAAACTTTGTGTAAAATCCTCATTGTCTCTGTAGGAACATAGCTGCCAGGAAACTCAGGGGACAACCATGTCAGACCTTTGAACATTTCAAAAATTGAAAAACAGTGTGCTCCAAGGAGTCTGCATAAAATCTTACCCTTAGATTCAGCTGATGTTACCGTGTCGGCATGAATTACTTTAGGGAGGAGGGAACAGCACTAGTATTCTATTTCTAAACATTATCCTTTACATTAATTTAGTTTATGCTGCATAGTTTCATTTCAATCTATGCAGTGTTATACTGTTGGCATGTTACTTTAACTATTTGCTTAAGATAGAGAATATAATGCAGGGAAATTAAACTGCAGTGAGGGGGACGGATGGAATTTTTCCTCTTACGTAGAAAATGCAAAGTAATGAATATGTATACAATCACTTTTTTACTGCATGACATACAATGAATAGGTCTTTGTGCCCCTGTCAGAGCCTCCTAAAGTGCTACAACCTCACAGAGATTCCTGTATAAGTCAAGTGATGCAGAAGAATCTAATGTCTTCTCATTAGCAACCGGTAAAGATGCCTCTTCTTGCAGGGAGTGGCAAAAAAAGTCCCGTATAATATTTTAAAATATTAAAGGTGTATGTCTGTAGACTAAAAAAAAGAATGCCATAATAAAAATAAGTAGCCTAGGAAGGAAACACAGCACACTTTCAACAAGTACTCTGTTCTACCCTCTATCAGTCCTTCTGCAGCAGCCATCATCCAAATAGCTGAAGGGCTTGTGTTAAGCCTGTGTCTGCATCTCTTTATATCTGTTTTCTATATTAACTTACAAAACCTGTGAAAGAAAATGTAATTGCACAAACTAAGGATTCACATTCTTCAATATTTTCCCATGAAATTAGGGTCTTATTTTGTAAACAGATGACAGAAATTATATGCAATAAAGTATTTGGTCACGTAGTTTGAACAGTTAAATACAGTGAAAAGTTCATTAAATAGATCTTGATGAAAATATATGTTGTCAAAGCAAAGCCTTCAACTAGGCATATCTTTGAATACCTCTGAAGCACTACTGTACTTAATAACTATTCAAAATAAGAAGTAAAATACACAAAAGTGAATTTTCAGTTAAGTCTAGTGAGACAATCATCAATCTCTTTTTTTGTCTCTTACTTTTAGGTGATCTGAACATGAATGATTTTATTTTCCCTATAAAAATATGTTCAGAAGAAGGCAAATCCTAGACCAATAAATGAAATTCAGTAATTGAGTGAACAGTAGCTTAAACTGTATCTTCTGCAGCATGGCCCAGGAGTGCTGTTGGAAAAACTGAACTCAGAATGCTTTTTTGGGCTAATTCTTCCTCCTGTGCCTACCTTGCACTGCCTGTGAACCCACAAACCTAATGCCTAATAGATTGCTTGAAAGCAAGCGTGGCAGGTTCTTATCTAATATTTAAATCATGAGACTTTTACTAAATGTGGCATATTTCTTACAGTTGCTGTTTCCTGGCCAATTTCTGTTTGCCTGGTTACTGTATGTGTGCATTTATTTTAGAACCTACTGTTCACTGTTTGGTTAAGTCATAATTGCTAAGCAAATACATCATTTCAGTTACCATAACATAGAGCTATTGTTTTGAAAATTTGTGCTGCTTAATTTACATATCCAAGATGATTTAATCTGTTGTCTTCTCCAGCAACACAATGGACTTTGCCAATCATCACAGTAAATTTACTTGAGATAAGAGCTAATATGAGCTTGTTCAGCTTTGCCATCTATCATGCAGTAGCATTGAGTGTCCTGCTTAGTGTGCAGCATAATTGAATGTTGTCCTTGAGGAGTTTACATATTGCTTATTTCCATTCTCTTGTTATAATAGGAAAATTGTTTCACCTCATAAGCTTGCTCTCCACACTCCCATATCATAGACATTTTTATTTACCATATTTTAAAATAGAAGAGATATATTCCAGAAGGTAAAGATGTTGTAAATGTGTTTGCTTTTAACTGAACAAAATAGGTGGTATCATCATACATACCCGAGGGGCCAAATGCTGGGAGTGCTCGCTGAGTTGAACCACCCTTGGAGAGCCAGCCCTGTGCAGCCCTGCTTCTGCTTGGCTGCTGCAATGGTGGTGAGGCACCCCCGAGGTCAAGCTGGTCCAGTAAGGCCAAGCATAGTCATTGGTTTATCCTCAATGCAGCTGAAGGCACAGGCTTCAGCTCCAGCACAGTTGCCAAGTGGAGGAACCACAGCTTCCTACAGCTGTTGCTCAGACAGCCTGGCTGCATCATCTCAGAGCTGGCCTGAGTACCTGCAGCCAGAGTCCCAGGAAGGGCAAAGAGGCTGCAGAGCTTCTTGATGCTCTCAGGACCCCAATAAAGAGGAGAAACAAGACTGCTGAGGCTGCCATAAAGTGCTGTAGTGGCCCAGTATTTTAGAGCATCACAGAATGATTCTCACAATGTTTCCACAGAAAAGTAGTATGGCTGCTAAAGTATCATACTCTTCAGCCTATCCTGAGTAAAGCTGTAAAGCCGATGGTAATGTGTATCTTTACCTGTATGTAGAGCTAAGAATGTCTATAATTGTTTCCAAGTCCACATTTCATAGAATCATAGAAAGGATTGAGTTGGAAGGGACCTTAAAGATCATCTATTTCCAGTCACCCTGCCATGGGCCTTGCACTGGACCAGGTTACACAAGGTCCCATCCAACCTGGCCTTGAACACTTCAATAGGTGGGGTATCCACAGCATCTCTGGGCAACCTGTTCCAGTGCTTCACCACTCTCACAGTAAATAATTGCTAATCCACACCTACTGTCTTTCAGTTTGAAGCCAGTTCACTTTGAAGGGCATGACCTACCACTAAACTACCTGCCCTTGTAAATAGTCCCTCTCCAGCTTTCTTGTAAAACCCCTTTGGGCACTGGAAGACTGCCATGAGGTCTTGGTGGCACCTTCTCTTCTCCAGGCTGAACTGCTCCCACTCACTAAGCCTGTCTTCATAGGAGGGGTGCTCCAGTGCTCCACTCATGGTTGTGGCCCTCCTCTGGACTCAGTCCAGCAGGTCCACATCTTTCCTGCGCTGGGGGCCCCAGAGCTGGATGCAATTGAGTTGTTATTTTAAAAATTCATTGACTATTTGAGTTGCTTTGCTTTTGAGTTGCTTTGCTTTTGAGTTGCTTCGCTTTTAGAAAATCAGAATTTAAATACACACTGCACTTTGCTGGTTTTGCAAGCACAACCCATATAGGACTAATGCAGTGTGAAAATAGAAATTACTTACGGCATGATTTTAAAGTATTTTTCATCCTATATTGACACTGAGGTCTTTATATATATTTTGTATGCAGGCAGATTTGTAGATATATATAATTTATCATTGTTTCATACAACATTAATTTGCTGATTAAAAGCTGGGGGGAAATGAGCAGAGAATCATTAGTTTATTGAATGCTTTGAGAAAAATTACTGTTATAGGGAATTACTTAAAAATACCAGGAAATGTTCAAATCCACAGGAAAAACAAAAACACGCACACAAAAGACATAAAGAGCAGCATGAAAATTATTATGAAGTCATGAATCCATGGTGTGTGAAAACTTTTGGTTCTCAAAGTGTTCAGAGAAGTAGCATAAAGGGCAGAGTTTGCATACATGAAAACCATTCCATTGCAATTCCCAATTCAAAATTGTTTGCAGCTTAAGAGAGAATTTGGCCTTTTCAAAAAGGTTCTGGTTGAACATCAGTCTCTATTACTGAGAAATATGTATAATGTACCATCATATAGCAGCAGGAACATAAAATTAGAGAAAAGCAGACCTGCGTGTGTAACTTTAGCCATAGATTTTCTTCCTTCTTTCTACTTCTTGATAAACAAGATGAAGATTTGTTTGTAATTTAAATAATTTTAAGTGCTCCTGGAGTATTTAGAGTCAATGTTCTGATCATGTTTGCCTAAGTTATTGAGCAGATATCCTGGTCAATAATATCGAGAGGCTCTTACTGGAAATTAGCCCCTGAAATACGTGTGTCAAGCCAGCATGACAAACAGTATTAAAATGTAAGTGGTTGAAAATATTCAAATCTCATACATTTAAGTAATAAGGGGAACACTAAAAGAAGTTTCTAGAACTTTATAAGTTCTTTAAAACAAAACACTCACATATTATTGTCCTCTCTTGGTAAAGGGATTACAACATCTGAACAAAAATGAGAAAAAATAAAATATTAATTCTGATGCCTGGCCCAAAGAAGTTGAAAAACCACAGATAAAATCTATGAGACAAACTCAGCATAGATAGAGTCAGAAGAGATTTTTCAGATATTTAGCTGGGAAGCAGAGGATTGTCACTGCACATCACACAGCCTAGGCCAAGAGAAGAGTCCGTTTCCTTTACATTTTCACTGCTTGGTCTTGTTCAAACATGTCCTTTGAAGCCATTATTTTGGGAACTATTTCACACATATCACCTGTCAATAGGTGGAACAGAAGTGGCACAAAGAGCTCTGCTTTCTTCATGGCTGCAGTGGCTTTGAAGTAAACTAATGTTAGGAAACTAAACTTCCTCAACATTCAGGAGTATCCAGTATTAAAGCCCACATACCACCTACTTTATTAGCATTCTCGTGAGAACATCTGTTTAAAGTGCCTAGGTGTAGTTAGTTGACTCAGACTTTCACACGAGAGTACAATCAAAAATTTGCTAAATTTTATTTGATAGATCCTAACTCTTAGGCAGAAATTCCCTCGAAACTGATTGGAAAATACATCAACGAGCCATACTTCGGAACTGTCAGTTGATGTTGTTCACCTGTCTTGTGTTTTCTCCATAAGATGTCAGGGACAGAGCTGCTATCCCTCAGAAGGGTGTGCTTCACATTCAGGCCACCTTGTTTACAGACATGCTCAGCACAGCCCTGCACCAGGGTCAAAGATGAACAATAGTTTATATGTCCTATTTCACCTCCCTGAAATACCACCTTGTTTTTAAAGTGGTGTGTTTACAATGGAGACAGAGGAGAATGAGAATGTTCCTTCAAAATATTAAGAAAATTTCTGATAATGTCTCTGTGTTAAGGGCTGCAGACTTTCCCTGATCTGAAATCTGAAGATTTATATGGAGTTGTTTGTTTGTTTTTCTTATCGCCTCAATACCTTCTTGCTGACAGCTTTGCACAGAAGTTAAATCTCACAGGTCCCTTAGACACTAGCCGTGTTTTTGACAGAAATTCCTCACTTGGATAATTTCTTCAGGTGAATTGTTTTAGGTTCCAATTCTGTGAGAGCTAAGTAAATAATGATAATTTCCTACATATCAGGAGCTTAATGGAGGATTACCGTGAACTTTGCTGTAGTGCTTTGTTGTTTAATTTCAAAGGCAGATTGGAGCTCCAATTGATGGAGGGTTACCATCAATTGTGGGTTACACAGCTTCTGTGCAGCTTTTTAAAAAAAATTAAAACCACACAAACTAAATCTTTTCAGCTCCCAATAATATAACTAGTGATATTGAGCCAAGAACAGTTAATTTTGTTTCTCAAGAATGATAGATACATGCTATGAACTAGTATCAGAGTTGACAACTGTATCTTTCTAGTTCTGTAGGTATCTCCTTTTTCAGGTGTGTTGGCAGCACTATTTCTCAGTTTTTACAGCAGAACTGAGAAACAAATAGGAGTGTCTGAATGAGAGAGGAAATTTCAGCTCACACTGGAGCTGACAATGATTCCTGACAATTTTTGTGTGACTAAGATTATGGAAAACAGTGATTTTTTTTTTTCTCCTGATAGATGAAATAAAGCCATCATTAATTTATTCTGTCAAAGAATATTATTACTACAGGACTGTACACCTTTTTAAAGAATAACAAAACTTTACTTTTAGATTGGACTGGTTATTTTTCTCTAAATGTTCTGTCCTGGTTTGTACATAATTAATTCAAGGACAACCCAAAGTTATCTGTTATATGTGAGCTCAGATTTGACCTTCCTGATGATCATATCTATATACCTGTCCATACTGCTAGACACAGAAAATTCATAAAGGCTCCTTCAGATCGGAGGACCTATACTTCATTGTCACAAGGGCCAAGGATAAATCTCAAACCTATAAAACAAACTGGGAACCATGATACCAAGAGTATTTATAAAACTGTCAAGGTGAATTGATCCTTAATGGTAGTTTTTTGTAAAATACAGGTACTATCTGAATGTAATTTATAGACAATATGCCATATGAAAAGGTATATTAACACAGTTCAAGTCCAATTAATTACAATTCAGATTCATTAAAATCTAATTATCCATATAGATTTGCATAACTAGGACCTGAAATTAATGATGGAGATTTGTTTCTGTCCTGTATTTGCTACCTTCAGATGAAGTTACTTCAGCCACAACATCAAGGCATCCAGGATTTCAGGTTATTTTTTCAAAATACCTTCTGCTGACTCTATGCGAATTATTGCTATACCTTTTTTTCCAGTTTTAGTGTTATTTCTCAGAGATATCTGTATATTTCTGTGTGGTTGATGTGATCTTACTAGCAGTCAGAGTTCATTTTTGCTTTAATTTTTCCCTGTTTTCAAAGCTAAAATTCAGTTTTTTCTTCTTTTCATGAATACTTTTAAATTTATGAATAGACATGAAGTAGCATCTGTTGTAGGAACACTTTCAGAGCTGCAGGATACTGAACACTTCCAAGGTATTTCATCTAGATGCTTAAAAAGGAAGGGAGCCACCTGAAAGGTTTGTCAGAGCCTGTGGTAGTTTTGCCCTCCGTCTGTTTCACATCCTGGGCAGTGGCAATGATGCTCCCTTGCCAGAAACATAGGAACGATCTATTAATAGATGTTTGTATTTAACATCTTTTACACTTTTATGTAAAAGAATCTTCTTTGTTCCTTTCATTTGAACAGAAATAAAAGCAAACAAAAAAAAAGCATCTTTGAACATTTTTGTCAATTTTACCAAATTCCATTTGTGTGGAGAAATGTTTATAGAGAAGTTTATACCTGTTTCCTAGTCAGACAAGTACTAAGTATTCTTCATTAACCACTGAGGTTGGATTAGTCACTTCTTTAATCTCAGATATACTTCTTCCAGTGGCATAGGACTCCTTGGAAGAAATCTGAACAATATTGGCAACTGTGCTTTGACCTGTCTGTGCATAAATGAGCAAAGAGATAATGATGGTGAGCTGAGATCCTTTTAGTTTCACAATTTAGTCTATAATACCTGCGTTATTGCAGGCAAGCACAATAAGTTTGTGAAGGTAGGTAAAACCAGTGTACTGGGGTTTTGTTGTTTCTTCCACTTTCACAGCCAGGAACATTCACAGTCACTCTCATCAACACTGTAAGCATACCCTACCTAGCTATAATTCTTTCCTTCTCACAGTACAGAAGCTAGACTGGACAAAACACTGCTAAGAATATAATACACATCATTCCACATTAGGCACAGATGTAGATTACACATTCAAGCAGTCTTTCCAATGTCTTATATTCATTAAACAGATTATACTTAAAAATGCTGATAAATTAAGAACTCAATACCTTGCCTTATCTTGCTAATTTTATACATTTTATGCCTGTGAGGGGTAGCTAGTACAGATTAGGTTAGGATATGAATTTCTAACATGAGAAAGCATTGTCTCTTAATATACTCCCAGCAGATTCTTCAAAAAGAAGTTTTAGCATGGAAGGAGAATTTCAAAAGCATAGATCTGAGCTGAGCATCGTTATCTTAAAGCAGGACAGCTTCACTTGACCAGGGTGATAGTGAAAAGCTTTGTGTTACATACATTGTTCTTGAGTTTAGTATTTATTTTCTTGGGCCTTATATGTGCCACGAAAGTCTAATTTTTCCCAAGTGTCCTGATAGCAGTTTTCCCTTAAAGCAAATGGGAATAAGCAGACCAGGCTCTTCTGTCATATGATATAAGTGCACTTCACCTTCCCAGGAATAACTATGCTCACTGCTAAAACGAAATAACAATATTCTGGCTCATTCTCTCCAGAAATCTCCAGAGTAGGACCAACCATACAAAAGTGTAATTGTTGGTCTCTGCAAGTGGATCCCTTGAATCATACAAATTAAGTAGATATTGCACCCTTTAAGCACCTTGTATAATGTTACATGTCAGGTTTCATTTCATTGTTCTCTGCTTTTTCTACGTTATGTCGTCATGCTAGATAGAGAGAGTAATGTCCAGTGCTGAAAAAGATTGTTTCATTCAAGTTTCAGCAAATGGAAAAGAATGGAATCTCAGGGCATTGAAACCATGCTATCCCCCATAACCTTTTTGTATAATAGAAAAATTCTGCTTTCAAAGAACTTTTCTACATAGCCCACTCCCAGTGTTGCATTGGCTATGTTTCCAGACCCTTTGAACTACCTAATTTTTAATGAACTTACAGCAGAACTTATTCTTTACAGAAAGTTCATATCCAAAAAGTAATATTGGAGAGAATCTGCTAAAATAACTTCCCCTACTCTGACAAGCTGAGAGAAGAACCTCTAATCACTTCTTTCAAATGCATTCTCCATTGGAAAGGGCTTAGTTAGCAGAGGAATCTATCTGGCATTCATTTTCATTGCTTTGAAAAGTTCAAAAACACCCCATAGAAAGATACTGAACTAACAACTGAATAGAGCTAATATTGGGGTAGAAACAACATATAATAAAAAAATCTTTCCATTGCAATTGCAGGGGGTGGTAATTATAGGTAAATATTTAGTAAAATAAATTTATTATTATTATTATTATTGAATTTTTAATTATCTTGGTAGATAGAATTAACTTACTCTTTTCCTATCAGTCATTATCCCTAAGTGAACTTACAAATTGAGGGCAACAATCAGTCTTTACATGGGATGAGCTGACAACTGTTGTCAAGTCCGTTATTGAAGCAGACTTAGAGAGTTCTCAGGAATTGGAGGCATGTGCTTTCCTTCCCAGTGAAAGGGCTGTTTGGGGGAATGGTGACACTAAATGCCATCTCACTGGAAAATAATCTCTTCTGGCAGGCAATAATCAAAACCCTTTGGCAAGCAGCAAGAAGGATCTTTAAATTGCTTCTGACTTGGAGAATAAGGCTGCTCATGACTAATCTCTTTTCAGACAAAAAGCTACAGGGGGACTCAAAAACCCTGCTTATGTCTTGATATGTTGTCCCTCCAACAGATATTGGGGTGGTTGAAGTCCCCAATGAGGATCAGGGCTTGTGAATGTGAGGCTGCTCCTGTAGAGAGCCTCATACACTCAGTCTTTCTAGTCAGGAAGTTTGCAGCAGATTTCCCACTATGATGTCACCTCTTCCTGCCATACCTTTAATACTGACCAATAGCTCTCAGTCAGCTCCTCATCCATCCCCAGGTGAAGTTCCATGCACTCCAGCTGGTCAATGACATAAAGGGCAACACCACCTCCTTGTCTCCCCTCCTGTCCTTCCTAAGGAGCCTGAATCCTTCTGTTTTAACACTCAAGTCATAGGAGCCACTCCACCACATCTCCCTGAGGCCAGTAAGATCATAGCCCTGCAGGCATGCACAGCTCTAACTCCCACTGTTTATTCCCCATACTGTGTGTGTTTGCATAGAGGCATTTAAGCTTGGCCCCCAGTGAAGCTGCAGTGATTGGAATGACCCTGAGATTAGCTCAGGTGGTTAGAGCATGGTGCTAATAATGCCATGTTTGTGGGTTTCTATCCCTGTATGGGCCATTCTTTTGAGCTGGATTCAATGATCCTTGTGAATCCCTGCCAACTAAGAAGATTCTTTGATTATCTGTGCGGCTCTTTAGGTGCTCTCCTGCTGACCTGTGATCTCTCTCCAGGCTCTAAGCATCTATTGCTGGACTTGGCATCAAACTGTTGTGAATGGGATGGACTGAGATTCTGTTCCCCTGGCAACTTCAGTTTAAGGCCCCCTTCACCAGCTTGACAAGTCTATGACTGAACATACAATTTACCTTCCTGGCAGATGGACCTCGTCAGCCCCCCACAGACAAGGTTGCTCAAAATGAGTCCCCATGGTCTCAGCAGCAAAACTCCTGGTTGTGGCACCAGCTCTTTAATTATTTGTTAATTTTCCAGATTTGGCTCTCAGACATCTTACCTTTGACTTCGAGGATTGATGGAAAAACTACCCATGCTCCAGAGTCCCTTACTGCTGCGCTCAGGGGTCAAGTATCAAGTAGTTCTTGATACTTGTCAGACTGCTCTTGGCAGTATCACTGGTGCCCACGGGAAACAACAGCTCCACGTAATAGTCAGTGGACTGTATGAGACCTCAGTTTCTCAGTGACAACTTTGATAAGTTGTAAGCAGCGCACATCTCTATGGAGCCCGCCAGGTCAGCAAATGGGCGCCTTCGTACCTCTTGTAATAGAGTTGCCTACTGCTATCACCCATCACCTTTTCTCAGTTGCACTCATTGTTATACACAGGAGCAGATGAGGCTGCCTTCTCAGCTCCAGCATCTCTTCTCACTTATGACAAGAAGGTTTGCATTATCCTTGCCCTATGTCTTGACATAACATTCTTTGTATTTCACGCTTCAGAGCAAGTTATGTAACAGTTACCATCATTAGGTGAAGCCCTAATATACAAGAGTCTTAATAGAAGGACCTTCCATTCTACATGCATACAGAAAAGACCAACTTTCAGCACACTTACTGCATAAAAATCCCCTTGATTAAATGTGTAGTCATAATTGCATACACATCAAAGTGCTAATCATCTTGGCTGATGGTACCAGTGATGCAAAGCACTAATATTCCCTTTGAAAAATGCCCTCTCTGACTGTGAAACACAGTCATGCTTTGCATTCACTGACTTAAGGTTTGTGGAGGTTCATAAAGCTGTATTTCTATCTTAGAAGTTTTTCTTGGCAGATGTTTATCAATCAGCATCTTTTCATTTAGCTGGCAGACACTGTAAAAAGTATTTAATCTCTGAGCAGTGCTGTCCTAGGGGAGCTGTCCTTCAGTACAGGTTTTTGTAGAGGTGCTTGTACCAAAAGATCCTTTTAAAATCTCATGGCCCAAAGCTCTAATTCTGTAATGACCTCTCTGTTCAAAGATTTCTGAACCAGTGAGTAGTTTATTATTTTGGTCTCTCCCCATAAGGAGTTTTCAGGAAAATGGGAACTAATGACAAATTAAGCAATCTAGGATTCAGAGCAACATTCAAGGAAGGAAAATATAATAACATATTTTTGCATCTTTAAAGTGAAAAAAGGGTACTAACTGCTTTTAGGTATATTCATGTCAGTGATAAGCTGGCAGGCATACTGGCAGAGTACTGTACTGTATTTTTCAGTACTCCATTAAAGATTTGGTTTCTAAACAAGTTTAAAAGGTGCAGCACTTAATCAGGGATCAGCAAAGCTAAGAGTTCCTGGAAGACACTGCCATGACTAGGTTTGTGGGCTTTGTTAGCTTGAATTCTTGTTACAGGTATTTCATGATAAGAAGTTGAAAGGTGTTTTCACAAGCCAGAAGAAAATAAAAACATGAAAAGATTAGAATGTTCTGAGAATGAGAAGATTGCTATGTATTCATTAGCAATCTAATTATCAGGAAAATGAATGGCTGTATTGGATCACGAGCCTATTTATTCTATAGCAACATTGTTATGATTTAATAATAGGCAATAAAGAAGCAAGCTGCTGCAGCCACAATTGTCCAAACATATGAACGAGACTAGTTTGCATTGAAGTAAAAATATCTTTTTTAGACCAGCTGACAGATCTTGTAAAAAAAATGAGTCTTTCCTCCAGATTGGAAGCAGGAGCCAAAAGTTTTTATTGTACATGGGACAAGAACAACTGGTTTCTACTAAACTTCTGCTAAGCTTCTCCTACACTAGTTTATATGACCTAGTTCTGGTAAGCACAGGTGGAGCAGCACATTGCAGTTTACAACAATATGTGACAGGATGATTAGGTCCCAGTCTTGGAAAAGAACAAGAAATATCACCCAAATCTTGCAAAATATTGAGGAATTACTTCAGGATCAGAAGAGAAGGAAGAAATTGTATTTATTGCATTGACAAAACAATACTTCTTTGGGTCTATATTGAATCTGTGACTTTAAGTACTTGGTAGAGTTATGATTTTTAGTTCCCAGGTTTGTCTTTGGAAGTATTTTTTAGGTTTTCTCTGAGTATCAGGACTGAATTGTCAAAGATTAAGTAGCTGACCTGCAGAAAAGTTTTTCTCATTGGTAGCTGTATTTTTATGTCCTGTGTCAATTGCATGTGTGCATTCATTTTAGTACACAGTGGGTGTGTTGTTTTATCCAAGTAATTTCAGGGATGCCATTTTGTGCACTAGATAAAAGAATGGACATGTTTAGATGTTTATTGTGAGCAAGAACACTGATCTATATTTCTGTGGATTATTAAATAGGATAACCAAAGATCAACATACTTGCCTCAAGAAAACCAGTTCCCCAAAAGTAATGATTTACAGCTACTCCAATGCATTTGATCTGCAAAGAGCACACACAAAACCCCCTTAATGGTTCTAAAGATGATGTTTGCCAAAAATGAGTATTCCTCTAAGAAAAAAGCCTCACATTGCACCAGGAGAGGTTTAGATTGGAGACTGGATATTAGAAAAAACTTCCTCACAAAAGGGGTTGTCAGGCATTAGAAGACACTGCCCAGGGAAGTTATCCCTGGAAGTATTTAAAGAATGCTCAAGTGACATGGTTTAGTGGTGGACTTGGCAGTGCTAGGTTAATGGTTGGACTTAATGAACTTTTCCACCCTCATTGAATCTGTGATTCTATGTTCTACTTGATATCAGTACATCAGTGCTTAACATACTCCTATCACACAGGATGGACAATCTAAAGATCTTTTTATTGCACTAAATGCAATAACCCACTTCCTGGATATTAGCTTTGGCAAATACTTGCATTCTAGGAGATTGCTGTCCTGCCCAGGCAGAGGGGCCCTCTTTCACACATTCAGGAAGAGAAAATGCACCTTGAAATTCAGTAGTTAATGCAGTGAAAAGGAATTGGAGTAAAAGCTTGGAAAAGGGAAAGATTTTCCTTGCCTTGTCAATCCACGTAACTATTACCTATTTCTGAGGATTGTGTTGGGGGAAGTTTTTAGCAGCACAATGCAGTAAAGTCCAATTTGGATGTTGCTGCAATTTATAGTTAAGAGGCCAGTAGGAATGTGAACTTTCTAGACAGTTAGTGACATCTTATTGTTCCAGCAGCACAGTTTGTTTCCCCACAGGCATAAAAATAATTCAGAGAGAGTACTGCAATTGTGCTCTTATATAAGCTCCTGTAGAAGGTGTGATTGAGATATCTCTATATTAAAGGTAGTAACCAGCCTTAGAGAGAGAGTTGGAAACTCTTTCCTTAAAGTGATGAACTCTTCTCTACCTTGTCCCTGACATAAAAAGGCAAAATGATGTATTTTTGAAAATTGTTGACTCTAAGTATTTCTTATTTGTAAGTGTATTTGTTTGTAAGTTTGTAAATACAATATCTGCCACAGAACTACTAAATTGTAGTATTTCCTATGTTGCAATCTGTTTTCCTTCTGCAGCTCTCTTTTGTGTTGTGTTGGAAATTCAAGAGCCACAGCTTCAGCTTACGCTATAATTACAAAGGGCAAAACATTTATAATATTACTTACTTTTCTCATTCCAGTATTCTTAGGAGTTTAGATCAAGAAGATTCTTTAACATTTGCTTGTACATGTCTACCAGACACCATAAATAAATTCCATGTGACTGAGACCTTCATTATTTCTGACTGTTCTGGTTTTGTAATAAAAACAATCGAATATGTAACATGCCTGGAATAACTAGGGAGAACATTTAGTTTTTCAACCAGTCCTATTTAGGCAATTCAAACTGCTTGTTGTTGGTTGGCTTTTTTTTGTTGTTGTTGTTTGGTTTGTTTTTTTTTTTCTGGGAATCACGTTGCAGTTTGTTGCAAGTTTGATTGAGTTTGTTGCAGTTTGATAGAGTACTGATCAATGCTGCAAATGAGATCAACCACAATCTACCTATCTACCTATTTATCACAATAAATGTAGGATAGCTAATCATATTATTTCTACTTGAAGGCAGTTCCAGAATATCATCTTTTTAGTGGCTAGGAATATATATATTTTTTATTTTCAATCTATGTGTATGGTTTATATGTACCTTGATCTTGCAGCCAATATTGCCTCAGGTTAGATAACCATTTCTCCTACAGTTGTGATACCCTCCTGATGTGTGTAGACAAAGCAACAAATTGTGTATGGATTTGTCCTACTCTCAGACTT
This sequence comes from Platyrinchus mystaceus, assembly GCA_035041135.1. Taxonomy (NCBI): domain Eukaryota; kingdom Metazoa; phylum Chordata; class Aves; order Passeriformes; family Tyrannidae; genus Platyrinchus; species Platyrinchus mystaceus. Next base: position 75,670,613 of record JAWWLV010000121.1, on the reverse strand, counting down.
TGCTTTGAGGTTAAAGAAGCCATGTTGTCTGAGGGGGTCTTCCTATTTTTTTGTTACATCTCTTACGTTTTTCAGTTCCATCTTTCATGAAAATGAGGTTGGGCTTCCCACCACATTGCATTAATTACAGTCTTCCTTACTTCTTTCTGTTAAATATCAGCCTCAGGATAAATGTGAAGTTAAAGCATGAAATTAATTTTCTGTGAACTTTTCCAATAATTATCTATTCTCAGTCACATGTTCAATGGCAGAAGAGTAAATTATCCTGAATTGTCAAGTACAGTGACTCAGTTTTCTGTAGAAAAGTGGAAACTGCTGCATTGTAACCAGCCAGGCTTCATTATCATGAGTCTATCACCAATTCTGACCTCACCAAAGCTCTTTCACAAATTCATGTTTGCATCTACTTGTATGTAATTCTGGATACTGGTACGTAATCAAGCATGATGTAAATCCTGAGGACAGGACAAACACCTTATTGATAGATTTTCAAATTCTGAGTGGTTGTTAAAAACCTTGACCTTTTGATAGAGAGCAGTATTTCTAGAGGACAGGGAAACCTGATCAAAATATTGTATACTGGATTACATTTATGCTTATTCTGCCTAAAGAATTATTCCAAATGCCACATGGAGAGATTAAGACTTGGTCTTTTTTGGCCATCAAGATCTCATGGTTCAAAGGAATTGGTTATGTATGTTTATTTCCTGGTTAAAAGTTTGATTTGACTATGTCATCAGACTTTGATTTCAACATAATTTTGGCCTCCTAAATTCCAAAAATTCATCATAACTGGAGTAGTATAAAATGGAAATTAATAGAAATAACTATCTCTATAAACTCTGTGTATGTGTTCCTAATGAATTTTGTCTGCTAGATTTTAAAATGAAAATTATTTCTTAGATGAGAAGTAATAGAAAAAAATGTTTATTTCTTCCCATTTTTGGTGTAGAATTGATGGCCCAGTAACAGTAAATTATGATATATTGTAAATAGGGTTTAAATTTAGCTGATATGCACGTTCTTCCCTATTTCACAATCTGTTCTCTCTTTCAACTTTTCTCTGTTAGAAAGGTCAACGAAATAATTTAGTCTGCAAGCTGAAGAAATAAATGGTACCATCAGAGGTAGCAAAATTTGTATGATACCAGTTTATCTGTATGCCTACTATATGTTTCCTGCAATGACCTTTCCACATAAGTAGTTTTAAAAAGACATTCTCCAAAATGAAAGCTGGATCCCAGAGTATCATTTTCATTTGCACATCTGCTACCACTGGTCCTACTCACATGCTGATGGATTTTTTTTTTTGTCTTTTTTTTGGTCTGCTTTACAATGTCTTCATTTTTTATTTCAGGCTTAAAGTAAAAATACCTCATTTATCAGACTAAACAGTGAAGACCGTTGGTGACTACAGGTGAGATGCTATAGATCCGGTAATACTGGAGATGTTATGGAATGTCTATAATAGAAGCTGTTGGATGATTTTATCTCAAAGATACAAAACAGCAGTGACACTGAACAAAAGAAAAACTTTTAGAAACTTAGTGAGAGAGTCCAATCAGATCAATCACAAATGAGGCAGAAAGTGTCATCTGTCATAAGAAAACAAGTACTTGAAAGGACAAGGGTTTTTCAAAGTGCTGATTAAATGTAATGTGCTGTGTGATGATGCACAAATGTGAAATGCTTCAATGAAGAAGATGAACAACAGGTCCTCTACCACATCAGAAAAACAGATTATTATTGCTGAGGTCCATTATCATTAAAAGTTCTTAGCATTTGTAAAAGTTGTTTGCATTAAGAAGAAAAAAGGAGGCAAGGAATACTGTGAGAGGGATGATCCACAGTCCAAAAGTTCTAAAAGACTAAAGTCTCTGAATTACTTGCATTCACCAAAACCAGTCTGTTTCCTAATCCCACCTACTAACAAGTCATAACAAATCTAGCTGTATCTGCGAAGCATCACGAAAGATGCTAAATAAAAGGTTTAAACATGAAACACATCCATCACAAACTGAAGGTCAATTTGAAGGAATCATTCATATTATCCACACAGACCCAGGAATATTTATTTTTTTATTCAGGATAAATTTGACATAGATTATCTACTGCTGCAAAAAAAGCGTTGAAAGCAGCCAAGCCAAAAGCAATAAATATCCACACAGTTTTAAGAGGAGCTGATTTACAGACAGACATTAACATTAAAGTTAAAAGTGCAGATGAGTTCTGGTATTCTCTACCTTCAGTTCTGAATCAGTGCTCAATAAATTTTCATGCTGAACAATTAATTAAATTCATTAGCTAGGGCTGGAAAATTGATAATGTTATTTTGTCAAAACAGTTCCTACCATCACTTGTGGAAAAAATCCACGAAAGAATCTGACATTTATTCAGAAGTTAATAACTATCAATGTGAAGTTCATTGAATACTAAAAGAGATGGAAGAGAAACTGCAGTTTATTCCCTAAGTGTAGAAACTGACAGAGCCCTGTACTTTAAGAAGCATGACTTGTGCTTAATTCACTCCTATGGCCCTGTCTTAGGACAATATCTATAGACCCAATGAGACATTAAGCTCAGAGGAGTGTTCCACCAGTGTAAATGGAACCCAGTGGTCAGATTGCATTCACTGGACTGCAGCCTGAAACAACATTAGTTGATTTTATGAACATTAAACAGAAAACAAGATGCATCATAGTGTTGCCTTTCCCAAACCAGTCTCCAGTGTTGCAGAAAGGTTGTAATGCTTGAAATATAGATCTAGAAAGATCTAGAATCACAGAATATCTCCAGTTGGAATGGACCCATAAGTATCATGAAGTCCAACTCCCTATTTCTCACCTAAAACTTAACACTATGACTGAGAGTGTGATCCAGACACTTGAATTCCAACACGCTTGGTGTCATGACAACTTCTCTGGGGACCCTGTTGCACTGACTGACTACCCTTTCAGTGCAGAGCCTTTTCCTAATGGCCAGGCTGAACTTCCCCTGATCCAATTTCATTCCATTTCCTCTTGTCCTGTCTCTGGTCACCATAGAGAGGAGATCAGCACTCCTCCCCTCCACTTGCCCAACTTGAGTAAATAGAGACTGCAATTAGGTTGCCCCTCAGCCTTTTCTTCTCCAGGTTAAATGAGCCAAATGATGTCAGTTACTCCTTGTAATTCTTGCCCTCAAGACCTTTCACCATCTTTGTTGCCTTCCTCTGGACATACTCAAGTAGTTTGATGTTTTCCTTATACTGAAGAACCGGAAACTGCACACAGTGCTCAAAGTGGGACTGCACCAGAGCAGTGTAGAGTGGGAAAAAAGTGGAGATAGGTCACACCCTAACTATGGTTCATGGATCAAAGAAGAATCTGTTACAGATCATTCCTTCTTTATATAAAAAATAATCCAGACTGGATTAGATTTTACATTCTGATCTATTGTGTTATCTCAGTCAGATGAAATAGAACAGGCTACCTACCCGCTCTTGGTATCCCAGCAGCAAAAGTGCCTTTCATCCATCTCCGCTATGAACCAAAGCTACACAATGGAACTGTATGTTTGCCATAGACAATGATGAAGGAATAGCATGAGAGATCTAGAATATATCTCCATACTTCAGAGTGAATAGGTTGTGCAACATCTGCAATTTCATATCTGAGATGTTACTTTTTGAAAACTATGTGAAGAATGTAGTTTAAGTATTTACTCGAGGATAGTGGGTAGGAATATCAATGCTGAACTTAGGCTTCATAAAGTCATACATGAGGCACATCTCTAGATGTCTATGGAAAGAATTTTTCCTTGGTTGCAAAACAATTACCTTATTGATGTGTTTCACTTGGAAAAGATTTAAAATTCATCAGCAGTGATGATATGTGCCAAATAAATGGCAATGTTGTAATTTAAAATTATTTATTTTCATGAATCCTGTGAATTGCTGTGATTTTTTTTATTATGATCTGCTGACAAGAGGAAACATTCTGATTTTGTTCCATTGGTATCAGACTGAGGTTAGAGGAGCCTTCCGAGAAAAAGACTGATTACCCCATTGCATCTCTCAATTTCCTTGGATTCTGTATACAAGTTAAACTAAACGTACCATACTGTGATAATCTAATAACTCCTTATACGGGCTATTATAGTTCCTAAACATGGGTGTGTCTCAGTTTATCTGGGGTGTTCAAGCTCATTTTGCAACTGTTGATGTCTAGACGGTACAGTGTTACAACATGGTATCTGAGGTATGATTCTGCTGTATAAAAAGAGAAAAATTATAAAATATCTTTCTTTTAATTCAGATTTGCAGGTGCTTAGTGTTTAAAAAGCAAGACAGATGCTGAAGTTTTGCTTGAAGTGCTTTAGGGTAACTGGATGATGTTATGAAGTGTGCATTCAAAACAGAGCTATAAGGACTGTGTTTTTCTGTATTTCTGTAAGCACTTTCTGCAAACTACTGACCAAAATGTGGAAATGTTCCCTGATGTAGACTTCTACCTCATAATGATTCCTGACTTATGAATGGCGGTCATGAGTATTAAAGTAAAAATATGAAGGAAAACCATCGACTTGTATCTTCTATCTAGAGCAAACAAAACTTTATAAAGGGTAACCTGAAGGCTTTTTTAACTTTTTGGACACTGGTTTATTTCTAACATTTATGTCCAGTACACGTTCCTCATTATGTGTTCATTGACTTTTGGCCTTCAATAACACGTCTCCAATCAAACAAATTTTGCCAACCCTTTTGATACATGATACCACAGCAGTAAGACTAAGAAAATAAAATATCCATTTGGGGGTTTTTGCTTGCAGCAGAGTTTTTAGCTTCTAATATAGATATAAAATGGAAAAAACCAATTGTCAATGATAAATGGTGGCTTATAAATTTTGCTACTACCCTGAAGCAAGACAGAAAAACAATGCATCACTGCTACGTTTTTCTGTGGGACATGGACATTAGGGATTAAATTGCTTGTACTAGATGAAAGTATACAGGCTGTGAACAGATTCAGTCAGGGAAGAAAATTGACGCAGAGAGCAGCTGCAACAGAAGTAATAAAAGAAAGGCTGAGCAAGGGAAAGCTACTTGGAAACACTCTGTCTTTTAATTAATAAGAGAATCAATCCCTTACCACTGTAATTCTATAGAATATCAACTTTAGAAGAGATATTTAAACTTTTGGGGAAAAGGCTGTGAGTCATTAATTATTTTTTTTTTTTTTAATATTACAGGAAATGGGAATACCAGTATTTTTATTCTAATATTGGACATTGATCTAGTTACACAATGGCAGCCAGCAGAGGAACATGTCCGTGGTTTCTAAAGGGTCAGATGTAGCTCATGTCATTGTCCATGATGAGTGGTCATGTCTGAGGGACCATCAGACCAGCTTTATTGCCAGAGCTATGGGTGATCTGAGCAGAGATTCCAGAAAACTGGAACTAAGAAAGGGAATATTTTTACCTGAGTAAACTGCTACCATAAAGAACCAGACAAAAAGTATACAGGTTAATAAGAACAAATGCTCTTATGTATTTTTCCTGGTTTTCTTTGTAAAATCACAGAATCACAGACTCGTTGAGGTTGGAAAGGACCTCTAGAGATACCCAAGTCCAACTCCGCTACTCAAGCAGGGACTCATGGAGTCAGATGCCCATGACCATGCTCAGACAGCTTTTGAATACCTACAAGAATGAGAAATCCATAACCTCTTTGATCAACCTGTACCAGTGCTCAGTCATCTTCACAGTGAAAAGAATGTTTCCTGGTGTTCTGAGGAATCCTATTGGGTTTCTGTTTGTGCTTGTTGCTTTTGGCCCTGTCACTGGGTATGACTGAAAAGAGCCTGTCCTTTATGCTCCAAATATTTGTATATATTGATGAGATTCCCAGGAGTTTTTCCTGCTCCAGACTGAACAGTCCCAGCTCTCTCAACCTTTCCTCACAGATGAGATGCTCCAGTCCCTTAATAGTCTGGCCTTTCACTGGACTAAGTCCAGTGAGACCATGTCTCTCTTGTACTGGGGAGCAAGAACTGCATGCACAGTTCTCCAGGTGTGACCTCACCAGTGCTGAGTAGAAGGAAAATATTATTTTATTAAATATTATAATAATTTTAGAGTAAACATTGCAGGACCAAAAATTTCAGCTGACAACACAAAATGGATATAACTGTTGTAGTAGGTTAACCCTGACTAGATACCAAAGCCACTCTCTCACTCTTCTCTGCAACTGGACAGAGGAGACCAAATATGACATAGGGTTCATGAGATAAGGATCAGGAGAGATCACTTACCAATCACTGTCATGGGCAAAACAGACTAGAATTGGGGATAATAATTGTATGTATTACTAACAGAATCAGACCAGGATAATGAGAAGCAAAATAAATCTTGAAAACATTTTATCCTCACCCCTCCCTTCTTCCCCCCCAGAGGTGCAGGGAGACAGGGAACGGGGGTTATGGTCAGTTGTTGTTTCTGCTGCTGCTCAGGGAGAGGAGTCCTTCCCCTGCTCCCATGGGGTCCCTCCCACAGGAAACAGTCCTTCACGAATCTTTCCAACATGAGTCCTTCCCACAGGCAATATTTCTTCACGAACTGCTGCAACGTTGATCACTCTTCCAGAGGGGTGCAGTCCTTCAGGCACAGGCTGCTCCAGTGTGGGTCCCCTCCATGAGCTGCAGATGGATCTCTGCACCCCTGTGGTCCTCCATGGACAGCAGGAGGACAGCCTACCTCACTGTGGTTTTCACCACGGGCTGCAGAAGAACCTCAGCTCCAGTGCCTGGAGCACTGGACCTCCTTCTCCACTGACCTTGGTGTCTGCAGAGCCGTTCACATGTTCTCACTCTGCTCTTCTCTGGTTCCAATTTTCATCTGCCCAATAACTTTTTTTTTCTCCTTTTAAATATGTTATCACAGGGGCGTTACTATCATTCCTGATTGACTCAGTCTTGGCCAGTGGCAGGTCCATCCTGGAGCTGGCTGGCATTGGTTCTGCCTGACATAGGGGAAGCTTCTGACAGCTTCTTATAGATGCCACTCCTGTAGCCTCCCTGCTACCAAAACCTGGACACAGAAACCCAATACAACTATATATATGCGTAAATATGAAATTTATCTTGATTTTTTTTTCCTTCTGCTATTTCAGCAGTGTACAATCATAGGAGACTGTCACCTTACATTTGATTATGGTACTCTTATTGTACTTGAACCTAAAGCAATATATTTGTTTGTTTGAATCATTAAGATGCAACCTTATAGCACCATCAACTTTCACGTGGAAGATATAGCAATAGTGAAAAAAACCATGGGTTTAATGAAATCATTGTTTCTTTTCCCTGTGTAAGGGCAAAACTGACTAGAAGTGTTCATTTGTTAGTAATGTAGGGTTGCTCTTATTATTATTGTTATTACCAGGAGAGTCATTGAATAGGGCCTTCAGTACAATAGTCATTCTTGGATTATTTTTCTACATATTCTCAGATTCTATTATTGTTGCTACTTAAACTCTCTTCTACTATTTTTTATTTTAATTTCAAAATTGAAACCTTTAGGAGACTTGCATCAATTACAATATATGTTTGTTGGATATCAGAGCTCTGGTGCTCTTTTTATTTTTAATAAAATGTTTCCATCAATAGCTCTGCATGTCTCTTCAATAACAGATTTTGTTTTAATTTTAATACAACTTTAAGTCTTGATGGAGTGTATATTTCATAGAAAATGAAAACTTTTGATCTGAGTATACTTGACAAAATCAGTAACAGGATTCTGCAAGACAAGGCATTCCTTCAAAGCATTTCCTTTCCTGAGTGTGGGTTCCATGGCTTTAATAATGCCATGCAACTATCAAGAGAGTTTTTTGAAACTGTTCATGCATCAGGAGAAAGTACAGACCTTGATAGATAAATAAATTCTGTATTATTGTTTTCCTTGATGTGTTAAGTTCACAGATATTCATTTCAAACAGAAAACTGGCATCATGATTAAAGCACAATGGTACTCTTTTATTTGACTAGGGGTAGAAACGCAAGTGAGTGATATCACACAAAGATGTAAGTATTGCTGGAATAAATTATGTGAGAATTCTTTAGAAGGCTATTTTTACGTGTGTACTGGGGATTTTGAAAGAAAAATATGTTAGAAGAAACGTTTGTTGATGATCTCAGTCTGCTGCCATTGTTGCCTCTGTAAAACTCTCACTGGTTGACAAGCAATTGCAGTAAAGCAACCCTTTTGGAAGTCACAACTGCAGGTACATACAATTGCAAACACTGCTGACTGTGAACTTCAAAGAAAAACTAAGAATCTTGTTTTATCAGAGCAAATTAAAGGAATAACTTTAATTTTCTCTTCCAAAGCCTTCAGTACTGGTCCCTCAGAACCCAGTGGTTCTACGAGAGATTTGTGGGAGAGGCTAGAGTAGAGCTTTGAGTGGCTATTAAGATGTTCTGAGATATTTTAATTTAGAGCAAGTACAATTTTTACAGAATTTAATTTTTGGCCATGGTACGTACATATGTTTTCAAAAGACAGAACACCTTCTAGGCATCAAAGCAAAGTATGCAAAGAAAAAACATACAAGAAAATCAGCTTTATTAATTAACAAAGGTCTTAAAATATGTCTTAGAAACTCATGTTTGTGGATAAATGCCAATGGCAGAGATTGTTCCTCACCGCAAGGTAAAAAGAAAGATTAAAGATGCATAAATGTATTATGATGTACCTATGATTCAATAACCATGTATTCATCTCAGGTATGGGTCTGTTGCAATATGCTTGTGATATTTTGCAGAACCAACATATCAGTTTTGCCAGTAATATAATACCTGCATTGACTACCTAACTCCTGTAGTCTTTCCTTTGATCAGTAAGATATGGTAACATTGCTGCACAGAAACACAAGCATCACCAGCTTGTGAAACTGGATCTTACACTGCGTAGCTCATCTAATCTTCTCAGATACTCACAGAAGTTCAGGCACATAAGGTAGGAGTGAGCCTGCCTGAATCTGGTGTCCCACTGTGTCTGAGTTTCACAGAGTCATATAATCATAATATTGCTTGGGTTGGAAGGGACCTTAAAGACCATCCTGGAAGAGTATCCCTGTTCCTCTTGTGTATCATTAGGATCACCCCTCTGATGAACCAGTTCTCCCATGGTACTCTATAGAGAAGCTTAAAGGCCTGGATCTTCAAAGGTTTCTCTAACTGACTGGCTCATAAGGTATTTACTCAATCAATGTATTTAAACATGAAAGCTATCAGTGACACTTCTATTCTGGCTTCCTTCCAGCTTTTTTTTTTTTTATCCTATCATATTTGTGGGGGTTTCAATTATGAAAATGAAATCTCAAAATTAATGAGAACGTGTTAATAATTTCATATTGTCTGGGGCTGGCACTTATTTCGTTAGACAATCCAAGATAAACTATTTGTCATATAATCCATGAATAAAAGACTCCTTTTACAAATCACTAATATTTATATCTTTTTGTCTCAGGCACTAGATGTAAGATTTACTTGTGATATCAGAATGCCAGTGAATTAGTATGGGAAAAAAGACTGCTGTGGTGTTTCCATACTGTATCTGGTGAATTCTTGTTTAAGAAGAAATAGAAATATCAATCTGACTGCTCTGGCAGACACTTGCTAAAACTACTCAAACTCTGAGAGGGCATGAAAACTCTCAAAGTATTGTTTGTATTTAGTCTTACACTTGAAAGTACTTAAAATATAGTTCATATTTAGAACCAGTTATGTAGCTGGCAACTTGGAAAGGTCTTTGAAAATTGGTATATTTATTAAGATCAGACCCTTTTGAATCTCTCTTTTTCTACTGTTTCAGTCAAGGTTTAAATGGCCCATATTTACTGCCCATATTACATTTTGAGATATAGCATAGAGAGCTTTAACATCTTGCTGTTGGTTTTTCATTAATACACAAAGCACTAAAGCTCTTAGCCTTCTTCCTGATATTATTTAGCTTATATGGTTGTCTTGCATTCATCTAAAAGATCTTTTCAGATCTCCTTCTTCCATGAGAGTGAATGGAGTAAACTTTTCTATAATTTTTTTTTTGTAGGAAAAAAGGAGCCCATTCTCAGCGGATAATAAATTATGTAATCGTCTCATTCCTCCCACAGTACATAGCACCCCTTTTGAAGACAAGCAAAAAATAATAATTCAGGAAAAATAATTAGAAATTAGGTTGCTTCTGAGGATTTCTGTTTCCATGAAAACCTCTCTCACCCTTTGTTTTCTACTGGACATATCTAATCTAATCATCAGCTGTCAGTAATTGAATATCCTTAAGTCTGAACTGTTACAGAGCCAATGATATATGCCTGTTCCTGTTATTTTTGACTTCAGAAAGAGATGGCTTATATGTAACTGCCTTAGGTGGTTCAGCATTCAAACTCACTTTGCCCTCCATCTATATATATGCAAACAAACACACATTACCACAGAGAAACCAATGACAGCAGAACACACTCTATTATTTGCTATTCCATTTAGACATACATTCACATCTTTAGGATAATTCATTGTGGTGAGTTGACCCTGTCTGGACGAAAGATGTCTACCTAAACTACTTTATCACTCCTCTCCTAAGCTGGACAGGGGAGAGAAAACAAAACAAAAGTCTCATGGGTTAAGATAAGGACAAGAAGTGTTTTGCCATCATGGGCAAAACAGGCCTGACTTGGGAAAAAATTAATTTAATTTATTACCAATCAAATTGGAGTAAGGTAATTAGAAACAGCAGTCCTTGTAAGGCTACTTTTACTAGTTAGTTGCAGGCAGAGATGCATTCAACATATTGGTAGGTTCGAGGTGCTAGTCTCTCTCTAGACACTTTGTTTAATACAGAAGCACAAATTAAGTGTACTGTATTTCTCTCTGACACAATTAAAAGTTAGTGCTAAAATTCATCATGACATTTAATTGACCCAATGCCCTTAGCCACAGATTTAATATGCTTCCACATGAAAACTTTGTGTGCCAAAGTTCATGCTATTACAGCTCCTACATTAAACATACAAAAAATTAACATGGTGATAAAGAGACAACCCAGAATTGCAAATTGAAGCATTTCAGTGATAGCATGACAGTATGAGTGCAATATTTGTCTGACAGTATGGCAGAGAGAAGTGTCCTGCATGGTATATATTGCTAGCTAAGAAAATAGGGACACAATGCTAAGAGGGGAGGAAGAAATTAGCCAGAAGAAAGTATAAAATTGGCTGTGGAAGAAGAATCCTGTGGTACAAGAAAACTTTAGTTCACCTAGTTAGTCTAATCACTGTACTGTAATGACCAGCAGTCTGGATCTCCTACTTCCACACACTAACTCTTTATGTTTAAATTCTTTAAGCTGCAGCAGAGAGAGTTGCAGATAGCAAGCTTGCCAGATAAAGACAGACAAATAATACATTGCTTAATAGAGTCTTTCTGAATCTCCTTATTGACAGGCATGGCCTTTTAGGCATCTAGGGACAAGCCAGACTAGTCATAGCCTCACTCATGAGCAATATTATCTGCTGCTGCTGCTTACATTTTATATAATATCATAGTGACTCACCAGTGAGTTAAACAGATCACTATCTTCTTCAGTCTGGGACTTGGACACAAATGTTCCATCTACACCTTGTGTTATAAATCTGTCATTTATGGGATACCTCCCCTGCAGAGGTAGGGGATTTTCTATTTTGTCCATGTTTTTTCATGCATTTTTACTTTAACACCAACACAGTAGACTTATTTTGCTTGTTTTCACTGCCTGTTTAACTTTGAAATGTTGCTTTTACTAGCTTGTGCTAACAGTCTTTAAATCATTGCTGTTTTCTATTAAAGCAGAAGATTTCTGTGATGCAAGGCAAGAGCCTGGATCGAGTTCTCACCTGATATGCCTTTCAGTATTCCAGTGAAATTGTTGAGGCCACTCCACTTGCATGCTGAAACTGATATAAATGCGCAACTGTAGGAACAAATTTAAAATTTTATTCATGACTCTACAAATGGAAAATAGCAGAATACTAATAGGGGATGTAAATAGAGTTAATTATATTTATATTGTGAGGTTAAGTGAGTCCTTCTATGCATTGATTTTGATTCCTTTCCCTCTATGAATTTAGTTGTCCAATAAATACATGCACAATGTAACAGTTTGTGCAATGCCTGAAATAAGAAATATGATCTTTAGATATATTTGCATTGAATGAATATATATGCTATATGCGGGAATAGATAGAAAGGACAACAGGGGCATTATGTGTTGAAGTCAGGATCTTTACTTGTGCAAATGTGCAAAGTTTGGCCAATAAGTAAAGTTTATTACAGGAAGTTCCCTGAAAATTAAAGTCTGAAAATATCTTTTTGGCCAAGTTAAATTTAAAGTAGGCACTTTACATGTTTTTGAAAGATGTGATTCCACAAGCTTTTTTTGCTCTCTAAGTTGAGGATTTAGGGGTTTGTTTACAAGTATGTTTAATCACACTGCAATATATGCTTTAATGATTTGGAGCAAAATACTGGAGTTATTATTACTTGATTTAGTTTTGTGTCTGTAGCACAACATAGGATAAGTTGTTTGAAGAGTTGTTTGAAAATTTGTTGCAATAAGAAAGAAAAGGTAAATTTTAGAGAAAGGAATTTGGCATAGTTTCAGAGAACTGTAGGGAAACTCTGTGGTGATGCACAGAATTTGGGAAGGAGATGCCTCAGCTCTACTTTTAGTTATGACTGTGATCATCCTTTGCAAGAAACATCCCACAGTGTCAGAATTTTTCAGCATTTCTTTTTAAACCATTGGAGTACATTCCTTTTCTACAATTTTCCAGAGTGTGTATTTCATTCCCAGGTGAGCATACCTTGGTATTGAAAGTCAAGGGGTGAATTTGCTTTTAAGGTTTCCCTTTCATCCACAGAGGCAAGGGGGAATATCAGATCTATCCCTTTAAACCCAAAATCTTGTACATAATAGAAGTAGCATATGAGAGTAACTAGCTGAAGCCCATTCACTGCTTTACTAGGTAAAAGGAATTACAGTAAGTCAAGTGTTGGTACCTGTGTTGAAGACAGGTATTTATCAGCTGGAAGACCATATTGAAGACATTGACATTCCATACCAGGTGGAAGACAGACTTATTGAAGTAATTATTAATCACTGAGGATCAGACTGTCAACTGATTATGAATCTGCAAAATACTTCTTATAGGAAGGCTCTGTTTACTTGGTAGAATAGCTGCTTTGTACCAAAGCAATCAGCTCAGTGTTTACTAAGTATTCGCTCTTCAGTGGTGACAACTTTAATTTATAATAATGCAAAACATCTTTCCTCATACTGTGGAAGCATCAATTACAAATACATGCTGTGTTCCTCCATCTCACCTAAAACTGTAATATAGTACTAACTTCTGTACAGATAAAAAGACATAACTGTGTTTTAAGAAAAAAAGAAAAAAAAACATGCTGAATCGAGTTTCAGTTTCAACTCATCAATAAGTTTTCATGTATTTATTCAAAAGATTGTTATATATAATGGAAATTTAATATTATATCACTAACGATTTTGATGCTTCTGCTTAAGACTGGACTACAACAGAAGACAAATACAGGAATGGAGTGACTGATGTATAACAAAAGTGGCACATGGTGGAAGGCCTAAATAAAATATGTAGGACAGAGTCTGACCTTAATCTTCATGTGGTTTTGACCATCATCACCTGAATCAGCATTTGCTCAGCAATCTCCAGTTGTGTAATGCCTTTAAATTCTGGCTGAATCTTTCAAAAATCTCATGAATATTTAAGAGTTAACTGAGAAAGCTCAATCAGTGTAAAGATTTATTACACTAATGAAGTAGGTTATCAAATGACATCCTAATTGTCTGAAGTATTCACCTACTCAAGCACCCTATAAAAGTTTTGTTCATTCCCACAATTGTTCATTTTTTTCTAATTCATGCTATCTTAGCCACAGTAATGACTCATTTGGAAGAGCTCTGAGACAAACATTATTTAAATCACTTGATCCGTTTACTAAGTTGCTGAAAAATCAACAAGAGCATTGTTTAACATATAATTTTTTTTGGCAGCATGAGTTGAGTTAGGGAACTTTTATAGAAGCCTGAATACATAAGGACACTGAGAAATACTACAGAAGAAGGAGCAAAAACAATAAGGAACGTGGTCTGTGTGAATAATTATTTTTCAGTTGGCAGAAAGAAAAATACAATCAGATAAGCTTTTTTTTCCCTCTTAAAAAAAAAAAAAACTAAAGGAAAAAAACTCTAACAATTAAAAACTTCAATATGTCTTCAAGTGATTCTAAGACCAAACAATTTCATTTCATTTCAAGTAAGTTTGGCAAAGCAAAGAAATGGAAGCGAAGAGATAAATTTGGCAAACCACCCCAAAACCAGACATGAGAAGAAACAGCCCCTCACTTTTTACTCAGTGGCACTCACAGAATGCAGAGCTCAAATTTATTTCTCTCCTCTACTTCAGGGAATATAACTTTCCAATCAGTGTTCCTCATCTGCTAAAGAACTTGCTGAGCTGAGTAGGCCACTTTCCGTCTTTTAGTTTCAGGCTGGTCAATTTGGTCTAAAATATTTACAAGTTATTTTGATCTGTGACTGGAAGCTAAGTGTTCTCACTTGCTATCTCTTTGCTTAAATCCCCCAAGTACCATCCCAGACAGCTCTTCTGATTCTCTTTCTTTCTAACTGAATTAGTCTTCAATTATTGCATGCAAGGTGGAACAGTTCAAGAATAAGAAATGAATTGGCCATGGCTTCATGGCTCAGTCACTAATATGTGAGAATTTAGTTCAGATGTCTCAGCTCTAAACGCAGAACTTAGGCTTGAGGGCAGTCAGCTTTTATGAGAGCCTATGATATTCAAAGGAGGTGAGACTCCATCAGTCTCTCCTGTTGTATACCCTATAACATGAAAGAGGAAGGTTCATATATAGTTCATATATATGTCTTTTGGCAGAAGATAAATATGAAGCGGAATTTCTCATAGTTATTCAAATGATTCAACAGAGTGAGTGGGAAAGTCCTACACACTTCATGTTGATCATAGAAAAGCAATCTTGAAAAAAGGAAACTATATAAATACTGACCAAGCAAACAGATTGAGGAGGCCAGACCAAACAACTCACATTTTTCAAGGAATAACTTGTTTGTGATAGAGACTTGAAATAATGTATCTTCTTCCAGTTCATATTTTTTCAATATTTAGCATGCCTCTCTTGTTCTAAATTTTTCATCTCAAGATCAGTATTTTATTTGTCTAAGCATCTGAGAAATTACCATTTACACTCAAATGGGTATTTTGAAAATAAAATGACATGATATAGCCACTCCCAACCAAGTGATATGGAGCAAAGGGGAACATTCAACAAATGTCAGGAGATTTTTGAGTGAGATCATATTGATTTCAGGGTGAGAAAATTCATTAAAATAAGTACATTTTAAAGGGATTTCGTGATCAATATTTGTTAAGTGTCCTATAGTATGAATAACTTCAATACTTGTCTGTAATATAAACATATACAGATTCTTACAAGATAGAATTTATTTAGATCGCTTGGTCTGTTCAGCCTGGAGGAGACTGAGGGGAGACCTCGTTGCAGTCTTCAGCTTCCTCATGAGGGGAAGAGGAGGGGCAGGCACTGATTTCCTCTCTGTGGTGACCAGTGACAGAACCCAAGGGAATGGCCTGAAGTTGTGTCAGGGGAGGTTTAGGTTGGATATTAGGAAAAGGTTCTTTACCCAGAGGGTGGTTGGGCACTGGAACAGGCTCCACAGGGAAGTGGTCACAGCACTAAGCCTGACAGAGTTCAAGAAGTGTTTGGATGATACTCTCAGGTACATGGTGTGATTCTTGCGACTGTCCTGTGCAGGGCTAGGAATTGGACTATGATCCTTGTGGGTCCTTTCCAACCCAGCGAATTCTGTGATATTCTGTGATTTAATTCAAAATATGCTTTTAGAGATAAAAGCTCAATAAATCAAGGGGGAAAAAAGGGCATATACCAGCAAAGTGATAAAGGGAGAAAATAAACTCTCAACAATACATCATTAAAGAGGCTTCACTCAGGAAAAAAAAAGGAAAAAAGCAGATGTCTTGTGTGTTTGTATACATTATCCTTAATGCTGGGTAACACTATACTTTTTACAAAACTGTTCCATGAAAACTGATGTCAGTGTCTATTTATCTGAACCTGTACCACTAGACCTTATTCCCTACAGACTTGCCCCAGAATAAAAGTAATTGCATTAAATATCCTGAAAGCTGCAATAGCAGCCTGATTCCTATTCTGGGCCCCATTGTTTATTTCTATCTATTCTTGCAGCAAATCAATATTTAATTTTCAATTTATTAAATTCATCCAAAAGACTGCAGAAAACCCCAAACACTCCTGCCACAAATTAAAAACAAGAACTGGAAAATGCTTTATCAAAAATTTGGTGCCCATTTAAAAAAAAAAAAATTATGTATACTTCCTGTAACAGGACACTAGCAAATTGCAATGTTTTTAGGTTGTCAAAGGTTGACTGTTGTTGCAAGACTATTTCACACTGGATTCTTATTTTGAATTTTTTTCCCAAAGTGTTCACAACTGTCTTGTTATCTAAAACATACTAAGAAGACAAATTTTATAAATGTCTCCAGACAGAAGTATCAATACAGTGCAGATGAAAGACGGATTTTTCTCTCTGGCATGCAATCTTTTAGGATTTATATGAGATAAGCAGGACAAAGGCCATTTCCACATGCAGATATATATGTATATTAACACATTTCTGTATTTTTACTTTTGTATTCCTTGAACACCTATACCTGAAAAAAAAATATTAGGTTCAGTGAAAGGCCGATGGGTCTAAACCACAGTTTTCTTACTTAAAACCAAGACACCTCTTATTATCATTTACATTATGATTCTATGGTATAAAATAATGCCAGTTTAAGGAACTGACAGGTGTAGAAGTCAGGGCTTGTTTCTCTCTCACACTAAAAGTAGGGTAACCAGAGCATCTCACTCATCGTGGTACATTAACTCATACATGCCTCTGAATAATCGAGTGATTTTTCCCTTGAATCTTGGTGACACTATGTTAATTGCCTCTAATAGTGTCTCCATGTCTACAGCAATTTGTTCTGATTTTCTGAAAATTTAGTATAGAAAGGCTGATTCTAAGTTGAAATGTCATTTTGGCGTACAAAGCTTAAAAGACCCTGTTTGAAGAAATTACATTACAGGAAAGCAAGCCCTCTAGGCCAGTAAATGTTGGTTTTGTATGTACTTAATATAGCACATCCTTCACAATATGATGGGATACTGTAAACATAGGTATTTGGTTTTGGTTTTGGGCAGGTTTCTTGGAGAATGTGCAGCTCAGCTCATCAGATCTCTAACACCAATTAAATGGCTTGCTCTTAGTTGGGGATTTAGGGCTGAAATTACTTGGGTCCTTTGGGGGGAAAAAAAAAACCCACAATAAAAGAAGTTAAATGACAGTGTATCTATTCCCTAGGCTTTCAGCAAACATCCCTGAGAAACTCTCTGTTGTCAAAAAAAAGGGTTTGAACACAATAAGCTTACCTTTTTTTCATTTGTAACTTTAGCTTTCACTGCTGGAACAGTTACTTTCTCTCCCTTCCAAGGCAACCACAAGGGCAGATTAATTATTCTAGCTCCAGGCTTCAGATTTTTAACATTCAGTAGTGCAGCATAATTAATGCAGGTGGTATTTATACATCATTAGATTTTATAAAGGTTTTACCTTTCTCCTGAAGCTACCATCTAGCTTATTTGTATGAATGATATGCCTTGCTCCCCCTGCTTCAGTTCTTGGTAACCTTATTCTGTTTAGCCTTGTAAAACCATTCTCTGCAGAGCACTTACCATCATTTATTAACACACACTTTCAGTCTTTCTCTCCCACTCAGAGTTTAACTTTTAGATCTCATACAAGGCTTGATGGTCTCCTTCCACTTTCCTTCTTTGTATTTTCATACTCCACCCCTCCAAATATTTTCCAGAGAAACTCTGAGTCACAGAGAGACCTCAAGTGATCCCCTGGTCCATATCCTTCCCTCCAGTTAAAAAACTGAACTGTCAAAATCAGAATGGGTAAGGCTGCAAACATGTAGGACAGGAAAAAGGATATTTCACTAAAGATAGTATGAGCTGAAGAAATCTCACATAGTATGCTACAAGGGCATTTTGTGTACTTGACAGGGTCTGTAGAAACAGAGTGATTATTCTCTCCTTTTGCTAAGATTTGTTCCAGGTATCTTGAATGTTTGTGGGAAGTATCTAAACATGCCAAAATTCCTCACAGGGACTGGATACACTGGTGAAGAACACTGTTTGTTTAAAAGAACAATAAAATGTCTGTGTCCCAGAAGATGCCTGAAAGGAATAGCTCCTTTCCCATGTTGTTTGGCCTTCTGATGGTTAGTATATTATCCCAGTACACCACAACAATGCTGTCACCCCTCTTGAGACCTGGTTCTTTTTCTGTTTTCTACCAAAGATACACTGAAAGCCTTCACCATCAAGGCCCTTTGCAGGTGTCTCCACCTTACCAATGAAGCCTTCACTGACTGCTGAAATGTCAGCTCTCACTTCCAGTCAGTCTGAAAAGTCAGCTTCACTCTAACATTTGTTTAAAACAAACAAACAAACAAACCACAAACTTTGATCTTTTTTATCCAAACTCATATCTCAGATTTACTTCTAGTAACATCAGCAAAGATGTTTATGATCCTTTATTGTCACAGTGACTGTAAGCTTGGCAATATTTAAATTACTGCCCTTGACTTTGAGAACAAAGTATCATGAGTTATTTTTTTGACTCCTCTTTTTTATTGTGTGGGTCATCTCTTGCCTTGACCTTACATATACTTAGAAAACTCTTGAAGGCAGAGACTGTACCTTTTTGTTCTACAATGCCTGGGCATAACAAAAAGTAGTGATCCATGACTACTTCTGATTGAGCAAGCTCTCAGAGAGTCTAGATAAGACTCTAGCTATAGATCCATCTATCTATTTATATCTATCTAGGTATCTGTCTAAATACATCTATTATATATTAATATTATTATCAGTACTTACTATTAATAGGAAAGGCAAGCAAGGCAGTAGGGCTTTCAAATTCCACAGGAAATCTGAATCTGAGCTGAGGTCATTTAATCAGTAAGATCAGGATTAATATTGAAAAAAATGCAGATTAGTCTGTTTCTTAATATCTCAACTAGAGTAATGAAAATACAAGTTAAAAAGAAAGATGAAAGCCTCACCTTGATTTATTTGATACCTCTGTATTCATGCCACAATTGCCAGAGGGTAGAAACTTCTGCAGCAAAAGCTTAACTAATTTCTATTATTTAGCACATCACTGACTAACTAAAAACTTTTAAATGTACACTGCACAGTGTTTCCATTACCTTTACAGTGCTGCTTGCAAGAGTTCAAAAATGCTCAAAAGTATCTACTGAGTTGGACATTTTTTCCAGTCTTAGGGGTGTTGTAGGTAGTCAAATGAAATGACTTCTGGGAAATGCTGATAGACTTTAAGGTGGAAAGCTAGTCTACCAAAGGAAACCTAATTAGCCCCGACCCTGCTTAGTCAAACAGGGACATAAAGATCTTTGATAAAATACCATAACCTCTTCTCGAGTCTCAGCTTACAAGATCATAGAGTCATAGAATCATAGAATCAGATGGGTTGGAAAGGACCTCTAAGATCATCAAGTCCAACCCTTGATCCACTGCCACCACAGTTACTAGACTATGGCACTAAGGGCCATATCCAGTCTCTTCTTAAATACCTCCAGGGACAGAGAATCCACCACCTCCCTGGGCAGCCCATTCCAATGCCT
>JAWWLV010000121.1:75630659-75650607 GCA_035041135.1 Platyrinchus mystaceus | reverse complement strand
CCCCTCATCCACTAGGTGGGTCACCTGATCATAAAAGGAGATCAGGTTGGTCAGACAGGACCTGCCCTTCCTAAACCTGCGCTGGCTGGCTCTGATTCTTTGTCCATCCTGTAGGTGCTGTGTGATTGCACCTAGGATGATCTGCTCCATTACCTTGCTAGGCACTGAGGTCAGGCTGACAGGCCTGTAGTTTCCCGGGATCAGAAATAGAGAAATCATTACAGTTTATCCAATATTTTCTTCTAACCTTATGTAAGAGTTAAAAGAAAAAGGAGAACATTGTGACTGACCTGTGTCTTAAGAAAAAAAAAACAGCTATGTAAGATGATAAATTTATGTAAAACTCTTAACCCAAGGCAGAAAAAGAAATGATACCCTAGAAGATATCATGAAGTCAGAGTTCCTTGCAGTTAATAACCTGAAATGGTAATTGATCACAGAATGGGTAAGGTTGGAAGGGACTACAGTGAGTTATCTGGTCCTCTCTACTCTAGCAGGATCATCCTAGAGAACATTCCACGGAATTGCATCCAGACAGCTCTTGAATATCTCCACTGAGAGAGACTTCGTAACCTCTTTGGGCAGATCCTGGAAGTGCAGCCTAGCTCTGAGCAATTACTGTGTGTGATAGACAGTGGATCTATATACATTGTTCCTTTCCTCTCACATATCAGTATACGTATTGTATACTACATATTTTGTTTAAAATATTGTGAGAACAGAAAGCTAAGAGGAACACTGTATTTTTATGCCTGGGTCCTAGCCTCTGAATCTCAGTGTACAGCCTTTTGATCTGAAATTACCCACCTTGCAAAGATATGTTGTGGAAGGGCTATTTGTTGCCTTTTCCCCCAAGGTTTTCTTTAATTTGTCTCATACAGTGGTTGCAAACCATTTTCCTGCATGAAAGAGCTATTATACACCAGATTACTATTTTGTGCCCTAATAAAATCTAGCATGGGAGATTGAAAGCCTTTGGGTTCTTTTGATAGTTTCACTAACAAGACAAAACTATGGAGGCATTTCTCTCTCTTAGCTCTGGTTAATTTAAAACCTTCCACACAGACAGTTTCTAAAGTTGTTTTATTTTTTTTAATATTCATTTAGTTACATATGCTGTCTTGTATCTTCAATGTGAATGAAGTCACTGAAAAGTTCAGCCTAAAATAGAAGAATCAATCACGTGTGATTAGTTTAAAATATTAATGTGTAACAAATAAAGTTTCCTTTAGAGCTAAAAATATCTTTGATTCTTAAACAAAGAAGAAGAAAAAATCAAGGAAAATTAAATACTGATTTAACAAAAATAGGCCTTTATAAGCCATTTCCCATTCATAGATGCATCATCATTTTACAAGCAAAGTAATTAACACAAAACATGATTTTACAGACAAACTTCTCTTGAACTTTATAAAAAAGACTCAGGACTACACCAAACCCAGCTCTCCATCCAGCCTGGTCTCACAGCCAGATACATGCACTATTGGCAGAGCAGTGGAGCAGTGTGTGACTCTGTTCCTCCTGGGGGCAGCTGAGCATCAGCACAAATCAATCTTCTCGGCAGTTCATTCTACTGCGTCAGCCACTGGCATAGCTGAAGTATTGGCATACTTTGTGATAGGCTTTGTTAGAGGTCTGGAGATGGCCAGCTGAAGCTGGTGACTTCTTAAATCACTCCATCAAAATTTGGCAGAAGTCATTTGCCTGAGCCATGAAACAGCAAAGCAAGATGATTTGGCCAGCATCCCATTACAGATCATTAGAGGAGCTGAGAAAAAAATTATGGTCTCCTCAGTTGCAGATTTACTTTCTGCAGTGTAAAATATCCTCTGTGTACTAAATGCTTCTTTCATTAGACTCAGCTGAGAAAATCCACACACCTCAGCCTCCATCAATTAAACAAATTGAAGCAGTAGGTTTAGCCTAGTTCCCCATTCAGGACTGGACAATTGTTGGCAAAAAAACCAGCTCTCAGGCTTGAAAAAGCTTACTTCATTTAAAAAAAAAAAAAAGAAATAATAAAATAGGCTACAGTTACAGAGTCATCATGCTGTCAGGCAGACTAAATGACATTCTGGAAGAAGCTTACGGGAGGCCCAGGAGTCCTTTGTGATAAATTCTTTCACATAACTGAAGACAGATTTTGGGTGATTTTCTTGTCTCTGAAGGAATTCATCCCAAACTATTTATTATTACATTTTATACACCTGAAAGGGCTGTTCCTCAAGATGAAGATTAGTACTATAAGAACTATATATATATAGATAGATAGATAGATATACATATACTTATATATTAGTACTATAAGAAATACTGTTTAGAGTTATTTCCCCCCTTGGAGGAAAGGGTAGCATGTGAAGTGACAGCCATGCAGGTTTCAAGGTGAAGTATACCTCTAACTGCTTAAAATGTGCATTTCTTCTGTGCAATTTTAATATTACATATATTGAAAACTATCCAGATTATTTTTTTTATTAAACCTCTGATTATTTTTTTAGGAAACTATTACTATGTATGTCACAAAACTGTACTGTTCTTCACTGTGTTTGGATTAGTTTTGAGGAAAGTCTCCCTTTCTCAAGGATACCACGAATTGATACATTTTTTTGGTTTTCTATTCTCAGATCTGGGTGTTCTCTCAGATGATACATGTGCTGATGTGTGGAGCTTTTAGGAGCTCTTTCTAAGATAATCGGAAGAGGTTTCAGGCCAGGATCCCAAAGCAGAGAAACAACTGTGTTACTTTGGCACACGGGCCTGTTATTTTGACTCAGTAAGCATATTAATTGTCTTTCAGATTCAATAAATGATTTTATAATCCATCCTACCAACTTATTTAAATATTCCTTTTCCTTTTAGGAGAATTTTTAGTTTTACACTCTGTTCACTTGATCATTTCAGCAGAGTACAAAACTGTGCCTTCAGGCACAGCCTGTTGCAAGAAGCTGTGTGAAGATGCACTGCCTCGTGGGGCTGGAAAAGATGCTTCCTTCCTTACTGAGTTATCTCTCAAAGCAGCTTGGTTGCACTACAGGGAAATATTCAATACTCATTTTTAGATGGCTGCAGTATATATGAATTTCAGTGCTATGCCAGTTCACTTACAACTGACAGGTATAGACAGAGGTTTTTTTCTGACTCTTAATTGGCAAGTTTCCCACAGGATGGCAATCAACTGTGCTTTCCCCAGAACATGGGTTTCTGCTCTGTTTGGCCCCAATCTCTGTGAAGTTGCCAGACCTTTACTTGCAGAATTATCATTGAGTCCTCATGGGAGACTGAAAAATAAACTGTCATTAGTTTTCCAAAACTTAAGCAGAGAGTTAATTTACTTTGGGCTTTGCTTGAACAACTCAGAGTAGCTGCTCATTCAGTTTTCAGGTTTAAGAAAACTCATAAAGGCTCTGTAAGGATTCCTGAAAAGCTCTTCCTCAGAGAAGATCATATTATTTTCAGCTCAATTAATTAACCAGTATTGGGCCCTGCAGCTTGCTCTCATTAGAAAAGACAATTAGACAGCCTACTTTTGATCGTGGTCAAACTCAAACAGCAACCGCCTTTGCTCGATCTTCCAGGTGTCTTCCTTTCCAGCATTTACACCAAAAATTCACTTTGTTTTCCCCCTTGCATTCCCTCTCCCTACTCTCCTATTCCTTCTTCTTCCTTCACTGCTGTCTGTGATCCCTATATCAACTAAAGATTTGGTATGTGAAAACCACCCATCTCAGTGTAACAACAATTTTCATTAGCATCTGAACGTTTATGTTTTGGCAGAGAAAAGAGATGTTTGACAAGGCCATCAGTATTTCCTATGTTTGATTAATTCACTGAGAACAGCTTATTGAAAAATTCAAAAGTGGTCTTTAAAAGATTCAACGCTGTTATTTACTGAGGTAGAATGTATCCTATGGCCTTACAAAGGTCACCTTGAAATTTAGAAAAACAGTGCTTGGACAGATGAAATTGGCAATTAGAAAATTAATTCCACAGTCAAGATACCAGACCAAATTAGCATGTTATTGAAGATCCATTTAAGATTACATTTACTACTCTGAGAAATAATTTGTCATTTCCATTGATAACCACCAAACAGAGTTTATTCCTAACACAGCAGAATTCTTTCTGCTCCTCACCACCAGTATTAGCTGTGACAACCCTGCTTCTACCAAGCCTTTACCTCAAAGGTACCTCATTTTCAGAGCTTTCTTAAATAAATTCTTGAGGTACCAAATCTTGCCCATTAATCTTGCTCAGTAGTATAATGTAGCTTTATGGATTTTGATGAAGCTACATGAGTGTAATGCATTAACTTAGATGCTTTTGAAGTTCAGTCCAGTTGGACTATATGTATTTCCCTTAGGTGAAACTGAAATAAATACTTCATAAGGACTGAAATGTTAAAATCTTATCTGTTTCTACTTTAATTACCTGACACAATCCTAATATACAAGCTGGGGATGATAATGTTTCACTTAATTTGAAGATAGATAACCTGGCCTGCTGACAGAATTACTTGCATTATATTGAATTTTCTAGGGAAAGAGACACTTTCTTTCTGAAATACATGTGAAACTCTGAAGCTACAGTAATTGAAAAGAAACTGGGAGCACTGTCATCAGCTTCAGTGGGAGTGAGCAAGATATCACTGCAAACTTCTGGTACTTTCTGCAGATTTTTTAGTCTAGAGTGTCAAGAGATGACATTTAAATTCCGATCTGTTAGCTTTTTTTTATTATTATTTTCTCATACCCTGTATTGTAGTTCTATGTTTCTAAATGTATTTTTCACAAATTTTAACTCTGTTCAAAGATGTCATTTATAGGTATTTTATGCAAAATATGTATTATTCATGCATATACATGTACTAACCGACACTTGTACGTAACACATGGTGGGACCAAAGCAAGACTGAGATTTCTTTTTACTTTATTTCCTTTCTGGCTTGCACATATTGCATAAAGGATAACTTTTCAAAAGCAGCTAGGAATTTAGGTTCCATTTTCAAAAAGTATTTATGCACTTAAGAACACTTAGGTTCAGTGACTTGAGCTCTAAGTCCATTTGAAAAAATGATCTGAGTGCATTTGAAAATCACAGATAAAGCCAATTATCCCAGCAAAAACTGAGATTCAAGCAGGCAGGAAAAGTATTCCATGATGGAAGAGGTGAATGAGAACATTAAAAGCAGATAAAAGAAAACATGTAAACTGAAAATTAGGTATAAAAAGCATCTCAAACAATTTGAGAAACTAAATGCAAGGTAGCTAAAAAAGAGGAAGAAAAGCTGTGTTGCTTCTACTGATTGAAACTTCCATTGGTTTTTACATAACCTTCTTTTCTTTTTTTTCCAAATCTTAATTTTTTTCTTCACACTGACAAAATGAACTTGCATATGCAGGGTCAGACACTTATTTCATAGCTGCAGACCTTGTAAGTAGCCCTCTTTAGAAATGTAATATGTACATTTCCCTCACTTATTAGGCATGTGCATAGAAGTGGATATTCTTGAAGACCCATTTCAAGGGAGAGGGTGGACTAAATGACCTCCAGAGGCCCTCCAAACTGAAGTTTCTGGGATGGTGTTGCTGCTTACAGGTTTTTAGCATGGGTTATTGATGCATTCTAAAAACTCTATCTCTTATACTGTACCTTAATTTCACCGAGAATTTAGGGTGAAAAGGATAATGCACTGTGTTTTGTGTATCTACAGCTACAGTGAAATTGTGATAATTTGAAAATTTATTGATTCCATTTAACACTTGAGAGAAGAGTAACAGGTTCTACACAAGATGCTGAAGGTGTTTTAAATCAGGAAACTTACATTCTCTTTTTAGAAAAAAAAAAACCAAAAAACAAAAACAACAAAGTCAAAGGTCTTGGAGAGCAACAGGAAATAACTTGACAGAATGATGAATAATGTCAGTCTTTTATGTCACCTGAGGGCAACAGAAAGCATCACTTCTGTCACTCAGAACTGGAAGAACAGGAAAAGGAAATGGCACGTTCTCTCTCCAGAAACACCCTACACTTCTGAAATGTGCAGTACTGCCTGTGAACTTTGTTGTGTCATTACTAGGCAAGGCCAATAAAGGAAAAAAGGCAGTGTATATGAATCGGTGAAAGAGAAATTATAACTATTTCCAGGTAAAAAGTACAGAAAATCAATTGGTCATTTATGTCAGGATGAAATTAAGACAACTGTATGCAGAATCAGAGCCATTTCTGTCTCATTTCTTTCTATGAAAGTGTTACCAAATATTACATCAGGAATTGGCATAGTTAGAAGTTTCCTAAATTGATCAGAAATTTAGTTTTACTTAAGCAACAGTTTTACTTAAGCAACATCCATCTGCTTAATTCAACTTGTACTTTGTATATCTGGAAGCTCTTAGGTCCTAAATTTAAAATTAACTGTGTACAAAAGGGGAAGCAGGCTGGAGTTTGTGGATTTTTTCCCCTGGTTAATGTGAAAACACATTTATGTCTTGAAGGCCCAGTATTCTATAGGTATTACAAAGCCTGTTTGTTTTTCCTTCATTTAACCCAGAGTTCTGGTGACCCATAACTGAGCCATGAAACATTGAGAGTGCATGCCAGAGATCACCCTGTTTGAATGAAGATACTTAGTACCTCCTAAACTCCTCACAGAAAATCAGGTAAGCTCTATGTTACTGATGCTATTGGCTTTGATAGAGTTAATTGGTGATGACTGTTCTCTGGTGACACATCACCTTACTGCCCCCTTACACTTTCTCAAACCTGCATCTCTTTTTTTTTTTTTTTTTTTTTTGTCAGAACACTATTCAGTAAAATTGATTTTATCTCTTTAATGACTTCACTTTTCTTTCATTTCTGTAGAGGAAGGCAGCTATAAAAGCTGATTGTTTCCCAGTTAGCATAGTCTGTAAGTTAGTGGGGAGATAAGAACCCCTCCAATCTTTTTAGGTTTGGCAGAAACAGGAAATCTTCATTTTGTAAAGAAAATGTACTTCAAATAAAAGAGTGAAATATTTTAAGTTTTATTAACTGTGTTAACATCCCTGTCAGTCCTATTACAAGTGATAAAAATACTTTCTGTTCTGAAATCCAAGAGAATAATTCAACCATAAGCCTGTATGTATGCTGGGGTGGGTATGTGTGTGTAAATATTTTTACTGATGTTTTCCCTGGAGGTTAGACTGTGATTTTGGGGCTGCCTGTACGCTTTCCCCTTAGCTGCTGATAAGGAGGGAATTATGCTGGTAGCAGCCCATGTCCTGACAGTGACAGGATGGGGTGGCAGTGCTTGAGATCTGTGAGATGGTGGCAGAGTGGGGCTGCCTGGGAACACAGGGGATCTCAAGGGGGAGAGGTATTGCTGGAGATTAGTTACTGTGGCTGGGAAATAAATGTGTAGTTGTTTATTAATGCTGTTTAAGTGTCTGGTATCATAATTTATTTTTCATATTGACTCTGAATATATAGCACACTGGTAGTCCTGGATATCTGGATATGTAGTACACTGTCAGTTGCAATGTGTAATTAATAAGTCAATAAACAGCTTTGATCATGATTTGAATTAAATCTCATGAACTGAGATGGTTTTCTCCTTGCAGCAATAGCCAATGCAAGAGGTGCTTTGTGCAGACAGCATCTCAGGAAACAGTGACTTACAAGCAAAATGCTTTTTGCTCTGCCCTGGACTGCTGCAGAAGCCAGAACATGCACTGCCTCCAGGATGGGAGCAGCCCAGGTCCTGCAGGAATGTCACTTTTCAAAAAATGCCAAATTGCCCTTTCCCTCAGCATTTGCTTCTGACTCCTTTTGCACCAGCACCCTTTTGCAGGAGGAGCTGAGACGTGTGAATATTTCCTATTTCCCTTTGGTGAACTCATTTGCATCACTCCAACCCTGTTTCTGATGGAGATGCTAATCCCCATGCAGAAGTGTCTTTGATGTGTGATTTGGCTAGGAGAAGATTTCAGTAGACAATTTCAATTTTATTAGCTTACCAAATCTGGCTTTTGAGGGATTTTTGGTGTGTAGGTAATTGGAAAGAACATAACCATAACCTAAGAACAGCTGCTGTTCAAGCAAGGTTTGGGTTTCAGGTTGTTCTGAGTCCTTCAAAGACTCTCTAGTTTAATGAAAATTGTTGTGTTTAACAAAGGATTTTCAGCTTGTAAGGACATCAAATATCCATTTTTACTATGACCACAGGTCTACCAAAGCCTTTTTGCTGGAAATTAAACCTATAGCCTTTTACCCAGCTTGACTGGAACCTGTAGGTTGTGGCACACTAACAGTCCTATAAATCATGGGTGCTCTTTTCTAAGCCCATCTCTTATTTAACCATACTTTGAGCTGCTGCCTTTGTGAGAAATAGTGTAAAATCTTAACTGACTGATACTTTGACTTCGAGGAAAAAAAATCCATGTTGACAACACTCGGCCTCTAAATTATACAGCAAATCTCTAGCATCCTGTGGTATAACTCCTGCATTACATGTAAAGATATAGTCAAAAAACTAGAGAACAGACTTTTAAAGTCCCAAGTGTAAAACTGAATATTAGAAGAAAGAATAATTCCTTCTTTATCTCTTTATCTCTGCTCTTAAACTCAGCAATGGTTAGGCAAATTACCTTTTAAAAAAAGGGGGGGGGGGGCGTTGGGTTGGTGTTTACTTCTGCATTTGGTAATGTGTGCCCTTCTGTTCCTCAGAGGGAGTTCAGAATCTTTCAGCCTGATCAGGAGTGTCTCCTCATGAATATGAGGTGTCCTTGCTATTATCTTCGTTGATTCAGTCCATAAAAAGGTGTCAATAGCTTAAATATAAGTCAAAAGTGTACAGCAGTGTCTCCTACAGGTTTAGTTTCACTTAACCCCCATACAGACAAAACTAAATGAGATGGACCTGAATTCTAACAGCGTCAAAATTCATTGGCAGTTTCAAATAAAGTAAACCGATACCCCTGATCTATAGAAGAGCTGATCATGATGATAAAGACTTGGTTTTGAAGCATGCTATTTCAATTTCTTATGATACTACAAATTACTGTTTGTGAATGTTTCACTGATCACTGAGCAGTAAAGGTTTATCACTAAGTACTGACACAAAATTTTATCAGTAGCATATTATTCCATTTTTTTCCTTTATAATAAAATCAGTCACTTCTTCAGGGACTGGAAAGGAAGCTATATGCTAATTTCTAAACTTGAATGGAGAATCATAGCAAAAGATAGTTTGCCAGACAGCTAAAGAACATCAGTTGATTGCTGGGGATGATGTGAAAGTATCAAAATATTTCCCAATTTTACAATAGCAGGATGAACAATAAAAGAGGAAGTTTCCAGTCAATTTGTCATTTTCTGGCCAGTACTTTTAGACTAGTAATGCCTTAATTGTTTGCCTTGTTGGTGTTCCTGCTTGGTCCATATTCGTTTCCAGTTCCTCCATTTCCCTAGGTGAAATCACTCTGAAAAAATCTCCACTGTGAGACACAAATCAGGCTCAATAACTTCCAGTGAAGAATTAGTACATGCTAAAACTTCAGACTGCCTTAAGCTCAGAAGTCTGATTTGCATACCCTGCTTTATAAAATAAAGAAAAGGGCTATTAACCTCCAACTACGCAAGAGTAAAAAGTTTTAGCATAAGTTTTAATTATAAAAAAATCCCATTTCTTTTGAATCTCTGTGTTGTAATAATTTTTAGCAATGATGTTTGAAATTGTTTCTTTCTTCCAATATAGGATTCCAGCCAATATTTCTTATAAATGGAGAGGTTTTATATACTGGAAATGATGGATATGAACTATGTAATTTTATAACTGTTCTCAACAGTGTGTCAGGGGAAAAAATGCAAGCATGACAGAAAATGCATGCTTAAAAAAGTAAGAATATTCAGAGATATTTAAATATAACTCAGTACATAAGGAAAATAATCTTTCATTTTAGAATGGATTGACCTTTCATATTAAGACTGTCCTTAGTTCAAAATTGCCTCTAAAAATACTTAAAGGAATTGCCTCTTGCTTTCAATTTATTCATCACTGCTGAAAGTCAGAACTTCAAGACACAGCCAATATTAATTGCCTAGAAAAGAAATGCTGTGGGAGATTTAAGGGACTGTGACTTCCTCCTCCACAAAGAGAGAGCTCTGAGTTCATTAGCACTCTCACTATACAGAATATTTTTATACCTATGTGTGCTCAGAGAATAGAGTATGTCACATATGGCCATCAGCAGCTACCAAACACAGTGAAAACAAAGACATTGCAGTGAGCATTTGGGTCTGGAATTTGACCTTTTCCTTCTTGAATGCAGCTTCTAAAGATGTATGCAGTCATATTTGATGGGATAGTAGCCATCATGACCCCGTGCTGGAAACTCACCCATGCTCAAAAATTCATAGGTGTGATCAAGGAGGTGAGAACTTAAATAGAGTGATATATGAAGGATAAATTATCACTCACAGCACAGATAAGCAGATTGTGTTGCTTTTATCAGATTAGAGACATAATTACACAGGAGTCCATTTCCAAAAGCAGCAAACTATTGCATTGGAGGCCTGTTATTCACCTGTACACAGGTGAAAGCACGGAAGCTCAGTAACATTTTGGTAAGCTAGATGTAGAAAGATGAGTGCTGTCCTCTGAAAATGATAGTTCCTGGGAAAATTATATCAGGTAACATAGTAGGGAAGGAGGCAATTTTAATGTTGTCCTGGTTTTGTCAGTTCTTACTGAAAAAGGAAGGTCAAATCTTAGCCATAACTTTCAACAAGATGGACAGAAGGAAAAGTCACTCTGTGGGGTACAGAAAATAGTAGGAGTGTTGATATAACAAACAAATATTGAAACATCCTCACCTTTTTTTGTGTGTGTATAATATACTATATATGCCATATATGGTGTATATATATGGCATATATATATATATTTTAGTGTATTTTATATATATATATATGCTATAGCCCATGCACTTACATACTGTGTTTTCAGTGGGGTTGTTACTGACTGAATCACAAGGGGAAAATCAGTAATTTTTTATGCTCTTGGTATTTCATTTTTCTGATCCTTCCATTGTATCCAAACATTTCATCCATTCTTGTTTTTGTGGATAATGATTTCAAGAGCAATAGTAATTCACAGTGGGATAGATTTTTTTCTCTCCACTGAAAAATCAAAAAAAAAAAATGGGATCCCAACATTTTCTTTTTCACTGCTCTGGGAGGCAGCCAAACCTTACCTGTGGATGCTACATCTGAGATTTATAAATCATGATCAAAAAAGGGAAAAAAAAAAATCTCTCTGTTCCTGTTAATACATTGTAAAATACCAGGATAAACAATAGCTTAAAAGACCTGTTAAATTGTTTGTACCACCAATAAAGAGCAAAGTTCATTCAACCTTCCTCTGTCTCAGAAAGCTGCTCAGTCTGTTCTGTTTGGCAGAAGGTAACAAACTAGGCAAAATACTGGCCTAGGTTCTCCAAGAACAATTTTGTAATAGTATCACTAGAAGAAATGGTATGTCCCTTTTAGATGCAAGTTTCTCACAGATGAAGGATATAGGCTACATCCAAATAAGGGCAGTGCACTTCTGTGTATTGCAGGCAGTGGAATCCAAAACTGAAGACTTTTGCTCCATTCCCCCACTGGCCTGAAAATTCTCTTTTTATGTCTCAAATTCCTGCAGCTGCTTCTTATGCTACCCACACCTCATGGCTAGGAATGAGGCATTACATTAGGTTAGTCAATGAGTCAAAAAGTAATGGTACATTCTCTAAGAAGAATTCCTGCTCCCTAGAAATAAGAGTTAATAGCTATAAAGCAAGTTATTGCCACAGATGATGATGTTCTGTGCCTTCCTTAGCCTCGAGGGATTCAGGGGCTTATACAATGCATATGTATGCCTCTAAACACAAAGCTGGTCAGGAGACACCAAGCAATGCCGTGTGTCTCCCTTTTTTTCACAGCACAGAGGTAGCATCAGTTTTGGGCAACAAGCAATGCCTTCTTAACCTTCTTATGAGGCTAATATTCTTAGACTTAGATATCGACATATAGAAATCCATATATATCAGATGCTTACATTTCCACTGCTGTCAGTGGAGTTGGAGAATGCTTGAGCTGGCCTGTCTCTGAATGCCTGCTTTAGGGTGAAGTTCACTTGTGTAGTTCTCTTCAGCTGTTGGGAGCAGATCTGGCTGGATGAGAGGTTTGGTACCTTGGGACCCAGAAAAATAAAAGGCCACTGGAGTCACAAGGTTACAGCATTTACCCAGGAAGATAGAGCTCTCACTTCTTCGGCTTTTCTAGTTTTGTAGCAAGTACTGTTCAGTGTGAGAAACAGGAGCTCCCTGCACTTAAAGGGATGCTCTCAGATGAAAAAAAAAAAAAAACAGGCGGCCTTTTCTGTCTTCTTTCATGCCAGTTTTATCAGCTGTTGTGTCTGATCACTTTCGGATCAGTTTTATTAACTGATATGAGTAGGACTCGTCTTACAGAACTCTCTTATTCTACATTTTCTGCCTGGAACAGATTTATAAGCAATCAAATGTCTCCTATCTGGTAAAAATAAAATGCTTTTCACTTTAAGTGAAAGTTGCAGACATTCATGAACAGCTCACAGTTCCCAAATCAATTCATTTCAGTACTGGAACAGCCTCTGAGAAACCTCTGTCTCCTGCAGACAGAACTGTAACTTCATAGTGGTAACTCCACTGTGAAAATAGTTTACCAGGGTGAAATTGTTGAATTCAGTCTTTGTTTCAGACCACAAGGGTACTATTTCATGTACTAGATGCCAAGGAGCTCAATTATTTATTACCTTATAGTTTAAACTGGAAAATGACCCAGATTACTTATCTCTTCTCAAATACTTGAACAAATGAGGAAAGCATGGGAAATTTATAAGAATGAATAAATAACTAGTGAATGGAGAGTTCTTTCCCAAAAAATTGTCGTCAATATCCTTGATCACTTTGATTCCTTTGCTGGTTCATATAGTATCTAATACCCTCATGTCAGCTAGAAATATGGCAAGGATTCTTCTCTGTTTGCTATTGTATACCTCACTGCTGTACGCTTGTAAAGCAAGAAAGTGAAAGAGAACAGAAAACCAGAGAGGCCCGAGGAAAAGAAGTTTTCAGCTAGTAATGTTAGTTTGAATATTTGTTAACTTTAGATGGGTGAATAAAACTTCAGTCCATATTATAGCTTAGTCTAGTCAATCCTTGGAAAATGGACCAGTTTTACAGTCATTATCTATTTTTGTATCACGATAATTGTACATATTTTTTTCTTTGCCAAGAGTGACTGTTGACAAAAAAAAAAAATCTCTTCAGAAACAGTAGCACTAACTTGTATTAAGGAAATAATCTTTAAAAAAAACCCCACTTTTCTCTCATTCAAATTACAGAAAGGAAGAGGTAACTTAGCTAACACAAAAAGATGTAAAACATAGCTCCTGCCGTGGGAATGTCATCTTATTTTGATATGTTCAGGATTCAAAAGAACCTATTTTAATTCATAGTGTGTGTCTACAAAAAACCTGGCGGTGAGAGCAGTGCTGACTCATTGTGCAGAGTTTATGGACAATCTGGGCAGACACTTCGGCTTTCTGAGGGGCAGAAATGTCAAGTTTAACAGAGTCTGGGGTTGTTTCCAACCACTACCAATTCTTATTATCAGCAGGCTTTTTCTTTGCCTTTCACCCACAAGGATTTTAATGTCTGGAAAGCTACAACTGCTTGTCTCTGGGCGTTATATATCTAGCTGCTGCTCTATTCTAACTGATTGTAAAGTAATGACGTTTCTGACTTTATCCAGAAACCCAAATGGAA
The DNA here is from genome assembly GCA_035041135.1 of Platyrinchus mystaceus. Taxonomy (NCBI): domain Eukaryota; kingdom Metazoa; phylum Chordata; class Aves; order Passeriformes; family Tyrannidae; genus Platyrinchus; species Platyrinchus mystaceus. Next base: position 75,636,781 of record JAWWLV010000121.1, on the reverse strand, counting down.
GATCCTATTGAGCCTAAGTTTGCAAAATCCTTACAAATCAAAGAACTTCCTTCTTTTACAGACAGATACTGCATATTAGGATATGTAAATAGATTAAATCTCTTCAACCTCTCTTCCACAATGCTTTCTGTTACAAAACTTTGCTTCAATACAAAATACCTATAGATAGCATTTTGATGATACTTTTTATATCAAAGCATAAGAAATGAAAGCTCATGATTCATAAAATGACCATCATGGGTTTAGGAATTATAATAATTGATAGTGAAGTTTGACTGAATGGATTAGGCTCTTTCAGTGACCATTCATGGCAGAATTACCAATAGTTTTCTGCCTAGCAGTATAAGATAAGACAAAACGTTACTGCCTTGGAGAACTTCAAAGAAATCCTTTATCCCCTGTTCACTGAGAATGGTCATGCAGATTACAAATAGTTTGTTCACCTGCCTTTGAAGAATCAAGTCCCTGGAGGATTTGATTCTCAAAAAAGTGTGAGGACATTTGTGCCTGATTGAATGAAGGCAGTGTTGCCTATTATTCAAAGATTATTCCCCTTTCCTATGGAAGGGACATATAGCTAGACAGCTGACAAGGATTTGTGAAGTTATTAACAATAGCACAAAGTCTCCCTGACCTACAGATGGGTGTCCAATTCCATTTCACTCACATACTGACAGTATAAAGTATTATCAATACCTGCAAAGCTAGCCCAGCCTGTACACATTCCCCTTTCTGGTATTTCTCTGAACTCCCTCTCACCCTAGTATTTCATTTCCCTGCCAGCTTCCCTGCCAGACCCAAGATTTCCTGATTTTAATAAGGTTTACCATCTTCCCAAATTATGCCATGCTGTTTAGGTCATGGGTTGATCCAAACTCTTTTTTCCCTTGACTCCAGAAAAACAAACTCCTTTAAATCAGGTTTTGTTGTCTTGTTATGTGACATAGCCCTTTATTGAGAGTAGAACCTCAGGAGTCCAAGGACACTTAGTAAAGATACAGTGGAGCTCATCTGAGAGCTGCTGTTATGTGTGCAGACAGGTCTGCCTGTACTAATCCTTGGTGTTTAGCTCCCACCCAGAAACCAATGGTTTGGTGACTCCACCATGAGCTGGTTCACCAACAAACTGGAAAGTAACCTAACAAAGACACTGAATATTTTTCTGAGGTTTAGCACTGTTTGGTCATTTTAGGTTGGCTCGTTATGAGGTTGCACAAGAGCCAAGAAAAGGGAGATGGTGGGAATCTACTGCCAGGGACAAGCCAGGCATGGGAGCACTTCGCCATCAGACAGACTCAGACAATGGAACATGATGCCAAATCCCTTCATATTTAGAATAACAAGACCTCAGGGCTTAGTAAAGAATATATAAACAGGTATTTTACAACAGATCTGATATTTGATTAAATTATTTCATTTGACTATTGAATTAAGCTGTTTTACAGTGCTCTGGTTTTATTTGAAACCATGGCATCTATTTATGTCTCATATATTATGTCTGTAAGATAAATTTCATTGTAATTTTTATATAAGTTCCTAGACTTTATCAGAAAAATCAATGCCTCAGATACTCAGGAGTTTCCTTGATCAGCTTTAAAATGCTCATTTATTAGCCAAAAGCATGAAAAATACCATCCACTTTCAAATACACATTATGTCTTCTCACTGCAAAAAGTCAAATTCTCAAAATGGAATAAGCATGTCAGTCACAAAATTAAGTTTTGATTTACACAGTTTCCAGGGAACATCAGTCTTTATTAATGAAAAACAATATGGCTAAATCTTCCTTACTTTTCTTATATAATTAATCTTATTATGGACTTGTTCTGACATTCCTGGAAAGATTTAACATGATTTCCAAAGACTCTGAATCATTCTCAAAATTATTATTTTTCTTCTTCTTCAAAGAGAATGTGATGCAAGAGCTTTTGGATCGAGCAAGTAATTAGAGCATTCAGTCATAAAGATTATTGGACATATATTTTTAATGGCTTCATCATGTGATATTTGCCCATAAACTAAAGCAACCCCTAGCTCAACCCTAAGGCATAGACCAGGGAACACTACAGACTATTTGGCAATCTATAACATTTGACTGTTGCTTCCCAAGGTGCTCTATTATGGAAAATGCAATGTGAGAGAGAGCAACATTTCCTGTGAAATTTCTGTTGTTTCTGCTGCTAGTTTCTGCTGGTCAGGAACCAAAAGAGGAATCCTTACATTCACAAGCTTTGCAAACAGCAACTTGAGACTTTGGGCTTATTCTCACTAGGTTATCAATAATAAAATTACTCTTCATTTCCACATGTTCCAAAGCCAAGTTTGCATTACTGATTCCAGAAAGTTTGTTCCTGGCTTCTGTTTTTGTGACTTAAGAGGCAAACAAATGCAATCAATTGTATTGACTTTTCCTGCTTCATACAGTCTATATTTTTTCTTTCTTCATGTCTACAGAAGTATAGAAATCTGCTTGGAGATAGCAAATGCTTCCAGACAAGTCTGCGGCAGAGAAGGAAACAATAAACATCAAAAACTATACAATGTCAGTATGATCATTTCATGCCGTCACTCCAGACTTTACTGCACTTTCAGACACTTTTACAACTGTGCTGACAGTATTTCAACACAGTTACAAATTGTTTATTAGACCTCCAGCTGTTCTGTCATAGAGTAAGTGGGAAGACGATAAAATTGTATTCAACTTGTTACTTTTTTTTTTTTTTTTTTTAGCTACTCTTCTTTTGAGGGCTAATCTTACCGAAGGAGAATTAATCTATTCCCAAGGGAGCTACTGTGTGCAGAATGCAACTATTGAAGCACTTTTGTCTCTTAGGTCCTACAGTGGATGTGCTTTTGCATTTTGCTGCATACAGGTGATGGTGAATACAAGATTTGGTGGTAATTCATCCTAAAACACCGATCGTGCACTTCTGCAATTTTGCTTAAGTATTATGCCCTGAACAATTTACTGGCAGCTATACAGGTTGTAGGCCTGGATCTAAAGGTCACAAATGACAGCTGAATACTTAGGACTTTCATGCTCAGTTGCAAGTCATTGCTTAACTGCCACTTGTGCCTTTGAAAATACGCCTCTTAGGTGTTTTGCTGAATCAGAGCCTACATGTGGTCTAGCTCCCTCCATACAGTAGAGGGTAAAATGTGTAGCTAAAGGCTTTTTCTTCACTCCAGTCAATGTTACTAGAATACCTAACAGCGAGGCTTTTTGGTATTTAAATATTGTTGGTGCTCTCCAGACCATGCGTCATCAGAGTGCTCAAAAACATTGCAAGATTTTAAGAAAGGGAGGATAGCTCAGTCTACCACACATGTAAAGTTTGAAAACTTGCTAAAATGCAAAGTGCAAGATTTATCATAGTGGTACTTAAGTTTATTCGGTTGGGGGGGTGGGGGGTGGCATCTCTCCCACAGTGCTTTTCGTTTTTGGCTCACCTCATCCTAGAGAGTGTGAGAGTTGATAAATATGTTTCTCCATCAGAAGCCTTGGTCTTCCTGCAGTCTGCTAAGCCAGTGCCACTTGTGATGCACTACTACAGTGTATGGGTGGAATTACCAAATCCTATGTAAACCCTCAAAAAAAGTCCACGGATAAAAAAGTCAAAAAAGCCAAACACAGAGAAACATGTTTATTCCTATGTTGCCTTTCCTTGAATGTGTCTATTTCCTTTATGTTACCCAGCCTTTTCACTTTTACGTGTCCCAAGCATCACTGCATATGACTTTGCACAGGTTTACTCCACCTCAGTTTGAACAACTCTGCCATTCCTATTGGCCAGACCAGAGCAGAACTAACAAGCTTTGTGGTTTTGTCCCCATATGCATTCTTTGGGAATGGCTATTACCTTGAACGCCTCAAGAAAGATAGCAGTCATAAGGTAAATATCAAACTTTCTGGGATCGCAAATTTCCTGGCAAAATGTCTGCATCTTATGGTTTCACAATGCAGAACTGTGTTTTTCCTCTGTCAGAGATACCTGTTAAACAAGAGAGATAATGGAGCTTTTATTATGTTTCAGCTGCCCAGCATATTGTCATGCAATTTTCCAGGCAAACAACCTATGGCAACACCCACTGACACATCATACTCATGCCAGACCTGCCTTTTGCATATAAGTCCATACTCACACAGCAGATTCAACTGCTACCAGAGCCCAGGTGCACCAAATGCTCGTCCCAGTGAGTGAGCATCAAGGCAAACACGCCTGTTTTGTAAATCTTGCTGTGATTTACACAAAGGAATAGCACCAGTATCAAGTTCTTCTTCTGCACTGTTAATATTGGGCATGCCTAAAGAAACACCAAAAAAAAGCCAAATTGTAAATAAACAGGAAACGTCTATGTAAAAAATTAAACATCTTCTGGATAATGCATTGTTGTATTCAGGTGTAGATCTCCTCCATTTTGCATTTAGGCATACAATCACTGCCTTATTTTTGTGTAGCAAACTCTGTTGTAGAACTACTTCTTTTCCCCCTTTAAAGCCTCAATATAGAAAATACTCTCTACAATGAAGCCAGTACCCAGAGAAGCAAAAATGCCCTCTCTATATAACATTAAATCTGATGATAGAAAAACTCAACACTTCACATTCCATTTTCTTTGCAGTTTGGGCCAATAGCCTTGTGGCATGAACATCCTGTGTGGAGCAAAATCTCTGTTTTTATCTGAATCTCAGGTATATTATTTCTAGGTCTAGATGATAACCTCCTATTAAGAGTTCAGACAGAGTCCTTGTTATAATTTCCTACTGTTTATCACTAATGTTGTTGAACTAAATGCTTCAAAATTTATCTTGTCAGTATTACACAGTATCCTTGACTGGTCTGCAGAGACATTAACTCTTTCAGGAAAACACCTGCACAATTTAGTCTTGATTTTGTACAAACCAAAGTATATAAACTATAAAGAATGAATAGCCAACAGCTGAACTGCATTTTGTACATTTGTGCCCATTCTTTCACTTTAAAGTGTTTGTAATTACGTCTCTTCAAACTCAAGAAAGATGTGGAGAAAGTAATAGGGAACTCTCACGGTAGTTCCTAATTGTATAAGAATCAAGGACATAAAAAGAAATATCAGGTAATTGCCCCAAAATGATTGTCTCATCAATGCCTGAAATATGAAAACTTACACTTAAAGTGATGAAAATAACACAAAATTATACACCTAAGAAGGTAATGGCATGCAACAGGGAAAAATACTCTTTCACAACTGTAACTATAGCAGCATCTTGTAGCAAATTAGCTATTTTATAGGTATGGTATTATTCAATAACAACAAAAAAAAATTATCTAAATGTCTATCAGCATATAACAGTTCTGAAAACCACAGTATAAAAAGCCAAGAATGTGTTTCTCTTTCTTACTGACTTGAACCTGAGTGCCAGGAGGGGATTCAGCTTCAGATACCGACACCGTCATCAAGGTATCTTTGTGTAGGTATTTGCATATAAGGTAAATATTCAAGCCCCCCCTGCTATCAGAGGTCTAGTCAAAGGAGTCAGAGCGATTCAACTAATACTTCAATAGACAGTAGCATTTGATCAGCTGAATTGTTTCCTTAGCTGTATCTTGACAAAGAACTAAATTTCATTGCCTAAACTTAACTATCTCATACTGTTTTGGATGCATCACAACATTGCCCTGGTTTCTGCTTAACCCACCAAAGAATACAGGTCTTTGTTCATCCCATGAAGAAGGCTCAGGTATTACAGGGTGCTTGAAATGGCATGAGGTGCCCATATTTAGAGAACTGCATTTGCTTATCTTTATGAATTGAAATAGTAATCATGTTTTATTTAGTTTAATGTTTATATTTCAGTTTGCTCAGACAGATCTTTCTCCTCTAATCATATGAGGGACCTTGAAAGTTAGTTAGGTTTTCCCTTGGGTCCCAAACATTTAGGCATAAGCATCTTCGTTGTGAATAAAAGAACAAATTATAAAGTCATAGAAATATGTCTACCAGATTTTATACTTATAAGACTGTCGTGGGTTAACTATGGGTTAATTTTTTCACTCCCCCCCGCACACACTTGCTGTAAGTTGAGAGAAGGTTTATGCAGACAAAAGAGATCTGATGTGGGGGAAATAATATTAGGATTT
>JAWWLV010000121.1:75599915-75630559 GCA_035041135.1 Platyrinchus mystaceus | reverse complement strand
GACTCTTCACTTTGTAATCTTCCACAGATGGCAGGGATTTTAATTTTCAGTCTTTTTCCCTGCTGAAGGGAGAGAGCTGGGGGAGAAGAAGAAAAAACTCACCCCACTTCGGGCTTCTCTCTTCTATGGCTACCAGCTTCGACCTTGGAAGGTTCTGTTATCTCTCTGCCTGGAATTCTTCTTGCAGTAATCTTGTCCAGGCAGTTTTTCTTTAAAGCTTTTTCCCCACTCTGTTTTATGTCTCAGCCAGAGGGGCTTCAATGCCACAGCCTGCCCCCGGCCCACGGCCGGGGGAGGAGGGAGGTCTGGCCCGACTTGGGGCCTGCTGCTTACCTCTACATGGTTTCTTTTTCTCTTGCCACCTCATAGCTCTTATCTCTTCTGCATCACAGCCTTCTCTTCCGTTTTCTTAAAAATGTAATTGGCAGGAGCGTTACCAAAACTTTTGATTGGGGGTTTTGCTCCAGAAATCTACTTGGCAAAACTATTTTCAGCCCCGGGGGGGCTGACTGGCAAACCCACGACAAAGACTTTATTTTAATGCAATGAGAATTAAGAGTAATTTATTTTATACTACTTCTTGTTAATGCCAGTTCATGAATACGTAATAGATATAAGACCAGTGGAGACATTCCTTAAGCACAATATGAAATCCATATTTCATATTGGAAGAACCAAAAATAATGAATCGTCCAGCAGAACTGCATTATGACCCCTTTAAGAGGTGTGAGCATTACATTCATTGTACACATTCACTTCCTTTACTTTGTTTTATTCATCACACCTTTTAGTCAGAGAAAAAATACAATTTATATTGAATCAGTGCTGACATGTGGCCATTAAGGGTCTTCATCAATAATAAAGGACAAATTCTCACTGGGGATAATTCACTGAATGTTTAGCAGAAATGAAGTATTGAGCTTGATTTTAGATTGCAATATTAGTAATATTTATATTCATTTCAGAACTTGATTCCCCCTAACCTGAGAATGCAGCCAAGGCCTCTCTAGGACTCTGGCTCACTTTAATAGTACAGGTCCCACATGCAATATAAGCTGGACAAATTCAGAAACCAGATGGAGGAACAATGGTACTCTAACTTATTTACCTTGAGATAGCTCTGATCCCATGAACTGATCACACTGATAATTAAGATACTTCTTGATTTGCCTTGAACTACCCATGCAGACTGCCCTTCCCTGCTGTGTCATACCCTGAGACCAGCACAGTGGCCAGCCACCTCATGTGTCCTGGTTTTTAAGCAGGAACTTTTTAGGAGTCAGTCTGCTGGTCTTCATCCTTTCTGAACTGTTTGCAGAGGACAACTCAGAAAGGACATGGTTTGGAGAAGGACTAAAAGTCAGGGAAAAAAAAAAAATGAGATAGCTGTTAGCTAGCAGTTGCACAATATATTATGAGCATACTAAATGTACCTGAAAGGTAAACAGAAACACAATAATTCCTAATGTATGAATAATTATCTATAATAGTATTTTTACTGTTGAGCTACTAGATTCAATTGCACATCTATTACATTTCTTTAGATAGTCAGACATCAGTGTGGCTTTAAAAATCTTAAGGGTTTTTTCAGATTCTCTGTGCTTCCTAGTGAAGAAGTATATTCAGCTTCCTAATGTATATTCAGTTTCATATTTCCTAATGAAGAAGTACTATACTGCAATATAATTACGTCTCTGTTAGCAGTTACAATATTAACCTTGACCAAGGAAATGCCTTTAAAAAACGTTTTCCTGTGTCTGATATCATGGTGCCATATTCTAATTAGGCAAACAAATGAAATTTCAATTATGATGTCTCTGACAAAGCTATAACAAACATGACATATTATGGAAATTACTCTTCTCCTCTGAAAATAGTCCAGAACAAACTCCCTCCCTTTTTCAAGAGCCTGTCAGACTCTCTCATAAGAAATGTTCATACAATGATTCTCTTCTTTATTACTTTTCCATATCACTGAATAGTCTGTCTTCCCCCCTTTCATAGTTTCTTAACATTGTTACAACAGATGTGATTGAATGTATGGCAAAGTGACATTAAGAAAGTGATTTGTTTGTTTCTAGAATGTTTTAAGGAAATTAAAGTGTTGAAAAAAAGAAAAATGAGCTAAAAGAAATAAAAAGCTGATATCAAGGCTCCAAGAGCACTGGTAGGATTTAATTGCTCTGACCAATTGTGTACTCATTAAACAATGTTAAGTCATGTTTTTCTATTTTGATACTTAGGCATTTCTGAGTCACAATGGTTAGTAACATATACGCATCTACTTTTTTTTTTTAGCTAAATGGTAGTCTTCTTTGAAATGTTTTTTGCTACTCTGCCACCACAGTGATTTCCTCTGGATGCCCTCTCTAATCCTGATTTTTTTATTCATTTTAATTAGGAAAATTGTTTTGCCCTATTTCACATTGTCTGTCATTTTTCCATTACACAGTGCCAGTTACACAATAGTCTTTTTTCGTGCCAATATATTTTTCAGATGCAAATAGGCAGATTACAGATGAGAGACAGAAAGGATGCCTTTTGTGAAATTCACAAACTTCTCACACTCTTTTCTTTTCATCAAAGCTATTAGTCTTCCAATTAGTGACAGTTTCTGTGCATCATACTAATTTTCTATTATTTTACATTTCTACTTTTCATTTTTATTTCACTTCAATCACTTGAGTTTTGGACAGATTTTTCTTTGTAAGTTCAATGCATGTGCTACACTTTTTGGTTTTTTACTTGAAACTTTCTCAATCTATGGTAACTCTTTTACAAGCAAAAGACTCAGAGATGTTAATGTTATGTTAGCTTTTGATGCCTATGTATGTGCCAGAAATTCCACACCAGAGTTTATCAGATTCCTCTTGTACGGAAATTTTGAAAAGCACATGCAGCATTTATTTTCTCATTTAAAAATATATAACATCTCTGGGGTAATTCTACCAAACTGTAGACATAGAAAATAGAATAAAGATAGTATACCTTGTGTTCAGGGCTTTTTTACTTCAGTGTAACAGATAAAAATAAGGAGGAGCCAATGATTTATGACTTCTTCATGGAGCACTGCTTCCCTATGCTGCATATTGATGGTTGGTAGTTGGTGGTAGGAATGGAAAGCACCTGTTTGAAAATGAAAAATCACTACATTATTCACTCATGTCCATTTGTCTTGCTTTATTCTAAGTGTCTTGCTTGGTTTTCAATTGTCTTGCTTTTTTTTCAAGTGTTCTTGTCCTGTATTCATCACCATATTGTTGTGGTATAAGTTAAGCCTGGAGACTACATATGTGTGTGCCACTTGCTCTTTAGTCAGAAGTCTGGAGCAGAATTAGTTGCTCTGCCTGACCATCTTTTCTCCAGAAAAAATGTCACAGTAAGCATGTTGGTATTTTAGAAAGGGGGAAGTCCAAAAAGTGTGGTGTGCACTTATACTAGAGTATGATCATGTTTTAAATCCTGCTAGTTCTCAGGTGAGGTTGTTAGTTTGTGAATAGGTTGTGTGATCATCTGTGGACAGGAACATTACATTCTATAGGATTTTTATTGTGTGTTTTGCTGCATACAAGCAACTATGGAATTGGGGAATACTTCCCCCCCCACCTTATTTTGTCATATTTGTTTCATCTTAGAAGACGGCAAGTAGTGCTTTCAACTCTATTAATAACATCACAAATCTTGCTGACATGCATTAAAAAATTGTCATGGTCTCCTGTGGCACTATTCTGAAGTCTTCAAAAGACTTACCTTTTCCCTTAGATTTAGTGGGTGCAGCGTAATTGACTACAATACTGTATCTTTTGTGTCTGCTGGTGCCCAAGAGAATGAGAATCAATAGATAAGGGAAGTTAAATAGTAGTGATGTAAATATAAATATGTTATAATAGGAATGAGAAAAATACTTCAGGGTAAGGAAAGAAGAGAGAAAGAGGAAGAGGAAAATGTGAGGTAGTAGAGGTGATTTAAAAGAAAAGCTCAAAGGATATGGGGAGAATTTAAGATAGAAGATAGTGCAGGGAAGGTCTGGAAAAATGGAGAAATTTTAGGACAAATCTCCAGTCAGTGGAGAAGGTGTCTGTGTTGTGGAACATACAAGCAAATTTGCAGTGAACACTTCATGTCAATACAATGTAATCAAAAGCAATGGTCCAAACCAAATTTAATAGAAATATTCTCAGTGGCTATAATTTGCCAGATGACATAAACCATGGTTACATAACCAGAGAAATTGGGAGAGGAATAGATAGAATCAAGGCTATATATGAAAAATATATTTAAAAAAAAAAAACAAAAAAAAAAAAACAAACCCAAAACAAAACAGAAAAAGAGCACCTTATTCCTATATTATATGTCCAAATAATGAAAGTTATTAGCTTGCCTACATTAATTTACATTTGTTTATTATGGCAAAACTTTATTCAGCATTTTGGTTAGACAAAATCCCAGACTTCCCCTTCTTTTGAACTAAATCCATTAAATTTAAGGAGAAATGAAAAGAAAATGAGAAGAGAAAAAAAAATTGAAAAATAAGACAGAAAGCCACATAGGAAATAGAAGGGACCATTAGGCATGAACTCATATATTAAATACCCATACTTTTTTACCTGAAAATGGGATGTTGACTCTTCCAGCCAGTCACATAGTTGCAGAGGGCACAACTACCCCCTTCATACTCTAGTGGTAACTGTAATGTATGCAAGATGACGTGACTGGTGCCAGAAGTGCAGCTTCTTCTTTTGGTGAGGAACCCTGAAAAACTACTTCAAAAACAGTCTGGCAGGAGCCCACAAAAAATAAGAATTTAAAAAGAGCAAAAAATGCATCACAATACTTTTTGTATTCTGCCTAACAGAAATTCTATATGGAGAAAAAATCAGAATAGCAAACTGTGCACATCTATCTAGCAAGCTGGTAGATAGAAAGGCTGGAGTGCCTGTGCAAGTTCAGGAGCCCTCTACAGTTGATTGATGGGTATTTTGACAGATTATGGGTAGTAAAAACCAACTATATATTGCTGTATCTTCTGTAAACAAAAGAATCTGATTAACTTTCTAAGAAGCTTCAAATATCTTAAAAGCTTATGACAGAGTTTCATATTTTAAATCAGAAAATACAGACTCTAAGAGTGATGGTCTAGCTTGAACAAAATAATTCACAGTCTTTCTCCATTATCTGTTACAATTTCCATGTAGTCTTTTTGAGGAGGCTGAGTAGAATTTTCATACCAGCTTTAATTGGTGACCCATGTAATTGCCTTTATTCTTATGTTAGGTGAAAATCCATTTTTTGAGTTGTCTGATGACAGAAAGGCAGATTTGTTTCCCATTATTGCAAGCAACCTTTAGGTATTTTGCTAGTGATTCTGATTTACTCAGAAAAAAAAAAAAAAAAAAAGGAAATACCACATTTAAACTGCTTCTTTTTCCATAAAACACCTTTGTTATCAGCTCTGAAATGGATGTGTGCACTTATAATAAAGTTTGATAAAATACAGTCTTATTGACCTGAACAAAGCTTTTGCTGTTTTTCGTTCATCATTCATAGCATATCTGTAGAGAGCATTAGGGCTTTTTATATTTTTAAATTAAAGGTCTTTGTACACAAAACCTATCAACACTTTAGCTATCTGCATGACTTGTTCATACAGTCACGTTATTTTAACATATTCAAGCTATTTGCATATTGAGTTATTTGCTGTGAAAGGTGGGATCTTTAATCATTTGCTCCTTGCAGGTAGGAAAATATCCACAAAGAGGAACATTCCTTGAGACCAACAACAGCATTATTTTAGTGCATCAGAGTTCTTGGAACTAGTATCTTGGAACAACTTTGCCTATCAGTTTTCTGAGGTTTCACTAGATATCAGCAGAGCTGTTGTATTTAGTTGCTTATCTGCTTTTGACTGCAGTGCAGTACTTGCAAAGATGTCTTTCATTTTGAGGCTTAACACATTAAAGGCTTCACCTGATCTGAAGATGTTTGAGGGTGTAAATCCTCTTGCATAGAATAAATGTCTTATCTAAAAATAGCATTACATTTCTGCATAGTCCTTCATTTTGTGTTGCTCTACACTGTACATAAATTAAGGCACAAAGAGAAACTAAAGGTCTGTCTTCACACTGACAGGGGGAAGAAATCTCAAAGCTTAAAAAGAAAATCCTTTGACATTCTTACTCAAAATCTCCCTAGTATGTCCAAATACTGCATTGAATAGAAGGTAGCAGAAGGTATCCTTCAAAGACTTAGGTGGAAAACAGAAAAAATGAAAACTGTAGGGTTGTGCTGAATAAGCTTGAGTAACTTATTGAATATTCACTTTCATTCTGTGGGTTTTAAATAAGGCCTTTAACCCAAGACTCTTCTGTGATTAAATCTTTAGTGTACATTCACCTAATCTCCTAAATTACTAATTCCTAAAATATTAGGATATAATGCTAGAATAACATTTTTAGGCTAATAGATTAAAGGAGAAGAACCAAGTAACAATTACCACCATGGGCTGTATTGAATACAACTGTGGACTAACAATGACAAACCACTGTACAACAGCCTGCTTGCCTATGTTATTTGGATATCCCAACAAAAAGGAAGTGTGTCACTTAAAGATCTATCCACTGCAGTCCTTTTCAAGTCACAAAAGCTTTCTGTTGCCCAATCTGAAAACAACCCTGAACATACACTTTTTAGCACCAAAAGTTTGAGCCAGATCTTCACACAAAAAAATATATAATACTGTGCTGTGAAGTTATCATCTGCAAGTTGTACATCACTACCATTCCAGTGCTCATAAAGCACACTCCAAGTAAGGAAACTTTTCCCTGCATACCCACAATTTTCTGTATTTTCATAGTGATGCTTATCTTTATTTTACTAAATGTATAACTTAAAGTTCTGTTCATTTCATACTGGAAGAAGAGAACCTGTAGGAACACCATAATGCCCTGAAGGTGTAGGATGGACTTCTGACTGGCTTGCCAAAGTTGACTGGGAAAAATTCTGGGCCCTCATAGCAATACAGAAACATAAGGTTAAGGCTTGTTTACAATATAGCACTGATGTCTTACCATCACTGTTAAAGAAATTAGGACTTACTTCCTTTCCAGTCTATTATTTCTTCTTCCTTTTGATAGAACTGGAGCTATTGACAATGTTAATCATAATTTTTTCACTCCACAATGAGGATGGAGAGGACAGCATTAAAAATATTTAGAAGTTTCATTTCTATGATTTCAGTGGTTTGCTGTATTGAGAGTAAGCACACTATGAGAGAGAGAAAAAGAAAGGAAGGAAAGGAAAAGATGAATAGAGGGAAATTTCTGTACTTTTGAAGAACTGAAAAGACAATTACTTCCTCCAGATGCTGTTTGTAAAGGTGTCCCTTATAAAATACGAGATAAAATAATATTTTACATATAGAACAATCTTGCCATTCCAGCGTGTGAGGTCTTTCCAATTAAATGCTTTTGTGAATCAATCAAATCAAATGAAAAGATGAAACTAGTAACACAGTCCTAAAAATTACAGTTGTATGGCAGACATCTCCAGCTTGGGAGAAAGAAGGTAATTTAATGAATTACCATCATCCTTCCCACTTTCTCTTTCAATATTACTATTTGCAGTAGCGAGTAGGATCAAGGTGGAGATTATTTTCCCTAATCACCTTCACTTTACATTTTTTTTCCAAATTTATGACATCTGTTTCTTGGCTCATTCATAATAAAAATAAACATTTCCCTCTCCAGCATGTATATTTTTCCTTGATTTGTGGAAACAGAATGTACACTCAAGGTATGTTTCTCACAGCAGAATTGTTTATATTGTGTTCAAAGAAGCAGGCTTTTTTGTTGTTGTTTTTTTGGCTTTTTTTCCCTGGAAGCCAACTCTAATTTCTTCCAGATGTTTGTTATACTAATAGAGAAAAGGAAAAGTTCAGTAAAAGAAAATAAACTAATTTAAATTTTACCTTTCATTGCTTTAAAACATTTCCAACAACTGCTATGTGCTTTATGAAGGCTGTAAATTCAATTCTAGCACTTTTATAATCACTAAAGCCACAGGCAAAGTGTGTGTAAAGCATAATGAAATTTTGCTGTGAAACAGTCTGACAGAAATGCAAAGATACCATGGCCACTCTGCTGCTACTTTTCTGTAATTTCTATCCTCTTTCCCATCCTCCATCCTTTATCTCAACATGTAACCTGTGTAGATAACGTGTAGTAAAGGAGAATGGTACCAATTATGGCTAAAATTTTCAGGAAGGAGTTACAAACCAAAAGTTGGTTCCCAAGGGAGGATATAAAGCTACCTTTAATATACCTAAAATGAACATGTATTTCAAATGCTATGTTGTAATATGATGGAAAATGTGTTTTTATGTACCGTTCTACAGTAAAACATAGAAGACAAATTTTGTAGGGATAGAATAATATTGTATCAACCACGTAACTGTAATTAGTCAATTCTGGACTCTCTAAGATAGTGTCAAAATGTAGCATTGATTTGAATGGTGCTACTCATAATAAGCAGGGTAGTTGTTTGTAAAGGTATGAATGACATCCAGCAATTCCTAATGTCTTTATGTTGCACTGAATTGTGTCAGTGCCTATGAGCCTTTATAACTCTAAAGACTTGTTTTATTGTATTATTTTAATGTAAAATGCTTGAACAATTCCAGTAGAGTGCCCATCTGCAGTGCTTTCACATTTTTTGCAGGTTCCTAAATCTGGCCAAGACTTTACATCCATTAATCTGTTTAATTAAAAAGCAAAGAAATCACATCTGTAGTATTCAATGATAAGTGTCTTTATGGGTTAAAAGCTTTTAAGAATTAGAATAAAAAAAAGCTTAGTCTACCTCAGAGCAAGTGAAATACATAAAGAAGTTACTTATGGCAATTAAGTTTTTAATAAACTTTTTATATGAATCACCAGTGGTCTATCAGATCAATCTTCATGGTAACTAGAATGATGTCTCTAAAGTCTATTCCAAATCCTAATGTCAAGCACTGCAGAGCTACAATTAGCCTACAAACAGAAGTTTTTATCAGTCAATAATTTGATGATGTAAGGGATATTACAGATATCTGCATTTCCCAGAACAAGTGTTTATACATTATTTAATATACTTGCTAGTTAGACTTTATTGACTACAAGGACTTTTACTGAACTCTGCAAGAAAAGCAATTGATAGGACTGTAAGACATCCACATGAACAGAATCATTAGCTAATATCTTGCAAAACAAAGGTAAAATATATATAGGTGGTAAACATGAAAAGATGAGTTTATAGTCAAAACCCTAGAGATTACAAACTCCAAATTTTTTGG
The DNA here is from genome assembly GCA_035041135.1 of Platyrinchus mystaceus. Classification (NCBI taxonomy): domain Eukaryota; kingdom Metazoa; phylum Chordata; class Aves; order Passeriformes; family Tyrannidae; genus Platyrinchus; species Platyrinchus mystaceus. The sequence continues at coordinate 75,621,231 of JAWWLV010000121.1, read as the reverse complement.
GGGCTTTGGATTTACACTTCAGAGACAGAAGATAGTTTATTTCCTTCTGTAATGCAATTTACCCCATACAGAGGACCAAATGCAAAATGGTAAGCAAGGTCTTTCTGGACATGTGTCAAAACCCATTCTCAACACAACATGTTAAAACCTACTTTCAAAAACTCATTTAGCATCATTTAACTCATTTAACATTTCATAAACTCATTTTAAAAAAAGCTAAAGGTGGACAGATGCGAACCAAGTATATTGTGCACTTAATGACAGCAGCCTTTCTTGATGGAACAGACAGGATCTGATTAGCTTTTTTACCGATTTGTGGATGAAACGTCTTGTGAGATGAAAACATTTTGGTGGAATAAATAATGCTGGGCACTAGTCACCCTGGGGAGAAAAGGAGATCAGATAGAATCTACCCAAAGACTACCAAGTTTCCAACTCATGCCCTGAACCTTGGTTTCATACTGGATTGTTAAAAATCATCACTTCTGAGACATGTGAAGCACAGCAATATATTAATCTAAGAGTCACACTGTTCTGTAACCCAAGCTACAGTATTTGAAACCTGCCTTTCTGTATCTCAATTTTCAACTGTGAGTGAAAGTTGACATTTTGTGTAATTCCTGTCATTATGTAAAGTGCAACATATTTCATTTGCAAAAATGCTTAGAAATGCATCTAAAAATAAAGTGAGAGACACTAGTCTCCTGTGTTGGCAGTGGTTTTGAATACCTTATGATGGGGTGTTAATTGTCAGCAAAAAAAAAAAAATGTTTAGTGGATTTCTTTAAAATCAAACCCAATTTTTAGACTGGGACAACAGCAGGAAGCAAATTACCAAACAAAAATTATAGATTCTTTTAATGAACATATTCAGCCTTCTGTATAATTTCAGTCTAATTAAGAAAATACAGCAACCAAAATGCAGAGTTAATTATATGACTTGCTTTTACAAACTTTTTACTAGCTGTTTTTTCTCAGGAAAAAAAAAAAAAGCGCCATGAAAAGATAGTTCTTAATGTTATTTTGTTTTTACAGAAGTGGCCAAGAGCCAAATTTGAATGAATATGCTTTATATATAAAACTTATCATGCATTTCTAATTAAAATCTACTGAAGCTTTAGCTTCATTTAAGAGAGTTAATCTTCTGAATACTTTTCATTCTCTTTCAATGCACTATATCTAAGGAGAAACTATCACACTTTCTTAAGTTAAATAAGATGGACTAATATATAAAACATCAGGAAATAAACCCAAAATTTTGTTTCTTATGGACACAAGTCTATGCATGTCTTACAGGATGTTTAGCCATAGAAGCTCTGCCTTCTATAAATATTCAATATCAGAATGTGGAAAAATAAACAAAAATATTTTTTAAAAGTCAGTATTTAATTATTTAGATATAGAATGTGTTTTTACGTATATCTCGCTGTGATGGATACTGAAGGTAACTAGTTTAACCACATGTACAAAGTACCTAAGTCTGTTTCTGTCTTTTACTGTGTTAATTTAAATCGGTATTGAAGTGTGAGCCACTGCTGAGTTGGTTAATTCTGGGTAGTTTTTATAAGAAATACTTTGATCTCCTCGTTCTAGTACGTAAACAATAACTGGTAAGATAGCAGATATAGAGAGAGTTTTAGACCATTTTTGTTGTCTTCTGTCTATATATAATATATAGAACACATACATCTATTATTATATATAATTTACATTAAGGTAATTAATAGTTAATTATTCAGTAATATATTGTAATGAAGACTAGAATTAATAGGAAAAAGATCATAATGAAGACAGATATAGATTATATAGAGTTGTATAAATACAGACAGTATGAGGACAGTATTTCTCTTGGTGCTATATGGAACTAGTAAGCGAACTGGTCAGACAACATAAACTGAACTATCATCAACAGTGCTGATAAAGCCCAGCTCTAGCCCTTCTTTGCCTCTGAACCACTGTATGGTCCATGGTTGACCCACTGACAAATGGCACCCAGCTCAGAATCATGGCCACACAATGGGGGCAAGGGAACACTTCTGAAGAGTTCATCGCTAAGGTTACTCCCCCTTGGTGATCTAGGGCATAGTTTATGGGTGTTTGAGAATTTAACAGGTAAAAACAATCCCCATAAATTGCTTTCTTTCATCTGTACTTGAGTAGGACACCCTGATGCATCCTGAGCTCAAGTGGTCTGAATGGTCTGGTGTCACATATTCAAGCTGGAAACTCTCAGGCTATACCAATGCAAACACCTGTGTGCAATGACTGAATCACTTCGAAACTCTGAAGTATCACTGCGTGCTATAGTACACCTCATCAGTAGTAACGTCACCAGGAATAGAAAGCACAGGATACAAAATATTCACTATATTTGATTTCTAGGGAATTAAAACAGAAATGTAAGAGTTAACTCCTAATTTTTGAGGCATTTCATGTCCTGAAAGAGCTGTTCCACTGCCTGGGAAAGTGAAGGCATTCTAAAAGGTCTAAGAAATGAGCTAACATAGTCATGGCATTGGTAGTGTCAAAAGAAGTTATACCAGCCTGAGTCTTAGTATAACTTCTCCTTGAAGTTGATCTTGTTTAAATATGTATTAATGATGCAATTAGGTTTTAATGGTGGTAAGTAGGAGTAGGCTGTGAAGTTTGCTGATGATATAAGACTTGAGGCGCTCACTTAATAAAAGAAAATTTCAGGACACCATGCAGAAAGAACTAGTGATCTTGCAGAATGGAGAAATAGGAAAGGGGATAAATGTGAAAACTGATAATAAGCACTTCTTCTATATGTTAAGAATTGGAAATGACTGAAAAGTCATGACTGTTGAAGTATTAATATAGTATAACACTAAAATATGCAAATATGAACTTTGAATGCATCAGGAAGGTCTTTCCAGCAGATATGAAGTAAATGATTGACCCTTTCTCCTCCCCCTCCCTCCCACCACTTTACTCTGGTCTTCCATATTTCAAACAGATGGATTCAAACTGCAACAAGTCCAAGAAGTCTATTTTAAAAAAACTTTCATTCAGAGGTAGAAAAGAGTTTACATTTTTTTAGTATAGTAAAACAAAGGCTGCAAAGAAATATGACTAATATCTGTAAGTAAATCTTAATGTTAAATACTCACATGGTAAAGAAGTTCTTTAAAAGATAATGTTGTCACAGAAATATATGGATGGATAGATTAGATAGATAGATAGAGAGAGAGAGAGAGAGATAGATAGATAGATAGAGAGAGAGAGAGACAGAGAGACAGATAGACTATGCACAAATATAGGCTGGAAATCAGAGGAATGTGCCTTAAAGAAGATGGTTTTTTATAAGAGTTTTCATAAACAAGTAGTGGAAACAGAAACCTAATCACTTCTTAAATTTATAGAGAGCATTACCACTTTCGACTGCTTGTCCTACCAAGAGATTGGACTCAATAACCTGGGAAATGCTTTCTTACCCCACTATGTTAGTACAATATCTAAACTACAACCTTAAACATTAGGGTTAAATTTGCAATGATCCACTTTATTCTTCTAGCATAAATGCACTGTGCAATCGGAGTAAAGGTCAGCTTCTCCAGAGTAAGTAGTCCTTTGGCATCAGCAGTATATGAACAATGAATTTCTCCAAGACATACAACCTAAATCAATTCTCTTAACTTCCTAGTCATTGAGTATTTTGGGTTGCCTCATGTGCTCAAAAAAAAAAAAAAAAGAAAAAATTCTCAGAGGCTTCAGTGTCTACACAGCAATATAATATGGTCATTGCACTTCAAGAAAGCCTTGGTCCTGCACTGTGAAGACAAAAGTCAGACCACAGCTCTGGGGGATAGTGTTTCATTGTAGCAGAGACAGCAGAAATATAATTTCTGCAATACTCTTTCTTTGCAACGGAAGCCACTTTTATTTGCTCAATATCTTTGGATAAAACTGGCTCTGCTTACAGTTAAACATGTTGCCTTTCTCCGTACGGCTGATGATTTTTCATCTTTGCCATTGAAAATGAAATTCAAATGTTTATTTCAACTGTACCACTACTGATAGGACTCTATTTTAGAGAAAATCTTTCTTCATTTACATCTGGAGTCCCAAAGGAATTTTGTATAATACAAATAGAGAAGGTTATGTTTCAAAGATATCCATCCATTTCACTCCAGCTAAAGTCAACTGAGGGTGGGGGATTTTGGAGGCTTTGGCAAATTAAGCCCTTACACTGCACCTCTGGTAATGACAGTGAGTCAGAAGGGAACCCATACCACAGTCCCACAACTGCATCAGCTCCTTACTTCCATTATCAGGATGTAGAACACATTTATTTTTTGTCACTGAATTCAAATGTGACTGAATATAGAGCAGATACACTAAATAGGAAGGTGCACTTTTCCATAATACCTTTTCAGAACTGAATAAAGGTCAAAATCTGTTTGACTTACATTGCGTGAAATTAATTCAAAGGAGACAATTTAGAACAGAATTCAGCCCCAAGCTTCTGTAAGACTGCAATTACAGATGGCCTTTTCAGAAACAAAAGAACACACTACAGTGTCTCTCACGTACGTCTTATAAAACTTTTCCAAACCAAACCCAAATGAAATTAATGTTAGATATTGAGTACTTATCGCAGGGGATCACAAAATCATAATGTCTTCATTATGAGGCTAAAATAAATTAACTATTTTAAGACAAGATGAAAAGCTCCATATAAAGCTGAGTACTTTTCATGGATTACTCCCAGTTATAGAGAGCCTCATGAATACAGTTAATGAGGCATTGTATGAAAGTCACAGAGGAGAGGTATGATGGTCAACAAACATCTATCATAAACCTCAGGATTTCCTCATTAGAAATGATTGGTTTCATGCTGAATGTACCGTTCTGAAACCTGATGATTACTGAAACATACAGGGCTGGTGTGCTCCCCATTTCCTGAGCATTCTCTCTGCTCTCAACACACACACACACACACACTAACACTTACATTGTGATGGCTTGAATCCAGGCTGTGAATGATGTATAACAGAAGGAGCAATCAAATTCCTCTAAAACCATTAAAGTCACATTTTTATTGTTAGTTTGTGGCCCAATACCCTTATGACCAATAATTCTAACTGTTAGGAACACATAACAGTAATACTGTGGGATTGGTTCAAAATTAATTTATACTGGGCTACTTCAATTAGTCAGCACAATGGTAGAACTAACAGATGTTCCATACTGTAATGCAGTTTTATGGTTAAAGAATATGACACAGCTACATTGATTTTATCTTCACTACCTTTCCTATTTAGTATCACACTACAGGCAGCATATAAGATCAAATGCAATTATGAGTCTTAAGAGTTAGCAGCTGGACATGGTAAAAAGTATTAGTTAGCTCTCTTTCCCTTAGAAGACCACCATGTGGAAGAAAATCAATTATTATAATGTTTTGGATGGTTTCCCAGATACACTGCAAAATTGATAAACACATTTTTTCAACCAAAAGAGGACAGGAGTCAGGGGAAAGAGGAGATCTATTATAGCACTTATACCATATTTCACAGCTGTGCATCACCACAGCAGTGGCTTAACCCAAAATCATGGCATTGATCAAAATCCACCATAAATTCATCCATTCCGAAGTCAGGAGCAACCTCTGCAAACACAAAGTCTGACTTCCTATTGGATGTAGGATGCCTAGGATACAGTCTGATCTGTTCAACAATGCCAGCTATAGACAACCCTGTATTAACCTTTTCAACCTTTTCCTGTTTGAAAAACATCCATAGCTTTCTTTTGATCTGAATTTGTCTCATTACAACATCTTACCCTCAGACCATATTAATAATTTTGGTTTGGTTTCAAACTTCTGCTTTCCATGTAAATGCCTTTAGCTTGATAACCTTTGAATCTTTGAATCTTGATAATTAGTTACTTGGAAAATTTAAGTAGATTAAAAGAGATTAAGCTGTTACAGTTAGGCACTGTAGGGTGGATTTCCCAATAGGGTAATCCCAAGGATTATCATGTAACCTCTCCAAACTATTGTGTCCAAAGCAGCAGATCTGAACACAGTGCTCTAAAGCAGTAACATTCAAAGGTGACATAACTTCCTTATTTATCTGCAGATTCTCCCACCAATAACATCATACTTCATGCTCATCTGACCTTTACGGTCAAGGCTTCTTGGAGTTAAAAAGTTTTCCTCCTTTGTTGGAAATAACATTCTTTCATGCTAGACCTTTATGCTTGGCCATATGTAGATTCAGATGTTTGTTTGCCCCTAGATTGCCATACAGTCTTGATCACCTTGCGTCAAAGACTTCCCTTTTCATTATTTGCTACACTCACAACATTTTTCATCTGCAACTTTATTGGTATCATTGTGTATTTTCTTCCAATCGTTGAAAAAGAATATTAAATATAATAGAGTCAAATACTGATCCCCATGGAACTTGTAGACAAACATCTGAAGAATGACTATTCTTCATTTACAGTAATATTTTAACACCTTTCAGTAGCCCAGGTTTTAATCAATTCAGTATGTGCTATGTTGATTTTATTTCTTAATCAACATGTCATGTGCTACCAAATGAAATGTCTTAGAGAAGACTAAGTGTGTTCCATCAATTTTATTACCTTTATAAACAAAACAGGATTGCTGCATCATCTGTTTCATTATTCTGCCGAGATCGTTATCAGGCTGACAAATCTATAATTGTATTTTTTTTGTTGCTTGTATTGGAACAGAGTTGGATCTTCTATTTACATCTGGGGCTACAAAAATGCTTCAAGTGTTGAAACTTCATGTCAAAAATCAAGCCTAACACTTCAAGGATATCATCAGCCTGCTCTGTTAAAAGTCTTTTTAACAGGCTGCCTGGACTTCCTTATTTAAAATGTTTGCTTTTATTAGTCTTTATTTAACATATACCTTCATTTTTTGAACTGAAATGTTTTTAACCTTCTACCATACTAGATTCAAGGCTACAAACAACTGCAGTATCGATATGGGGCTGTATGGTAATGCAACCTCTTCTTTATGACAAGACACAGGATATGTCTCAGATGTGGTCCTGAGGGGCAAATAGCCCTTCTCCCAGCCATCTGTCTGCTCTGATATGCCATATCATCTGCCTTTTTCCTAAAACAGCAACTGTAGTGTTTTATTTAATAAATACTCTCCCTCTGCTATGTTGTTATAGAAATGTTACTATTTCCATTTTTTTCTTCTTTAGCTTCTCCCATTATTCCTCTGTATCTCATAGTTTTCTTTGTAATCTTTGGTTTGAACTGACCAAATCTATTTTTTTTTTAAATACAGATTTGAAAGACAGAAAAGTTATGCTTCCTGTTTAGTATAGTATAATCTAAAACTAAACAGGAAATATCATATGGCTGAGATAGAAGTTGGTTTTTCTCACTAAAATAATCATAAATCTCTGGTCTATGTCTGCATTAACTGTGGGTAGTACTTAATTAAATTAATTTTGCTTTAAAATATCAGACAGTATACTAGCACAACACTTAAAATAGTTTTCACTTTTAAATGTTAATATTTGCAATGAAAAGTTTCAATTTTGCCTTCCAAAAATTATAGTTATATGTGAATTAAAAAACAAAAATTAAAAAGTCAAAATATGGTCAAAAACTTTCAATTATGCTGAAAAAGAAAATCCATATAATCCGAAATTGACATTCAGAATGTTGTTGTTTTTTACTTCACCTAAAATAATAATACATACATTCACACAAACAGGATCAAGCATATATTCATTGAGAAAAATTAGACTTAAATCCTGACTTTGCAACTGACTTGAAGACTTGGATTCCTGTAGCTCATTACTCAATAAGCGTGGGCTCTGTAGGAACAGAAAAATCTGCCAACACAGAACTTACTACAGAATTAAAACAGTCTTTTGCTATCTTAAAACTTTATTATCTATTTATTTATTTATTAACAATTCATCCTCATTTCTGTAGTAATTTTCTTCATACTCTCTTCCTTTATAAAGTGCAATTCATTTTACAATTCTCTATCAGTTCTGTTTGTCAAAGGCCCTGAGGCAAGACAGAGAAGTTTCCTCAAACAGAGCTTTAAAACTTCATTACTTAAAGATTGCAAAATAGTCTAACCTGTTCAATATTAATATTTATTTTCTGCAGTTTGTAGTCTTTTTGTCTCCTGTTCTCTGAACACCCGCTGTGAACCACACATGAAACTGGATATTTTTTACACTGTAAGCTGGCTGTCAGCCTGATCTGCACTCATTTTATGTAAGTACAAATTTTGTTCCTTATACCAATATGCCAAGGTCACAGGGCTTGAGGTTGGGAGTGGGGATGGGGAAAAGGCAGAATAGTGGCCTGTTGTTGCACTGCTTGTCTTATACTCCAGGAAAGGCAACTTTATTTTTGCTGTTGCTCAAGCATGCTACATCTCTCTCCAGCTCTGAATTACTGTCCAATGTATTTGATATATAACAGGGAACAATGTTTATTTTTCAAGTCACCCTGGAACAGATGTGGCAGGGCACAGCTGAACAAAAAAAAATAGCACATGGTTCCCTTCAATGGACTAAGGAGGCTATATATGAAATAACAGCTATAGGTCTATTTTTGCTCATGGCAACCTAGCACAGTAGTGGAGGTCAATATAACCCTGACATACATGGGTAAGGCAACATTGCCAACTGTAATCTTAGTTCCAAAGCTGATATTCTTCATTTATGGTGTACTTATTAGTAAAAATAAGAGTTGAATTCTTCAACTCAACTACCACTCAAAATATATTCTCACTGTGACCATACACTATCTGACCTGCTGGAAAGCAGCTCAGTGAAGGACTTGGGAGTCCTGGTGGACAACAAGATGTCCATGAGCCAGCAGTGTGCCCTTATGTCCAAGAAGGCCAATGGCATACTGGAGTGCATTAGGAAGAGCATTGTCAGCAGTTTGAGGGAAATGATCCTGCCCCTCTACCCAGCCATGGTGAGGCCACATCTGGAATACTATGTCTCATTCTGGGTTCCCCAGTACAAGAGAGACATAGAGCTCCTGGAGTGGGGGCAGTGGAGGGCTACAGAGATGATTAAGGGCCTGGAGCATTTCTCTTCTGCGGAAAGGCTGAGGGAGCTGGGCCTGTTCAGCCTTGAGAATAGATGACTGAGAGGGGACCTCATCAATGTGTGTAAGTATAAAAAGGGAGGGTGTCAAGAGAGCGGATCCAGGCTCTTCTCAGTGGTGCCAAGCAATGGGACAAGACACAAAGGGCAGAAACTGATGCACAGGAATTTCCACCTGAATATGAGGAAGAACTTTACTGTGCGGGAGACTGAGTACTGGAACAAATTTCCCAAGCAGGTTGTGGAGTCTACAACACAAGTTTGCGCCTGTGGCCCATTCTACTACTTATGGTATAGTACCTTACCTCCATGTAAGTTTACACAGCAGCAGACACCACTGAAATGCAACAGAACTCCCTCCCTGCATCTACAGCAGTTGCTATAGGACCACATTGTTGCTTTTGGCATAGCTGAGAGTAAGCAAGGTCATCCCTGCATCCATCAGGAGTATCTTCCCCCAAATCTCCTGGTAACAAACAGCTCTGGGAGAAGCTGGTACTCTGAGCACCATGAGAGGCATTCATGCAGCCATGCTCACACACCAATTCCGGGAGAGTGGAAAGTGATTCACTTCAGTTTTGCAGAACTATAGAAAACTCCCCTCTGCTTCACTGCCAGTGTTCCCAGGCCCTCATAAGTCCAGAAAAGAAATGATGGGGAGGGTTTAGTGTAAGCAGGTTATATGCAATCCCTGCTTCTACTTGTTCAGTCTTGCTCAAGGACACTGCCATGGCTATCTTCAGGGCTGTGATGTAATGCAGCTGAAGCAATGCAGACATTATCAATTTCATGATCAGTATGATGAATGTAACAGCACAAGATAACAACAGAGAAGTGAACATTAGGCTTCTGTAAAAGTTCAATAGAAAATAAAGGTTATACAAATTTTAACCAAACCTGTATTAGATATTTATGTTTTAACATATTTATTGATTTATGTTATGTCATAGATAAAATATCTTTAATCTAAAAAATCAAATCTTTTAAGAAGAAAATCTTAAAAGTGCAGAAAGTATAATATGACTTCTTTATCTCAAATTAGAAAGTGAACTGAGACTTGCAGCTATCTTTGAAACTATTACTCTTGGGAAGTTTTTTTATATTTGTTTTCTTTCTGACTGGAGATAAAAACACTAAATCATCACCATAGTTTTGTTGCAATCTGCTACTGTTAAATTTTTATACATGTCTTTATTTCTTATAACTCATACAGAACTCTTTAAAACTCAGATCTTTCAAATATATAATATTTTTACTTGCGGTTTAGTTCATTTGTGTTTTTTTTTCCTCTCAAGGTGTTTTCACTATGTAATTCTGAGCAGAAATAGAGTATTAATGTTTAGACGAGAAAAGAACTGTCTCTTCCCTTATCATTATTTTTACCATTTTGAAAAGAAAAAAAACCACAAACCAAAAAAACCCCATCTGAATAACACTACTTTTGGAGACAAAAATGAGTATGTTAAAATTCCAATTATTCACTGGAAATATCCTCAGTGAATAAAAGTCTACTTTTCTTCTCTGAAGTAATTGGTTTTGACTGGGTATGCTTATTTGTACTTGAAAATTTCATAGCAGGCAGAGTCTTTTAAAAACATTACTTACAGTTGTATACCAAAGGAAAATTTGCAGCAGCAGGAATATATTCAAAGTGATTTTTCTGAGAGTCACTATTTTAAGGAACTAAAATCTGGGTCTAGCATGAGTTATTTGTAATGAATTATTCTGTGACTCCTGCCATCCTTCCTTTAAGTACATGTCCTCGCATCCTATTTCATTATGAGCACTATATTTTCAATATAATTTGGAAACTGTAAAATATAACAATACTTACATGTCACCCATGTACCTCACTACTAATACCATTAATGACTAGTGCCATGCATCCCCCTCATTAACTGCCACCCTAGGATGTCTGACGGAGAAGTGATACAGGAGAACAGAGACAATCACAAGCGTATTTTAATTCTTGCCAAAAGATCCACAAGTTACCTACTGGTTAATAGCATCGTTTTGAAATGGAAAGGTAGAAACTTGAGGTTTTATTACTGAAAGTGACTTGAAAGAAGTTTTCAGAGAAATTAAGGGAACAAATAGCCCTCTTTCCACCTTGGGATGGAAGACTGAAATAATGAACTTAAAAGAGCATCATGAAAGGAAGCAATAGTTTCTCCTTATGCATTCTTTCATTTTTCCATCTGTCTCCAACATCCTTCTTTTTACAAGTCCACAACCAGACCAAACAATTCACCCAGCTGTCTTATTCACCATCTGACTCCACCATTCCAGCATTTCAACCTTGTTTTTCACCTAGTTGTCTCACATTTTAATCCGCCTTATCTGTTAGAAATCTTACTATGCTAACACTCCTTTTTCAGAATGGAAAAAAAAAACCCTTCATGTTTATCCCATCAGAGATAACATTCATCCTGCTGAAAATCTGAATCTCTCATGGCTTAGACAGAGAGAGAACTAGATCAAAAGACCCTTCTCTTTACAGCCCTATTTCTCTCCACATCCTTAAAATAATGTCTCCCTCCTTCTCAACATTTTAAAGTATACCTCTGCATTTGTCTGGGAGCATGGGCAGGTACAACTGTAGTCGTATTTTACTACCATGATGTATTTTCATTAACCTCTCACCTTTGAAAACAGGTCTTTTTTTCCACTTCAAAAACAGCTTAAGAGATACAGGTCACAGACTCATAGGCACTGCAAAAGGCAGAATGAACTTAAGAGTCTATTATATATCAAAAGCAAGATATTTTACAAGCCCATCAATTTAACATTTAAAAGTGTGGTGGGAAGGTCATATGAAACAGTACTCCCTTCATGAAATTGTTTTCAAAATACAGGAGAGCATATGATTGAAATCCTTGAGCAGAGCCCTATGTAGTATTAAATCTTGTCTCAGACCCGATCCACAGGAGCTGTGGTTGGTTGCTCCCAGCCCAAGGGTGACTCCTGGCACCTTTGATGCGCTACTAAGCTCCAGGTGCATGATGTGGGAGTAGCTAGAGGTGTGACTCACTTGTAGGTATACCTGGCTGGTGTAACACAGGGAAGATGCTGGACACTGCCAGTCCCTCCTGTCTGTTGGGGCAAAGTTCAGGGACCCCCCGGATGATACTGCAACTGGCCTTAGCCATCTTCTCACCTTCCATCCAGACATGTTCCTCTAGCCACAGGAACACTTTTGGGGTGTGAAGTGTGACTTCAGTGTCTTTGGAGAAGTTGCAATATTGTCTTTAATCACCGCCTGAAAGATTTGGGCACCTGCTGGGGTGAGAGAAATGTTTCAGGCTGAATTTCTTGAACATTTCAGTTTTTACATATAAATATCCAGTGAGAGAGGATCATCTCATTGTAATATGGTATTAAATCTGGAGTGGATTCAACAATAGCATTCATGAGCATGCTGACTACCATCATCACCTTCAGCCATATTACCCTAGAGTTTTCTTTTGAGAACATTGTAAGAAGACAAAATAAAATCCATGCCTGACACAGGCTCAAGTAGCTGACCTATTGAACAAAAGTGAGCTGGCACATCTATCCCCTCTGCTGCTCATCTTTGTCATGCTACTTAAATTGGATGATCATGCTGTAAAAATGCTGCCAAATCAGGTTCCTCACCTGGCAAATGTGGAGGGAGAACACTTCTGCAGGTAATGTGGTCAATGGGAGACAGCTAAGTCCAGGTGCTGTCAAAACTAAATCCTTTGACCATTGCCTGAAGCCCAACTCGGCCATCAGAGAACCTCACATAAAATATCTGGGTATATTTTATGTCCATTCTCTATAGGCAGCAGTTTGTGTGGGACGTTTGAGGATTAGAATCTTCAAGTCTGATATTTTGAATCATATTTTCCTTGGGTTTGAACATCTAATACTTCTGTGTTTCTATTTCATCCCAACCAAGCTGTCAGTGCTTTACAGTTCCAGCCTCCTCAATGCGTTGATGTTGCCAACATCCTTTCCCACTTCTTCATGATTCTATTAATTGTCTGTAAAGATTTGAGGTCTGAAATATGAATTTGATATGAAAAAATCATCTTTATTTCTCTGAGAGTAGGAGGTTACACCACAAACCACCGTCAGTGAAGATGAAAAAGGAAGCAGTGTGTCTGGTTAGAAAATGGTTTGCGGAGTTGCAATACTGTGCCTCGCCAAACTACATTCCTAACACCAGAGGGAGCTGAGCAAAGGTATAAATTCTGAAAACCCACTCCTTGAGAAGCCCAGACTTCACTGGCCAAACGGGCACCAGCAGCTAATACTTCTGTCTATACAGATTCAGAACAGAAGAAAAAAAATATTACAAATATTGCCATAAGGTGAGCATTGATTACCTTTTGAGGAGTAAAAAAATAGCTTCACAATGTGTGCCCAAAAGTTTTCTTCCTTTTTAATCCTCTCACTGAGAACTTTATCAATCTCTTACTTTTTGACATACATTCATTTTTAAAAACTAAAGCTCTCACGTGTCTTCTCCTTGGGTGGCATTGGTAGACTGTAACTTATATTTATTTCATACACAGTTATATTTTTCCCAATCTAAATTGCTGCTTTTATAGAAAGCCATAAGTATTTCCTCTTGCTTCTTCAACATTTCACAATTTTACAACATGGATATCTTTATAGGTTTAATATCAGTATCTTGACTATCAACAAAGATTTTACCTCTTCCACCGCAAATGGGGCTTGGCTTTTGGGGGTTGTTTTATTTAGTCTTTCATTTTTATGTTTTCCCCATAGTTTTAAAGATATACAGGAAAAAAACAAACAAACAAACAAACTCTAATCATATGACAGATAGGTCTCTATGACTAAAACTTTCTTAAAATAATAACAATAATAAACCCCAAACTATAAAGTTTTACTTTAATTCTTAATTAAAAAAGAAAGAAGATCCACTGATATATCAAGATTGCATAAACACAGTCTGTAATTATTTCAGTGTTTGTCATTGGCATAAATGATGACAGGGGTATCTCTACCAGCAGACAACAAAAAAACACTTCCCAGGCAACTAACTGCCAAAAATGTAGAGCCTCCCACTGTATTGAGAACATGTTCAACACATGTTTGATCCAGTACTTGGGTACTAGTCTGTAAATTCAAGAGAACTTTAATATCCAGAAGTTGTGGAGTGTTTTATACAAAACTCTATTTCTATTTTTTAGATCTCTTTTTTATTATTTAATGTTTTCTATTGACCTGAGCATTCTACTCTTGCTCACTGCAGTGGCCTGCTGGATAGAGGACTTGCCATATTTTGCTTCATTTGTAATTGCTATGCTGCAAAAACTTTCTTAATACATTTACCTTTTATTTCCTTCTCTGACATTTACCTACATTACACCTTATTTGCTGCTCAGGAGTCCAGTTAATTTAAAAAATTCTATTTTTGTCTGCATTCATCTGTTGCTGATCATTTCTGCGCAATAAGTTACAGGTCTGTATGAAATACCACACACTTGATTTTAAACAAGCTAAGCATGCAGTTATAATTACTAATGTATATGTTTCATTTCTGAATATGAAAGCAACCATCATCCATTTGCATGTGCAATTATCTGTTCTGCGTTTGCCATCTGCAGGTGAAGGTTTTGCAGGCTACAGTGGTCATTTCACATACAACTTAGACATGACTACACTTGCATGATTTACATGCAATTCCTTGTCTAAGACATCTAAAAATCAAAACTTAAAATTAATATTTACAATAAAGGTGACAATTAACTTCATCAATCTGAGGAAATTCTAATAAAGATGTAATATTGTGAAATCGCATGTCATATTATTGTTGTGTTAAACAGTTATGCCATAGTTGCCGCTGGACAAGTGAATAATGCTAAACTTTTTAACAAATCTGTGGATGGATTTGAACATTTGGAGAAGTAGTAGGTGATAAATGGAAGGCTTTGATGCAAAGTTTGACTTTGTAAAAACGGTTGAGGTTACCTCATGTGAAAAACGTAAAATGAGAGCATAGGTTCAGTTTTAGGGGAAGGAGAGTGAAGAACTTAGCTTATTTCATTAAAATCCAAGAAAAATTTGGAATTTGGGATTTTTGGGTCCCATTCATTTGAAACACCCTCATCAAATTGTTATCCCATTAGTGAGTGTAAGAATTCCTGTTTCACAGATAAGTCTCTTGTAAAACATTTCATATTTGACATTTGTAATACAATGTGCATTTCAACATACTCTTTTCTGTAATAGTAGTCACTGACTTTCCGTAACTTCATGACTTCTTTTGTTAGAGGACAATGTTGTCTTTTTTTTTGCTGACACCAAATTTATCCTTGTGACAGTGTTTTAATTTTTTCTGTAACAAAAGAAACTAAATTTTTTCTGTAGTCACTGATAGCCTCTTAGCTACCCAGCAAGCTTCACGGACATAGCCTAAGCAGATGGGTCTCCTGAAAATTGAATTATGTTCTTAAGTTATTGAGTAGTAGTGCTTTTATAGTAGTCTAAGGGCACAAGAGAGACAAGGTTTATAAGGAGAAGCAGTATTTTCTATCAGAATAATTCATGTAATGGTGAAAAAAAGTGATACAGTTGGGGTTCAGAATGCCTTAAAATAAGCATCTTTGAATGACCAGTAAAAAAAGAAGAAAAATAGAAAAAAAATATTAAAAAATAACAATTCTTAAGAATAAATACAAGTATAAAAAAAAAAAAAAGAAAGCTAACATGGTTCATATATTTATAGCCTGTCCTTGTCTATTCTGCTCCCTTACACTGTACTCATTTTTGTGATATATTGGAACCTGTGTTTAGTTTGTCAAGAAATATGACTACAAAATAGAGGCATGGAGCTAGATCAATCCAGGTCACCAGGTCCAGTCATCATTTTGTCAGGTAAACCCTTTCTTAAATGTATCTTGCTTAAAACTGATTATGCTCCTTGCTTCCCCTTTTCCAATCACAAAAGAGTGTTTCAGAAACCTGCTGCCACAAAGCTTAGAAATTTGCTCCTAAGTTCTACCTCAAATTGAATGATTGGCCATCTTTGACTCATTTATCTTGTGGTACATAGATGAAAATGCTTTTGCCTTCCCCAAGTTGGTGGTTGACTTTCTTATGTACTTGTAGAGAGCAATCATATCTGGTAGCATTTTGCTCACCTAAATAATCCAGATTTTTATTTTTATCTTCTTGCAAGAAATAATTTTCCTGATTGTCTCACAGCCTGTTGCTATGTCTGCTGTACTTTAACATAATCTTTATTAAACATGGGCACCAGAACTGGGTATGCTACTGCTGTCTCTATTGATCTCTTATCTATCTGTCCTGACTTGCTGCATCTTACAACTTCATTTGTCTTTTTTTTTCATGACCACATCACATCAATGACTCATAGTCATCTTGTGATTACTAATACACTCAATATATTATACATTTGTCATGTGTTGCTTGTTCACTCTCTGAGTCTTTTCCCAGGGGGAGAAGCATGTCCAGAGATGTGTCAGGCTTTAGTGGCATTTTACTTTTTATGTTTCACCCTTTGTTCTGTGGGTTGTGTCACTGCATGTTTTTATAACTGATGTCTTAATTTTTCCATTTGAATGAAAAGGTGAGGACATCAGTGATTGTTGATAGTTCCTGAGCAGTTAAATCAATGTCTCAGACCAATCACACAGAGATTTGTCTGTCACATAGAAAACTTTTGTCCCCAGTGCAAAGTGTTGAGGAAGCACACTTGTTGACCATGGTCTTAACCTGATATCCTGTGATGGCCATTTAGGTACTTTGGCACCAAAAGAACGTGTCACCAAATTCTTGAAGATATAGACAGAGATCTCATATGAAATAAATACTGTTACAGCCCACACAACAGCTATGAGCTGCTCACAGAAGCTTTATTAATGCGGGAAATAATGTGCAGTATTTCATACCACCTGTGAAGACTTCTTACCTTGTACCCCAATACAGCTATACTGCCTTGATACAGTCAAGAGGAGAGGAATGCATAAATAACTGCAGTTAAATAATTCTGAAACATTCTGAGCCATTCTTCAGTCTCTTTGGTGAGAGCTGATATGGTTGGTCACGCTTAAAGAGGTAGGTCATTGATTTTGGCATGAGTGAGGGTTACAGAAAGAGGACCTCTGTTATCCACAGAGAACAGTGGCAGGCCCAGATAGAAGAGCCAAATGCTCTGAGCTCCTGGAAATTTAACTGAGAAGGAAAAATTATTAGATTCACCTTTTTTTTTTTTTTAATCTAAACCTCTGTTTTCAAGAAACGTAAAAGCAAATCAAATTTTCAGATGATTACTAATTCTGGAAAAAAACCTAGAACTTTGATATTGGTAATGAGGGTATCTATGCATAGAGTTCTTAATATATTTTTAACTGATGAATTTTAAGTTGTTTCTTGCTAGAAAGAAGGGATTCACTCAGAAACTCAAACCAAGTTAAAATATGCAAAATAGTAAAAAAATATAATGATATGCAAACCTAATATGAGATTATTTTAAAAATAAGGGGAGGGGGAAGCTCTTTAAAATGCCTTGATGGGTTTGTTTTAAATAGTGGGTGAATTATGCAGCCTGTTTTCTTGTTTTGTTAATGAAGCATTGGGACCTAAAATATATTTAGTGTTTCATGAATATGCAATGAATTGCTAAATATTTGCAATGAGGTTTGTCAGGGTGAACTTTCTTGAAAACTTACCAACCTGAACACTTAAAAATACTTTGAATCCACCAAGAAGTCAAACACACAAGCTGATCAGCTGCTCTCTGTGCCTCAAGGAAAGATTTCTAGTGGCTTTTGTTTTTTTGGTCAGGCAACACATAAGAACAGCCACTATGGATGAAAGAGTTCATGACCTCAGTCAAATAATGTCTTGACCAAGCAGCAGATGGAGGTGTTCAAAGGTTCCCCATGTAGGCTGATAGGCTGATAGAACTGAACTGGAGTTGTTGTTGTTGTTGTTGTTGTTGTTATTATTATAAAACACAGTTTCTTGGTTTGCACCTTCCACCCAAAGCAGGACCTTTAGTGTGCTCAGTGAGTTTGAAAACATTTTTCAGCTCCAATTTATTTATAAAAGACCAGTCATAACTAGAACTAGACTAACTGCAAAACACTGTAAAATGGAAGCAGTTTTGCAAGACAGAAAATAGAAAGAGAAAAAAAATCAGCCTACTTCATCATCTTGGAGCTCTTCCTTTACTTGGAATTATGATCATAGAATCAAAGAATAGCTTGGGTTGGAAGGGACCTTAATGATCATCTAGTTCCAACTCTGCTGCCAAGGGCAGGGAACCTTTCACTAGAACGTGTTGCTCAGAGCCCCATCCAGCCTGGCCTTGAACATTTCCAGGGATGGAGCAATTACATATTCCCTGTTCCAGTGCATCACCACTCTCACAGTAAAAAAATTCTTCTAAATATCTAATCTAAACCTACCCTCTTTCTGTTAAAGCCATTACACCTTATCCTAACACTACTTGTCCTTGTAAAAAGTCCCTCTTCATCTTCACAGAATCATGAAATATTCTGAGTTGGAAGGGACCCACATGGATCATCAAGTCCAACCCGTAGCCCTGCACAGAACCATCCCCAAGAGTCACACCATGAGCCTGAGAGTATCATCCAAGCACTTCTTGAACTCTGTCAATCTTGGAGCTGTGACCATTTCCCTGGGGAGCCTGTTCTAGTGCCCAACCACTCTCTGGGTGAAGAAACTTTTCCTAATATCCAACCTATACCTCTACTGATACAACTTCAGGTTCTGTCACTGGTCACCACAGAGAAGAGATCAGTGCCTGCCCCTCCACTTCACGAGGAACTTGTAGACTGCAATGAGATCTCCCCTCAATCTCCTCTTCTTCAGGCTGAACAGACCAAGTAACCTCAACCGCTCCTCATATGGCTTCCCCTCAAGGCCCTTCACCATCTTTGTTGCCCTCTTTTGGACGCTCTCTAAAAGCTTAATATCTTTCTTATTTTGTGGCACCCAAAACTGCACACAGTACTCAAGGTGAGGCCTCAACTATGCAGAGTAGAACAGGACAATCACCTCCCTTGACCTCTTTCTTGTAGGCTCCAGGCTGAACAGCTTCAACTCTCTCAGTCTGTCTTTGAGCCCTCAGATCTTTATCTTTTCATAAAAGGCCAACCCAAAGAGGATACTTTTCGCCCCATCACTTGTTCAGCTCAATGCAGCACTGGGTCCCTCCCACACTTGCTTTAAAAAATGGTCAGAAAGTTATTTGGCCTCACCCTCTCTCCTTAGTAAAACTGTAATCAAATTCTTTCAACAGTAAGTGTTATTAAGTCACAGCAACTATATTTCAAACTACTGCTGGTAGCAGTATTTTAAGTTGGGCTCTGAGTCGTATCAGGGCTTTGCACGGCCGCTCTCCTGGAAATAAGCAGGCATAGCTGCACTGAGTGTGCTTCTGCTGCTGAAGTGTGCAGGCTGCCTCCTTATTCCACACTCCTGTCAATAGCTATTCATAGGCTGCAAATTGCAAGAGCTAAAAGGCAGATATTCCTCCTACTTAGTTACACTGCTGAAAGGCTGGGGAGCTTTAAGGAGAGCTGGAGTAGGGAGCAGTAATCCTGTCATCCATTCCAACCAAATTCGTCTGGGCACGTGCAGCAGGGCCAGAGATGTGATGCTACACAGGACAGTGCAATTGCTTAGATGACTGGGTAACAAGAAGAAAGCTGCCAAAAGAAGCTGTTCAAATGGCTTCAGAATGTGCACTCCAGATCCAAGAACGGCGTCCACCATTAGACAACATGTATGATGTATGTCCCCTTTTTCCCGTGGTGATGCAAAGTGCTTGGGAAGATTTCAGGGTTTTTCCTCTAGTGGCCAAATGAAAAAGAGCAAATTTCATGGCTTTCTGCAAATTTCTAATTTATTTTTTCTTTTGCTTTTGATTCACTGGGTTAGCAGACATGAAGATATTAGGAGTAAACAAAACAAAAAAGAGGAAGTCAGTATGTCTAAGCCGAAGTCTGTTAACAAATACACTTAAAAAAAGAAACCGGCCTGAAGCTGCAGCGACCCACTCTGACACAATCCAAACTAATGTTTTCAACCACATATTAAAAGTACGGAAACTAACCTGAGATGAATCCCTAGCATGTCCAGTGTCACTGTTCACCCCTGAACCTGATTTTTGGTATCCCACTGAGGTTTGTACTGCTAAATTAGACTGTTTTTTATAGAAAATAGCAAACAGATGGTGAAAAAATCACCATAGAGTGACTGTATTTAAAACTATTTATTCTTAAGTATGCTGTGATAGCTCTAGAGCTGTCAGTCGGGAATTTAGGGTACCTATGTACAGACAGAGGTACAATCTGTAATCAAAGGATATTCTCTGATGTATAGAGAAAATACACACGACAAGCTGACTGGAAAACAGTAAGAAAATTATGATGATGGTGTTGTAACCTGTGGTTGTAGCTTTTCACAAATTGCATTATGTCTTATCAGACAAGAATAATTTATGATAGCAGAAAATATATGATCATCCAAATCTTGTTAGAAGATGACAGATGAAAGATAGCTAGCTGGTTTCTTTTGCATTCAAGGAGAATTTCAGGTTGTTCCTATCTGAGTCACTAAAAGTTAGGTTTCTTGACAAATATGAAATCCTGGTAGAAGCCAATATTGAAGGTATTCAAGTGAAACTTTTAGTGCTTTCTCTTTCTGAACAGCCAGGCCAAATGATCCTCTTTGCATTTTCTGAGATCATCCTAATTAAATTTAGTGCCAACTCAGGTCTCCTGAATTCAGACTCAGATCAGGTGGAGGAGAAAATACCAAACAACACTTTTAGACTGAATGAATTATCAGCATAGACCCTGATCCCATAAAATGTTCAATGACATTGATTCCCGTTTTAAATCACAGTAAACTGTGATTGTGCAGTGTAATTGGCCCCAGGTGTCTGAGGCACAAGATTGCCCTTTAGTATGAAGTATTTCCATTTTGTTGGCAGTAGTGAAATGCTAGAAAGCTGTGTAATTCTGTAGCAGCTCGATTCTACGTACAACAGCAAGAAGAGAATGCTAAATCTTAGAAACTTATAGAGATTCAGGGGACCCCCGGTGGCCTAGCGGTTAAGATGCTGGTCTCTCAGCACCAAGGCCACAGGTTTTAATCCCGGGTCCCCCGGGTAGATGGAGCTCGTCAGCCCCTAAGGCCATCCATCTAAGAGAAGGTCACTC
>JAWWLV010000121.1:75569368-75585671 GCA_035041135.1 Platyrinchus mystaceus | reverse complement strand
ACCTATTGCTGTTGTGGTGTTAGTATATTTCCTGTAAGTAATATGTATTGGACACAAGTAGCTATTCTGGTGGTTAGTCTGTGTAGAATAAAATATCTATGACTCCAAAATAACAATAATAAAGGGGAAAAGCAACGGTATAAAATGACTGGGGAAAAAATTGAGTACTGATAAGTTAGAAGAAAAAAATTTTGTAAATATTCAACCCAAGACATATAGGGATTGATTTTAAAAGTTCTGAGTGCTCACATTTTTAAGCAAACTGCACTTGAGCTATGTTCTGGATATACAAAGTGCTATAGCACTAAGTACTCTGAAAATAAGCCTGCCAAGGGCCATCTTTTAAAGTATATTTAGGCACCTTCAAGTGGACCTGAGAATTTAGATGCCTAACACCCATGAAGAGGGGTAAGCATCTCCTTAAGCTAATGATCTCCTCAAACTAAATTGCCTACTTGCATCTAAAAAATCTGTCTCCAGGTATGTGAAAGTTGGCAGCTTAAAAGTATTTATATATTTGACAGAGTTTGCCTAAGTCAATCAATCTGTGCCTCCATTTGCTTAAAAAGGATAATAATACTATCTTGTGTCACAGGCCTGTCAGGAAGAAAAATTGAACTAAAGCCTTAGAAGCATTCAGATACAATAGTGAGAAAACTATTGAAACATCTTAGCATCTGATCATGGGCAGGTTTACCCCACAGAACAGTGTTTGCATAAAACTGACAAAACACAGCTCAAGCTATAGGTAGTCAGGAAAACCAAGCTTGTGAAGAGGATTTTGAGCAATGGGCTCCGTGTTTTTATTTTTCTTTTATTTTTTTAAGAATGTCTGAGTACAATTAAAACAAATTATGAAAAAAAAAGTACTGATATCCTAAAGAAATTCTTCCAAATGTCACATGATTATCTGAGCTAGGGTGGCTTCAGCACCTTGAGAGACTGATTGTGTCAGTTTGCTATCCTGATTCACAATCTACTTAGGTGTATCAAACTGAAGTTTAAAAGGAAACTTGATCACAATTCATAAGAACCCAGAGGAAAAGACTTTGGATATTTGGGACACTTTAATCGGACTGACAACAGCATAAAAAGATTCAGTTTCTGGATAAGTTGGAAACAGAAAAGTAAAAATTAGGAAAAGACAGATTTTAGGAAGGACAGTAAATAGTCATTGTTGCAGCTTACCAAGGTAAGTGCCAAATTTCTCATAACTAGGTCTTTAATTCAAGATCGAATGACTTTCCAAAGGATGGGATGCAAACAATAAATTTTGGTGCCAGATAGCAAAAGGGAACTAAAATTTCTACCTGCTGAGGAACATTGTTCCATGATATGCAGGCATCCAGACTAAGTCCTTGTCATCCCTGGGCTTAAAATGAATGTATCTATATTTGTCTGCCTTTCAATAGGAACCAGAGATGGGCACATACCACAAGATGTACAGCATGCAGTCACTGAACTTAACATGCAGCACCTATCTTTGTGCCAGGTAGTGTGTGAGGGGGTTTTTTTCAGGACAATTAATTACAGGTAATTATTATGTATCTTTTTTTTAACATCATATATCTGCACTGCTCCTTAATAGGTATAAATTAAAATGTTGTCCTAGACTTCTGTTCTACCATTAAATAAATAATAAAAAGATCAAAGAAGAAGGAAAACTACATTATCATGTGAAAATTGTTTACATTTAAGCTTTTCTGGTTTTTGCTTCTGTTGTCTTTTGCTTGCATTTACTTTCAATGCCATTATTTCAAGATATATGAAGGTTTTAGATGTTCCAGAGACTATATTCCCCATCAAGGGTAATATAAATAATAAGAGTAGATTTTGGAACAGACTTTTTTTCCCATAATTAAATATAAATATATATATATATATATAAACAAATAATCATTTTGAAGAGATTGAATCCTTTTGTAGCAACCATAACTTTACAATTGAATTTGTATGTTTCTACAATTCAATGCAGCTTAAAAGATGGTTTGGAAACCCTGAAAGAGAACAAGCCACTTTATATTGAACATTCCCTCTGGGACATTCTAGTCAATTAAGAGTGGTCATAATTGAGTTGGTAGCAACGGAAAAAAGGGGAAGAGAAATTTCTTGTGCAAACCACTTTGAAACTCTTGTGTTTCAAAAATTCACGTATCCATTGGTTTTCCCCTGAATAAAATTCCAGAGGGGAATTTAGAGTTCATATAAATTCAGTCAGTGACATCTAGACTCTGATTGGTAACACATTATTCAGTTAGGCATTTAGAGAGAACATGACAGGATCTTGCCACTTGTTATTTGTGCTGCAAATAGTCCTGTTGCATTCACATGACTCAGATTCATCAGACACAATATTTATATGCTCAGTATTATTCAAATAAAGGGGAGGAAATAAACTGGAGGTGGCAGGGGTGTACTGCTTCTTTTCCAGATCCATCAGTTAATTTTGCAAGAGAGATTTCCTCTCTCCACAGACCTTGCCTCTCTTATGTCCCTAGGTTATCAAAACCACAACAGTAATGATGTAAATTAATACTTTTTTTTATTTTAATATTCTGATTCATCTTCTGGTTTGAGGTTTAGTAGTAGTTCCTAGGTTTTTGGAAAGTGTTTCCTCCAAAGAGTGGAATAAACTGGAATATTGGCATCCAGTGTGACTGATTATGTGACGCACAAATGGAGTTTGTCAGTATTCAGAATATATTAATTTCTGTATGGATTTTACTGGAATGGGTCTCTGTGACAAAAATTTTAATCACTGTCTAACTTGTTCTTCAATCTTATGCACTCAAGAAAAGCTGAAACTTTTCCCAATATAAATTCTTAGAAGTTTCAATTTGTTATAAGGATTTTGTCACTATTGTTTCTCTAATTATTCATTAAGTATATGAGTGATTTTATGTATTTAACTTCAACCAGCATAAACAATTCAAAATATTCTCCTACTTGCTCTGCAAACTTGCAAACAATATTTAAACATTAACTTACCGTTAACTGTCGTGAAAACCTTTGACAGTATGCATACTTGAAGTGGAAGTTTCCAAAGCACCAAGTGTTCTTTTTCACCACATCTCCTGCAGTCAGTGCAATGACAGCTTCTCAAATCCCTCTGTGGGCTACTAACTCTGGCTTGTCTGCATACACAAACTTTTCACGGCTGCTTCCCACTCCACTGCAGATTTTCCTAACATCAAAGGAATTTGTGGCTTTCCACATCTCCCAGCTGTCTAGGCTATGTGATTACAGGAATTAGAGTTGATGTATTATCATTATTACTAACTACTATTTGGAACCATACTGGTGGACCATGACTCTGTTGTCCTATATACTGCAAAGTGTGAGAACAAAAAGATGGTTTGTGAGTCCAAACACCTTATGGTCCTTCCAGAAAAATGACTGAATCCAGTTATCTTGGAGAAGAGTTCAAATGAAAGAGTTAGATCTATAATTAATCATTAACAGTTGTTACAAATACTGAAGAAAAACACTTTGAGAGAACAGAGAATTAACATTCACATGGGTGAAAAGACTTTTAAAGCTTAATAAGTCCCTGCAAGGAAACTGTAAAATGAGTCACTATGAAGTTTAATGCTTTTACTTCTCTCCATTAGTTTAATCACACATATACAAATCAGCCTGGTCTAATAGAAAATGTCCCTGCCCAGGACAGGGAGGGATTGCAACTAAATGATCTTTAAGGTCCCTTCCAACCCAAACCATTCCATAATTGATTCTATGTTTCAAATAGAAAACATGTTCATTGTTCTAACTGTAGGCTCTGCAGAGCCTACAGACTCTACCAGACTGGGCTCTAACATGAAAAAAGTGTATTTATATTCCCCTCAGTATTAGCAGTAAAAATGGCCAGACCAGCTGGGAGCTCGGATAATTTCTTCCAGTAATGCACTGAACAACAATTTTCATATTCTGCCACCTGTACCAATCTGAAATTCAGCTTATGCCTACATTGTAGACTTCTGTGAGCATAGCTTTGTGATCCACTGATATGAAAATGTCTTACAGAATCTCCTCTTATAAGCATACTTGCATTTAAAAAAGAAAAGCTAAACGAAACAATCCACAACAACAACCCAGAGCTTTTATCTGTTAAATTTGGTCAGCTGTTTAGCTTGTTGAATTCAGAGGTAATCAAATAAAGTATGCGATATATATCTTTCACAAGATAAGCTGCATCCTTGTTTGGAAATGGTTACTGCTATGGTACACTACTGTAGGAATAACTTTAGATCATTCCTAGTGAAGACATGGCCCTGAATGAAGAATTCTGTTGATGACACACAGAACAGACTGGAGTTAGTTTGGAGTGTAGCTGTATTGACTTGGTAGCATTAGGTAATGTTTGAAGAAATTGATAGGTTCTTTGTTCCAAACCCACCAAATTTAATACTGAATTAATAAAGAAACAAATCTGTTGATGGTTTTATGCTCTTTTTTCCTGCATTAACTGAAAAGTGTATGTATATATATATATATATACATGGATATATATATGAAGTATCAACCATATAATACTGGTACACAAGATAAGAGTCAAGGCAGAAAAATGCAGAAGAAATCTATAATTAGATTTTCCTCAGTACATCCATCTTCATTTATCCAAGAGACCAAAGTCATTATTATTTACTTAAGAATCTCCTTGGAGAGTAGAACTGTAAAGATTTACTGCATATTATGAGAATCTGTAAGTATATTGAAGTTCCCTTGTTCAATTATTTGTCCCTTTTACATTTGATTAAAATGGGAAGAAAGTTATACCAGTGTCTGTATATTTGGTTTCTGATGATATCTTCCCTCTCCTGAGTTGTTCCTGTGATGGAAAAGGGGTAACTGTATTTCATTTCTTCTCTCACACTTTCCTTTTTCACCTGCTGATATAAGTTTGCCTGCAAAGTTCCTTGCATTTGGTAAGAGGTGATCAAATTTGTTAAGAAATTTATGACAGAAAATCTTAACAAGTTGTACTTTTCACAGTCATCCTTTGGGCTCAGTGGGGCTTGAGGCTTGGATGCAGCAAACTGTGTCCCTTTAAAGATGGTGATACCCCAGACCAGTCTGGATTCAAGAATGAAGTCCTTGCTTTATTTGAGCTTGTTAGAGCAAAACACATTTTCAGGATGAGTCCTATGAGTCATAGTGAAAAGGCATTTAATTCTAAATTTTAAACCTAATTATCCTGTATAATGTGAAACTTCTGTTTAGCAAAAAGCCTTACTCAATAAAAATGCTACTATACACATACACAAAAAACCCCACCCAAAACAAAAACCAAAATCAAGCTCCAAACCACCCTAGTTCACCATATATTACTTATTCTCACTTAATCTTTATATATCCTTGATAAAACATATAGACCAAACAAAATCTTCTGTGAATAAAAGAAAGACTGTAATAAAACCCCCTATCTACATTTCCATGTAGAAAATATTTTATTAAGGAATTTTTTTTTTTCTAAAATAAACACATTAGCAGATAGTATAAATGTGCTTTAGGAGAGTGAGTTAAACCACTCAGGTATCAGACTTAGATGTGTTCAATCTGTTGTAAAGTAAAAACTGAAAGCACAAAGTTCTATCTCAGATTCAAATATTATTAATAATTTGTGTTATTTTTTAAACTTAATCATACCCAAGGCCTCAGCCAGGGTTCAGTTCTCATTGTACAATACAGTCCCCACCCAGATGTAGGATTCTACTCCTTGTCCCAGAACTTTGCAAACTTCATCAAGCCACTGCTCTCGTCAAGGTCATTACGGCTGAATGAACAGCTCCAGGTACTGGCACTAGGCAATCCAGCTGCAGAAATAGTGCCAAGTTTAAGGCAAGCCATAACTAATGAATGTCAAGAGCAGTAAGTCAAAAGATGATAGATTTTTAAATGATGCACTTAACCCCCAAGCCAACAATCGATTGCAAATTGTAAAATGCACGGGGGTTTGAGTCCTCCAAAATGAATGCAGGTGAAAAGAGAAGTCCTGCCCCTGTAAACACTGGTGAGACTAACTTTATGGAAACAGCATCAGTGGAAGGGCACACATTTCAGTACTGCAAGTTTTTAGTAGTGCTTAAATGTCACTTTTAAGTCTCACATAAATGTTCAATTCACGTTAGGTAAAAAATCTTTGTCTTTTTTAACATTTTTTTCATAAATATATCTACATTTGGAGATGGGGAACTGTTAGGGCAGAAGATTGTTTCTTTTGGTTTATTTTTTGTAAATTTTTCTGTTTCTTTTGATCTTTATAGTATCATGTTTTTTATTTTTAAAATATCTATTAATATCCATGTTTTCCATTATGTGAATAAAACCTTCTACTATGCTCTCAGAAAATATTTTGGAACCTTTAGAAAACATCATAAGCATATTTCCAGTCTAAGGTGGCAAGCTCAGCAACCAACTTTTGCAAAGGCAGTTTATATAGCAACAGTATAATCACAAAAGGCTTACATTTTCTCTTCAATGAGAAAAAAATGTTTACTGAAGTTAAAAAGGTTTTAGAAGACAAGATGGAACCTCATATCTAGGAATAAACCAGTTCAGTACAATGACTTTGAAATGTAAGGGTTAATATTTGTATTCTTGATAAGCAAAATGCTGCTATAATTTAAAAACAGATAAATCTTTGTACATAAACATATATACTTGTACATACATATATAAAGAGCATGCAAGAATATGAAGCAAGCCCTGGAATTTTCTGAAGAACTGACCAATTTCCGACAAAATAATTTTGGTAAAAACAAAACAGTTCTGTGGGCATATATAAGCTTGCTTTGATGCAGACTAAATTTGTAGTCAAAACTAGGAGAGCTAAAGTCATTCATCTGAGAAAAGACAGGGCCTCAACGGTTCACTTCCTATTCTGAATCTCAGAGAAAAAGTGTTTACACTCAGTCTCTCATTTCTCATTCTAACTACCAGGCTACTGTTAGATTGAGCTCAGTTGCCCCGATAAAGCCATATACCACCAACTACAGAGCAAGAGAGGAACCAAAAAAAATTAACTATGTTAAAAACTACATTAAATATACTAAATCCCTGTATTAAATATGTTAAAAAAATAGAACCCAATTTCTTTGCCACTCACACTAGATAGGTTGATTTCATTACCTATACAGAGCCCAAATCTTTCCCACCATCCAGTTTCCCTTCCCTGACTACTTCTATCTTAAATGGGTGCTCAGATCTAATTTGAGGACTGTGATCAGAGAAGAGAAAAACACTGAAAAATTAATTTGTTGAGTTTCCTTGCAAGCAGCAATGGCTCAAAATGAAACATTGAGTTCTCCTACTGGCTTTACAGATGTCCAAAAATGGACCTATAATTTCCCTTCCCTTTCCTACTGTATTTGGTAGAGAGAGGCTACAGAGGCCATAGGACATTCTCTAGACAGGGACTGTAACCTGCCTTGTGGTATATATTTTTGCCAATAGCTGCAGGGAAATGGAGACAGGTCCCTGACCTTTTCTTGATAATTTTTTGAAAAAGATGCACATTTTAGTAATTTTTCTTGTTCCTAGGGAGTAATTTTTCTTGTTTCCGGGGAGTTCTTACTAGCTCCTACTAGCTTTTACTAGAGTAGCGGCACTCAGAAATACCGTCATGCTGACAGCGAGCGGACAGTGGTTTGAACCAATTCCCATCGTGGTTACAGAAATATTCGTATTGTCTTCAGTGAACTTTGTGTCAGGCCTCACTTACTGAGTAAACCTGTTAGAAGACCAGACCTACATTGACTACTGCACTTACAGCAAATCAGCAGTTTGAAATGTGGAGCTGTGTGGAAATCTACCCAATCTCTCTCTTCCCTGTCTTCACAAGTGGGAGCTGTTGATACCTGCAAGGCTCTTGGTACAAGGCAGAGCAGAAGAGCATAGTAAGTTAATCCGCAAGCCATTCAGAAACGTCTAGGACAGAGGCACTGACACCAGGGAATCATATGTCTGCATTGAACATTTAGTAATTTGTTTACTTGGAGGGCTGGTAAGAAACGCACAGATGAACCTCTGAAGCAACTCCTTGTAAGGTAAGGCTACTAATGTGCTCTAATAAAAAGCACTACATTCTCGTCATTGCTATATCTTTTCCCCAAATGTACTCGCAGCAGTTTATCAACATTATATAATGCAGGGAGAGTTCAGAGGAAGGATAAGGAGTTGATAGCCAGATTTTGGTGCTCTTGTTTATTTGACTCACTTGATTTACAGGTCTCCTCTTTACACAATGCACTCACTCTAAGCTGTTTTTCCTTTTATTTTTAATGTTCGGATATTTAGCCTTGATCCTAAATAAACATCCAAGAAGTCCTTTAGGTTTCAGGAGCAGGCTTGAAAGACTGCTTTGAAGAACGAATCCAGTGTATGGTTTGTTTTTCGTACAGTCAGTGATTATTGTACTCTTTAGGTTTTCCTCTTGTTTACCGTCTTTTTTTCCCTACCACAGCACCGTTTTGTTTCCTTCTGCCGCGTGGGGAAAAAAAAAAAAAAAAAAAAAAAAAAAAAAAAAAGAAAAAAAAAAAAAAAAAAAAAAAAGGAAGAGCAGGATAGGAAAGCTCTAGCAGCGCTTTTCCTTTAGGGGTTGGGGGAGGGAGTAGGAAGCGGTGCTGGGGACCTCCTGCCCTTCAGGGGAGCAGGTCGCCCTTCTCGAGGGGAGGGGGTTCGTGTGGACTCGCCGTGGGGGCAGCATTACGGCTGCCGCTGCCCCCGGTCTCTCCGGGGACACCCTGCAGCGGAAGGCGCGGGGAGGGTACCGCGGGGAGAGGGCGGCCCCGTGGCCGGCGGAGCAGAGGAGCTGAGGAATGGCGGGACGGATGGACGAGGGATGAAGGAGAACGGGTGGAGGGATGGAGGGGTGAGGGATGGACGGATGGAAAGATGGAGGGTGAAGAAGGGATAGATGGAAGGATGTGGGATGCAGGGACGAGGGATGGAGGGAGAATGGGTAGTAGAATGAGAAAATGAGGGCTGAGGGACGAAAGGATGGAAGAGCCGAAGGACAGAGGGCTGCAGAAGCCAGAGCCGCGCTTCCCAGATGCTCCCCCTCCGCCGCGCGCCCCCGCGCCGCTCCTGGTCCCCCCCTTCCCGCTCCGCCGCTGCGCGTGCCCGCGCCCGGGGCTGACTCTCCCTCGCATCCTCCTCCGGCGGCGGCGACGGCGGCAGCGCCGGGGATGGGCAGCGAGAGCGCGCCCAGGAGCAGCCCGGGCCCCGCCGCTCCCCCCTGCTCCCGCGCCCGCTGCTGCTCCTGCCCCGCCGCCCCCCGCGCTCCGGGGGCAGCGCTGCCGCCGCGCCGCCCGCAGCCCCCGCCTCGGACGGGTGAGTCACCGGGCCCTGCACCCCCACCCCGAAAAGCACCTGCCGTGCCTCCCCCCGCCTCCTGCCCCCGTGCCCCCCATCCCGGAGCGGCTCCGGGGATGAGCGCTGGGGGAGCGGGGGATCCCGAGGGGTCGCGGAGGGAGGCACCGCGCCCGCTCCCGCTCCCCCGGGAACGGAGGGTCCCGGTCCGCGATCGCGCCCTCTCCGCGGGTGCGGGGCGGCACGGGTGTCCTGGCGGGTCCGCCGGGATGCGGGGAAAGGGACTCCCGCGCTGCTGCCCCTCCTGGGCGCTGCTGCCCATTCCCACGGGGATCTCGCACACGCATAGAAGCATAACACAGACACCCCGATAGCCCCGCTTCCCAACCGAGGACAGGAGACCCCTGAACCCCATCGCCAGGGGCGGCTCGGGGTGGGGGCAGCGCTTTAACTTGTGCAAGGGAATATTGGAAGGTGGGGAGGGAGGACCCAGCTCAGCAGAATTGGCTGCTTCCCCGGAGTCGCCCCGGAGGGAGGTGGCGGAGGGTCTCAGTGTCCCTCCCGGGGCCGCCGGGTGCAGTGGAGCGCGGCCCTTCCAGAGGGAAAAGGGAACGGCTTCGGGCAGGACTCAGCGCTCAAATGGACTTTCGTAACGCTCCCCCCAGTAAATAATTAAATAAAAAAGTGGCGGGCGGGGGGAAGGGGGGGGGGAAGGGGGAGAGCTAGAAGTCTGTGCTTGTTCTCCTTTCGCTGCCCAGGGTGCAAATGATGGGATGGTGTGGCTGAAAAGGATTTTCTGTTTTTTATGTGTCATGATACACACGGCTGGTGGTAGCTAGTATAGTAACTATCTGTATCCCAATAGTTCCCTGTTGAAGGGTTGTTATGGCAGCAGCCCTCCCCACTTCTTTTATTCTATATCTCTAGCACACAGCAATGTTAAAGACCTGGAAACTGCCCTAATTAAAAAAAAAATAAAATAAATAAAAAAATAAACCAACCTCTTTCTTCTTTGCCAAATAACCAACAAGTATGAACATAAGATTCACTCTAAATCTTCGCTCCCTTCTCCAGAAGCTGGTGCTGTGATAACACTTATGACTGGAAAATGTCTTTCTTTTTTTTTTTTTTTCCCCCACAATTCCTACTTTTTGTTAAATTTTGTTGGAATTTTTCCTCGGTTTTGCCTTGTGTTTTTTCATGTGTTTCACCTCTACCTTTTCATAGTATTTTTTTATGACTTACAGGGAATTCCTTAGTCCTGCATTACACTGGGTAAAGGGATTCAAGGAATCTCACATACAAGTAATACACATCATTTGCAAAAAGGAAAAATTAGTAATTCTGTAGATTTACTTCTCTGTATAGGATGATGAGTTTCCTTCTTGTGATACAGAGAGGAATCTGTATGAGACTCATCAGAATGGTTTCAGCATATTTTACCTGACACAGCTGGTGGCAGTCTGAAACAATAAGATTTAAAGGTTTTTAAGGAAGTAAGTTTTTCTGTCACCTTTAATGGTCAGCCTGTTCTCAATCAAAACACCTATAGTTGTAAGGGAAACACACTGATTTTGATTTCAGTTTAGTCAGTTTTTTGAAAAGTGTTTAAACCCTGAAACCTTTGAGGAGTATGGATGTTACAAACATGTGAAATTGGTAGAGGGCTACATTACTTTTCAGTTTTTCCCCTGTGCTTGTATAGGTACCATTTGCTGTCTTAAACTAGAGTTTGCTTGGGTAGAGATTGAGTGATGAGGACACAAGATTCTGTCCTGGTAGTTCCTGCATTTTTATTTCTATCAGAATATTTGCAGACTGATATTGATATTGCAGAATTAAATGTTATTGAATTTGGATATCTGGTTTCCAGTTGTACATTTTGAAATAATTTGGCTGATCATTAGGAAAGCAGCATGAATGTGTAACTGTTCAGTTAAGAATGAAAAAAATGCTGTCCCAGGGTGAGTCATGTATTGAAACAAGGTAGGTTCAGGTTAAATAAGTGAACTAAAATGATGTAGTGTAAGTGATCCGTAAGTAATTTTCATTGCTTATAATGAAAACAGGCACTCTTGTTATCTTCAAGTTGGAATATAGAGATGCTGGAAGAGAGGTGAAGAAAAGCAAAATATACATATTTAATGATGGACTAAACTCTTGAATAAACAACAGATAATTCCAAGGGAATGCAAGCATATTTCTTATTATAACTGTGGTCATGATTCTGATCCCAGCAAAAGCAGTATGAGATTCTCCCAAGGCACTTCTGTGAGCAGAATCAAAGACATCTCTACTAACCCTTTTTGAGGAACCAGGACGTGAAAAGATCATTTGTATTTTTCCCCACTGCCATAGCAGGAAGGATTTATTTTGTGTCTCTATGGAATATTCCACACTTTACCTTTCCAAGCAGTACTCAGGCCTGTAGTTCTTACCTGCCCAAGCAGCTCAACTGAGATAATTCTTTTGAGAAAAAATAATATATATATTGCTGGGGGCAGTTTTATTGTAACCACATAGTCGTATTTACTGGAAAAAAGTTTTTACTTTGAATGATATTTTCATATCTGATACCATTAATATTTTATATTAGGGATTTGGTATAGCATGTTTCTTAAAATGGCATTATTTGTTTTAAAGTTCTGATATGAAAGGACTCGATAATTTTAATCAAGTGGGAAAGTAGATGTTTCCATCTTTAGTGATTTAAAAATATCCTTAGTGATTTAAAAATAACCTTAAGTTGTAATGAAGAAAAGACAAATTTGGACACTGAAAAGGGTTACAACTGAAGTTATTTGATACAAATGAATCAACAGAGTGCACTTATTTAACACTAGACAGAGGTAAAATGGAATAAAAAAGAAAGCTGGCAGAAACCTGTCATCATAGGAAAAAACACAGTATAAAGCCTGAAAGACTATTGCAAAAATTACCCAAGAGACTCCAGCTTTAAGGGTTAGACTCCCTTTGGGGAGGCAAATGGAAAAAGCCCCATTGGTTTCAGTAAGCATTAATAGCTTCAGCATATTCTAAGAGAAGGGGTGAGTAATTCAACTAAGTACCACAAGAATTCACAGTGATAGTTACTAAAACCAGATTAGAAATGTATGGGTTTTCCTCAGTTAGAAGGAAGTCCTGGCTTCACTGAAAATGAATTGGAATCTATTTCTCTGGGGCTAAAATGTCATCCTGAGGGTAATGTTTCAAGTGATTTTTCAAATATGCTTCATGTTATATTTAATCTGGTTTTAATTTGTCTGATATTCTATTAAAAGAGGTTACCTTTGCCAAGTTTGAATTATTAATTAGTTATTAGTAAGCATTTTCCCTTTCTTTTTACATTTTTTTAAATGTCAGTTTTTCAGAAGTGGCAAGAAATACAAAACAGTCTTTCTGCAAGAGTGCACTCAAAAGCTGAATAATTCAAAGCCTGAACTGTCATTGTGCAATCAACTTTTTAACATGATCCTGTCAAAGTCAAAAAAATAGAAAATCAAATGTGACATCATAGAAGACAATCTATATAGCTGACATGACACACGAATGTTTTAATTTCTGCACGTTATATTTAGTGCTAAATGAAGATAGACTTCTTTCTTTCCTCTGAGGAAACTCCTAACCCAACATATTAAATGTTCGGAAAAAAAAAAAAGAGCATATTTTAATAAAAATATATATGAGTTTTGTGAAAATAAGTCCCTAATGTAAAGGAGGTGAGATCATTAAGGAGATAATTTAAAGCCTTCACTGGGAAACACAGAACTGAGATAATTTGTAGCTGATGAAAAAAATTATTGTCAGACATTTTCTAGAATGTGGTAGGTATGATCTTGTCTAAGGGCATTTTATTAACTGTTCCTAACTAGT
Source organism: Platyrinchus mystaceus (assembly GCA_035041135.1). Classification (NCBI taxonomy): domain Eukaryota; kingdom Metazoa; phylum Chordata; class Aves; order Passeriformes; family Tyrannidae; genus Platyrinchus; species Platyrinchus mystaceus. The sequence continues at coordinate 75,572,489 of JAWWLV010000121.1, read as the reverse complement.
ATGTACCTCTGTCTAAAGAAAGAGGCTAAGCCATTCTTGCCCTCAAAAATACAGTAATTTCTGTGACATCTTTCTGCTGTTCTTCGTCCTAAATTAAGTATATTTAATGCTAATGAAAAGTACCAGATTGGCAGAAATGAAATAAAACTCTGTTTTCACTCAGCCTTTGTGGAGCACAGGAAGCAATAGTGCAGGATGGAGATCCCAGAACAAGCTGCCAGTTCAGCCCAGCTTGGCTGGGTACTTGACATGGAGAAAATGTTTGCCCACCGAGATCTTTCAGGTGGCTAACGACCAATTTGCTCCAGGAGGTCAACAAACTGAGGAAATTTTTCTGGAATAGGATTTTAATTGATAGGCTCAGCCTCTGTCATCCTCAAGGAAATCAGCCTTGGTTGTGACTCTGTGGAGACCTGACTGGTTCCTGTGAGGAGCTCAGCATCAGTGCTTTCAGAAGTGCCAAGTGCCTTTTCAAGATCCTCTAAAAAATGGAGTGAAATACCAGTTCATTACACACAGGCCACAAACCACCTTTCAAATCTCAATGATCTTCCATCACTGCTTCATGTTGGCTGTATTTGAATCAGTGAACTAGAGGTGAAAGGCTCCAAAAATGTGATTACCAGTCTCCTGAGACATTTAGTTCTTCAAGGATATCTTACTCAAAATACTTCTTTGTATTTCAGAAACTGGAGCAGAAATAAATTAATTAATAACAAAAATATTTTTCTTTCCTAAAAAATGTTTTTATATTTTTTTTTAATTTATTTTTTAGAGATACTGTTAATTTCATGTTGCCAGATATATGGTTCTGGAATACATATCTAATCGATGAGCAAACAGCCTCATAGATTGTTGGTATTTCTTTAACACACAATACTGCATTTTTGATCCAACAGTAGACAATGATTTAACCTTGCACTCCCATAGCTGACTAAACTGAAATTCTAATACTAATGTTTGAAGAGTTGTTCCCCCCCCAATATCTGCCACTAACAAATGAAATAAATACATAAATGTAAAAATAAATTTAAATTAAATAAACATCTGTTATTTATAATATACTTTTATGTAAAATGGCTTATTTTGTCTAATTTCAGCCTACTACTCTTTTGGAAAAACAAATCAACTTAAAACTACTGTAATTGTTTTATACTACAGTCTAAATCTACAATGTAAGTAGTTCTATTGAACTAAGAAAAGCCACCAGCCCTAAAAATGGATATTTGATTGATAATCCAGCTGTTCAAAGGTCTTTTGTCTTTTCTGCAGATGTCTTTTTCCTTTTGGTTTGTCCAGGACAGCAACTACAGCAATTTCAGACTGAGAAAGTGTGTTAGAGCTGAAACCACAAGAAAGCCTCTTTTCCCACCCCAGTGTTAGATGAGAGGAGGTGAGAAGCAGAGCTCTATAAGGTCTAAACTTTGAAGGTCATTATGACATAAAGCATATGCTTCCTTCAGAATTATTTCACTCATTGAAGCAATGACTGTGGGCTTTTTAAAATATGGAATGTTGGGGGTTTTTAATTTGTGCTTGTATAAAGTCTTTACTTTTGTTTTATTTAACTAATATAACAATCCTAGAAAATATTTTTTGCGCTGTCTATATCACCTTTCATCACAAAGATCTAGCTAACATTACAAGATTAGTCCTAATTTGTCTTATTAAAATGTGCAAATTAAAAATCTGAACAATGACAGACATAGACTTCTTTTTGATTAGTGAAAAATGCTATTCAGTTTTGCATAACGTATTTGGCTGTTGATTAGTTTGTTTTAATGTTCTAGAGTGAGTGATGTTTAAATATTCTTTAAGGAAATAACTAAAAAGCATAAATCTAGTCCAAGATTAAATAGAATCGTTTAATACTTGGTGTCATTCTTACGGATTTGAACTATGATTCAAGTTGAAGATTTGAGCTACTTAGAATGAAATCTGCCCATAGTTGTGATAATGACTGAGGATCTTGTTTACATTTTTGTGTTTTGCATTTGCCCACAGTTCTTCCTGCAGCTTTTCTGAACCCACTTTTTCACCCCAGATGAAAATGTGGGGTAGGAATTCAAAAATATTTTTAAGTATCTTTAAAATAATTCAGCCGCATTAGCTCCCTAGGTATATTCAAAGACTTTCTTCAAATGAGTCACCACATCTTATGAAGTCAGGTACCAACAGCAGTACCCAGAACAGATTACTAACCAAGGACAGATGGATGCAGGTGGCAAGCAGACCATGCCAGACACCATGGGGTGAAACCGGCTCATAAAGCAACAAAAACAGTTTTCTCTGTTTATCAGGGTGACATTTCAAAGGTTTTTGAAATCTCAAATATCTCCTTTTGAAATGAAAGACACAAATTTAGAAGCCCTCAAAAAAACCGTTTCTTATACAAATTGTTTTGGGTAGACTGAAATGTAAAATACTGTAATACACATACCAACATACCAGAAACAATTTAAGTATTTATTTTTTTCAGGTTTTTCTTTCAAACTAAAATTTAGCAAAATTATTTCAATTTTGAGAAGCATAGTGATTTTAATGGAACTACACATTCTGACAGAATGGGATTTCCGATAAGCTTCTTCAGTGGCTTTACCTATGGAAAAAACACATTCCTTAAAATGAAGGTTGTGCTGAATGAGGGCATCAATCCTGAAATTGTCTATGTTGATGCAGAGCTCAAGCAGCGTGTGTATTCCAACATATTGGCTGATTGTGTACATCAGCTTACTCATGTGACAAGTACTGTGACTTTATCAGAATTAAGTCCTTGCTATTCTTTGGCAAAGCTGTGAAAGTCTTGGCTTAGAGGGAGAGGGTAAAACTGATGGTAGAAACTGGTTTGGAATTCTCCATCAAGGTTATTTTTCAATAGAAATAATTGACACTTTGAAATTAGAATTGATATTAGTATGGGTCAATAATAGAAAATCCCTAATTTAATTTGCAAAACAGAAGAAAACCAATAAAATTTCAAAATTAAGAATTTGAAATGGAAAATATTTTATGATTACTACTGTTGAGTATTGTATTTAAGTGGAATGAGAGGACATCCAACTACACCTAGAAAGCAATCAAGCTATTGTCTATATGTTATGCTTGGCATAAAATTTATCAC
>JAWWLV010000121.1:75557043-75567684 GCA_035041135.1 Platyrinchus mystaceus | reverse complement strand
CAAGAGTTGTTTTGGTGTAAAAATATCAAATTCTCTTTCACTCTCCCCTGAAAAAAATTTTCACACAGCTCTAGATCCACAAGAAGTATTTTATACCCTATTGGATGTTAACGGGAAAACCTGCAGCTTTCTGCATTAAAGTATATAAAGGCAATAGTCTAATCTGCTAATCAGAAACCCTGTGTCTTAACCATATAATGGTTTTAGTCCATATGTGTATATATACATATATTTATATAGTAATATGCATATATATACACACAGATATATACTCCTGTTCCTCCCAGTTCATTAGTGCTGAGCTCCTCAGGCACCCTACGTGGTTAAAATCCTCCAACCTGAAAATCAGCTGGTTTTTTTTTTCCCCCAGTAGAGCAATTTCCTGTGATGGATTTATGAATTGATCTTTTTTCTTGAACTTTGTTGGATTGGCCTAATTTGTAATTCTTTTTCTCACATTATTATGCAGATGTTTGTTTCTTTCTCTGGGTTATTATAGAATAAGTAATTTTGATGTTTATGCCCCATTTTTGTAAGTGCTTAATGCTGTCTAGTGGTTATGGATTATCTATAGAATTCAGGTAAGTAGTAAAAATTACTCCAGAATTATCCCTCCCTGAAGGTCAGAGATGCACATCTGCAAATGGAAGACAAGGCACTATGTTCCCCATCCCCAGCTGTGCTTCCTCATATACTACAAAATTGGTTTAGCACATATTTTCCCCAAAATACGGGCAACAATTTTGATGCCATGAAAGGAAGGTAATATGTGACAATAACAGCAGCAACAAGAAAAGGCTGGTATAGACTTGAGAAGATAGCCACTGATCAGTCTGGATAGAAACTATGCTATCTAGTGGTACGTATATTTTTAAAGTTTTCTACAAAGTATTGCTTTGAAATAGTATTTTCCTACTGCTCCATTGCCACCTGTTTTCCTTTCTAGTTTGTTCCCTCTTAGTCAATACTGATCTTTCCTTAACTCCTGTGAAACTTTCTTCCTGCATTTTATTCCTTGTATTTATTTTATTTCAGTTCTGAATTTCTGTCTTGTCCTTTGTATCATTTCCCCAATTATCACTTCTTAATTATTGAAAACTTATTTTATTTCCCCATGGGGAAAAAAAAATGGAAATTTGAAGTTTTCACTAACAATTATCTGTGGTGAATGAGGGCAAAATCCACACAGAGACTTACAGCTCTGTTAAGGGTTTTAGGCAGCAGAACTATGACTTGGATGTTCTTGCCTGTATTAGCAACCAATTCAGCACAATAGGAGCAGAGCACTAGATCAAAGCAGCTGGTGTGGAGCTCCTTATATTTAATATGTGATCAATATGTTTTACCACATTATAAATCCAGTTTGTTGCCTCAGACCAAATGCTATTGCGCTGAGTGTCATTTGAGATTATTCAAAGGGTTAATTAGTTCAGATACTTTTGTCCCCACTGCAGGTTATAGTCCATTTGGTGCAGTCTGTAAGCAGAGCTTCCAATTTACTTTGCTTCAAAAGAAATCTAGTCCATGCACACCAAGGCTGCTGTGCAAGCCAAACCAATGTATGGTATTTGGGATTCACTGCAAACCCATACTACTTCTCCCAGTCAAACAGCAGTCTCCTAGGTGCTCAACAACAAACTTTACCACCTTGCCCTGAAATTTTACATTTCAGTTTTTAGTCTTTAAATTTTCATTTGCATATGTCCCCAGAAGAACCTTGTCTTCTGAAGATTGAACAAGTTCAAGGACTGTGTAAATATTTCATTGTTCTGGCTCATGAACTAAGTACTGCAATCAGGTACCCATTCCTTGAGCAGCTGTCTCAGCCACTAGCCTAAAGCATCATTCACCACTTCTGTGTGGGCAAATACGTTCTTATTTCCCTCATTCTGACCATGTAGTGACATGGTTCCTACATGTGTGGCCAGTGTTTTATCTCAGAACAGTCTCTGGGAGTAGTAGGTTTCAGTGCCATAGCTAGAGCAGGGAATCAGCAGAATTGAACCCAGATTGCCAACACTTTAGGTAGCAAATCTAATTCAAGTGTTTTCAGGAGAGCATCAGCGCATCTCTTATCTTTTTATTTTAAAAGAAAGCTTTATTCCATTTATTTTTGTTTTCCCTCCAGTTTCTAAAAATTAAAAAAAAAAGTCTACTTTGCTAACAAAATCTGAAGCCTGAACAGATAGATGCACATCCTTCTAATATTGCACATGGTTTTTAACTTCTGTCCAAGTAAAATTTAAAACAGACTCTGCGATTAACATTCCCCTCTCTATCAAACTGACTTTTCAGTGTCATGATGTTACATAGTTCTCTGGGTTTCCCACTACCCAGTCTGTGCCACTTAGCTTCCTGGGGAATGCCCTTCCAGCTCATTAACCCTTAAATATGGATCCTTCATGTAACATGGGGACAAGACACCAAAAGTGATGAAGTGAATAGATCTGACTTCTAGTACCCAAATGTCTTCTTGCATGCATCCATCAAACATTGCAATGTATAACTGACAGGTACTTTGTTTATAAAGACTCTCTCTACACTGATTTAGGCTTTCTGTGCAAAGTATAGGAGATAGATGGACAAGAGGGGTAACCAGAGAAGTCAGCAAGCAGAAGGAAGGATAGCTTCTAGGAAATGTGGTGGGACAGTAATACATGTGCAACCTATACTTTAAAGTTATTTGCTTGCAGCACTGTGGAGGTCTTCACTCTCCCCTGAAAATAAACATATAAGCTAAATCTACCTTTTCTGCAAAATTATTAGAACTGCTGCTAATTGATGCCCAAATATCCCATAATTAGAGCACTTACCATTGAGGTGGATGACCTTTTAAAAACATACACACACTCCTGAGCTGATAAAAAAATTCACTCACAGGAACTTTCAAGTCAGAAATGTGCCCTAACTACTGACTGAATGGTTATTTTGGGATGAAGTTAGTGACTTTCTCCCCTTGAAACCTTGCCAATTTGGATAATTGATTAAATAGCTAATGGAGCAGCAACTTAAACCTGACCCCCTTTCTTCACAGAAAAGCAGACTAGCATTGGTCTGTAGAGTCAATTGCTTGCTATTTGGCTGAATAAATATTTAAAAGCAAACTGAACAGTTCCAAGAGGGGAAAATTAAAAAGTTGTCTTGTCAAATAACAAAGACTTTCTGGTTAATTGGAACCTCCTGGGAGGCAGACAGTCTTAAGTCTAATACTCTCTATAGATCAGTTGAAGTGTGATTGTCTGTTTCCCAAGAGGGAATTTCATTTTCTGTGGTTTCAGAAATCCTTGCTTCCTGCCTTTTTTTTATTTTTTTGCCCCATGCATGTGACATCTGCTCTGCCAAGCATGTTCTCAGAAAACGTATTGGTTTTCCCTGTGGGATGAGACTGCTGCCTCTTGCAAGCAAGTTCAGGGTCCAAGAACCTTGGCAGGGTCAGGGCTTGAGGGAGCTCATGCATGAGCACTGTGAGCTTGGACATACTGTGCTGCATTTGTGTGAAGGATGGAAAGTGTTAGTGGTGTCTGATTTGCTCGACTCGGTATTGTCTATAGTGGCAACTAAATCCTGTGATAGAGTTTATAGTCCATCTTAGGGCATTAAAAAGCAACACTTAGGAACCATTAGAAATACAGAAAGGTACTTATAATGGAAACATTCAGTAACTTGAACATTTTAAAGCTAGTGTTTAGTATCCAGTTTGTGGAGCTAAAGATCTCTCTCCTTTCATGTAAGAGGTATAGTACAATGAAAGATAATATAGCTTTCCAACATTACTTCACCACTTAATGTCCAAAGGAGTAGAAAAATGTTTTAATTCAGGGAATTGGGCTTCAGACAAAAGTAAATATCACTTCCCATAGATACTCATTTTTGACAGACTATTTACTCAAAAAGATCTTTAGCAGTCCTTTGTTGCTCTTCCTATTTAAGGTTTTTAAGTTTTCATGGCTCCTGTGTCCTTGAAAACAGCTGTGTACAAACATGATAGATCAATTTAATCTAACCTAGCTTTTACATTTTATTTTACATAGGTTTCTGTTTCATAAAACTGATTTACTGAAGTCCTTAAAAATATGATTTATTCAAGTTGAACTAGACATTCATACTTTAAAATCTGATGCCATTATTTAAGACTATAAATTATATTTCTATAAGGGTTTCAATTTTCCAGGGTCATCATCTGTGGTTAACTTGGGTTATATGTAGAGAGCAGGAAAGAAGCCAGATGAGCAAGCTGTGCTACCCCTACATTTGGGAAAACGGACGAGTATGGTGCAGGAATATCTGAGCTGGCAACACAGGAGCCATTGTAGCGCAGCACAGCTGTTTTCATGCAGCACTGCACATTGAGTTAAGAAACACTGCTGAAACTAGCTTAATTCTCTGACAGAATACATAAATTTATTGTTTATAGCAAAAAGACTAGTAGAAAAGTCTATATATTTAGCAGGTTTCTTCCAGATTATCACGTTCTTTCAGTTTCCTATTTGGTTTTGAACAGACCATCACAAACATTCAGCAAAGCTTAGAGACATCTCATTCAAGCTATTTGCTGTTACAGAGTATATGCTCTCTTGAGAAGCAATGCAATCAATCCTTTGCTCTCCAGTTTCTATATGTATGCATATCTATATTAAGGAATATGTTAAGCAGGAAAAAAGAGTGAGAATATCATGATACTCAGTTCTGGAGGAATAATGCAACTTAATTTAATTACAGAAAAGTTCTTTCATTAATTTTTTTGAATGAATGCAAGCTGAATGCTAATAGAGAAGTGTGTCATCAATTACTCCTAAAACAAAAGGATACATAACCTAAATTTTGCAATAAATGATCACAGCTTTATTCCAAATAAAATTTTCTGAAGCTGTTAATGACATATCAATACTTCTTTTAGAACTGCAAGATATGGAGGATAAAACTGTAGTCTTTTTTGAAAGCCTGAAAAGCAAGTATGACTTTCTGTACCATTATTATTATTTTGCCAACTTAACAGATGTCATTTAAGTTAGACCTTGTAATATTAGTCCTACATAGGATTTTATAAGGAAAAGTATTTTGACTGGTTAAATTCAAATTTTCATTTTCCAAGAAAAATGTCTTTACATGGGGATGGAAACTGCTCTCCATTTTGATTTACTACTCTTGTTCACCAGTATTACTCTGTGTTGTTTCACCTAAAAGTACTTCAAGGTTGGGAAATTATCATCTATGAGTAAGAAAATCCTAAACCAATGAAGGGCTCAACTAGTTTTGTGACTGTCATTCTCAGCAGAGATGAGTTGGGAGCTGATGTGCTGAGAGGGAATTGTTAGTGCCCTTTCCTGAGAACTGTCAGGACAGCAGGAGCATTTGAACTTGTTATACTTCTCTAAGTTGCCTTTTCTCCAGGAGAAAAGCATGGAGACAACAGATTAGAGACCCAGCTCTGTCTTCTTGGAGCAGAAAGTTGACTTCAATTCTTTCACATGTACACTGGTATCTTACTGGACTTTTGAGTAAAAAGACACACAAAATAAGGAAACTAAAACTGGTTTTATAGCACCAGTATTGTTACATTCACTTTACTCTTACAGATTCACTGCATAGTTTCCCTACCATTTATGGGCACAAGAAAGGCTGTTGATACCTAACCTTATTTTGTGTTATTTGCTATGATATTTTTTCTCCTAATGTTCCAACTTAGAAAATAAGAGCATTGCATGAAAAACTCAAATGCCATTAGACAGGGGAAAAAAAAGAGAGAGAGAGAAAGCTAGAAATATACACAGTAACAGTACACTTTTTATGAAAAGTCCTTTCCAGCTTCTAAGCATATTATTGTCTTCTCAGTTCTGCTAGCAAACAGATACTATTTAAAGTATTTAGGTTAGAATAGATATTTTAGCCTGAAACAAATCATGAGCAAGTTATATGAGAATATACTAATGCGAGCAATTGAACTTCTGGATCACAGAAATTATATCTTTCAGCTGATGGGACAATGAGAATAGGTGCAAGTTAATCAAGTTAATCATATCTGTACCTAGAGGATGATGAAAGAGGACGTGATTACAAATCCTTGTTTTCTAGATGTCATGAGTGTGGATGATATCTTCAAAATGCATCCCATAAGAAGACAAATCAAAGAAATCAACCCAAAACAAAAAAGTAAAGTGTTTTACTTTACTTTTACTTTAAAGCATTCACATGTCCTTCTTTTTGAATCACATAATTTTTGAGCCCACCTCATAGTCTTGTATGTTTTGAGTTATGATTTTTGAGCTACTTTGTCAGTTCTACAAAAAAAATCTGTGCCATTGGGACAGTACAGATGGAGCCCAGAGAGTGACGAGTTTGAGCGAATCCACTGAAGTTGGATAAAACTGTGCTTCAAAAATGAGATGATACTTTTCTACTTTACACGTACTCTTTATAATTTGACAAATTTTTAAGTAAATTTTTTTCTCACCCCTTTTGAGATCTATGAAGTTGTGCAGAAATAAAGACAATGTTTTGGCTTATAGAAATTTTACTTCTTGTGATAGAAAAAGTAAGGCCAGTAGGGATAAAACCACTCCACTTCTACACAGAATAGTTTTCATGGGGGGAGTCATTAAAAAATTATCTTTTTGATATATAGTTTGAACTATCTTAACCTTGGTGAATCTTAGTCCAATTACCTCTCATACTTTGATGATCATATATGTAGGCAGGTAGTACTATTGACACTCACCATTAGGAATATAAATCAGGGTGAGTAATCACCATGGAAATGTCTAATGCTATAATTATAATCTTTCACAAAACAGTAGTTCCCTTGACTGTCCATCTTGCTTCATAACTGAATATAAGCCTTACACTCCGATCTTCGGTTAGGCTGTGTGTTTTTCTGTTATGGGACAGGGTGTGGGGAATTGGTGAAGCTGACTCATTATAATTGATGCCATGAGCTACAGCTTTCCCAGAGCAGCTGCTTTTTCTGATAAACATAATGCTCTACTCTAGGCCTTTGATTTTCTGCATATCTTACTTGCTCATTAGGTCTTGCTCTTTGTATGTTACTGCTTCATTCATCATACTTTATTCTACTGTATGTTCCAAGATGGTTGAGTATTTTCATCTGTCTTTTCTATTTTTCTCTAACAGAAGTTGCTGAAAGTTTTGATAAGCATGAGTGGATGCAGGTTTAAATTATAAGTCAAGAAAACAGTGGGAGAGAAAGGCATCTGAATCACTGGGTGTTAAACTATAACAAAAATGGGGAGGGGCCCCAGAATGCTAGGGGTGTACACTTTTTTTATTGCAGTTTTAAGAGCTCAATGAGTATTAAAAAGAGCTAAAGGCCTGCTCATAACCACATGCCACTTATTCCCCTGACTATCACTTTCCCTTGGAAAATACTCAGGTCCTTGGCTGTGTGCTGCCAGCATTCATTCTGAGCCCTCCATATGGACAGAGAAGGCATTGTTTAATATCTTCTGTATCTGGAGAGGTTCTTGTTTGAGTTTTCCAAAATAAAAAGGTAGTAGTAGTTCTATCACTTACACCTCATGTTTACTAAGTAATTTCTTTTATCATTAATCATAAAGGATTTTATCTGACTTTTAGATTTATGTATTTTTCACCAGTTTTAGGAACTGGTAACTCCATAAGAATCTGGATTTTCTTCATGTATTATCCATACTGTGCTGTAACAGATTAAATATATTATTTACTTAATATATTTAGAAATTAATACATTTTAATGTTTTTCCTGATAATACCCACAAGTAATAATAATTTTCATTTTCAATTTTATTCCCATACTCCATTCTAGACCACGGTATTCTTAAGACTTCTATTATCATTTATTTCACAGTCATATGAAATACTGTATTTTTAGGAAAACTTTTGGTTTGGTGTATTTGATTAGGATTATTGAATTTTAGATCTGACTATTTTTGATTTTTGTTTGGGGTTTTTGTTACAGTCTCATTAAAATAAGGTCTAGTTCACAGACTCTTTTTTCCATTTGGCAAAATGAACACCCTCAATTCATTTAATGTGATATCTAACTACTTTGCAGCCCAACAGTGTATTCTCTACATGACTCAGGGATCACTGTGCAGATAAATATAGAGTTTTAGAGAGATTTCACCTTTTTACTTCTGGTACAAGACTGGGGAAGTCCTTGAATAATTTTAAGCATTGAGTTACCACCCTTAAGAGCTAGTTCTTATGCCACCAGATGAAATTCAGAAGAGTAATACTGAAGGCCAGACTTCAAAGTAACTGACACAATATTTGGTTTGGATACATATTTTGGAAGGCTTTATCTTCTTGATTTCTAGCTGTGGTCTGCAGTTAACATAATTTTGCTCTGGACATTGGCAAATATTGAAGGAAACATATTTTGCTTTGTACTTTTCCTGTTATTTCAGTTTAGTAGTCTTCCATTCAGGGAGCCTCACAAACACCTAGAATGAGTACCAGGCCTCTAGAAACACTGTCACAGCATCATTCCCACTGCTCTGTATGACCCAGTTGCCTTGTGGAAGGTCAGATGTGTTGGAGCATCCAGAGAAAGAAACAATCCATAGTGATCTGAGGATTTGCTGCTGTGAAGCTGGTAATGCTGGGTCAGAGCAGCCAACAGCAGCCAGCACAGCTCCCCAGGTACCCTCCAGGCTTCTCTGCAAACACTCATCAGCTGGGGAACTGTCACAGGGAACTTACCACACAGATAAAGGAAAAAGTCTTAACCTCACAGTCCTTCACTAACATCATGGCAGGCTCTCAAAATAGTCTTGGAAGATCTGGAATAACAGATCTTCACAGGGACTACAGAATAAACCCCAGTATATATACCTGTTTTCAAATGGAGTGAAAAGGCTCCTGTAACGCCTGCCCTCAAGAAATCCTGATCATATACTTTTCACATCTGTTGAATAAAATTGTTTTCTAAACTACTTTCTAATTAAGGGAATTTATTTTTTCCCCAAAACAAAAGAAACCCCATCCCCAAAATATTACAGAATTGGCATTTGTCAAAATTGTTTAAAAGGATGTTTAAATTCAATGTAATTTGATTTCTGTGTATTACAGACATAATATAGTTATCTGTCCATTCTCTAGAACTTGCTAATTCTTGGTAAAAGGAATAAATTTAAGTCCTTGGAAATGAAGATTATTTTTATGACTGTGTCCAGATGCATAAATTTTATTTAAAAAGTAGACTTTTTTAAGATAGTTTCATAGTGATGGTAAATGAAAACTAATTACTCTGATTATACACATATTTATTTTAAATAATGTGTAACTGCATGCATATCATTAGGTCTTTAATGCTAATTTTAGAAAATTGCTTGGATATGGTCAGCATAATCTATTTTTTTTAATCAGCACTTCATATTTATTCTGCTTTTGATTCTTACTATGTCTTTAAAGCAACAATCATTTTTATTTATTTTAGAAAGTAATTAAACTCAGTTCAGCATATATTTTTGGAGATAGTATAAAAAGCTCTTGCTGTGATACTAAATGTGAGGCATCTGTTTTCTGGGTGAAATTATTGCACTAATGATTAAGAATCCATTTTTTGACTCTAGAACATGATTATTTATACAAATAGCATCATTAAAAAAGAAAAAAAAAGAGGAAAAAAAAGTTTCTTCATGAGTTCCTTTTGAATGGAGAAAACTTATTCTGCTGTTGACACAGTCTGTTTTCCAAGACATTTAAACTCAACTACAGAAAAAAAATAAATGGAGCTTTGGTGTTGAAAAGAATGGAGGTTTTCTTACTCTTTTTCTGTCCCTGAGAGACTAGGGGGAGTTGATATTTGTTAGCTTGGGCATTTTTTTCCAAGGAACAGAACTTATAATGAATAAAGACAAGTTTAAGATGTGACCTCAGATCTCTGTAGTTTAACCTGGACTCCTAAAATTTTACTGTAGTTAAATGATTATGAACATGCCTGCACTGCCATTTCCTCAGGAAGGGAGCATTTGCCTGTGAACTCAGCCTTAAGAAGGTTTCAGTCATTTTGTCTGCTTTTTAAGAAAAGGAAGAGAAATTTGGTTAATGAATGATAACTTTATGTGCAAGAGGATTTGTCTCTTTATGATTAAAGATTTTTATCAGAAAGAAAGTACAGTGAACCTATAATTCAGAGTGAGTGATTTAATGATTTTTCCGTATTTCCTAAGATGTAGGGTCTAAAAGGTTTTTTTTATGGACTAAAAATAACAGCAGTATGTAACAAATCAAAAATGTTTATCCATAGAAGGGTCTTAAGGAAAACAATTAAAGAGAGAAAAACTTAAATAAAACAGTTTTATACTTAGCAAAGGCAGAGAAGGAATAAGAAATATTGAAGACTGCAACAGAGCCTGCAGATAAATTGTTGAAAATTCAATGACTGAATTACAAAAAAAATTTATCAATGTGTTTCCAGTTAGAGAAAGAGAAATTACCTTTAAAATTAGCAAGAAAGGAAAGCAGATCCATAAAAAAATCAGTATTTTAATGTAAATTCTAAGGGACCAATGATTTACTAATAGATAGCTGTAAAACACCTGGCTTATGCGGCCTGATTTCTGAATTATACAAGTGCAAATTTCCCCCAAATTTCATCCAAAATCTCCTTCTGAGGGTAGTCACATACTAAGTACTTGAAAA
>JAWWLV010000121.1:75543475-75556943 GCA_035041135.1 Platyrinchus mystaceus | reverse complement strand
ATGACACATTTGAAATATTAAAGAATGACTGGGTGCTAGCTACCTTGCTTTATATGTATTCCTCATTTCTCTTTTTCAAGGGGAAAAGTTAAGTCTGTTTTATGCTAAAAGTAGGTTGCTCTTCTTTAAGAAGACATGAAAATGGGCACTGTCAAGGGACAGGACTACATATAATTTCCAGTTACATATCCATCTTCTATGTCTACAGATATAGACTAATGCCAGCTTAAAATGAAGGCTGTTCTGTAGGTATGTACCAAACATCTGTGAGGACCTACATTGTATGGAGTCCAGTCATGGAATGAAAAAGACCTTCCAAATTCAGGAATCCCACCATAGGACTCAACATATTTCTTTGTTCTAGAAAATCTAATACATCTTGTATATTCAAATATATTTAAAAAATAATGCATAATAAATCCAAAATTATTTTGGTAAACTTCTGAAAGTAGTCAAAGATATCACTGCCTCTATTAAGGGTGTTAAGCGAATTTTCAGATTCTATGCTAAACTGCTGCTGAAGTATCATATCACATAAAAACTATGGATTTTGTTTGTTTGTTTCATTTTGATGATATTAACATTGAGTGGAAATCAAATCACTCAGAAAAAGTTAAATAAGACTGTTCTTTCTCTAGAGAATCTATGTAATCTGTTAAAATCTGTTTGTGCTTTGGTTTAGGGATCATCATTATCAGGCAGCAGGTATACTGTGAGTTGTAATTCTTGTGTCCTGGTCATAAGCACAAGGAAAGTGTTAGAGTGGCTGGAGAAAGCAGAACAGAAGAAAAGTCTCCAGATAAGGGATCATGTTTGACCCTGTGAGATTTTATGCTTGCGCTTCTTGCAACAACATTTAACTCTGTATGACTAAAGCTGTCAAAAATTAATGAATAATAAACCCAATTTCCACTAGTTCTATTTAAAGGCAAATATTACAGGTGGAGAATTGTTTCTTTTTAATCCTAAATGAGCAGCCAAATTAGCTCAAGTTGGAGGCTGTACTTGGATACCAAATTAGGCAAAATAGTAATTTCTAAGTCTTGAATTATTAGCAAAGACACATACATTTTTTCATCCTCATTTGAATCTTACTGATGTTCTTACTAGGAGGGAACCATCTGTTTAATGTATTTTCTGCAGTTATGACATTTTCAGTCTTTCTTTTTTGGTACTTTTTTTAAATTATTGTAACATTTAAACTAAGAGGACACATCACATCATCTCTCTGGACCCGCCTTCTTTTATGGATCGATATTCAGCTTCATTATCTCCTACTTTTAAAGGGTCAGTGCTGGAGCCTGTAAACGATCCCACACACTTTCAGCTTGGGAAATCTGAGGTGCTGTTACTGCATTCAGTTTTGTTCTGTTTTGCTGCCCTTAGTTGTCACTAGGTAAAGCATTTCCCATTCCTGAGAAACGAAGTGCCTCCTGTGAAAAATTCCCTTATACAAGCGCCCTTTGTCTGAGGTCTTCTCACTCAGCAGAATCAGCAGTTTAAATTTTAGTAGGAAATGATTGACTTTTTTAACAAGAGAGGAGCACTCAATGTTGAAGCAGTCATGAAAGAAAATCTCTTTTCATGACCATTGGAATTAGAGGACAGGGACAGTGAGAGAGCAAAGGATGGGAAACTGGCTTTCCTCCAAAATGAGAAAAAAAATACATTTAAGGATATAATTGAGTGATTTGGCATTACTTTGAAGAAATAACACAGCATAATCTTTTTAAATGAATAAAAACTAAGCGTATAATAATGACATGTGAAAAATAGGTAAATTAATGTTTGAAACATTAATGGGTGAATTTACAAATATTTTAGACTGGGAAAACAAGTGACAACAAAACTGCCATCTGAGTTTAGAACTACAAACACACACACAAGGCCAATTATCTTCAGTGAAGTAGCATCAGAAAAAATAAACGAGAAAACTTTAAAAAAATTAAGTTCTTGTCAGCATGCTGACTTCACTTCTTGCTTAATAGAAAAGCCTGTTATCAGTTTTATTTCCTTTGAGGATAGGGAAGCAGCTATTAAAGTGAAAAATCCCTTGTGCTTAAGAGAAAAGAGCCGAAAATAGATTGAAAAATGTGGAGGAAAACCAGGCATAATCAAAACTCGTTACTCTACAGGAACATTTTCTTTTTTTATATATCCCAGCTATTGATACATTTTACACATTTTTCTGTTTACCTAAAGAAGATGTTTATCGTACTTTATGTAAGCACAGAAAGGAAAAAAACTGAATTATAGGTGTTTTGAAGAGAACACCAGTAATTGCTGCATAAAGCATGCTGAAGCATATTCAAACCCAATAAAAGGGGGCATTCTGATAAATACTAAACTCTAATAGTATCTAATTAACAGAAGATCGTAGCTGAATCTATGACATACCTCAAAAGCTTACTGTTGTTTTGTATGCCTAAAACCATTTGTGGGAGGCAAAAAAGTTAAGAGCTATTCATCAAGGAGGCACAATGAAACTTTTCAATAACAACCTTGCAAAGGGCACAACTTTCATAATCTTTATATCCGATGGCTGCATAACGTAAGATGATTAATGTAAGGCATGTCTCCTGGGAATGGGGGTTTGTAGTGACGATTGGTAGAAGTGACTATCAAGTAACTGGCAATATTTATCTTGTTCTAACAAAGGTTTTTCTTTCCCTTTTCATAAGCAAGCCTGGCATAGCTGTGTGCTCCCAAATATTGAAAGTCTGTGTGATGCCCAGACTTGAGAGCAACAACATCGAAACATTTCAAAGGGTGGTCAGCACCAAAATGGAAATTTGGGTCTATATCAACAGGGAGGCAGAGATATCTTTGTTTAGGGCTCTTTACAGCAAGAAGATATCTCAATAGGGCTCTTTGCAGCAAGAATAAGACTGGGGTATTGAAGAGGTATTTAGCAAGGAATGATAAGGGGAAGGATTTGAGATGTAATGGAAAGGCACATATACCAACAATGCCAAACTCATTGTTCCCAACTAAGCCTCCTCACTTCTTCCTCCATGACTTTCTTGCATGAAGAAGTCAAACAAAAACAACTGGCTTTATCTTCATTTCTTTTGTTATTGACTTGGCTGCTTCCTTTTGCTGCTTTCTCCTTCTCTCGTATTATAATGTATTTTCACTGCAAATTTCACAATACAATACACAGAAGGATATATGACATGAAAAATTACGGAAGACCTGTTGGCAGTGAGGAAGGGAACAAGTCAAACTAACAGAGGGAAGAGAATAAGCAGGGAAAACTATCTAAACTGCTGATATCTCTTATCTACTGCTACTGAATAAATATCTTGTTTTGATTGGAAATGGCCAAGAAACCAACACAATCCCTCAGAGAAGTCCCTCTTTGGTTGCTCTTTTCTAAAGAACAAAGTATGAAAATACCTCAAGTGATTTCCACTTCGTAACTTTTATAATTGCTTTGCAAGTGTTCGTAATATGTTGTATTTGTTTTCAAGTTAGCTCATAGTGACTTTTTGCTTTAGTCTGTTGTAGCAGTATGGCAGCACACTCCTTTTGTTACCAAGTACTATATGAGATGAATACATCATCTTTGACCCAAATTACAATTCCATTGATTCTCAGAGCAAATGGAAGCACTGTTGGATGTTGTAGACTCATTTAGGTTGGAAAAGACCTCCAAGATCATTAAGGCCAGCCATTAATCTAACCCTGCCACATCCACCACTAAACCACATCCCTAAGTGCCATGTATACACATCTTTTAAATACCTCCAAGGATCGATTCCACCACTTCCCTGGGAAGCCTGTTCCAATGCTTAACAACCCTTTCCATGGAAAAATTTTTCATGATACCAAATCTTAACTTCTCCTGGCACAACTTGAGACCGTTTCCTCTTTTCCTATTTCTTATTACTTGGGAAAAGAGACCAAGCTGTGACCTCATCAGTGCCGAGTACAGGGGGACAATCACTGCCCTCATCCTGTTGGTGACACTATTTCTGATACAGGCCATGATGCCACTGGCCTTCTTGGCCACCTGGGCACACTGCTGGCTCCTGTTCAGCCAGCTGTCAACCAACACCCCCAGGTCATTTTCAGCTAGGTACCTTTCCAACCACTCTTCCCCCAGCCTGTAGCACTGCATGGAGTTGTGACCCAGGTGCAGGACCCGGCACTTTGTCTTGTTGAACCTCATACCAATGGCCTTGGCTCATCAATCCAGCCTGTCCAGATCCCCCTACAGAGTGTTCCTCCAGCAATCAACACTTCCACTAAGTTAATGTGATCAACAATCTTGCTTAGAGTGCACTCCGTCACCTCATCCAAATCATCAATAAAGATATGAAACAAGGCTGATTCCACACTAAGTCCTGGACTGGCCACCAGCTGGATTTAACTCCATTCACCACCACGCTCTGGGCCCGGCCATCCAGACAGTTTTTTATCCAATGAACAAAGCACCCATCCAAGCCATGAGAGCCAGTTTCTCCTGGAGAATGCTGTGGTAAACTGTGTCAAAGTTTTTACTGAAGTCCAGGTAGGCTACATCCACATCTTTTCTCTCACCCACTGAGTGGATCAGGTTGGTCAAGCAGGACCTGCCTTTCATAAACGCATGCTGGCTGGACCTGATCCCCTGGTTGTCCTCCACATGCCACATGATGGCACAGAAGATTATCTTTTTGTGAAGAGAAGCTCTTCAAATGAACCAACAACATTGCATATTTAATCTAAAAAATTTAAAAAGACCAGAAAAACTGTTTAACAGTCAACTATCCTCTTCAAAATGTCCTGAAATTCTCCTTTTCCATACTTCATAGAAGTCATCCCCAGTTCACTGGAAATGGAAGCAATCATATCTTAGACAGAATGTTTTAAGATATATTCACATTCATAAATATCTCTGTACTACATTGACATACTTTTGGTAATTAGCACATATTTTTAGGCTTATAAATTATGGTCCTATTTGCTTATAACATAAAGATCAACAAAAGCTAACACAAAAATATGGCATCTTTATTACTTTGTTTTCAGCGTCTTCTCCAGCAGAATGTTGCCAAAGGATCTGTTTTCATACTGGAAGGACAGGGAGCAAGTGGTGTACCTCCCATGGATTTCAATGGAGTAAGTTTCAGAAGCACCTGAATGCCATTTCAGATATGTGGCATAGGAGAGGATGTATAGTCTTTGAAACCTGCAGGGCGTATTGTCTGAGATAGAATGAAAAAAATCTAACCCTTCCCAACAATCTTTTTCTCCTTCTTTTTTGCAAGATAAATTTTCTGACATATATCTGCACTGCTTGCTTAATAATAGCAATTTTCTGTGTAATTGGGAGCATAAAAAGAGGTGGGTAAGCCTTTGAGGAAAGCCAGCTAAACATGCAAACGCTGCTTGTAATTGGTACATAAATTTAGATGATCTAGTTGCATATGTATTTCCTGCTTAACAGTAATATTTAGAAGCTTGATACTTGCTCTGCTTCCCAACTTTCCAGCCCCTAAGCAGTGATTGTTCAATGCATTTGACTTCACATAGCTTTTACAAGACCCTACATACAGAATGTATTCCTATAAATGCTAAGAATTATTTTATCCATCTGCCTTTTCCCACAAATAATAATAATAAAATGTAGGAACAATATGTATTTATGGAACAATACTTTGCAGGTAATTCACAGTTTTCTCTTTTGTTGTTTCAAATTTAGACTTGAGCTCCACAGATCAAGCTTTTTTCTGAGCTGTCTTCTGTACAAAATGGTTTTGAGGATAGACTTGACCACTTATATGAAACAAATCCTTCTTCTTCTTCAAAATTCAGATTCAAGGTTACTTATTCCCATAATTTTCCTTCACCCTTAGCACAAGGCAAGCTTAAGTGGTTCACATACTCAGATTTCAAGTTTTTTCAGGATTCTATTTTCATCAGTTAAATATATTTCATTAGTCCACTGAACTCATCATCTTCTTCCAACAGCAGATCATTTTTATTCTGATGCTAACTTTACTTAGCTCAAACTTTCTGGAAACCTATCTCCTTCCATTCTATCCTTCCATTTAAATAATTAATTAAATATTCTCTGTCCTTCTTATCTGTCAATTCTTCTGCTTCCATGCTCTTTCATATTTCTTCTAATTCCACAGGTTGTCATCATAATGACTACCTGCGTCTCTCAGTACTATTTCCACTTTATCCAGGTCATTGAATTCTGTTAAGTCCCAAACCAGAAATTATAGTGAATCCTAGTCCGCTAATGACTAGTAACATCCTCACAATGGTGACGTGATTTCTGAGGCAGTGACTGCAGGTCTGGCTTCATTTCTGGGCTGCACAGGTAAAGCACTTTCTGTAGCGTTTTGAAGCACATGCAAAGAAAAACAATGTTTTGTTGAAGCTGAACCCAAAAAAGAGACAGCTGGCTGTTAGCCAGCAATCTAAAATTGTGTTCATACCTTTTCTTATTGAAACCGAAGACCAGACATACTGTAGGAGATTTGCAGAACCAATCCTAAATTAGGATGCAGTAAACATGTAAGGTAACACTGCTAATGGCCAATTTTATTACTATTTTTTTACAGGTAGAAGTAGTTACATATTTAGTTCTCATACTGTTAACTTTTGACTGCAATTTTCTCATTTAATTTGTGTGCAGGTTTTAAAATGAGACATTGCCAGTTGATGAATAAATGTCCCACTAATATCTCAATTAAATCAATTGTCTCCCCATGCAATCATGAATATAATCATATGCACAAATAGTCGCATTGCAATTAATTTGTGTGAAAACTGGATATCTTAGAAAAATAACAGAATGCCTGTTTTTTTATTTTACTACTCTTCACAGCTATTGTCATTCTAGGAGTTTGAACTCTGCAAGGTTTCACAGGAGTTTGTTGTTTGTAGCATAGTGTGGCTGTACCACTCTATATGGCTTGCAATTGATTTAAAAAATACCTCCATGGTACTTGATTGTAACATACATTTTAATTTTCTGAATGAATAATATATATGTTTGTAGCATCTTTCAGAATCTCATTTTAATGTTGAGAAGTGTGTGGGAGAAAGGAGCAAGACACATATACAGGACTGATAGTAGAACTCTTTATTCATAAACTTAGTAACAAAACACAAAATATGTTATCATTAATAATGTTTGACTGGGTTCATGCAGGGGCTTCTTTTATAGCAAGAGGTCATGAGTCAGGTCCGAAGTTATAGCCCAATTCTCAGCAACACAGAGAAGAAACCTGAAACCTCAATTACAAGGAAAGTTTTTCTACTTGAATTAAGGATATGATAGGTTCTTAGAGGCATTCATTTATTAAATTATCAATGTGTCTATCATCCTTCAGTTTAAGTATTTATCTCCCATTTTTACTATTATATATTTATAAAATGTCACCACAAGCCCTCTCACTCTCATCTTTATTAGGCCACTTAACTTTTCCTAAAGAACGAACAATCTTCTTCAGATCATCATCATAGTGGGGTATTTCACATGCTTTTTCTGACTGAATAAATTTTACCCAAAGGGGAGGAATGAAAATTTCTACCAGGTTTCAAAATGTGTGTATGAAATTTTATCAGGGAGAATTCTATTTCCTAAGACAGAAACAGTTCATGATATAAATAAGGAAAAAAAAAATTCATTAATTGTTTTTCAAACTGGAACAAATATGATGGCAAATTTTCTGATGAAAGAATCCAACCCAAAGATGATGAACAAATAAGCATATGAGGTTTAGATGGTTTCAGATGTTATATAGACATAACAAAAGATGCTATTACAGGAAGATTTTCAGGGTGCACATTATAAAACATACCCCAGTACAGATAGATTTTTCTGGGATTAATCCTCTGGCACTCATGATGCTACAACTGGTATGAATCAGATAAGAATTAGGAGAAAATTGAAGCAAACTTATTTACATTCATTCAACTGAGATTGCAGTTAAGTATAAAGGAATACCAGAGAAGAGGATAGTCAGGTAAGGTGAAGAACAGCAGTAGATTTCCAGATTTCCTGTAGATTCTTTTTCTGAAGGTAGAGTGCAAAGTAATTTTGACTTTTCCTCTTACATTTTTTCCCAAGTAGCCTTTTTTGCAATTTGCTTTTTGGCAGCAAATTCTGTAGGACTGAAGTTGCAATAAACTCTTTACAACACCTCTGTTCAATCCTATGGCCCACAGCAACAGTATTTAATTAAACCATGGGACCTATCTGCTACACTGTGGTAAATGAAAGGTCATTCACTGTCACAATTTGATTTACTTGTAACTAGCTGGTGAGACGGTTTTAAAGAAAAACATTTGCCGACATCAAATTATATTTCACAGTATAAGAGGATGTGCAAAGGAGTCTTGATTTGCCTTGATGCTATTTTTTTAAACACAGGACATAAAAAGAGAACATATTTTTTTTCTGTATTATAGTATAACAAACAAAGGTTTATTTTTATATTCTTTCATAAGAGCAGATATTTCAGATACAGTTCTGAGACGCTAAAATTAATATCTATTAAAACGTAAAAGGACAACAGAGAAGAAAAAAAAATGTTAATCTCTTAGAATAGGCATAAATTTTCCTGGAAAAATACCTGTAAAAATCTGATTGATCTATTACCCTCTTTCGTGTTTTAAAAACAATAAAGCAAGTTGTAAAGAAAAAAAGAAATAAAACATAAGAATCTGTTTGCCATCTGAAAATGAAGGCAAATAAGAATGGTATGTATTAACAATCACTGATCCACTCATTGCTGCATGTAGGCAGTTTTTTGCTGAATTTTCTAACATCTGTTGAAACTGTTTGTTTTCAGTTTCACTGATATGCAAATCTTGATCCTCATGGCCATTCCAGATGTTCTAGGCTGGGTACACGGTCCTGATTTCTGTAAAGCTCATCTCCAGAAGTTATCCACAACTTCAAGTGTCTTTATGATACTGCCTGTTATGAGGAAGGGCATTGTTATTGCTCTAAGAAATATTATATTCTCTAAAATATAAAATATACAGTAATGACAGCAATACAAATGAAGTATAAAAATACCATAAACCATGAAGTAAGAATTTTATGATGAAATTCTACTATTTATAGAGTACATATAAGATAAAGATAAAACTGAAATCAATATAACTTTTATGCTTTCCTTTTACAAAATTGCTTGTATGTTACTA
Source organism: Platyrinchus mystaceus (assembly GCA_035041135.1). Classification (NCBI taxonomy): domain Eukaryota; kingdom Metazoa; phylum Chordata; class Aves; order Passeriformes; family Tyrannidae; genus Platyrinchus; species Platyrinchus mystaceus. Next base: position 75,547,787 of record JAWWLV010000121.1, on the reverse strand, counting down.
CAGACTTAGCAGAGCAAAGATTTAAAATCAGAATATAGCCACTTATGATTCATGGCATTAATTAACTATTAAAAAATTCTACATTATTATATTGAAATTCTACATTATTATATTGAAATTCTACATTATATTGAAAATTTAGGGAAGGTATGTCTTTCAATAGTTCTCTGAAATATATCAAACAAACAGGACAACAAATCCTTTCTTTTCCTTCCCAACTATTATTTTTTCCGGTAATTGGATTTTTCTGTTGAGGTCTAGATGCTTCCAATTTTTTATATTTTTCATATTCAAAAGCTGCCTGCATTATTCCCAAAACATATGCCATCAGAAACACACTTTTGATAAAAGTCAATCCTGGTTGCCTTTGCAGGTCACAGCAATACTGTGTGGCAAGAGAAACAGTCTTTGTGGTAGTCGACAGCTGAGCTGTGGAGAATTTCAGACTCTTCCAGCTGACAAGAAACTACCGTAGTTTATAGAGTGTTATTTCCAGGCTCATCAGTTACTGAATTGGATTCAAAGTTGCTCTCGGTTTTTATTGGCCAGGACTCAGGGTATCTAAACTGAAGACCCAGAATGAAAACAGTGATTGACGATTTTGTTCTTCTGGCAAAGGGAAACCTTTCCAAGGACAGTAAATCCTATTAAATAGAAAACAGTGTTTTTGCTAGGGCCAGTCTGAAACTGAGAAATTGACTCCTCCAGGAGGCAAGGACCAGCACGAGTTTGAGTGCCACCTTCCTTTCCAAGTGCAAATTGGATTTTCTTAACCTTTCCTTCAGCAACATAAACATTTAGACAGTCAGGCAAGCATTATATGTTGTAAAACAAAACATTGCACAGTAGATACATTTTCCCCTGAGGAGAGAAATGAAAGAATAAACATGTAACAAGCATTAGTCACATTGCTTAATGCACTACTGAAAGACAATCAAATATTCTTTGTGAGTATGCTATAAAGAGATATATGAAGTATCATAAGTGTACTATATAACTTGTCAGATAATCTACTGCACTCAGAATCAGCCCGAGTGAGAATAAATTTTAAAAGTAGTTCAATGTACAGTTGAGAAAAGCAGCAAAATCTCGTTAAAAAGATAATTTTGCATTTGTCTTACTACATGGAAATATGAAAAGCATTCCTGATCTTTTTAAAATATAATTCTTTAGCAGCACCTGTAATTGGTAAATTGTCAAAGACAATCTTGATTGACAAACTGTGGAGAAATATCTTGAATAAGAGAGGCCAGGATACTGTCCTCTTCATCACCATCATCTGGCTGTTTCCTAGCAACCTTTCAGAATCATCCCAGTTTTATTTCCGTTTCCTTAGGGATTGAGTCAGGAGCAGTTAACAACTACAGCACATAGATACAACCTACCTAGGAAGTGACAGCAGCCAGTGGAAGCTGAACTGAAGGAAATCAGAAATTACCTCCATCCTCAGCAGAAAGTTCTTGGAAATAGCTGTGGGTCCCTTCCAACTTTGGATATTCTATGATTCTATGACTCTATACACAGGTGAGGCTTCCATGGTCTGGTTCAAAGTTCCTATACACAGTCAGTCGCAGTCTGTAGTTTCTAAGCACTGCTTTTTTAGAATAGAATAGACATTTCTGTTGGAAACACAGATTAATTCTGCAGACATATGAACTGCAGATAGTAAAAAAAAAACCCACCACACACTTGTGTGTCCCTTTTCACACCAAGGCAAATTGATGGTCTCAAGTATGGTCAACACGAGCATACTGAAAACTCTTCAGCAGTCACAGATACAAACTGTGGTCTACTACTGTTTTCTGCTGTCAGAATTCAACCTTCTGACACGATGTAAAGCTGGTTTGTGCTCAAAACAGCAGGTTTGTAGTATCTAGGTTCTAAATAGAGAGTTTTTCTAAATGCACTTCTCTGAGCATTTCTGCACACTCTGCAGCATGCTTGGGACACAGACCTAGTCTTCTGACTGCATAGTTTACGGGCCCACTATCTGTTTCATAGATCAGAATTGCAGAATTTTTTGAAGGATCTCCAATGCCCATCTAGTTTCTGCTCATTTGACTTTATTGAGTGGTTGAGGAGGCTTGGCAGAGATATTGATAAGGAACAATCTGGATGTATCATGCAGCAGTAGTGCTTCATACCAGTTCTGATTTCTGTAGGCTGTGTGTTCAGTATATTACTCAGCATTATGGTGCTAATGGTGCTATAGTGGTGACACAGGAGTTTGTACAGACTAGGCCAGAACTTTTCTGAGGCTGTGGAAGAGTAGATCAGCAAGCATACTCTCCACCAGGGAAGATGCACACACTAATAAGAGAATCTAAAGATGGAGGGGAATGGGAGGAATTAATTCATTAAAACATTTGCAGATGGAATTTCAAGAGATTTGTGAAATTACTCTTACAGAGTAAATTATTTACTATCTCACAGAGAGTAAATTATGCAAAACTGTGACAGACAGTGCCAAACCTTAGGCAGACTTCAGTGGTTCCAGGATTTAATCAAGTCATCTGAAGCACCACAAAATTAATGCTTCTCTTTGAAAAGCAGCAATTCAAGCTTTGAGTAGGTAAAATGCTAAATCTCTCACTTGTAATGCATTAACTGAGGCACAAATTCTAGACTTAAGTTTACCTTTCCATTAGTGTTAAATCACTATTTATCCGTATACATTATTTATGTCGAAGGTGCAAATTTTGTGAGTGAGGTTGTGTACAAAACTGAAGGACAAGGTAAAGAACTTTTGGACTTCTCTCTTGTTCCTTGGTCAGTTCTGTTTTTGTTCCTCTCTTTGACTTTGCAGCACACCTTTGAATTGCCTCTTGTACAGGATCACTGAATCCTTTAGATGGGAAGGGACCTCTTGACAACATCTAGTCCAATTCCCCTGCTCAACTTAACTTTCCTTTACCATAACTGTAGTCCCTTTCTACATTCTGAGTATAGCAAGTACATCCTTCATAACCATCTCTTCTGAGCCTTCTTCCATTGTAAAGGTTTGTGACTCCATCAAAGGCAGCCATTGGCTCCACATAAGAGGTCATCCAATTTAGGGGCTTTCCTGAGAGCCAGAAGGAAATGCTGCTGCAGCAGGCTGATACTTGTTGTCCCCTGGGTAAAGGCAGGGAATATGAACCTTATCTGACAGAGAAACTCTTGTACCCTTGCTCAGTCAGCATGGAAGGGTTGGGGGCGGTGTGAGGCAAGGGCAGCTTTGAGTGCAGAGCTGAAATCTGGAGGACAGCAGGGGCTGTGGAGCCTCCAGTTTCTTGGTGCCCAGCTCGGGGCTCAAGAAGGTCTGAGCTCACTGACAGTGTGTAATGCAGCATCCTCAGACCTCAGAGCCAAGGTGCTGAGTGTCAAGGGCAGCCATCCTGCAGGGAGTCAGTGCCCACACCAATGGGTGCAGCCCCACAGCACCCAAGAAAGTTAAGACCAGCAGGATGGTGATGGCAACAGGCTCTGATGAGAGATCAGTGAACACCAGTCAAAAACTGGGTAACAATACAAGGTCAAGGACAATCCAGGATGTCCAAATAATTGCTCAGGAACAGGGCTGAAGACCTCACAGCATCTCTGGAGGGTGCTGAAGTTGGATCCTGGGTTGTGGGTAGGTTGGGGACAGTGAGGCTGGGATAGTCAGGTCCACAATGCTCTCACAGGCCTGAGAAGGTCTCTCTTTGGCACCCACACCACTTTAGGATGTGTTATGAATAAAAAATTATAACTGGCTGAGGAAAATTGAGCAATACCATTTCAATATTGTTAATGAAAATAAACAGCTGAGAAAACATAAATTATAAGAGAATGGCTTGTACTGGCAAAATAAGTGATGTCCATATAACTGCAAGTTGATCTCATTAGCAGCATGATATTGTAAAGCTTTGCATAATAACTGCTTAAAGACTTTTAATATTATTTAGGAAATTCAAACATATATCTCTTTAAGTCCACTGGATTTTGCTTTAATGGTGTATTCCCTTGGGAGCTAAATTATTTATTGATTTGTTAAGGAGAACAATGATCTAAATGCAAGAACTGAAGTGTATATAATTGAGATCCAATTGGAGGGATTTAAGTGCAGACACTTAAATTGGTCCAAAGATTAAAATGAAGTCTTTCTCTTTCCCTACCAGAAAGTACATTTTAAGAATGAAAATACTTTGTTGAGATTTTTTTTTTAATATCTCATTCTAAAAATAACAGAGCAACAGAATGTATTTTTAAAATGACCAATACTTGCCTATTTAAGATTATAATCTGAGACTGTATTTTAAGTACTGCTATAGCTATTATGATTCACTAATTT
>JAWWLV010000121.1:75508605-75543375 GCA_035041135.1 Platyrinchus mystaceus | reverse complement strand
CCAATACTTGCCTATTTAAGATTATAATCTGAGACTGTATTTTAAGTACTGCTATAGCTATTATGATTCACTAATTTAGCTTTCCCAGCATGTCACATTAAACCATAAGTTCCAGGAGAGTAAAGTTATGAAGAAATTTCAAGACCTAGGAAAAAAATGTGAATCACTATGTTTTTTAGTCTGAGCACTGGGAGAGTTCAGCACATTTTGAGTTTCAGCTACAGTCAAGAAAAGAAATTTATTGTAAATTATATGTCATTAACCTTTAAAAGTAACTTTTCCTTTGCAGGAATTATATTCTACCCGCATCTCATACTATCAGTTCCCCAGAGTAATTGAGACTGTTAAACTAACTTTCAAAAATTAATTTTTCTTGCTGATAATGGGAGCACTATTGATCTCCAAAAGAATAAACTATACTTGAATTGACTCAGCCTGGAAGTATTGCCTTTTTTTTGGTGCTATGTTTTGTGAGTAAACAGTAAAAAAAGTATTTGAGCTTTTAAAAATAGAAGTGTCCTCATCTGTTTGACTTCTTCAAGACATAATTATCTAAATTCCTAGTTTGAGCACTTTCCTTTCTTAACTTCCACTGTTTATAGTTTGGTATCCCTCTAAATTGCTTGTGAACCCTACAATGATGCTTACTTTGATACAGCTTCCAAAGCTACTAGAATGCACCTAAAGCAGTACTATGCATTGTTACACAGAGTTTCCATGTCACCCACGGACATTTATCTGGAACTGTCTGACTTTGCACTGGTAAATGATGGGCTCATATGAATGTTTTCAATGAAAGAAAAGTCACTCTCCAGAGCTCATTAACAGTGGGCTTAAATATACTGTGCTCTATAATTCTTCTCTGTATTTTCATCTGCAGTTCCATACGTCATACTTTTAAATGTCTTAGGAGCAAAAGGAAAGAACAAATACAAGCCCATGGTATAGTGTTATCAAAAGCTTCCCTGTTCCTAACACGTATTCATTATTCCGCCGTCTCCCTCCTTCCTCTCTTTCCATCTTTAAATCTATGCCTTGCTTTGTGCTCTTATGTGTCCTCTTTTTTTGCTTTTCTCTCCATATGTTGCTTTCACTTTCCTTCTTTCATGTTCTTTGTCTCTCTCCAAGGTATCAAGTGGGAAAATTTATTAGCAGTATAATTCAGACTTACTCAGCTAATTTTGCTGTCAGGTTGACAGAGATGTGAAAATATTCTTGTGCATGATCACAGAAGTGGTCACACTTTGTGGTGGTAGTTCTAGCTCTTGTTTTTAAAGTATTAACCTCCTGTTTATTTGAGGAAAACAAAATAAGAATTAAATAGAAACTTGGAATTTCTACAGTTCAGACCCAAATTTAAAGCACTCTTTTGTGTGATGTTGTTACCAGATATTTATTTCCAGATGGTCTCCCATTTATGATGGATTGCTGGCATGTTGTAGGGCCTTCCTTTATCTATAGTAAAGGATGAAAATACTGCATATTCCATAGGTTACAACCTTGTTTGACTGGTCAAAAAACCCTGTGGTCTCAAATCGGGCTATACAACTCACCTGAGAAGATTTCTAGTGAATGCTGAGACAGGCACTAAACCAAGATATTATGCAGAATTTTAAGAAGTGTGTTTTTAAAAATTAAATTGGAAAAAATTCAAAACAATATGATGCTTTCATTTGTAGACATCTAGATATGGGATATTTCTTTATTTTACTTTACTTGTGACTCTTTAACACACTCCTCTCAAGATGAATTTTAAATACTTGGATTACAATATCAGTGTTGGATAAGGACATTCTTTATTTTAAAAGCCAGTGGTTAAAGGATAATTAAAGCAAAAATGTTGTAACTTTGCATGTTTAGTATGCAATACAGTATTTTCAATTTTCAGTGAGCATGGAATTCAGTCCCAGGAACAGCCCTAAAGCAGCTTGCTATCTGCGACACTTTGACCTTAAAAATATCTGAGCCTATCTTAGAGATGATATCAGAGCCTAGGGCCAGAACTGCAATCATTGCATCCGTGCCTGAAAGACTTTCTTCCTTCAAACGCTAAACTGTGTTAGTTGTTTGGTTTGATCACCTTTCAAAAGGTGAGCCCACTTCTCTTTTTCTCTCCTCTATTCTCCACTTCTGCACAGCACAGTAACAGTAAGAGGGGGAAAAGAAAAAAAATGGTGAAAACAGCCCAAGTATTACAGCCTCTTCTATAGAACGGTCCACTAATATTTACTGCCATTTTCATTTTAATTTGAGTAACAGCAAACATTGGGATTGTTGCCCCCCCCCCAAAAAAAAAAAAAAAGTATTTTGAAAATAAGGATACAAAACTGTAAATATAAGCAAAATGTGATTTTTTTTTTTTGTCATTTCTTACTTTAATTTTATCTCACCAAGATTATAGATTCCAGCATCCGTGGCAGGGATTCAGGATCCAAGAATAAGAATTATAATTTGTTGGGAATGTCTAAAGAAACATGACTTCCTGAAAAAATATGAAGAACTTCCACCAAACTGTAGACCAGCTCTAATGAAAATATATCTTACTTCCTTCCAGATTAGTTTGCAATCTGCTGGAGATTCCTTGCCATTGTCTTTTCTAGAACAACCACTCCTAAAAAAAAAAAAAGTTCTTCTGGCCAAACCTGTGGACAATTGATTAGTTTCAGAAGGAAAAATTCAGATGTCTGTGTTTAATGAGTTCTCCTGATTCCTGGTGAGGTATTATAAGAAATGTCCATCCTTTTTTACATGCTCCAGAGTTTTTCAGCCTTAGTAGCAGAAGTGAAAGTATATTATCTTCTTGGTTGTGACACCCTGTGGCTCAACATATCATTCTGAACTGAGTGGCTTTTGTGTCTGTGTCATACATTGTGAACTCTGTCAGCTCAGAGGACACTGCACTTTCGTTATCAGAAGGAGTAGGCCAATACTTATAGGAAGACAGTAACATCTTAAAAGCCACTGTTGACCAGTTAGAGCCTTGACTCCAGATTGGAATAATGAAATGAAAATAAGGCTCAAGTACCTTTTGCAATTGTTAATTATTAAGAAGTCAGCATGAGAAGCAAAGCAGTAGAAGACCCTAACCATGAATGATGTTTTCATTAAGCCAAGGATATTGAGCATCTAGGACCAAAATTACTGGAAGAATAAGTGGTGTGTGTCTCACTAGCATGAAACCAAAAAAAAGAGATAACTTGAGAGGGAGAAGAATTGTCTTCCAGTCCATCCAGCAGTATGACAGCTCATGAACTGTGTTACATGTGGAGAACCTCAAGTAGTAAGACTGACAGAGAGATGGGGAGAAAGAAGGAGCTTTCGTACAGATATTTTTTGTCACCAGTGGGCTTCCTGAAATCCTTGAATATCTCAGCTGAACTGTTATTTTAGAGGGGACTGTTGCTAACTGCTTCCATGAACTATCATAACACATATATATATTAATTGCCAAAGGTGTTAAATAAATCATTCTGCATCTTGGCTTTCTTACACATGACAGCCTACACAGAACGTGGTTTTGCTTTGCTATAGCCTGCTATACTTCAAGCGAAATAATATACTGGGTCTGTTCCATTGACTTACACCCTGTGCATCCTACTTATGCCAGTAGATTTATACGTTACTGACAGTTGGCAAAGATCATAATCATATATTTCCCCCTTTCATTTTAGTGGAGTAAAATTAATGTATCTGATTAAAATATCTTCACAGACTGACAGGGACAGCAGCATCAGTACAAGAGAAGTTCTTATTGTGTTTGAAAATTACCTGAGGGGTTTCAGATGGTCTTTTAATTAATTTATAATAACTTCTGAATATAAATGACAATACAAAATCAAATTATTGAGACAAAATGCCCTCATGACATTAGAATTTTATTCTGTAATTCGACAAACCTATTGAATTGGGATTGCTTCAGCATATGGCAAAGATTCAAGAAATTTCCAATGTAGAATAAATGACCGAGATGGCATTTTACACATTATAGTACTTGAGACAATAATATGTTGGAACATATGTATTACTACAGGCCTAATTTTAAAGAATGTGTGTTTGCACTTATTTTATCATTACCTTTACATGTGAAAGATGATGCCCAAATTGCTGCCCTGAATGCATTTACTGGCAGGTCTTTACACCCATTTTGGACATACTGAAGTTGTCTTCACAGTGATATCAGTATAATTATACTTTTAAAGCAAATAGTAAAAATGTTACATGTGCAAATTTATTTTAAAATCAGATTTCTGGCAAGTACATGAGTAAGGATTGAGAGTACGTTAGAATATCTGAAAATAATTGCCACTAAATTTAATCAGTTATGTGAAATGTGAAATCAACCCAAGGTCACCTTAAAAAGGAAATGAATGTTTTAAATAGCCATTGCACAGAAACAGATGGCATGACTGGGAGGTTAAAAACAAGAAAAGACAGAGTTCTTCTAAGCTGTGAAACTTTTCTAATGTATGCATACTGTAATCCTATAAATGAAAGGTTCACCTATTATTTACAAATTAAATTTACTAATTTTATAATTGCAAAAAAATTGGAGATAAGAGGCTTAAGACACACATAATTTTTTTTCTATTCCTATGATTAAGATGTCCATATAATTTCTTTAAAGTTTTTTTATACTGTTCATAGACATCTCCAGCTCTCCAGGCTCTCCCTACTCATTTCAGAGTGTAAAGATCAGATAGGCTGCATGTCTGCTGCTGCCAGCTCCTTCTAGCCTCTTTACAGAGATCTTCAAGGCTATTTCCATTTTATGTCCCTTTAGCCTACATTTTAATGAGATAGGAAAATAGTCATCTAAAAATTAAGCATGTGTAATTTATCCTTGTCTATCAGGTTTCCCTGTCAGGCTACCAGTTCCCCTTGTAGTATTTATCTCATCATCTCACATCTGTACTCCATACTATAACTTTATATTCCTTAAAACTATTCTTGAATTTGCTGTCCCTTAAGGCGCTTGTCTTTCTTGACACCAAAGGACATTGCATTTGTAATTTAACTACTCTTCTATTAATTAATTAATAGCTCATAGTTGTAAGGGGCTGAAAGCCAAATGCTAGTCAGAGGTATCTTTTAGAGCATTGGGCCTGAAAACAAGTACTGCTTTGGAAGTGAGCATAGCAGATATGGGAGAAATAGACACTGTTTGAATAAAGGGTGACCAGGCGTCCCATGGCCTTTGATTATTTCTTCTGTAGGATAATTCAGGATTAAGAACTCCTCAGAACATTTCCAGTCCGTCTTACTGTTTCCCAGGGCTTTACCCAGCTGGGCCTGGAAAACCTCCAAGGATGGAGACAGCACAACCTCTCCACCCAACCTATTCCACTGTTTGGCTGTGCACAGCAGCTCCTTATATCTAGTCTGAATCTCTCTTGTTTCAATGTATGTCCATTGTCTCTTGTCCTTCCACTGTTCACCAGTGTGAAGATTTAGCTCCACCTTCTCAATGACCTCCTATAGCTTCTAGTGGGCTGCTGCTCAACCTCCCCAAAGCTGCCTCTTCTCCAGCTATCTCCCTCAATTTCTCCTCAGAGGACAAGTGCTTCAGCTCACTAAGCATCTTGGTGGCCTCTGCTGGGCTCTCTCCAGGTTATTGATGCCCTTCCTGGAATAGGGGGTTTGAGGGATGAGCAGAGGAGAAGCAAGAGCCTCAGAAATGGACACTGTATCTAGATTTGTTTATTAAATATTGAGTAAAGGAAGGTGATTGCTTCCCTTGATCTTCTGTCTGAACTCCTGTTATTGTAGCCTCCAATGCTGTTGGCCTTGGCTGTAAGGACACATTTGCTGTCTCACAATCAGCTTGATGTCTTCCCGGAGCACCAGGTCCTTTTTCAAAGAGCTGCTCCCCAGTCAATCTCCAGCCTATATCATCATCATAAGAGATTCTTCCTTTCCAGGTACACAACTTAACATTTTCATTAAATTTCAAAGGTTGTAGCTGGCCCATTCCTCCACCCTCCATTCCTCCCTCCCTCTCAATGGAAGCCCTGCTTTCAAGTGAAATGAGTTTGGTGCCATCTGCAAACTCAGTGAGAGTGCACCGAATTGCATCCTCTGGGTTGCAGATAAAAATGTTAAGGAGGAGAGGGCCCCAATTAGACCTCTGAGATGATCACTTGTTACACATAGACTATGACCTATTGAATGCCAGCCTCTGAGTTTAACCCTCCAGCCATCTTTCTATCCTTACAATTTTCCACTCAAACAGTCAAAATGTCCTTTCTTCAATGCAATAACACTGTCAGAGATATTCAATAGCCTTGCTAGAAACCACGCTAACAACATCCACTGCTCTGTCATTGTCCACAGATCCATTTACGTTACTATAGAAGGCAATAAGGTCAGTCACGCCTCCATGGACTACAAGTTTACCTGCATTGCTGCCCAGATTGGATGCTTTTATACTGCTAAAAGATTAAACAATTCCTTAAACTGGTCTTTTATTGTTCTATGAATATTTATTCACACTGTCCTTTGTAAACAGAGAACTGTTTTCTTCATCAAGTGCTCAAACACTGTCTATCAGATCTCACAGCAAATTAAATAAAATGGTTTCAAGTAATAAAAGCATAGTATTGCTGTAAGAAAACAAGAGCTTCTGACAAACTGGATGGTAATTGCAGTATCAGATATCTTGCCATTTTAGGTTGGCTCCTCAAAACAACTCAACTTGGCAGAGCTAGCATAGATACAAAAGTTGATTAAGGATGGTTAGATTTCTTTTTTTACAAGTTTGCTATTTTGTCTTCCATTAGAACAATTGATAAATCTTCTAGTGCCTTTTGTGGAAACTAGGTTATGCTATGAGAACAATTCAGGTAATTCAGCATGTCTCATTAGGTTTTGAGAGGCTGGACATTGGAGGCTTATACTGGAAATTGGGTTGTTCTGAAAGGAGAAAGAAAACTTTGCTTAGAAAAAGAGTGTTCAACAGCTAGAAACTAATTTCCAAATCTAGAATAATTCATTGGCCCTTGTGACATAGGACCTCTACGATACATTTGAGGAGCATATAAGGACAGAAAATTAGCCAGTGCATTGATTAGAGGACAGAACCAGATTTTAAAGTGTCTGCTAAATAAAAAATACATGTTTTGTATTTTTAACAGTTGCCTACAGATGTAACCAGTGCAGTAGGTATTATGGTCAAGAAAACATGAGTTTTGGCTCTCACATAAAAACATATTTTGGCAGTCACCTCTTTCCTTCTGGAAGTCTCTGTTTCCACTGGCGGTTGCATAGTTCAGACTGGTAAGGAAACCCCTGCAGACTACATAACTTGAATATAGCCTAATGTCTTCATACTTAGCCATCTGTAAGTGCTATCCCATTTGCCAGTCTGCAGGTGCCCTTTCCCTATTAAGACATATATTTGCAAGATCCACAATCATCTTCATAAGATTGTTAGAACAGATAATGGTTTACATCATTTGTACGTATGCAACTAAGTAGTAAATAAGACTCAAAATCTTTTATTGTCTGTATACATTGAAAACGTAAAGTTTGCAGAATGAATCATGGGGCTCAAAGCCTCCCTTACAAGGAAATATTAGAGGAAGCAATCTATTCATCAGGGAGAAGGTAAAGGGACTGACCTATAACATAATAACAAGGTAGGAGTATGCAGTAGGAGAGGGCTAATGGACATCATGTTTTTTATAGCTACAAATGACAGTTTACAGATAGGCACATTCAAAGTGGAAGTATGAGACATGTTTCTATCAGTGAGAGAAAATAACCACTGGGTCACTCTATGAAGGAAAGAAGGAGACTTTCTGTCCATCATACAACATTTTAAAATCAATATGCCTTTCTTTCTAAACACGTACTGTATTAAACCATAAATTATTGGACTTCATGTAGATGTTAATGAATGAGGTCTTTCTGCCTATGTCACATCACAGATCAGACTAAATGAATGCAGTGTTCTATTCTGGCCTTAAAATCTATGAAGTGATCAATGGCTGTCACAGGACCACAGCCACGGAAAAAAAGCAATTATTACTTATGGTCGAAAGGAAAAGGGGGCACCATGGGACCTGATAGGCCTAGTCAGTCAATACCAGCCTATGGAGACTCCCAGCGCTCACAAGGCAAAAGGTGACCATATCTATCTGCCCTGTACTTTCTGCTTTCAGATTCAAATTCAGTATTTTATCATTTTCACTCTCCTGCATACAATGTAACGCATTCAGATAAGATGTCATTTCATTTCACGGAAAGACTTAAATGTTCAAATGAGACTGGCACTCTAAGATATATAAACAATGGGTCCCCTTCCTTCCTGTAGTTTGTGATCATTGCTCTATTTTACCAGTTTTCTCACCTGCCTCTTTCCATCGAAATACCATTTCTCATTTTTTCTCCCTGCCCCCACTGCCCAACCTTGGACTAATGCGTAATTTACACCTTTGTATTTATTTATGATTTAAGAAAAAGGTAGCTGAAAAATATAGAAAAAAAAAAAAAGATTGATGATTGAATGACAACTCAGCAGGAATAAATGTTTGAAATTCATTACTCTTTGCTTTCCTAAAACTCTGGAAAGATCACAGTCTGACCTTGTATATTATCACAGAGTCACAGAATTGCAGAATGATTAGGGCTGGAAGGGACTTCTGGAGATCATCTTGTCCAACACCTCTGCTAAAGTAGGTTATGCAGGACCATGTCCAGGCAGGTTTTGAATATCTCCAGAGAAGGAGACCCTATAATTTCTTTGGGCAGCCTGTTCCAGTGCTGTGTGAGCCTCAAAGTAAAGTTTTCCATCATATTCAGATGGAAGTTCCTCTATTTCAATTTGTGCCCATTTTTCCTTGTCCTGTCACCGGGCACCACTGAAAATGTACTGTCTTAATTCTTTTGTGCTATTAATTATGTGCTATCTTAATTAATTTAGCTGTAAATTAGCCTTCAGGAATCCTGTGCAGTCTTACTAAGAGGTCACTAGAATACTAATGAATTATCGTCTTCTTTAGATATTCTGTGTGCAAGAGGCTGTGTAGTGAGAAGTGACTGAACTTCCTTTTTTTCTGCAGAACTATTTTTCTTGTCAGAACTATGTAGTACATGGAGTTTAAGGAAAGTGCATGTTTTAAAAATACAAATAAATTCTGCATGCTACTTATAAGAAACCTTCATTTTGTTTTCATGATGAAAATCAATTTCTGTTGAGGGCAGAGCACTGTGACAAGATGCTAGTGGAAGATGGATTATTTATAGATAGGTATAGATATATAGATATGGATATATAAATAGTTCCAGGATCCTGTGGGAAAAGAAGACAGGGGGATAGAAGGAATATTTCATAGCAGTCTGTGACATATGTTGCTGGATGGGGAATATTCTTCCTGTCCATATTTCATTCAAAAATTCTATTTCAAAAATTGAGTGCATGAGCTACCTCTCTGACTTGATGCCTTTTCATGTTTTGTACTTCATAAAAAAAATCACAAGCAGCTATATAAAAGGATCTTGTACATGCATGGGAATTACATGATAAGGATTAAGTTCTTATCATGATCAACAGTTGTAACAATCCCTCCAAAATCCTATCCATCTTAAAAGAACTGACGATTCAATCATGATTTATAGAAGTGTGGGGAAAATGCTACAATCTTATTCTGTGACATTGTATCAGCAATGTGTAGATTAAATGATACTTAATAATATGCTTTGCTGTAGTACAAGGTCACAGGTCTTATAAGAATTATGAAGGAATGTATGACTCCATGATATGCCTTTAAACAGCCACAGTAAGATGTAGCTTATTTGCCTGGTTTTATGCCAAAAGAATTCATAAAACTCCTTGAAAATTTGAGCATTCCATTTTGCCTTCCTTTAACCTTAAAGCCTTGTTCTTTCCGCAATACGAATTTGGAGGTAAAAAAAAAAAAAAAAAAAGAAAAAAAAAAAATAGAGAAAAGAGGCATGAAAAAGCTACACAAAATGTTTTATTTATTATGATAGATCATGAACCCATATACTTCAAATTCTGAAAGACTAAATTAAAAGAATAAACTCAAGTGCATTATCTGATGAATTATGCCATATTTCCTTTAAGTTTTGTTGGGATGTTAGTTAGCATCTGTAATAACGATTTGGGAAGAAAAATAGAATCAAAGAAGTATCTTCAGAGCTGTTGCTATCAAGGGTACCAAGAGAAATTCAAAACCTAAACCTTGTGTAACTTGCTGAATGTGCAAAAAAGATCAAAATAAATTAGTCTTGCAAGGAAAAATATCTAAGAAAACATCATCACAGATAAGAATACTTAGTAGTAAGGAAATATTTAAAAAGCTCTGCAACCAAAATACACATTTTTAAAAGCAGCTTCACGTGTGGATATATCCCTAGAACTAGTACCTAAAGGATTAATTAGAAAACATTGTCTCACTAGAAGCACAAGCAGTAGCATCAGCAGTAACACCAGTTTAAACCTTATAACTTATTATATCCAAAAAGTTTATTTTATATATATGATTAATAAAATATAATTATTATTATATAATTTTATAACTACATATAAAAGCTCAAATAATTTAAGTATCAAGTTAACTTTATAACTTAAACATCAACTTAAACCTTAAAAACCTTATGAGCTTCATAGTGCTTTCAGTCCTGACTGTTTGGTTACAAAGACACATACTCAAAGAAGAAAACAGCATATGCATCCTAGAGCTGTAGGGTAGCCATCTGTGTTGCAGTGTTATTTCAACCAACACTAGGAAAAGTATGTCTTCAGCTCGCTGATGCGTCATGTAGAGGCTCCCTGCTCCAAAAGCAAGCTCCAGAATGGGAAACATAAGAGAGGCAGAATTGATTTTAGCCAAGTGCCTGAGTAACTATCATTGCAAATCAGGAAAGTAAAAACACCTTGGGGTATTCTCTGCTATTTAAAGCATCATAGTAAGATCATTTTATAAAGGAGAGAGGTGAGTCACATGCATGTTTGACGACTTGCCATAGATTTCTCTATAACAGCTATCAAAAACTAAGCTAAGGCCTTTCTCAGTACTGACCTTACTTTGGTAAAAATGAACATCACCATTCTTCTCTCCTGCTTCATATGCTTTGTTGCCAGTGCCTTTGTACTCAGGCATTCAGAGCGATAGTACAGAAGTGCTGTGCTGATCTTCTCATGTCCTTTTCTATTGAGGGGAAATATTTACACTTTGCTGAACTTCTGAAAATAATAACCCTAAAAATGAAGGGAAGTCTGGAATGTAGGACATTAGAGCTACATCAGGTTTGTGTATAGCCATGTGGGCATAAGCCATTGTCAGGCTCTGGCTTGGGTTTTGGTTTTATGAGTGACCTCAAATTCATTGCTATCAGCCCTCTTGCTTGAATCAGATACTTGAACTAGATCTTTGATATCTGACCTTAACTCTGACATGCTTGGCTGAAGATCATTTAGACAGGAGGAGTCTGGTCATGCTCATGCGTTTGACCAGAAGTTTCATTAAAAATTGCAGAGCACTTCTGGAAAAAAAAACTCATTGAATGTGTTGTTTCACCAGTTTTGCTTCTGAGAAGTCACAATTTTCTTATAGAAAAATATTGAATCAAAATATGATCCAAAGATCTACCTGTTTTGTTTCAAAAGCAAAACATTATTAATATTTGAATTATAGGTTTTTTTCTTCTCTCTGTAAATATTTACTCCAGTTTTAATATGAACAGGAAGTAAAAATTCATTTTACACCATTTCTACTTTTGACTCACGCATTACAAAATTATTTTTAAGTACTGTTGATCAGTAACAGCTCATAATTTTGAAAAATGAGACAAAATGCATTAAAAAAATAACTAACGTTATTTTATGACTTAGCATTCATATATATCCAACAGTCAAAAGCTGGCTTTCAAAATTGTTGGAACACATATCTTAATTTAAGGCCTGGTTTGGTGAAGCCATAGTTGTATGCTTACCTGTGCACTGCCAAATATTATTCTAATGTAAGAAATACTAGTCCAATCCAACAACTGCTTTCATTAATCTCCTATACTAAAGTTAGGGTGCATTCCTCTACACATCCCTAGTGCTGAGTTCGTGTCTAAGGACAACATATTTATCTCTCAGTATTAGCAATAGACAGCATCCAAAGCAGAGTAATATATTCAGTATCTCTAATGTCTCTTTTGTTCACATGACCCAGTATTTAATTTCTCCTCCAGCAGTCCTCATTCCTACCCTTCCTTCTTTTTTTTTCTACTATCTTTTTCCTCTTGCTTAACTAGACTTACTAGACTGTACTCATGGCAAAAGTAGTTTGGACACCACAAAAAATTCACTAGGTTGCTTCTAAATCAAGTTTTAATGAAGTCACTTTACAATTTAGATCTAAATCTAGAACAGATCTATAGTGGATCTACAAGATCTCCAGTCTACATCTAGTTCCAGTCTAGATGCCTCAGAATTCCCTAGGTTGCCAGCCAACATTGATCATAATGTTGGTTCTTAAGGAACACCTCTCCTCCTCCACTTCAGGAGATTATCTTCGTTTCTTCCCAAAATTTCCATGAAACTTAAAAGAAAAACTTGTGATCTGTTCAACTTGTACATTTTTTTTTCTGTATGGATCATCTTCAAGTAAATGCTACTACCACCTTGGAGTAATTTTTCCTTCAGTGTCTAGTTTCTGCCTCCTGTTCAAATTGAAGTCTTGTCGCTTTAAAGTATCTTCATGGATAAAAGTAGTGCATTTAGAAGTCTTGGCAAATAGATGCAGTTTGACATGAGTAGCATAGCCTAGCACAGCATAGAAACAGAACCTTATGAACTTTTATATCCTCATGAGCTCTGATACTTCACAATCAAAATATCATGGAATTTATATTCATACAGGGCTCAAGGCTTTAGAAAATACTCGGAAATAGAGAACTATGGACACATCCTAGTATTTCACATTTAAATTCCAATCCCATCTTTATATTCAAATGGTACTTACCAGTACACATACCTTGGTTTCATATTCATGTCTTTCACAGTACACACATTTGCAGAGAGTATATCACAAGCATAAAAGAGATAAGTTCTTAAACTAATTTATTATTTGCTCACTACTGAGACAGGTGAAGTTTTGCCTTACTTACAGAATTGCTCCTTAGAGCAATTCTGTAGATTGTCTCAGTTAGCAACTGAGGGAAAACGAGAAGAATTCGGGTTACACATCAGAACAAGTCAAAGATTTCAATGAGACCGAGATGAAATAATAAATAATGCATTTTAGCACATCAGTTAAGGCAGTAACTTCATTCACATCATACTCATACAGAGCAACCTCAGAAGTATTGATCCTCTTACAGAAGTAGAGCTTATGTAATACTTAGTTATAGCTTAAATTCTATGTATTTCTCAGGCAACCTGTTTATTTGAAATTTAATGGTAATATTGTAGGAGAAAGTTATTATTGATAATTATATGTTGGTATGAATTATTTGAATAAAAACCTTATTTGTCAAAATAAATGTTATGAAATACAGTGTAAATTAATCCAGATCAGTTACACTAATAGCTGTTGGCTCTGAACTGGAAGAGAACATCAGGAACAGTAAAATGAACAGCACTGGATATAGAATACACAGCATACACAGAGTGAGATTTAATTTTAAAGGATGAGTGGTTTCTCTCTCTGTTGGTTACCCTTCGGCATGTTCAACTAATGCACTCCCCTCTCTGCCTGCCCCTTTCACTGTTCAAGCTTTTTCTCCTGATGCAGAATGAAAACTGTAAGGCTTTTTGAATAGTTAAGTGAGCCTATTTGACAACAAGTCTAAAATAATTCCCAACAATCCACATTATATAGGAGTCTTATTTCTATCAAGTTAAAAACTAATATTTTATATTCTAAGCAAAATGGAATTAGTTTCTGAAATTTCATTCAAGAAACAGAATTTAGGAGACATTTAGCTTAGTGGATTTTAGGCACTTAAATTAATTTGATTATGATCCAAAATTAAACTCTATCTAAAAGGGAGGTCTAATTCTCTGTCTTCTCTCTCTCTCTCTCTAACTCTCTCTCTCTCTCACACACACACACACTCTCCCGTCACCTTTGTTAGTATGTGTTTACCAGTGCAAAGTAATTTCAGAATGGACATAGATCAGCATAGCTCTGATGTTTTGACACCAACTAAGCAGACTTGTGAGTGGTTCATTAGATGTAATATAGTGAGAACAATCCTAAGATTACCAGGCTGCGTTATATCTTGTGTCATTCAATAAAAAGGGAATAAAAACCAAGACCTGCCATTATTATTTAGAAACGTTATGAAAAGTCTTGAGGCTTCATGTTTTGAGGTTCAAACAAGTCTCTATGAGATTTGGAGAAAAGACCTAACTGAGGAAAACACATATATATATAGGAAAAACCCAACTATGGATGTTTCTAGAAATCTTTCTCTAAGCACTATAGCATTGGTTAAAAAAAGGCAAGAGATTGCAGCAGAGTGCCTAGGAATCTGCTATAGAACATTAATTCCTACTTCATCTGAAAGTGCTTCTGAAAGAGTTGTAAAGATAATTTTGCTAATTTACTCTTATGACTAGATATCCCAAATAAGTAAAGAATATAAATGTGAATCAAATAAAAACTCTAGATGTGAATTGAAGATGGATTGGCTCCTTATTTAATGAAAACTGATTTAATTGAAGCCATAAATATTTAAAAATAATAAATATTTTAAAAAAATATCTGGAATAAAATTGCAGCAGCAGGTCAATGACACAGAGCAACAAAATAGAGAATTTCAAAGGTGACAAAAAAAAAAAGTATCTTTTCCAGCTGAATTACAAAAGCGATGTAGACAGGAATTACCCACATGCAAATTGGCTGAGACACCTATATTAAATTCATAAAACTCAGCCAATATTGAACCTCTTTCTGGTTATTGCTTTGCTTGTTTTTGCTGAACTCATTAGCTAGGCACTTGAGAAAATTTGCACTCAATAATTAAGTGCTCAGTAAATTGCTCAGTCCCTGTGACATGTTATGGCCCAGAACCGGAGTAAAAGAGGAAATAGAATTTTGGAGCTTTGGAACAAATGAAATTCTTTAACAATGTTATTCCAATTAGTAGAACTTACTTACTGGAACCAAAGTTTTGGGGAAGGTGCAGAGAAGATCTGGGACGGAAACCAGACATTCACTATGCACCTGTGATTCACTGAACGGATGAAGAACTTCATCCTCATTAGCAGTAAAGCAAAGGTGATTGTGGAGTCCAGATGGGTATGAAGATGCTTGTTTGCGTTCACAAGCTCAGGCTTTTGATTTGAAAGAACACAGGACTGTGAGCCATTTTTTTTTTTTTAGGAAATAACACACCCCTGGAGAAAGTCTTTCCTTTGGTTACTTTTTAGGCTGCTGTTCTCCTGTAAATTAACATAGAAAATGAATCTAAATTATTTGAAATTAAATATAACAGCTGTAAAGATTCCATAGGCTGCAACTACCCATGCATGCCAGAATTACTGAATTACAAGATATGTGTATTCTTGTAATGCTTTGCTTTCGAATAAGATTGCTCAAATAAAACATTATTTTGGGCACTATTTTCTCTTTATCCTATAGGCAGTAACTTGTGCATGTTCTTGGAGGACTGTATTTTATTTCATTCCCAGTAAACTATTTCTGTGAAAAACCTCAATAATCAGTCTGAAAGTAAAGCACAGTTCCAAGTCACTACATAGATCTGCAACACAGTGTCTGTATGACAGCACATTTTAACTGCAATGAGCAATGCGTTTAGAAAGAAACTGTATTTTCTCCAGGAGCTGTTTTGCCTGACACAACTTTCTTCTTAAAACATGAAAATTAAATCATGTTGTGTCTTTGCTCCGTTTCTTTCTGTTTCTGTTTTTTGTCATACAGATTAAAAATCTACAAATGTTTGTCACTGTATTTATTGTTACTCCTTCAGTTCTAATTACTCCTTGCCATTCCCAAGGTTTGTGCTCTTTTTCACTGCCATTAGGATTATGCACATGAGTACATTCTGTCCATTTTACTTGCCAATCCTTCAGTTGCAGAATGTAGTGGTAATTCTGCTTGCATGCTCTGCAGGCACCTCAAATGTTTGAATGCGGGTACTTAAACCTCAAGTTCTTATTATCATTTCTCCCATGACCCTTTATTTCCTCTATGATCTGGTTATACGTCATTCTAAAAATAGCTACAGGTCTCCTATCCTTTCCTTTAAATCCCTTCGAATCAGCCTATTCTTCTGTGAAATTTGCAAGAATCTCATCAGCCATTTATCTACTTTGATATGTTATATCTATTATCTCGATAGTGTGATAAATAATCCTGATTTGGAGCTATCCTTTCAAACATTAGCAAAGTTGTGAGAAAATTTGATCCTATTATGAAAGGAACTCCTCTACGTTTACTGTTCTGTCCTTTTGCCTTCATTCCTTATTCACATATTTATTAAATTACATGTAAAATAATTTGGCATATTTTCTTGGGTAAGGTTCCTTGTGGTTCAGAACAAATATTTGATCATTATTGAGAATCAAATTACAATATTAACTGAGGTTTTGCAACTGGAAACACAAATGTATGTTAACTTGAAAAGACAAAAATGCATTTTCCCTTTATTTGTATGTCTCTAATTATAAATATCATATAATAGATAAGAATATATTTTAAAATACTTTCCATCCATTAAATACCTTAATAATACTTTGAAGATGTACTCAGTACTTGGAGAAAGTAGTATCTACTGTTTTCAATCTAGAGAATAGGCAGCAAAGTAACAAATATCAATTATATTCAGGCTTTGAACTATACAAAAAAGAGTTATCAAACAGTACATTAATAGATCACAAATCAGATAAGGATTTATCTGCTGAAGAGAAATATTAATGGTGTAATAAATGTGCACAGTGACAATCACTGAAACACATGCATGAGAACATAAAAGCATGATCAATATAAATCACAAAAAAAAATATGGCTCAATATAAAATGTATTTAGAATAATGAAAGATAGCACCAGCCTAAAAACAGCAATAAAAGGAACTAAGAGAAATAAATTACATAATTACAAGATCATCTAGTGGGGCTGGAGATAAAGTAGCATTTTATCAGGGAAATGGCATGTGAACCTACAAATGAAGACACCTATCATGGCACTTCAGAGAACACTGCGAGAATGTTAGCATCTAACTCCAAAAAAAAATTATTCAAAATCTAAAAATGCTTTTGAAGCACTGCCTCATCTCATGGAGATTTTTCCCTTGCGGGATCACAAAATCTCAATTAAAATGTCTATGCCTATACACTCTCCAAAATGTGACAGAAATATAATTTTAAGGGATAATTTTGTTTAGTAAAGTGTGTTTGAGTCACACAACAAATACATCTTTTCTTACCCTTTGGCTGCTTTTTGGTGGCAAGGACTATCACTGAGATAGCACTACCAGAATCTCTTATTCACACTGTCAGGATCTACCCCTTCCTCCCCTTTCTCAAAAGTCTGTGTTATCCCTGGTGACTGTGAGGGAAGAAATATGAAAAGAAAGGGAAACTGAGATATTTTGGACCATCATACAGGCAGTAGCCCTTGTCAGAATATCAAAAGCCCATGCACAAACAAGTGAATGTGAGGAAGCGGTTGAGAGTCTGGGATAATTTGTGTCTGACAGCGCACATTGATATCTTATTTCCTCTTATAGAAAGATGTTCATAGAATATTAATGAATGAAAAACAGAAAAAGGTGGCTGTTAGAGATCTTAAAAACAAGAGCTGAACAGCATATATGATGATCTCCTGCACAGAACAGTTGTTTGCAAACAATTGTCTCTGTGGAGTTACATTGTGTTTCTCCCTTCTGACCTGTAACTTTCTCATTATACTGAGCATTTTATGTATTAAAAGCTTTCTGTTCATGGTATACTATCCCACACTCATTCATTTCTTTTTTAAACCCAAATTACATTCCTGTTGTGAAATTTCAATATGATGTGGCCTAAATTGTGTACATCTATGGGGCAGTATTTTTTTCTTTCAGGTATGTGCTTGACACTTCATTCTATTTTTGTTGATGATGATCCCAAATTCTCTTGAGAGGTCTGGCTAATATATCTCTTCAGACATAGGGGTTTGTGTTATACCCATGGCAGTACAGTATGACCACATGTTCTGTTAAACTGGCAAAAGCAAGGAATCAAATACACAGCCAATTTAATTTGCACGTTACTCATTATTGTGGGATAGTCACAATAGTTTCTTAATTATGCAGCCTGGTGGGAAAGCATACAGTTGATAACTGAGACACATCAAAATAAACAGAAAGGAATTTTCTAGCTCTGAAAGCAGAAACAAAAAGAAATTAAATATAACAGCAATGATAGTGCATATAAAAAGTATATATACGCAATTTTTTGTTATATGATATGACATTGCCTTCCTACTATTTGTCTTGTACAAGGCCATCACAACAACTGCTCTTTGCTGATGTTTCATCACACAGTTCTTCCATCTATTGGTCCTAGACTCCTGATACCTAAGGGACAGTGAGGACTGCAACCCTCCCATATTGAATTTTTTCCATTCCTCTTTCAATAGGTTGCTTCTTCTGCTCCATGCTATTCTGTCTCAGGAGATCTTACAGATTCTGTGAGATTCACTTCCAAAAGTAACAAATGTCGAGCTGTGGATTGGAATAAAAGGGAGAGAATCTGTAGCACAGAAGGGGAAGGAAGCAGGGAGTTAGAGAATAAGTGGAGAAGAAATGTGCCATTCAAACAGAGCTAACTTGAAGAAGGAGAACTCCCAGAAGGTAGAAGGAAGAAAAGAAACAACACACGTAATAAAGAAAGCATTCAGAAGGTCAAAGGAAAGTGAATAGACAAAATAAGACATTATTGATATGGAGACTCTTGACCCAGTGTAACAAAAATAAATGAAAATACATGTCCACTCCAAGTTAATACAGTTCATAAAAGTTATATATCCTTTGTTATAATAAAAATAGTGTATGTCAATATAGATAGTGTGTACAGATTTTTAAAGCAGATTTTTTTCATGTGTACCATAAGTGCTTTTCATTTCAAATATACTGACTTGGCAGCAGAGGGGATAACCAGGAAAAAAAAGCAGCAACTTTTGTTGGCTAGGTATAAAATTGGTAACCTTGACAAAGGTAATTACAGTACAAAATTGCTGAATGGCAAATCAAGCAAAAAAAGAAGTTAACTTTTATAGTTTCTGTAGTATGTAGTTTCCCTCCAAACCTTTACTTAAACTGGAAAAGACTACCTTGCTTGCTGCATTGCTATGCTTTTTGAATTAAATAAATTGGATTCAAAATGAAACTTGAGGAAAGTGCTGCTGTATCATCTGTCACTTGAGCATTCTTAATTTTCTTTTTAAAATACTTTGGTAGCATGTCAAGTGTTCTGTATCCCTTGTTTAAACATTAAGTTGAATTCATGGCATGAATCTTGTTCTGAGGTAAAATCCATTAAAAAGTTTTTGCAGATTTTTTTCTTTCTTCTAAGACTTTTGTTTTGGTTTTTTTGAGAGATTTTATAAATTATACATGTAGACTAGAAGAGAGTAATATCAATGCCATGCACAGTTCATTTTCCCATGGTTACACACTGAATCATTATATTTAATTTGTTACTGTTATGCGATATCAGTGAATGTACTCATCTTTCCATATGAAAGAGTGTGGAAAAGCAAGACCTTAAGTCCCTTAAGTCACCACTGTAACTGTAAGGAGAAACTGGTTTAGTCTTTTTTTTTTTTTAAATAAGTTGGTACTTAAGTCCAGTGGAAGTTATTCAAAAATTTTTGATACATTTCAGCGGATTTCAGTATGAAACCTAGTTCTCTAGTAAAATTGTACAGTTGTCTCTGATTTCAGGTCAATGTAGCAGTCTCATTTGAATCCTTCAGTAGATTCCAATTACCCAGACCATGCAAGATGACTCAACTGAACAGGCAATGTCATTTAGTAAGAATCCTAGAGTAATTCTGGTAGGAATGGACCTCATATTTCTAGTCCAATGTCCTTCTCAAAGCAGTCTCAAATATGAGGTCAGGCCAGGTGCTCAGGAATCTGGAAAACCTCCAGGGACAGAGGCTGCACAACATCTTTGGCGGCCATTGTTTGGCTGTCTTCAGTCAGAATTTACTCCAGATTTTCAGTCTTGTACTGGGGACCCAAAACCTAGCCACAGGATCTAGGTGTCATCCGAGTGCTGAATAGTGGGAAATCATAATTTCTCTTTATCTACTGGCTGTTCTCCCATGCAGCCCCAGATGCTGCTGACAGGGTTACTGATGGCTTACTTTCAGCTTGCTGTCTGCCAAGGTCTTTCAGTTACTTCTCAGCAGACCAGTTCCCCAACCAGACAGTCCCCAGTCTATATCATTACAAGGGGTCTTCTTCCTAGGTGCAGGATTTGACATCAATCGTTGAATTTCAAAACCTTCCTGCTGGCCCATTCCTCCAGCCTGTTTAAGTGCCTCTGAATCATGCCCCTGGCCATTAGCCCTTACTTACTTACTTGTTGTCCAAAGCAGAAGAACTTCTTACCAAAACCACCCATCATCAAGAAACATCTTTGTCATCTAAAGACAGAAGTCTATGAAAGATGGCCATTTACAAGTCAACCTAACAGTGAGAACCTTAGAGCTCATGAAGGCTAGGCCATTCTTAGTCCACAGTAATATCAACTTTTATTGAAATGGTCATTCTTGGTGCCCTTACATGACCTTCACTGCTGATTTAGTGCAACTTTGGGGTTTGCTTTGCTTCTGAATAGGGTGGCTTCAGAAGAACACGATATAAATCACCTTCGTTAAAAGCAGTATTGAGTTTGTTTGAGTCCCCAGATAATACTTTTTTCTCTCTTTGCTGATATGCTAAATCCCACTCATTAGTTTTTCAGTGCCAGAAATCCTGGAGCCAGGATTATCTTTGGCAGACAGGTCCATTCCTGTACATACTCTGCTTTTTTTCCTCACTAGAGTATACAGCTATTTTCTTCTCATCAAAGAGAGAAAAAAGTAAATGCCACCCCCCTGGATCTTTTCCCTTCTAGATATACCCATTAAATTCTGCCATTCATATGATAAATTCAGGAGTGTCCTTTCGGAGGCTGGTATTAAGACCTTTCCATCAATTCAGTATTTAATTTTAGGTCAACACAAGGGTTTCTTCCACGTGGATGGCAGTATGCCTGTGGTCAAGAGAGGGAGAGGTCATTCATCTGTCCTCATACAATGGCAGATGAGTCAGACACTACTAAGACTGAGCAAGCTTCAATTGTTTCCACACACAGAATTTAGACTGAATGAAAGTTATATATATTTCCTACTTCACAAACTACTTAACAGCTTAGGTATAGATGATCCTTACATTTTCCTTGCCCAGCATGATAGAGATGATCGTGGAAAAAGAGGCAAGGCATGTATGCTGAGGACAGCCACTATAGCAGTCAGCACCATTTTTTTTTCCCACCTTCAGTTTAACATTAATATGCTATTGAATTTGAAATTAAAAATCTAGGTGTGTTCCCTCTGTCATCTGTATCCAAACACTACATTTTTCTCCCATGTTTTTTCTAATGTTAGTCAGCCTACTGAGCTCTTCTACCAGATTATCTTGGAATGATTTCACAGGGCTACCTTTGGACCTGCATGACTGTAAAGCATGCCAACATCTGTTGCTGTGTTTCATCCTCAGTCACTGATTAGCTATAGATTTGGTTTGCCTTTTTGATCTTTCTCATAAATCAGTGCCTCCAGGACTCAATTACTTTGCTTCCATTTGATCTTCTCCCTCTCTTTTCATCAACATCCTTTGAAGCCTTCCTGTTCAGGACTGAGTCCTCCCCTCAGAAGGGCATTGTCCCTTTCTTCTTCTTTCTGACTACGCATCTACAAAAACAGCCAATGTTACTTTATTTTGGTTTATTTATGAATATCTTAATATGAAAAGAAGCTTTAACCAAAAAAAACCAAACAACAGAAAAACAAAACAAAATAAAAACAAAAATAAACAAACAAAAAACCCCACCACCTGAAGAAATCCTGAACTGGAGCATATTTCCTTAGTTCTCCGATAACTCTGAAAATTCTGGGAGCTTGTATGCTCTTCACCATGAACTACAGCCTTGTTATTTTCTTTTCAAAATAAATATTTCATTTGTTTTTTGGCTGGTCAAACATAATAATAACAATTGAGGAGAACATTGCAAGAGTAAGCAAAGTTATTCTGATAGAGAACTGAGATAGCAGTGTTCATTTTGCATGATCATTCTAACCTGGACATTGCAATAGCTCTGTACCAGATTCTAGAGGCCCTAGCCAAGCATCTAGTGCCAGCTCTCAAAACTCAAATAAACTGAAAGAGAAACCTGAGACTTTTTTGGGGTTTCCATATTTTTTATGCTTCTTTCATAGATTTCAAATTAACTTTTTGATGAAATCAAACTGAAAAAAAAAAAAGGCCAGGTGAAAAGTTCTACTTACACCTGGTTCATTTTTTTATTTATTTCTAGAAGACATTGTATTGGAAAGTCTGAAATTGTTCCTGCTGCATCTTTGAACAGATGAGAGTAAGTGTACCTCATTAATTCATAATAGGACTGGACAACCTCAGGCACTCAGGTGAACACAGTAAAACTAAATTTTATGCAGTGACTCATGAAGTGAGATAGAAATGTTATGTGTTAACCTGTTGTCAACTCTTCTTTCAAACTTTGTGATTTTACAATAATTTCTTCCTAATTTCAAGTGTCATTCTTATATTCCCTTTTTAGAGCTGTTTGCAGCCATCCATTTTACATGTGATCAGTATCTTTTCATCTTTCTCCCAAGCTCCACAACTCACAGTCAGTCATCTGAGTTCCTCTAAGCAGAACAGTTTCTCACAAAGCCACCAGGGACTTCTGTGCAATTTGTGAGGAGTTCATCCACATCATATTTGCTAGCTTTTAAGCATTTGAATTCATAGCCTAATTTTGCCTTTTTCTACGCATAGAGTTATTAATTTTCAGGGAAAAAAAAAAAGAAAAAATCAAATATACTTTTTATCTACTAACCTTTTTTTCATTATGTTTGGTGCTCTATTTTTATCTTCTTTGTGTTTCCTCATTGCTCCATATTTTATAGCACATCAGACACAATAATGGTTATATGCCTCATACCTGATTATTTCTATGCTCAAATTTGCTGGAACATTTGCTGGAAATTTTCCAAAATCACAAGGGCAACAAATAATCTTCATAAAACAGAACAGATGGCAGGCACCTTTGTCTTCATTATGGCATTGTTACTTTAGAAATCTACAGGTCCAGATGCTAAGAGAAGGATGAAGCTTTGTTCACTGAGACCAATATCTGCTGCTTTCACACTGTGTTAAAATTATGGTAAATATGTCATCTTTTTATGACCCAGTAATTTGGGTTTATATGTGCCTGTGTGCCTTTATTTTCCTACTTCATTTTAATAAGACAATTGCAGGCTTAAATGTAATCTCAGAATAGTAGCA
The DNA here is from genome assembly GCA_035041135.1 of Platyrinchus mystaceus. Classification (NCBI taxonomy): domain Eukaryota; kingdom Metazoa; phylum Chordata; class Aves; order Passeriformes; family Tyrannidae; genus Platyrinchus; species Platyrinchus mystaceus. Next base: position 75,519,833 of record JAWWLV010000121.1, on the reverse strand, counting down.
GTCAAAATATTCCTTCCTATTCATTCTGATCACTGCTGATGAACTGATATTGAGTTAATATCCATCAAGCTGCTGGGGTAAGTGATAAAAATTGAGCAAGAGTTCCTTATCGGAAAAGGTCTCAGTTCCCTCAAGGTGGGATAGATCCAACGGTGGAACTGAAAACGAAATGGAAGTTTACATGATTCCTAGGATCTACCTTCCATAGATATTTCTAAGAGTATATTCTTTACTTCAGAGTGCAGACAATTGCACCAAACAGTCTCTCTTCCTGTGAAAACTAGCATAGCTGAGTAACAACATACAAGCATCCCTCCAAAGTTACTATTTCTCTGTCTTTAAACTACAGGTTTCAAATACCGATTTACCATAGACTAACTTGGAAATTCAATGAAGTCATTTCTTGAACCTGCGTACTGTAGATAAACGGCTGTAGATAAACATAGCGGGGATGCAGATAAACAATTACGTGCTATGATGAAGAGCAGAGTCACAGTGTGTCTCAGGATGTAGAGTAATACAATGAGGTTAAGTCAATGCATTTTGAGAGCAGAGCAGGAAAAGTTGCTTAGTCTAGTTGATGCACAATGAAATCATATTCTTTGGAACGTTGTGCAACATTTGAATTTAGTTCAGACTATTCCTTTCTTTATTCGAATCACATTTCCTGCAAATGTTAACTCACATGAACCAATGCTTTGCACACAAAAAATGGATTGAAGAATATTACTTGGATTGTGACACCAAAACACTGAGAGCTAGGAAGTGTCAGCATCAAGGCTGTTTGTCAGCCTCAGCATATCCTCATTTGAATGTGCATATTAGATCTTTCATTACATGATCACACACTACTTTTCCCAAAGGATCTCTGGCTCACTCATCACAAAAGTTTGAAAGTTCTCGGAGACTGGTAGGATCAGCTACTCAAAAGGCACTGTTGTACTAAAAGAAAGCTGAAGGTTTTTTAGCCAACAGTATAAAACTGATACCAAAGAAATGTATTTTTTCTTTATAGAGATGGAGTGTGTGAATATGTAGGATTGGCATCAGAGTGTCTAAATACAGGTAAATATTTGACATGGAAGATGATTGGAAGTATCCTGCTCTCTTAAACAATTTTTAGAATATTTAAGTATTTAAATTTCAACAAACTTTAAAAGGAGCAAGCTGTTTGACTTCTATTAATGTTAATAGTAGGTGCCCAAATAACTTCTTCTGCAACACCACTAGTTTACCTCCTTATTGCATCTTATAATAGAGATTATAATGCATAGTTTGAAACAAATTATAAGACAACTCAGTTACACAGAAAAATTACAAATTAAGTAAATAACTTTAGCTGTATATAATTGCTAGTCAGTAGAGCAACTGGAGCAAAAAAAAAGTTATGTTAATTTCAGTGCCAAGAAGATAGCAACAGTAGGATAAGAATATTGTGTATGATCAGGTAGTTTCAGTATGTGGAGCATAGCTGGAAGATTATTAGGGACAGGAAACCACACTGCTCCCACTCAGCCCCCATCCACAATATTTTTTTCTGATTATGATTTATTGTCTTTTCTTATGAAGATTATTCACCATCTGGAAGAGTCTATAGATGACCAAAACAAGGAGACAGGAGACCAGACCTGAGGAAGAATTTCAAGTACTTTGCTCACTTAGTCCAGAAGTTGGATAAATCAAAAGCATTCAGTCCCGTCACCCAGGATTTTTGACAGTGTTCTGAATGCAAAAAACAAGGGAAGCAGTGGCCTAAAAGTCATCTTTCAAACTCATAAGGCCATGTTATTTATGATAGCCAGTGATAATACTTGATGTATTCAGGTAAAAGATTTTTTTTCAGTTCTTTGCCACTTTTTATCAATTAAACTGGATTTTTCTGTCAGATGTTTTGGTTCATACATGCTCAATTTCTATGAAAAACATTGAGTTAAACTATCAATATGACATGCCAGACCTGTGCAGACTGAAAAGGACTTTCCCCAAAGTTTTTTATCTCAGATTCTATAGGTCACTCTGACACTGGAGGCAAAGAGCACAAAGACTGTCTCTCTTGTGCGCAATGTTCTCCAGGCAAATATTCAAGATGAAGGCTGATCAGAATTAAAGAGAAAAAAAACAACCAAGATTAATCCACCTTCTATTATTATAGTAATTCCATAAAATGGAAATTTCTTGGCCATTTCTAAGCTATTAGATGCTATGTCATACAATAAAGCTCACTTCTATCTGGCTTTAACCTCCACCATAGACAGGCCTGGTAAAATTGATTCATGAGTGCCTGACCTAAAGTCTGACTACTTTGCCTGCTGTCTACAAAGCAAAGCTCCCAAATCAGAAAGTCAATTTTAAAGACACTGGCTTTTCTACCTAGAAAACCAGTGTGGTATGAATGCATGAATTAGATCTAAATGAAAGGAAGAAAAAAATCTTCAGAGGCAAGACAGTCATGTGGTAAGATTCATGTAAGTAATTTAAAAAATAAACCATACAAATCTCATTGGTTTGCCTGCATTTTCAGACTCTATTAAAGGGAAACATGGAAACCTTTTCACTGTGTGTTACTCCATTACTTATTTTATGTCCAGTGATGGAGCTATTTCAGGCTTTGAGAAATATCTGTTATGCTCTAAGTCGAAATAGCTGGGCGATCTTTGCTTTGTGCAATTCATAAGTGCTTAATCTGCAAGAAAACAGTTTTATTTCTGTCTTTCCAGTCTCATTCTAAGATTTCTTATGTATGTGTGTTTAAATAAGTCCCAAGTTTTATGTATTGCTACCTGACCTGTTCATTTGGCTTTATTTTGCCTATAAAAATTTTTACCTGCTTTACTTATTCTGTGGTTTTTTGTCAAAAGCAGCATAACTGGCTTCAGTTTTATGTTGATATATTGCTAAATAAGTGTGGGTTTGAACTACTACTTTAATCATGCAAGATAGGACAAACTAAGTACTTAGCAAAAACAACTACAGAACCAAATTGTTGAAACAGAAAACACGTTTGACCTAGGTACCTTATGTTTTTGTTGTTTGAAGTCTGAACAGCTAAGCTTTGATCCTGCAAAGGCATGCTCAGAGGCTTGGCTTAGCTCCCTAAAATCAATGGGGCTCTTTGCAATGCAAAAGAGCAAGCAGGTGCATACACCTTTCTAGAACTATAGCCTAAATGTGCCTAGAATCTAAAGTTCTGGTGAAAGCCCAGAGCCTCACTGTTTAACAGTTTTTAGAGAAAGCAGTGGAAATTACATTAATCTGAACTCCAAGTTTTTCTCAACTCATTTGATTTGCCAAAGATAAAAAAAAAAAAGGACAAGTTTGTAGAAAAAGATGGAATATGGTATTTAAGAGACAATTGCCCTTCATGATGTGCTTCCACACAAGAATTGCTCACCACAACACCATTTACTCCTGTGGGCTTTGAACCACTGAGAAAAAATTAACAGCTCTGCTTTCAAGAAAAGGAGCTTTATATAGTGTAAAGAACTTCAGTGAAAATAAGGCAGTGATTGTCACAGGGTTGATTCTGATCATGCTTAGTCTCTGTAGTTATCTGTTTCCATCTGATTAATTCTCAGCAGCTTAAAGGTAGCAAATAGGAAGAGTTTAGTAGACAAGCCAAATGGTTTTCTCACTCAGGTCTGTGGGAAAATACATACTGGTGCTAGAGAAATTAGACTTTGGGGTTTGTTTTGGTTTTTAACTTTCTCTTAACTTCTGGTCAAAGTGCAAAGGGATAATCTTGGTTTATGAAGATAATGAGACTCGAGTGGTGTGATTACAAAAATGTCCAAACCAGAACTTCATGCATTTGTGGGACACTTTAGATGATTAATTTTCAGCTTAAAAGTGTATCATGAATACTGGTGAGTTTAAATCTATGAAGAGATTATCTATGTACTAACAGGATTTTTTTTTAAATGTGTTTCATGCTTTTATTTAAAACTAAGCATTCCACCGCAGAAAGACTTGATGAAGACAGAGAAACGCTGTTTATAGGTGGAATTGCAAACCCGAATCATAGAGATCTTTACTGTTAGTTCTTGTAAATGATGTCTTCATCATTTTGCAACTTTAAAATCTTTAAAATCAATATTTTAACTTAAATGTTAAGAGGTTTATGCATTTATTTTATTTCCCTCAATATTCCTTTTCCCATCATTTGCTGTCAGATTATAATGAAAAACCAAGGTAATTCTTTCCCCAGAACATTAAGGAACACTTTGATGGTTTGGTTTTTTTATTTATGGAAAATGTCTCTTACTCATTCCATTCATGTATTTGTATTTAGACTTCTCTGTAAGGCAATCATGCATTTTTTGGTAGTGCAAAAGTTTCAGGTAGGACAGTTGCACAGGTTCTTTTTCAGTTTTCATAGTGTTTGAATATTCTAATTCCTGTGTGTACATGCAGAAAAAAATACCATTTTTGCAATGCAGGTATTTTGACTGGATAAGTGTTCAAGTCTCCACTAGCTATATCATTCATATCACTCCTATGTGAAGGACAGACTAGCAAAAGGACAAACATGAGCTAGAACTGCCCATTTGCAATATTAAGAACATTTCACTTCAGAGAAAAATTCCATACAAGTGGATTTAAGCATTTTATAATTCTCAGGAAGAGAAGTCTTCTGCATATAAAATCTACACTACATCACTTAATCTTCTTAGGTTGATGAGAGGGAAATGCAGCAAAAAGTCACATATCTTGTGCTAGTTTTAATACTGCCAACTCATGTGTGTCAGTTTTAAGGAATAATAACTGGAAAGAGTGAGCAGGGAATAGCTGTGAGGAATATAGTTTGCCCTAATACATACAGATGAAAATTCTGGGGCCAACACAGGTCAGGCTTGTACTGTGTAGCATGGCAGAAATATAGCAGAAGTATAAAGTTGCTATATATTCCCAAGACAACAGTTCTCAAATTCTAAAATAATATTTTCCATAAATCTCAGCCTGTCTTCACTGTCTGTGTAGAGTATTCTTTCTCTCTGAGCTCCTGTAGCCTTGGACAGTTGCCAGCCTGCTAGTAAATAACCTGATCATGCAATCCTTATTCAAACAATCTGTTGTTGATTTTATTAAGCCTGTTCTGTTATCTATCATATTTACCTACATGTAGCTACAGTGTCTTCAAAGGACACAGGATACAGACGTATAATGTGAGGACAATATTCCTATAAGTCTCGATTTGGGAATTGATCGTGAACTTTTCAATCAAACAGAGCTTTCAGAAGAAAATCACTTTTTTTTTTAATATATTATATAGCCAAGCTCCTATGATCTTGTCCTACGTTACAGCTATCTAAGCTAAGGTTCACTTTTTTTTTTTTTTAGACTGAGACACCAAAAATTTTAGTACACATATGTAGATGTGACGAGTGATATGCAAGTGTCTGAGTTTTGCCTTTTGCAAACCAGAAATGGGGCACTTGAATCCAAATGGTTTCAGAACAATAATCTCTAAATAACTGCACAAAGATGACTATTGACTTAAAATTATTCCTGTGAAATATTTTTTCATGTGCTTGACCTTCACATGTGAGTAACAGTTGGTAGAATTACCAACACGCATTCATATAAATGATTTTTACATTTCCTTTAGAAAGTTAGGAATACTATAAGGAATACTAACACCTTTACAGTATTTTGAACTGTGGAGAAACACAAATTCTAGCTATTAAATTATTCCAAATGTTTGGCCTGTATCGAAAATTATATTAAAATCTATTTTGTGTCTTTAAGTAGGTTAATTAAGAAAGTATAGTTAAACTGCCTTTTTAGTGAGCTGAATAGATTTATATCATAACTAGTTAGATAAAGCACCTAAAAGAAAGAGCATATAAAATTATATCAGTTAAGAAAAGTAGCAAAAAGATCACTACTAGGGAAAAAAAATCAACACCACTGGGATCAGAATAAATCGGAACAATGGAAAAGAGACAGAAAACTGACAAAAATAAAAAGTCAAGTTAAGATTACCCATGGATAACAAACGCAAAAAAAAAAAAAAAGTTAGTCATGCGGAATGCCATTTCATCTAGAAAGATAAAGGAAGTTATCTGATCTTTTAAAAGTAACAGAGAAGAACACAAGGTGGAAATGGCTTTCTCAATTCTTTTGATGGGCAAAGTGGATTGACTGCCAATCAGCTTAACAATGCAGGAAGAGAAATTACATGAGATTGAAGCAGCAGATTTGTTTTATAAAAGGACTGGATATTCACTTTGATCATTTTTTTTAATGATTTAACTTTATATATGAGCTGAAATTATAGTCAGCAAAAGAAGACAAAATGTTATATAGCTGTGAAACACTCTAGTTCTTAATAAAGACTATTGTGTGGTGTATTGTACCTTTTTTGAATAGAGCACTAGTAAATTTTAATCTATATTTCAATTATATTTAGATGCTTACTAGAATTTACAGAGGTGCTTATTGGTATTTTTGTGAATATATGAACCAAGAAAAAAATTATTAACAACCAACACTTTAATGTAGGAGAGCTTTCATGTCTCAAGAGTCTAGTTCCATTTTAGAGAGCATCATGCAGCCTGATTCCCATCAAAAGGATTTACATAGTGTCAAAGTCAATAACAAACTGCCTTGGATGAAACTGAAGAAAGTTAAAAAAGGCTTATAAGACTTGTAAAGTTCTTTCCTCAAGAAAAGAGGGCTCTCCCAGCAGATCAGAGGCAGCTAGGGACCTTGTCACTTGGAGCCAAAGTTGCCATGCTAGTTGTATACTTGAGTTAGCAGGTAAGGGAGAAAAGACTATACCAACCCAGAAAAGTGCTATTGAAAATCCCAGTTCTGTTACTGAGCCTCGTATGTGGTACTTTGTGTACATGGCCATCCAAATACTTTGTTTGTTAAGGTCATGAGTAGTCCTGCTTAGTTTCAGTGTGAACATTCAGAAGGTTCAAATGGAAAATATAATAATTTCCGAGTCGAAGTTCAAGGTAGAATCCGAGCTTCCCAGGTGGCTGCTTCTGTTTCGAAGATGAGTGTTTTAAGGCAGCATAACTATTCTGCCTTTATGCCTCCTCAACACAGGGAGAATTTACTTCTCATCTTTTCAATTATCTCCAGGTCAAACAATATATTTACTGAGTACCTACAATTGAGCATATTGACTCTAGAACACTCTTTGTCAGGTGAATGTTGTAAAAACAAATCTCTGCTCCCAAGATATGCAGGACATGAGCCTTTCCAGCTTTGGTTTCAAACTGCCTCCATGTCTTTCATGCTTTTGCCTGACAAGTTGAAACAGGGATAAAAATAGAAGTTATCTCACCAATGTCTTTCCACAATGAGTTAGTGCTTGTTGGCTTGGCTGCTCTTCACTGAGACTACTTACTACTACTTGAATTGATGATATTAAAGGTCTTTTCCAAACTTAACAACTCTAATTGAGTGCTCTACTCTACAGTCATGAATCCTTTGCACCATAGGAAGAAAATGTCAGTTAACACCTTACTTGGTAGCCAAGTTTAGGACCTGGGTTTCAGGGCCTTTAATCTAGTTTCAGAGACATGACTACCTACCACCTGAAGATGCCTAATCATAAGAGAAATGGAGTCGTAGATTCACCCTGCTGTAGACTGGTTTAAGCCTGAAAGTGTTTCACCTGCTGACAGGTGCAAATCCCTCTCGTACATATCTAGATGTCCCATTCATTCAAGGGAACAGGGACACCTGACTCCAAGTGCTTCACTTCTCAGTAGCACAGTGCGTTCCTCACTGCAAACATTACACTTGGCTCCAAGTGTGTGAGTTTTAGGCATTGCAGCATTAAACTGTAATTACCTGAACCCTTTTCTAGTTCTTAAGACAAGTGGCACCGTGCACTGTATTCTCTCATTCTCCAGTTTCCTCTCTTTAGAAAAAAAAAATTACAAAAATTGCTATTAGAGTTGGATCATAATTGATCTACTGTGGAAAGAAAAAGCATAATTCTACTGAGAAAAGGCAGAAAAAAAGAAGCCACTCTGCTGCCTGCAGATGATGATGTGTAGAAGATGTATATGACTTCAGAGCAGAAGAAATTACTCTTAACTCCTATGCCGGATTTATTTCAGAAAGTGGTTAAGATGATTTCACCTCGGAGATTAATGTTAAAAGTGAAGTGAGTTGTTGCAGGGTGGAAAGCTGATTTGTGAAATGTAATATGGGATGGAAACTTTCAGTTTAGGTAAGAGTTATAGTATGCTAGAGTTGTGCTAGGGCTATTTTGCATTTAGATAATATATTTGTGATTTGATGGAGAAAAATGATGGGAAAATGGGTAAGGAAATTATTTAATTCAGGAGCAATGCAATTATTAAGACATAATTCATAGAAGCAGCAAACCTGTAATTGGCTATGTGTGACTGTTGGCTTCTACTTGTGAAGTATAAATGCATTTTATAAAGCTCCCTCCTCATCTCTGCTTTAAGAGTATATATCGTGTAGAAAAGATCTCTTCATTAAAAGGGTCAAGGAGACAACAGCTTCATTGTGGTGGCCACATTAAAAAAGGGGAAAGAAAAGACAATGCTGGCCTCCATGGCAGCCCAGACAGTATCCACTCAAGTTCTAACACCTCAGGCTATATGCAAAGTTAGTTGTCTACTCAGAAAGATAATAAATAATGCAACTAAATTTAAAGACTTCAGATCATTCAGGGTTTTCATCAAGCACAGAGCACATACAAATCAGTCTGGAGAGACTAAAGACCGTGCTGGGAAACATTTGCTATATAGAAAAATCATAAACTACACTGGAAAGAAAAGGAATAAATTGAGGAGCAGCAGTAAGAACATTGACCTAGTGTGTGAACACAGGAATACTCTCTGTTTTTCTTACCCAGATGATCCATCCCTTTTCACCATCAGACTGGATGGCCATGAGGGAGTACTTGCAGATTGTTCAGGCAATCCAAATAGTATACAAACCAGTGACCCTTAGCTTGCAAGAGAAAATTTTAAGTTCCTCCCTTTCCATTGCCCTTGTTGCCATGATAAGGCAATGTTGTTTTCCTGTGTTTTCCTGCTATTGCTGCTAAAGCCCTCATCTGCTCTCATCTGGCTTTTTAACCAGGCTTCTCACTGCACTACTCTGTTCGTATAAAATACAGCTGCCAAAATAGCCATATCAGCTGTTATGACAGGCTTGCCTTTGCTCTGAAGCTCTATTTTCTTGCCCTGTTTCCTTGTGCATCAGAGTCAGCCTTTATGTTTTTGCCATTGCAATCACCTTGGAACATGTCCATCTTTATTCACTTAGCTGCTGTGGTTGCAAACACCTTTCAAGTTCCCTCTAGGTAAGCCCTTTGAGCTACAGTAGGTTCCTCAAGTTGATCTTCCCAATAACAGCTAAGGAAAGAAAACTAAAAAAAAGACTAAAAAGAGAAAGTTACCAAAAGAGAGTACTCTGATATAAATTCACCAGCAAATAGGATGGCCGATACAGATCTATTTACAGCTTTCAAAAACAATTGAGACATGCATACTTAAATGCATGATCTTACTTCTGTTATTTTTGTCTTATCATTCTTATTTTTTCTGCCATCATTTATTGTATTTTGGCTCAGGAAAAATTCTTCTTGTGGCAAATTTTCCCCCTCCAAGGGAATGTTCATATATAATGCAAATACAATTTAATTTTTGCTCTAATAGAGTACCCCAGGAACTTGAGAAAAGATATGTTATTACTATAATATTTTAGAAACTATAACTAAATGGTACATGAGCCAGTTAAAGTATATCTTTATAATGGAGTAGGTTCTGTAGAGATATAGTTTTGGAGTATATTAAAGAAGTTTGAGCTACCTGATGACCCAAATCAACTCAGTTACATGGTAGGTTCTGTCCATCATTTATTACATAAGCAAGACATCACTCCTAACACAAAAGTGCAGGGCAACTTCCACTGAATAATAAATAAATATAAATAATAATGAAATATATTGTATACAAAAAAAAGTATTTCAGATTTCCAATCTGAGCAAAAGTGATAATTTTTCTGGTGCAAACTTCCATTTGCAGTCTTAACCTTACTATTTTTCACATGGGTTCTATAGTACAGCCACCATTCACATGCATTTAAGTATTTGTCATATAATGTAATGCATTCTAACATTGCCTTTCTATACATATTAGCTAATGTTTAAAAAAAAAAAAAAGTCTTCAAAACAACAGCAGAAAAACATCTTAAGAGCCCAGTCTGAAATCCCAGTTTTGCAGATGCAAGAACCTTACCTTTAATTATTCCATTTACGATCTATAGGAGAATCGAGCTTGCTAACTTGGTCCCCAAGCTCATGTTTGCAGGAGGAAATTCAAAACCACCTGAACAAATGCATATGTTAAGCAACCTGACCTTGACTCTGTACTCCATACTTTATGCTAGTGATGTCTTTGTAAACTGTTGTTCCAGCTGAGCTAATGAGCACAATTCCTAGACAAGATCAGACTGAGAGCCCAGGAGAACGCAGGTGACTCAGAGCTAATGTGATATCAGATGGAGCAAAAAAAACCAAAGACACACACTCACTTTTGATTTCCCTGAGGGGTTAAACTGAAACACTGAAAGAAAAGTCTCTTGGAAGAGAGTGAGTGGAAAAAAATGTTGCTGGTAAGTATAGAGAGTTAAGAGGGTTTGTGCTGCTACCCATTTGCAATATTTTCTGTAAGAAAATGCTGAGTATCCAGAACAGTATCTCATTGTAGCAAGTGGCTGCTAATTCCATTTTAAGTTAATATGTATTCCTGCAGTACAATTTTGGCCTTATAAGCACATATCTAATGAATGCTCTAAGCCAAGTGTTCGTCAGCTACTTGAATATAAAGGTGTGCAGCAAGGTTTTTATCTCCTGTAGCTGCACTCCAAAGCCTGCTGTGTATTTGGCACAGGCCTGACTGTATCCTTAGTAGACCAGACAGTTTTCATACAGGGTACAATACTTAGTTGAAATCCTTGCCCTACACGCCAGCAAACTGGGAATATTCAAAAGGCTTTGACCTCAGTTTTGAAGCATACTGGCATACTCCAGGTAAAATAAGAGGCTAATCAAGAGTCATTTTAAGTGGCCAGTCTTCACGAATGAAGATCTGGGAAAGGTGTTTTTTTTTTTTACCTTTCAAGCCCGCGCAATGGATTTTTTTTAGATGAGACACAGCCTGCGCTGAACTGAGCCCACCCTTTAAACCTAAGGTTCATCTGCCGGGCCAAGCAGGCTTGGACAA
>JAWWLV010000121.1:75470376-75503504 GCA_035041135.1 Platyrinchus mystaceus | reverse complement strand
GGTGGATTCTCCATCCCTGGAGGTATTTAAGAAGAGACTGGATGTGGCACTTAGTGCCATAGTCTAGTAACTGTGGTAGTAGTGGATCAAGGGTTGGAGTTGATGATCTCAGAGGTCCTTTCCAACCCATCTGATTCTATGAATCTATGATTCTAAGTCAACATGAAAAGAGAGGAAAGATATCTATTTGACATGCAACCGAAAACATTAATATATGGTGTCACAAGTTGTGGTTAAAATGTGTTTTGTTTCAAGTTTTAAAACATATATTTAACCCTTCTGCAGTCTATCACATGAAGCTGCTGTATTCTAGGATGCACCACAGATGGAAGACTTTCTCTCCACAACCACAATGTTCAGGTGAGGTTCACTTTCTGCCACTGTAGTCAAGTATTTTTCTCACCTATGATGCACAGAAACCTTAATTTCTGCATTCCTCCTTATAGCTTAGTTGTTAGGTTTCTTTCCTAGAAGATAGTTAACCAAATCAGACACAGATGTTATTTGGATTTGATTATCCTATTCTCCAGAACAGCATTATAGACAACTGCTTCTTACATCCCTGCCAAACCAGAAAGGACTGACCTTTTTTCGTCCACTTGACTCCAAAAGAGGATTAATAACTCTACATCCCCCAAAAAAATAAGAAATAAACATCTACTCTCCCTCCCAGACAGTTACTTTATGAATTACTTACTGAGAGTTGTCTCACTGCTTTAATGTGAAAGTAGATTATGCAACCAGCTTAGAAAAGAAGCCTGACTTTTAGAATATTGAAGTCCCAATTAAAATGCCTAGGTTAGTTTCGAAAATAGTGATGGATTTCTAATGCATGTGGATGGCAGGTGCTTTTACAAAGTGTGACTTTAGTCCTTCCACAAATAGTACACTAATGAATTTCACTGAACTTACTGTTTTAACTTGCAGAATTCTGCAACATATAACAATAGCCTAAATTATACCTGTTTTCAAAACCATTAGAATGTATTAAATCAATGTGGCCCTCACTATGAGACTCAATTTGTAAGAGTTAATAGGGTTTTTTCTGTTTAAAGGAGTTTCGTTAAGATTCATTATATTTATTTAATTTCTAGTCTAAAATTAAGTGATTTGTTTATACTTCGTGTAAAACGGTTATAAATACTATGTAAGAAGCTTTCAAAATGTACTTTTATTTATAAGTCTTTGCAGAGAGAAATGGAAACCCTTGCTGACCCTTAATATTTAATCTTCTCATTGTAACAACTTTTTTTCTTAGCTCTTATTTTTAGCTCCCACAGAGAAAGAATTCTTAAAGAAAATAGAAATAAAGGTCTTTGTTCATCCTTATTATCATTACAACTAAGTTTATAAAACAATACTGTGAGTTTACTAAAAGCATATTCTTACAGATTTTCAATGGACAATTTCAAAGTTAAGATACAGAAAAAATAATTACACATGATCATTGCTGTAATACATATGTCATTAAAAAGATAGCTCTGAATTTGAAATCATGTCTTGAGGACATAACTTGAAGTAGCTGAGAGAAGAAAATTAAAGAAGGAAGTTGGGGTAACTTTTGTCTTAGAGACAGTGAAGTCCTTCACAACCAAAAACTTTATAAAACTTCTCAAAATCTTTCTTTGTTAATGAATTTTAATAGCAATGTGCCACAGTGGCATAAATACACCAATAACATGCAGTAAGAAGGTAATATGGGACAAATCTCCATAAGTACAATTTTTCTTTTTTCTAATGATTAGCTGCTGCAATCTACTTATTCTTATTGGTTTCTTTGGATTTAGATCCATGCCAGCTAAAAAAGCATTTGAAACATCTCTGAAAGTAATGAACACAGGAACAGAGACTGTTAATACTTTCTACTCCTTTATTTCAGAAAATGGAATGGAAAGGTTGGACCATTTTCCTTTGAAGAATATGTCTCTGCTTTACATTTGGTATTTTATAGCATATTGATTGACTTTTTGACAAGTGCCTAAATATGCAGTATACAAAGGGAGAGAAATTGTAAAAGTAGTATCTGTACTGTATATCAGCCCAGGGTGCGCTCAGCTAGTCTGATTTTCCTCTGTACCAATCAGTTCCATCTATCATATCTATTATATGATATCTTCATATCATCTTGAGACTAAGAACTGCTTTTTCCAGGTACTGAAGTCATACTGGAATAGAAATTGTGTTTTGCCAACCTAAAAACTTGATGTCAATAAAAGAAAGTGAGCAAAGCATTTACACACAAGTGCTATGCAGTGTATATGCATCTGTATGTGCCTTCTGTGAGAAAAGTGATTGCCCTTTTGTGTAAAGTGATAGGAGGGCTAAGGAACTATGATTTATAAGGACTGTCATAAATGTCTATGCTGTATAAGATCTATACTGTGTAATGACTCTGGCCATGTTCAAGAAGTGAGCCAGCTCTGCTCTGCATCAGTGCAGTCAGCACTCCCATGCTGAAAGGTTGTGTGTATTACCTCAAGTAGATTACATCTTATGGTCACAGGATATCTGAACAAAACTGGTGTACTTTGATCTTATTTGGAATGCAAACATGTTCAGGTTATAATCCCGTGATATGGGCCTAACAGAGATGCAAATCAGAGTTTCTTCTGCAATCAGAACAACCTACTTTATTCACTTGACATGACATTGAGATTAGGAAGAAATTTGATAGATCGCTTTTTGATTTTTGGTTTTCCAGTCTGCTGAATTTCATCTACACTGATTTGCAAGCCCAAAGCTGCCACAGATCCCAATTACTCACTTAACGGAGGATTCAGTCAGTACAAGGGAAACAGTCTTAGTTACATGATAATTTCTGTACATACCTTCAGAATGCTTTACAAAGAAGGCAGATCTCTTTAACTTCATTTTATGTTTGAGGAAAATAAATCAGGCATAAGATCTGACTTGCCAACGTCCCCATCACCTGTCCCACCATTCAAGCAAACCATGTACAATGTTGTCAGCTCTCCAACTTCTAATAGGTTGCCCATTTCTAATCTCTGTCAAAATGCTATCATAGCTTCTCTTTTATGGTAGTCTAAAGTATACCTGCATATGTAAAGAAGTTAAATGATATTTTGAGAGTGTAAATGTGTTTACATTGAAATAAACCTCTCCCTTTTGGTATAGAGGGAGATTTCATTCATGTAAGATAAATCTTTCCTTCATAGCAAAATTTAATACCAGTTCAGTCATTATGCTTTCCACAGTTTCTGGGGAAAAAAAATAAAAAAAGGCTTGTTTGTAGGCTGTAGATCTGTCTGACTATACCAGCATTCTCAAACCTATGCTCTAACAGTCAACAATTTCTTGAGAGCAATGTTAAAAACAGATACCTTGATTAAGTAGTAAGATTGACAATCTGAGGAAAAATCTGTGGAAGGGACTAGAACGTGAATGTGGATACATGTGCATTTGGGACGACTTGCTGCAGATCAGTGTCCTATTCAGCACAGACAGTTCTAATGGTTGAGGATGAGGTTTTTGCCCAAAACCAGATCCTAGATTCGAGAGCTCTGTAAGTGTGACGATTTTTTTTTCTTAACAGAATAAGAAAAGAGACACTTTTAACTGATTTTTTTTTTATATATTTCAGTATATCTTTCCCCAGCAGAATAGAAGTTCCATATATTTTTGCAGTTTCACAAAATAAACCCGTTCTTTGTATTTCTTACATTTTAGGATTGAGGACAGTGGTTTTAGTGCTAGCAAGCACTAGTCATTGCTTTTATCAAATGTGAAGACAGCAACGTGTACACAATTCTCAGGAAAGACAAGCCTTAGCAGGAGTCTTTGTTTTACCAGTGTTGTCATTGCTAGAGAAATAAGGGGGTGGAACTCTCCACTACTAAAGTTCATG
The DNA here is from genome assembly GCA_035041135.1 of Platyrinchus mystaceus. Taxonomy (NCBI): domain Eukaryota; kingdom Metazoa; phylum Chordata; class Aves; order Passeriformes; family Tyrannidae; genus Platyrinchus; species Platyrinchus mystaceus. The sequence goes on along the minus strand of JAWWLV010000121.1, from coordinate 75,499,639 downwards.
GATCATTTTAGGAGAAAAATAAAAATATCCAAAAACTGTGCAGAAGATACTTAAACGCATATGCTAACTAACATAGCCCTAACACACAGTAAAACAGGACAGGAACGTTTAATCCATGGCAAATTTCTCTAAATTATAGCAGTTATTCTGTGACAGTAATAGAGCTAGAGCTGCTCAGACCATATCCATATCATCTGTGATGAGTTCCTAAACAGAGAGAATATCACCCAAACATTTTCCTCCTCTTGGCCCATTCAATAGCTAAACCAGTTCATGATGAAGCATTGCAGCCTAGTGTATCCAACACAATTTTGCTCCAGACACTCCAGTCTGCAGTCATGGTTCAGATCCATGTGTCATCAAAAAAAAAAGAGAAAAGGAAAAAGGAAAAAAACAAACTTAAAAAAAGCATTTGTTTGACGCTGCTTCAGACCTTCCACTTTAAAAGTCCTCTGCTTTGAGAGAACAAGCCTTGAGTTATTTATATTGTATTGGAAGTATCCCGAAGTATTGAAACTCGGGAACTGTTTTCCTACAGTCTCATAATAGGATTTCTTGTAATCTATATTTTTTTTCAATCTTAATTTTTGGGGTACAACACATTAGTTTTTCAAGCTTTGCACTACAGCTGTGATTCCTAGACTTGTATCTCCTTGGTAAAATGGAAGCTCTGTGCATTCACAGTGCTGCAGAACCCAGGAACCTCAGGCTTCCTGGATTTAGGTTTCCCATGAAATTGAATAAAAAACAGTGGTGAAAACATTTCTAATAAGTTTATAGTGTGGATTTTTTTTTTTAATTCAAATGCATCTATGCAAGCATAAAGGGAAGATACTAACAGACATAAACTATATTGTTTTGCTATTTATTTACCTTCAATGTTATGGGGCTTTAGGGCTGAGGTGCACCGAAGTCTGGCAATTCTCATCCATATTTAACTCATTAGCTATCTAAGCCAGAGCAGTTCACAGCCTATGTGTACTCTTCTGCCATTTTTAGCTATTCAGATCTATGTTCTACAGTGTGGTTGGGAAGTTGAACAAGCTAGGATTATTTAGAGATGTTGTTCTGCTGCTTGATTGCAATAATCCTACTTCCCTCATCAGTGACATTTTGATTGGAAATCTGCAGTGAGAGTCACAAAGGACAATGTTGGTGTAATTAGGATGCTAAAATGACAGTGGCAGAATGTTGGTTGAGCTGTGGGAATGACACTCAAATACTGGGTTTCATACTCTGTATTTACAATGGAAATACACCTTCAGACTTATGCTGTGTGATAGCAAACATCTGCCACTGTTATAACTGACAAAGCAGGGCTTATTATTCAGGCAGTAACAACAGCTTTCAAAGCTGCCAAGCAAAAGGCAAAGTTTTGATGACTGGGGACCAGGAAAGCCCACATTTTTTGACATCTGCCTGTATCTTTTTGCCCTTAGAAAAAAATCCTGTTATCCTTTCCCAAGCCTCTGTTTGGAATTATTCTGTTTAGGAGACTTTGGTGGAAAAGTAAAAGAGAGAGAGCTAAGAATTACCTTTACTGTATCATTTATTTATTAAGCTTCCCTTGCTTTGATTTATCTAAGTGATTTTTCTCCTTGGCAGTGACAGAAAGAATTAATTTAATGTGTTTCAGTGAGTTTGATAATAGTTATTTTTTATATTATTCTGTGGCTTTGTTTATTATGCTGCTTTTTATGGCATCATAGCTTGACCAGTTTGGAATATAGATATCTTGATAGCTTAGTGGTCATATTTACACTGTGGCCAACCATTAGGGAAGTTTGAGAACAGTGATTTTCAATTATATAAACATATTAGAAGTTTACAAATACATATATATATATTTATATATATGTATAATATGAACATATTGAAAGTGATATCCAGTGTGGAGCCCCACTAAACGTAAGAACAGGACCTGTGCCAGCTAGATGTCAGGCCAGAGCAGGGCTCCACATCAGGCATACTGAGGAATGTGGAAAAGCAGCTTGATGGTTCAGAACAGCATCGTTTGGTGGCACTGCTGACACCTGCAGCCAGAGTCTTCCAGGTGATGTGAGAAGCAGGACAGAGAGGGAACTGGGGTTGGGAGCAGACAGAGCTGAACACAGTCAGAAGGATATAATGCCTTTTATTTCAAATTAGGGTACTTGCACAGTACTCTACACAAAGCCTACAATCATAGGTCCAGAAAGTGTATGCAAAATACCAGAGTTATAACCAAATTTATGGGATTTTAGTTCATGCTCGTTAACTGGATAACAATTACACCTGAAAGTGTCAGTGATCTAGATCCTGCAGTCATTTTTAATTTGGAGTGTCTGATGCTGGAGGAATGAGGACTAACTCTAATAATGAATAATAAGCAGAGAGAGACTGGTATGAAATGCATGTAAGACTAAGAAAGAAGTCTACAGAAAATGGTAGAGATGTAATGGGTACTGCACCATGTCTACATGAAAGTAAATGTAGCACCATGATTGAATACACTTGTAGGCATGGAAGTTAATTCTGCATAGTAAATAATATAGTAAAGCCATGACTATTTCAATTCTGATTTGATAATACAGAATAAATAGCACAGTAGGGGATATCTTTATAGTATGTCTTTAACAGAAAATTAACTATCAAGAAACTGCCTCTATTGTGACACCTTTACTCTGTATGAGTCTGGAGATCCTGTCTCTCCTGCACTCTCTTGAAGTCTTTAGGCTTCCAATTATTTAGCATTACTTGTCTGACTGTTGACAATCTTTCCCCTCTCTCAGAGGAACAGTACTCAGAGAAAAAAGATGCACTGCTTCCAAGTCCTTTTCTCCCTGTCTTCTCCCAGGTCTTTATTCCTTGTACATAATAGTTGTTGGTGGATTAACATGCTGTGCCCTATCAAGAACACTCAAAATTCTGTTGATATGCCTTAAAAGAGGCAAATGAACAGAAAACAGCAAACTCTAAATGATGACAAAGGATAGGAAAAAGCGATATTTGTAGTGTTATTTGGATAGTTCAGTAAGTTTTTGGGATGTTGCTGGAGCGAACAGATTTCCCTAATTGTTGTTAATTCTGAGAAATGGAAAGGGTGTAACATTGCCCCAAAACGAAAAGAAGTAAAGATGAAAACAGGGTCAGAAGAATGAAGAAAAAGGAACAGTAGAAGTAGAAGGGAAAAAAAGAAGAAAGGGACAGTTAAGAGGGCGGGTCAAGGCTGTTAGTAGGAACCACGACGCCTGAGGCTGTGACCATGAGGAGACTGAGAAGCATCGTACATGGGCAAGCACATTAAGGCAGGTGCTTCGAGGTACCCTTACCTGGGAAGCATTTTACTCCTCTGGGTGCTTGCTGCTAGAGTAACAGTTGCTGGATTGTCTCCTGATAGAACTACTTATTACTCAGGCTATGTCTGTATCAAGGTGAGATTCATTTCTTCCACCCTTGCTCTCCTTTAGAAGGGAGTTCAGTTGTACAGCTTACGAGAAACTTGTGATGCCTCTGTCCTGACAGCTTGTGTATACCTCTTCTCCAAGTCTGAAATCTTCCAGGCATTTAGGAAATCAAAAAAAATGATAGATGGAATGATTTCTTATCCTCTGCAAAATTTTTAATGTTGCAAATATTCTCTTTCCGGTCAGGGCAAAATTGAAGTCTTTCAAACCATTCACTCTCTAATGAGGTCCACTGACATTAAAGCAGCTATGGGCTTTCCTGAAAATTCGTTTAAAATCTGACAAAAATACCTCCCTGAGAAAATGTTAACCCCAAATTTCTCAGGGTAGATTTTTGGTTTGACAAACTGATAATGGACAGAAAAATTAAACTTTTTTGATGAAGTCTCTTTGAACTTTCATAGACCAAAATATAGTTTTATGCACAATGCATCAGAATTCAAAATCGTTTGAGAATCAGTTTATGAAGAGAGAATAGGAAATGGACACCTAATTCATCTTGTCCAATGAAAACAAGAAAGTAATTTCCACCATAGTTTATAGCTACTGTCCAGTTTGTTCTGAGTTCTGCTAGCAGAGAACAACAGGTTATACACTGCAGGATTTTGTAGAAGAAATTTTTAAAAATTGGTCTGCATTTCAAACAATTATAGCTGTGGGAAGTTTTTTTTTTTCTTAAATTTTTCAAATCAAGCTATTCCAAAGCTAAATTCCGTGCCACATTTGCCTACACACTATCCCTTTTCTGTAATTTCCCATAGATGTAGCAGTTAAATAAAACAGTGATGTAAAATCCCAATGGAAAAATATATCTAGCTAGAGTAATCATATTATCAACACATCAGCTCTGCAAAACTCTGTCTTGCTTCCTTGCACAAAATGACAATTTAAAGTGTATTTCCAGAAGTCTCCTGGGAGATTATCGTATTTTATTCTCTACTTAGGAAAAAAAAAAAGTCTTAGAGAACCTATTAGAAGTCTCCTAGTGAAATACTTACAGTTCAGTTCAGCATTATATGCTAGTTTCAGAGAAGCTGAAATGTAATTTATTTCATTTTACTTTCATCAGCAAGTAAAGGTCATCCATCCAAAACCAGCTTCTCTGGATGCACACATTTCATTTGTTATCATTTTAAGTAACACAGAGTGCAGTCAAATTCCAATATCTGTCAATCTCACACAAGTTCTGTTAAATAATCTTTTTCTATTTAACTGCTTATACCATGAACATTGAATAAATGTTTGCTTGGCATTCAAAAAAACAGCTTAAAGCAGAAAGACTGTTTTTAAAATGTAAGGAATTTTCTGTTTAATGATTAACTGAAAACAATATTTTCCAGTTAATATTAAATTATTTGGAATCTATAAATCTTCTGCACATGTAGCTACACCTCTAAACATCCAATGTAACTCAATATTTAAAAATACTCCTCTGATAGTCAAACATAGTCTTTTTCCTCATCTGTTGTAACAATTACTAATAACAGGTTTCATTGGGAGCTCACTAGGAAATACAAACAAGCACAGAAATAATTTGCAGATACACTAACTATGCTAATTAGGCTTACAGCTAATATGTCATGTCAGGTTATTTCTGTTTCTTTTGGAAAAATACCAGGTCTTGGCATGGCTAGTTATTCTTGAGACTTTGTTACTGTGGTTGTTGTCTGCATTAGTGATCTCCTTTGGAATCATATTGCAATTCTGAAATAGACTGCCTGGCTACTTCCCTTGTTGATCTGGTGGTTCAGTTCTTTACATAATTTAGGTGTGCAAAAACTATTTTCCTTTCCAAGAAGAAGTAGTGAGAGGCGTGGTTTCAAAACTTCTGCAAAAGTTCATGAGAAAGTTCAGCTCCAAATCAAGAAGAGGGCTGGGCCACCCTGGAGTCGTGTAGCATGAACCCTGCCTGCATTCAATCAGAGACCTTCTAAAACAGCCAGAGCTCCTACAGCAGCCTGAAATGGGTTTCATACTTTATAAAGGGCCATCCACTTTATAACATGCTATATATGTTTTCTTCTTCACTGCAAGCTGCCACCATCAACTACATCTTCAGGGTGTTTGCCATTCCTTCACCATGGAAGAAATAAAATCCTGAATTCTCTTCAAATACATGCTCAAACAGATTGACATAAGGTAGAAATGACATCTAGGTTTTCAATCTCAGGTTTCTAATTAATATTTTTGCTTCTAATAGTTTGAAACAAGGATTATTTTTTTTTTTGTGCTACACATTTAAAGGAAGCAAAATACATTCAGTTAATATGTATATTACTTGTGGTGTATATATCTATTACGTAAGCACACATTAGCTGCCATCGACTGATTAAACCAAAATGAACACCAAACCAAGTTACAAAATCTCCTCCCACCTTCACATATATTGGTACAATGCTTTTATTGTTCTGACTTGGCCAAACTTTCTCTAGTGGTAAATCAGTCTGCAGGATGAATATATGTCTGGAAAAGAAGCCATCTCCATTGCTGAAGGTCCTGCAACATGACCTGGTTAGTAAGAGAGTGATCCTACATGGAAGCTGTGTTCTGCTGCAGATAGATTTTTCAGCCAAGCATCTAGTCTCAGCACTGCTAAGGAAGCAAATTGGATGTGTTCAGGTCCTTCCCTCACTCTCACATGCAGAACTGAGCTGAACAACTGCCTCTATGAGTACAGAATCATTACAGTAAAATAAATTCCCAATTCTACTTAGACTTTAATCTTCCCTTTTGGCATTGCTGAGTGTAATTTAAGAACAATAAATAACAAAACCAGATGCTGAGGTGTCAGGCAGGACACAGGAACCTGAATAACTCAGAAAATAACCAGAAATTATGCAGAAAAAAAATCTTTGAAAGACTTTATTCTAGCATGTCCTTAGAATTTTTTTTTAACACACTCATAAATCTTAGACCTTTTTTATTGGCTGCTAAAATTAATCTACTAGAAATAGTTTGTTGAAAACAATTATATCTGACTTGTTCATGACTCAAAACCTAAAAGCGAAGAAAACTTGAAAGAAACTGACTGGTAATAAAAAAGAAGCTGATGATAATTGCTGATGCTGAAAATGCAAAAAGGGGCAGAATATGAATGAAAACTAAACTGGAATTTTATAATCCTTTATCTTTAATGCTTTCTATTCATATAAGTTATGTCAATAAACATGCTTGTTTGCTCAATGGGGGGTAAATCCACCCCATTCCCCCATGACATATTTCATCAGCATTCTAGTCTGAGTGACTGCCTTCTTTTCCCTTCTAGAGTTTTTCTGAAAGTCTAAAGGCAGATTTCCTATCTCCAGTTATTTATACAGAGGTCTTGTGCATCTCATGAAATGCAATCTTCAGGATTGCAGGGTTCAGCTTGCTGCTGTGCTTCTTGCTAAAAGAACTGTTTGAGAGAAAATGCCTTCTTTCTCACCCTCTCTGATAAAAGGGTTAAGATACATAAGAAAGAGAAAGATCTTATTTCTCTTATAATAGTAATCCCTGTCTCCACTTTCTGCCTCCTTTTCCCATCCACCCCTCCTCGGCTCAGTGCCTTAGTGAATTCAGTGCTCTGTTTTCCTCCCTTCTAATTGCCAGGATGGCAGTAGTAGTCATTCCATTGCCCCCTGCACATTACAGAGCTGTCGCTCCGTTGCTGCTGTCACATTGCAGCACATCTCATCAGGGCAACACAACAGGAGCACATCTCATTAGGAGCACTGCCTCTGTCCCAGGCCAGCAGCTTGGGCAGTGGTGCCCTATAGATTCATAAGCCTGTGTGTGCCTGTGTATATACTACATATGCACAGATGTACTTAAGGGTATGGGCACAAAGAAATATAAAGCATAACTGATAAACACATTTCAGGGAACCTAAGGAATTAAGTGTGCTACAAATGCCGCATAAATAGTGTGTATATGTATATATGTGTATATATATGTATTTATATTTATAAAATGTTGCAGGTGTGAAAACTGAGAATTGTTTCTAACAGGTGATTAAGTCTTTCCTGAAGTTACAAATTGGGTGTGTCAGTGTATTTATCTGTATGGGGGAGAGTGTTTATTATTTGTACCTTGTTTCAGCATTTATATTCCCTGAGCTCTGACTTACATCTCTCTTGCTGTCTCCTGGGTGGCCTTAGGTTTTTTATTTCTAAGTTAACTTTAATCACAAAGGAATAGCTTTTGAGCCCTTTTTTCCTCTTCTTCCATGTTGCTGCAATCAACTGAAAGAACAAAACTCTAACCATAGTGAAATTAATAGAAGTTTTTTCAGTGTTTCTGTGAGCAAGATTTCATCTCTAATACTACTTATCTTTCAGCAAATCTAGCTTTGCTGATAGAAATTTAACTATAGTTCAGCAAAAGGGATGTGGTTTTTCTTATTTTATAGATCAAGAGGTCATTGACTTTAACCTGATTAAATCTCCCATTTCTCTATACTAATTTACCTCATCAAGAAGGTTAGGATGTGTTTTCAGAGATTTGAAACAAAGATACATAACAAAGATATCTGATCTAAATAAATTTAATATGACTATTTTCTAGTGAAGTTTGTTTGAACGAAAATATTCTGTCCCAGGGACTCAACTGTTCTGATGCAAATTTAAGTCATAGTTGTCAAATACCTGTTAAAATTTTCATGATACTGCGAAAATTACTTTCTCTTTCTAGGACTTCATTTCCACCCCTCCTTTACTCCACATAAAGCAGTTTCACTAAAAATTTCGCTTGTAAAACTCCAAAAGATTCTTTAGGAAAAGGCATTTCAAAAGTGAAAGTATTGTTTTCGCTAGAGCAGCATTTTATTTTGCTTGTATGGTACTTTCAATTGGGAGATTTTAAAGTATTTTATTAAAGAAAGGGAAACTTCATTACTCTCTTGACACAGGTATCTATGAGATAGAACGTGATTAACGCCTAACTCAAGTTAAGTTCCACTCAACTAAACTCAGATTAAAGTGATAGAAGAGCCAGGAAGTCCTCCTACCACTTTGTTGTCTGTCCTGTATATGGGACTCATCAGGGTACCAGAAGGCTCTAATTGTCCTGGTAAAGCTGTTCTGTCCTTCAGCAGACCGATATGCTGTAGGTGAGATAAAGAATTCCTAACATTGTTATTATTGCTTTCAATTAAACTCTTCTTATGAGAACTTATGATAAATATATATTCTAGCAGGAATTCCATTTACTTTGGCCGGGATTAAGTCTTTGTGGCACTTCAACATTTGTTTTGTGTGACATTTGAGCACAGCTGACCACACAGACCGAAAACCAGTTTTTTGTGCTGAGCCTTAGCAGGTCTGATCCTTAGCCCAAAAGCCTCATTAGGGTGCCTAGACCACCGACCTAACATAGGAAATCAGATAGGCATCTAAGAATGGAGACACACACCACAAGCAGTGGGAGACGCTGTCCAGAACAGGACTGGGATGTGTGTTCTTTCATCCTTCACCAAGACGCATACAGTGCTCTGAAGGAGTGAATTCTCCTTGGAATTCAGAGTTGGGAATCCTCACTTGAGAGCAGGGAGCTAGCCCCTTCCTTTTATGAAGAAATTAGGGACTTACAGCTTTTGAAACACAGTCAAAAAAGCACTCACTCAAAATACAGACTGTTTTTTGTGATCTTTCCAATAAAGGAGATTTAAACCACCTCTTCCACCGTCTCTTTAAAGGGTTATAAACAGCATAGGGAAAGAAGCTGAGTCTACCCTCTACTGTTGCAGATGTGTCCTGGGCATAAATCACTAGGGAGTCAATAGGCAGGAGACAGAAAGAGGTCAAGGGAAAATAGTAGTGCCTTGATTAGCAACTAGGCCACCAATGAGGAGGAAAGGATTCCTCACCTCTAATCCTAAAGCTCATCACACATTGTAAAATTGACATCCATTGCTGTCTAGGAATCCTTAAGGAAATTGAAATATCAAGTGTGAATCCCTCATGCTGAAGAAAGATTTATACCTAATAAGTAATAGCTTCAACTGCTGCAAAAGGGACTTCATACTATGTCTGTTTCTTTTTAAATTCAGACAAACAAAAAGCAGCTACTACCACTGCTTTTAAGATAGAGTCTGCTCTTGCAGGCACATCTATATCCTTTGGGCTGAGAGCTGGGGTAATAGCTAGTTTATCGATTTTGAATGGCCCTTCCCTGTGAAGAATGAGCCCCTTCTGGGGATGTGCTGGCACCAGGCAGCTAAGAGCACAGGAGTCTGTAAGGCAGAGAGCCAGAGGGAGTTTAAGCATGACCAGCACTAACAAATGAACAGAAGTTTTCAGGGTTGGAGTTTCAGAGCCAGATACCAGAATTTCCCATACCTACTAGTAGTGCCTGTTTCTGATTTGGGGCTTCTTAGGACTAAGGGTAGCCTAATAAACCAGAGGTTTAGGTCCCTCATATTTTTTTAGTCAAATTAGTCCTACCCACATTTGCTAAGCTGTGTTAACTGCATGGATTCACAGGCTATTTGAAAAAGCAGCTGCCTGCCATCAACTTTCTTTACACCAGTGTCCTTAAAGGAATACAGAATTAAGTGATGCTGACTTGTATTTTTTTACCCTTTTTCAATTTATTTCTTTTGTTCCCCTTCTTTTTCCTTGTATTTCCTCCTAGCTATCTCTGCAGACTTTCTTTAAAAAGTCACATTCTGGGTAAGATTGTTATATAAATTCTTCCTTATGTACTGAGAAAAAAGGAAAACTTTCTTTTTCCTTCTTAAATACCTAGTTTTAATACGTCAAGTTGTACCAGAGAAAGACCATGGGCTGCAAACCATAAGATGGGAAAAAGACTGCTTGGTAAATTGCCTTTCAAAGACATAGTAAAAAATTTTACATTGAATTGTTACTGTAGTGGCAAAAATTTTGCTAATTCATTATAGATTTTTTTCTCTTTTCAGAGTAGAATAATGTATAACACCAAAACCTGGTAATTCAACATTAGAATCAGCTGCTTTAACTTAACACTGCAAATATTTAACTTATCTTTTTAACAGGCATAAAAGGAAGACAACAAACTAAGAAATAGCAAATAGCTTGTCTTTTCAAATTAAGTATAATTTCTTCACTAACTGCTGTTCTGCTCTGTAAAATGTACTGTCAACAGCCTGTGCAGATTATTCTTTATTCTCATATTTTAACCTTGAGAGTTACTCTCAGAGACATCAGTGTATATGTTAACTCAGACAGTAAGTAGTAAAAAGAAAATATCACCTTAGAACATGTAGGTGTTTGTAACTATTGGAGGATTTTTTCAGACATCTGTTCCTTCAACCCATTCCTCTTTCTTGACTGAAGGATTTCTTTTTTTTTCTTTCTTTTCTACTGAAAAAGTCTTTTCAGTGACTTTTGTTAAGCTTTGTATTTCTTAGCTTGTTATTCTAGTAGTTCCAGCTCTCTGACCTTCCTTCTGTTATGCACACAAAGAGACACTCCAAGAAATTAACAACTGGTTTCTCTCAATTGCGATTTTGTTTTCTGCGTATGCTTTGTGATTATGCAATTTGAGAGGTTTAGGGATTATTTTTGCTGATTTTATAATATATACTATCTAAAATATGTATTATTTTTAAAATATGCTTTCATTCTTGTTAAGTCAAGTTTTAGGTTTGGGGGGATTACATTTTTGCTTCTGTTTGTGTGCATGCATACCTTTAAAATTCTTATTAGGAATATTTCTGAATTTACTTTGTGTGCATTTAGATCAGACTCTTAAAACTCTTCAGTTCATGTTTTCAGTGTCCAAACAACTAATCTTTATAGTGAGTTACTAATTTGTTTGCTTCAGCAAGACACAGCATTTCATTTAAGAGTCTTTGTTTATAGTCAACTTCTATCTTACACCTACAGCTTATTTCTTTGAAATGTTTAGCACTACCAACACAAAACAGCTTGAAAACTTAGCTATTGATACACAATGGGAAAATGATTGGTGCTGTTTTTCCACTGTTTTAATTTAGTGTTGGTGTCCTTACCCTCCCGAGTGCTTTACAATCCATCACTGACATTGCACTTTTCCCAGATGGAATAAGCAGCCATTGGTTTAGGCACCCATTATTTTACAATACGAAAGATTTGTATTCTCTATACACAGACTTTAATCTGTCACTTATGGGATTTTAAGAAAGCTAGAACAGTGAGGAGCTCTGCTCAAGGCAGTGAGCAGAACCTGGATAAGGACTCTTGGCCATCCTGAATTGATCGACCTCTTTGTTCAGAATAGTCAAGAAACACAGTTCTGTTTATTATATTTGTAAAGCAAATGCCCACCCTTCCACCCTATGAGGAAATTTTAAAAGCCAAAAAAAGGTCTTATTTGCAAATATGGACATAATTTTTTTTTTTAAATGGCCTATAAATCATCACCTCTCTTCTCTACTTTGACTGTATTAATAAACAGAATTCAAACTTTCAACCACAGAGCAAATTCAAACTAATTTGAGCACTTCAGTTGCTTTCTTTTCTCTCTATGGCATCTAGTATTCATAGTATCTAGTATCCATAAGACTTGGCAAATTAAAGCAAGAACATGGACCTATATCCTAAAAAACCCAGTTACGCCAGTACAGATCCCAAACTCAGCGGTATAATGAGTTTCTTAAGGAAAAAGTGCTAGGCAGGCAAAGAAGTGAAATGTTTAATAGAGATCAGATTATGGGGATTTTATGGTATTTTGTAGAGGCCTCTCAAGCTTTCTTTCTGGCCTACAAAGCCATCTCAGGAGTTATGTTGCCACTGGCAAAATCCTCCAAATCTATGCAGTTGCATCTAAAAAAAAAAAAAAAAAAAAAAAAAAAAAAAAAAGGCAGCATTAAATCCTAATCAAAATTTTTGAGCTTGCTTATGCAGCAAGATACAGCAATGTAACTGCACACAGCCTCTAATCGTATCTACACAAACAGCTGGTGCTTAGAGCTCCAAAAGACTTGCTTTACCACAGAACTAATATACTCTCCAGTAAGTGTTCAATATTATAAGCAGGCATCCTCTGCTCTTTCCTGATTCTGATTCATCTGTTTTGCATGAGAAGGTGTTTTTCCATTGTACTAGGGAACTTCATATTAGGAAATCAGCCAGAAGCAACTGTCATTCCTGGATGGGGAGTTTAGCTTATGTGTACAGGAATGCCTGCAGTTCTTCAACTTCATGCTCCATCTTATTTGGCTTAGTTCTCACTATTTTCACAGCTACTGTGAGTTGATTAGGGCTTTCTGGTGATCTGGTGGCCATCACAAATACATAGCTTGTGTGCAGGTATGTTGCCCATATTTAGCTGGCCAGCTGCAGTTTTACAAGCCAGTCACAAAGCTACTGAAGAGCTCTTTCTGCAATTCTGGCAGAAACAGAGAGAACAGCAGTTTGCTGTTCCCAAACCACATTGAAAGAAGGGAGGAAGAGACCACTCGCTTTTGGAGCAGCTTTTCTTCAATCAGCTGGATTTTGTGCAGAGGCTTTTCAGAGCTTTTGAAAAAAGCACGGACTCGCTCGTGCTGCATGACTAGGATGAGCTTTATATTCAAGAAGAAAAAAAAGCACTTTCCTGGCAAGGCAGATAAAGTTTACTACTAAGCTACAATAGCGAAGAACTCTATTTTTCATAGCTAGCACAGAACTCAAAGCCACCACCCCTTTCACAGACTGCCATCGGTCATAAACTAGCTGTGATGTGGACAAGGAAACGTGGAAGTTAAGGTAAAAAAGGTTCTCTCTCTGTATGTTACCAATGCTGGCAACACTGCTGAGGTTCTGATCGCTTTGCCTGCACTTATTTTCCAGTTGTGCCAGGGAAGGAATGAAGAATACTCATGTACCCTCTGAGACAAACTTAAAAGTTCATAATTAGAAAGCAACACAGCTGCCACGTGGAGTATCCTGACACTAGCACCAGATTGTCCGGGAAAGTTTCTTGCTGATAAGACTTTCTTTTTTTCCATATGTGGCAGTGGGGGTGGATATTGGGTCACTCCAGTATGTATCGCAGTTCAGCAGCCATTTCTGTCTGCTATTCTGAGAGACTCAATCTGTGACATTAGTCCCTGGCTAATGTCACAGAAAGAATCCACTGAGCTGTTTCATAAGAAGCTAGAGAGTGACAGCGTGTGACTGCCATGGGGAGAAGGAGAGGATAGATGACAACCATGGGGGAAGGCTGGGGGTTGCTGAGCCATAGCAGAATGCTGTGTGTTGCACAACAATTTGGAGAAGGAAGCTGAGAATAAGGTTTTCTTCAGCAAGGCCTGAAGGGTCAAGACACAGATATTCACAAAAAAGCAGCAGCACCCCACCTAGCAATTGATAGGAAGCTTTAGGCTTAGCCTTTGAAAATAGGGACTTTGTTGTTGCTGTTCTCCACACAATTTTTCACTTTCCTTCACATTTTCACTGTGTACAGCGTGGCTATTTTGTAATTTACGAGAAAACTTTGAAGATAGATGTTTTTACTCATTTATTCAGCAATTCTTTGCAGTTTTAAACTGCCAGCTTGTGTTCTTATTAGGTGTATATTATAAGAATCTGTGGTTTTATTAATATTATTTATTAAAGAGTTATTATTTATAAAATTATTTATTATTAATGTTATCACTGAACACAAGGCTGTGAGGTCACCTAGCCGAGCCCTAGGACCTGGAGGCACAATCTGATCTCTCATTGCTTAGTGATGCTTATCTAACCTGTTCTTACCAGTTTCCAGTGATAGGTTCAGCACCACCCTTAAGCAATCTGTCTTAATGGTTACCAGTCCTCGGGGTGCTCTTAGATCATTTTTCTAAAACTGTTCAATGTAAAAATTACCACCGCTGAATAAAATGCTTCTATACTGTTCTTAAAGTGCAAATATAGAAAACTGGAATCTGAGGAATTGAACAAATAACCCGAAAACAAAGGAGGTGGTGAGGGGAAGAAAAAGAATGTTGTAAACAATAGAATAAAAATATGCAGTCTGAGATCAGCAGCTCATTCAGCTTTCAGCCTTTTAACTGTGTGCAGCTCTGTTGAGCCTTTTCATACTAGACTGTTTTCAGAAATCCGTGGACAGGCATGGAAATGTGTGGAAGCAAGCCTGTGTCTGGATAGTGGGGAGGAAAAAATCCACCATTCTGGTTGTGACAGAGGAGGCTTAAATGGGAGCAGTGAGAGTTCATTCCAATAAAGAGAAGCACTCTTCAGACTTGGAGAGCTAAAGCAAAAGCAATCTGGGGCATGTCCATACAGCAGTGACTTGTAGATAAGAAGTCACAGGCTGACTATCCTGAGACAATCAAGTTTCCTTTTATAATGCAGGTGAAAAAGCTCCAGCTAATTGGTAGTGTGGTCCAAGGAAATATAGCAAATATGCAGATATGCTGTGGCCAAGGCTGGTAAAACATGCCAGAGGACAGGGAGAACAATTTCAAATGAGCCTTCATTCTAAGAGTAACAATTGTTTGCCTGTCATTCCTATTAGTTCCCTCTTAATTCAACTGTCCTTTTATAGTCCTGGAGTATCTACCTAGCTAGCTGTCTGCTTCTAAATGGGCCTCTGACACCTCCTTTAGCCTCAGTGTCCTTCTGCTCTTCAATCCTAGTAAGTCCACTGTAACAGAAACACCCACTCCCAGGAGTGATCCTCAGACACTATCTTGAGGTTGTTAAGTATTTCTACTTGAGTAATCCTGAGACCAAGTGATGAAGAAGACAAAAGTTAGCCCTGAATGCTTAAAATTCTAAGATGAGAAAAGTAACTAGTGGTTTTTTTATTCATTATTCAGTGTCCATGCTTTCAAGAATCTTGGCTTCAGCTTCATTTTAAAATACTGTCCTTTTCCTTTGGAAAATCTCAGTATTAGACTACTAATGAATGTTATATCTCTGCAAGTAGTGATGTATTTCAGCTACTGGGAAAACCTTGAGAAACCAGGGAAATTGGTCCAAAAATATACCGGGGCATTGATATTACTGACCAGCAAGTTTGCATTTTCTCCTGCCTGCAATGTCGCATAACCAGAAAAAAAAAACATAGCTCTTCTTTCTGGAATGATTGAGAAATCCCACTTGCAATGAAGCCATGATAAAACACTTTCCAAAAAAACTCTGGTTTATTTCTTAATGAACACAATGCATTCACAAAATAGACATATTTTTGCAAGCCTTGCCTGGTATACTTGGTGTTAACATTGCTGGTACCCCATAACTATCTCCTGGTATTTGTTGCTGCTAAATGGAGTTGCATGCTGATAGAATGCCAAGTTTTGCAGTTAAAAAGGAGCCTTGCTAAGTTTTGTATGGAGAAAAGCAGTCTTGTACTGATGAAATACTATACTTTCAACTTGGGAAAAAAGCACCTAGAAAATACTTGCTATGCCATAACACTCTATAACAGTTTATAAAAAAGCTATCAAAAGCACCGAATTCCTCCAGCTGGCAAAAGTCTCAGTAAACACATCTCTTTGAAAAAGTTTTCTTTTCAGAGTCTGGCATGCATGGGGGAGGGGATCTGCAAAAAGGAAATTTGTGATTCTGTGGTAGAAGGAAAGCCGTGAAAGAGGAAGGGTGAGCTAAGGTTACTTGGCTGGATGTCTTGTAACAAATGTCTCTTCAGTGTCACCTTTATAGTGAGAATTACAGTGGGAGGTTGATTGTTATCTTGGACAAAAAAAGAGAAGAAGGAAATAAATATGAAAAAGACTTCACATTTTGGAGAATATTATGAGAAAATATTCTATGAATTTTAGTGGACCACAGCCTATATGTCCTAACAGTACAGACAAGCTGCTTCTCAAGAAAATCCCATCTGACCCAAACCATTTTATTATGCTATGAAAATGGTGTTTCTCAACAGGTGTTTACCACATACCTTCACTGTACTTAACTGCTTCCTGTCTATGTACAGGACTCAGTCCCAAAAGCCATGAAAGCAGAGTTTGCTGTTCTATTCCAGAAGTTTCTCAGTCTGCCTTGTGATGCACAGAAGTTATTGCTTCTGTTAGCCCTTCATCTTGAAAAATTACTGCTATTCCCAGTGTGCATCTTAATAGTTATTACTGGAATTAACACAAAATGGAACAGAAAAATAGAATTCCATGAAAAAAAAACCTGTCCAGATCCTGAGGGTATAGCTAAGTGGTATTTTAGGAGTCTGCTCAAGTCTTCTGCTTACTTGAAAGCCTCTCATTCAATTTTTTAATGGGGCTTGCTTTTAGAATCCTTTTCCACCATCCCATTAGCAGTACTTTCAAAGCAAAACATGCCAGTGATGCCTATATATCTACTGGATCTATGAGTCTGCATAATGAATGGTTAGTTCTCTGAATCCAAAGGATGAAAAATCATGAAGAACTATCCTGGATGTAGGCTAGTGTTTTGGCAAAAGACAAAATCTAACAGCCATGATGCCAGATCAGCAGGACAAGTTCAAAGAACAGCAAAGCTATGAGAGGAAATCAATCCAGAAGGGATAAAAATAGGTAAATCTACCTCTTTAACATTGTGAGATGTTAACAATGGTCCTCAGGGTAGCAGAGACAACAAGTGTTTACCTTCACATTGGCACTACAATTCAAAAGCTTCCTACACAAATGCAACACTTTGGACACACTAGAATTTCAAGCAGAGAAAAATATATACACAATAACTAGTCATTTTCTGTGTAGCAAGAATTGCCATGTGATGATGCAGGGGGGGTTTATTAGTTGGAAAGAGCTTAGCATAAAATAATCCCTATCAGAGTGACTTGAATCAAAAGGCTTTTTAACTGAAGGGCGACTACATTACAAGGCACAATGTTAAAGTCTTTTTCTGATTTTTCATCACCCTTTTCAATCCCTAGAAAATGATCAGTCCTTGTGAATAGACACCTCTCCCAATCTATTGTTAAAACTCAGGTCATGCTATCTGTTCAGTGAAAAGCTGTACTTATTCTGTGTGTTGGTTTCAATAACACAGAAACAAAGACCAGCATTACATGAATATCAGCTCAGCCTCTTGTTTTTTCCTTGAGTTTTATCTCCTAGAGCTGTTCAACCTAAATCCCTTCTTCCTCAGAGATCCCATTCTTGCTTTCATTGTAGTAAGGCAAGGAAGCAAGGAAGCGGTCTTTGGGTCTTATAGGTCATAACCTCCCTTCTAGACATATTTGCCAGCAACAATCAATATAGGCCAAAAAAAGCCAATGTGATCTTGCCGTAAATTTAGAGGGATTTAAACTGATGACAATAAGTGGAAATGTCACGGACACAAAAGTTCCTCTTCTTTACTCCCTTCAGGATCATTTTGCTGAATGTAGAGAGGGCCTGCTAAACTATGTCCTAAGGAAAAGGACCTAGACAAAAGCAACAGACTCAACATACCACTTACATTTCATATACCTGTATTAGATGTTTATGCCCAGGTGCTGACAGTGGGGACTGCCAGATGACCTCTGTGGAGAGCAGCCAGGGCTGCCCTGTGCCATACATGGCCAATTCCAGCATTCTCCAACACACCCCTTGCAGAGCACAGCTAAGCCCTGCAGCCAAGTTGGTGGCACCTCTGGAAAAGTGTATTTAAGAAAGGGATGGCCAATGGGGAATGAGGGGAAGAAATGTGAGAAACCAATCTGTGAGCATCAAGGTCAGGGAAGAGGGATAGGAGGAGGTGCTCCAGGCATCAGAGCAGAGATTCGCCTGCAGCCCATGGTGGCCTGGGGAGGATCCCATACTAGAGCAAGAGGATGTATAGTGAAGGAACTGCATCCCATAGGGGAGCCCAGCTTTTTCTCCTGTAGGAACTGTATGCCATAAGAAGGACACATTTTGGAGCAGGGGAAATGTGTGAGGAGGAAGGAGCAGCTGAGAGGAATCATAGCAGACTGATCACAAACCCCCATCCCCATTCCTTATGCACTGCTTAGGGGCAGGGAGGAAGTGGAGGACTTGGGAATGAAGGAGGAAGTTGAGCCTGTGAAGAAGTTGAGGGGGAAGATATTATTTTAATTTTTGTCTTTGATGTATTTTAAATGGCAATAAATTACATTATTTTGCCCCAAGATGATTCTGTTTAGCCTGTGAAAGTAAGTGGTGAGTGATCTCCCTGTCCTTACTTTAATCCATAAGAATTTCATCTTATTTTCTCCCCCTATTTTGTTGAGCAGAGGGAGTGAGAGAGTGGTTGGATGGGTGTCTGACAGCCAGAAAAGGTTAATGCACCACAATAACCAAAGCCAGAACTAAGACCATCTGCCTTCCCAAAACAAGGGGACACATTGTGGCAAATTCCCTTTCCTCAAGATACAGTGTTAGAGTAAAGCTAAGCATGACATTACCTCCTCTTTCCTTTTCCTCAACAATGAATGTGAAAACATTTCCATTATAACTGTAGTGCTACACTCGCACATCAGTTTTTATACTCACAAAAGCAGCAAAGTTATGTGGTATTAATGGATCTCTGAATCACATTCTACTATGTCTTTTTTCTGAATTTAACTACTTATTTCACAGGCAGGAGATGAGTTCTGAAACTGGTTTAAAATGCCTGAAATTCACTTTTTGCTTTCTGTGACTATATTCGGGAGCAAAGGTTAGCAATAAGCAACCCCTGACTTTGTTAGTTTTCACAAAAAACACATGGAAAAGAAGTTCTGAAAAGAGATTGATCACTTCTCTCAGGAAGAGACAACCAGAGAGAGGACAAAGGAGACTATACAATAAACTCCTCGTCTCTTTTTCCCTATGAAAAAAAAAAATGCCACACGGAGATGCAGCTATCTCTACATTTCCTAATTTTTAACACAAGGCATAAAAACTTAATCAAATATTTAAGGACAATTTTTAATTCCTTTTTCTTCATTTTTCTTCATGTGGGAACTATGTGAGGCTGCACAGGGAAAGCCTCTATTGTTGCTTTCCTTCCTTAGTTATTTTAGGAGTCCTTTGGAGAAGGCATAAATGTTCATCCCTATGTAGCCATAAGGCATGAACTAGTTTTCTAATAACAGGCTTACAGATTACAGAATTAAAGTTCTAGTTCCTTTCTTTTTTGATCCTCTAATCCTATGTCTTCCATATACACAAAAATATGAATGGAAGGCCAATGTGCAGCACGGTTCCTTACACAGACACAAAGATAGAGTCAAAGGGTAATTTTGTCTATATTGTGTGTCTCAAATACTTGGCCTAGGTTCTAAGCAAAAAAACCTTCTCTATATATACTGATTCACATCAAGTATGAGATGTATTAAAATCCTGGTTTCAATTTATGTCAATGAACTTTTAATGTGAAGAGGAGAAATATTATCACTTTGTCATGAATGGCAAGAAAGAACTCATGCCCTCTCTATTCAAAGGAAATTTCTAAGGTTACAGATCATTGTTATAGAAGTTTTATTCATTTTGATATCTGATTGCTTTAACAGGACATATATATGTAATCTAATACCTGATGTTATTTTATCTCTTTCTCTTCCTCTCTTTTTTCTCAGAACAAATTATGACATCGACATCTAAAGGAATTTTCCGGCCATTTTTTATTATCTTCATTGTCCTTGGTTGTTTCATGGCGTTTATATTAATTTATATCAAACCAACAAATAGCTGGATTTCTGGTCCTATAGAATCAGCTAGTTCAGTTTTGAAAATGAAGAACTTCTTTTCTTCCAAAACTGATAATCTTAATGAAACTACTGTTTTGATCTGGGTTTGGCCATTTGGCCAGACATTCGATTTAACATCCTGCCAAACAATGTTCAATATCCCCGGGTGCCATCTGACTATTGACCGCTCACTATATAACAGATCCCATGCTGTTCTCATTCATCACAGGGACATTAGCTGGGATCTGACTAACTTACCTCAGCAAGCCAGGCCACCATTCCAGAAGTGGATTTGGATGAACTTGGAGTCTCCAACTCATACTCCACAAAAGAGTGGCATTGAACATCTCTTTAACCTGACCCTGACTTATCGGCGTGATTCAGATATTCAGGTGCCTTATGGCTTCATGATGGTTGGTACAAGTTCCTTCACATTTGAAGTACCAAGTAAGGAAAACTTGGTATGTTGGGTTGTAAGTAACTGGAACCCTGAGCATGCTCGAGTCAAGTATTACAATGAGCTTAGCAAATACATTGAAATCCATACCTATGGACAAGCCTTCGGAGACTACGTCAATGACAAAAACTTGATTCCAACTATCTCCACTTGCAAATTCTACCTTTCCTTTGAAAATTCAATCCACAAAGATTACATTACTGAGAAACTTTACAACGCGCTTCTGGCTGGATCAGTACCAGTTGTGCTGGGCCCTTCCAGAGAAAATTATGAGAATTACATTCCAGCAGACTCTTTCATACATGTGGAAGATTTTCTCTCCCCCAGGGAGCTGGCAGAATATCTTCTGATGCTTGACAAAAATAACAAGATGTACCTTAGTTATTTCAACTGGAAGAAGGATTTTTCAGTGCATCTTCCTAGGTTCTGGGAGTCACATGCATGTCTTGCTTGTGATCATGTGAAAAGACACCAGGAATACAAGTCCATTGGAAATTTAGAAAAATGGTTTTGGAATTAATTTGTGTGTGTGTGTGTGTGTGTATGTGCACTTTTTTGAAGAAGCCAGAAGGAACTTCAGTCCAAGTGGAGAGGAAAGTAAAAGTGAAAAAAAAAAAGAAGGAAAAGAGAATATTGTGTCATGGTTCATCAGCTATTCCCTCTTGGCTATCCTATTTATATTTTGTAAGAGATTTTAAAAGATCAGCAGCTGTAGTCATGAATACTTAGTTTCAAATCATAATAGACATACTAATTATGTGCACTGAAGAATATTTGTTTATTGTAAATTTAAAACAAGATTTCCCACATTTTCTGTGAAATATGTCTCAGTCTTACACTTCAAGTAGTCATTTTTAACAATTGTTTTTTTTATTTTAACATTACATTTGTTGTTTAACCTATTTGGAAAATGAGGAAACAATTTTTAAATGCCAGAGAAAACTTTAAGAACATAATTTGCTGTTCCAGTCTGAAATGTGTGTAATATATCAAAAGACAGTAAAGTTTCATATGTTCATTTTACATTTTAAGAGCACAGTAAAATACAATACTTAGCATTACTGAAGTGTCATTAATTACCCCCCTTTTTAAGGGTAATGAACTATAGTTTTTTAAAGGTATTAGAATAGTAGACAGTTTTGGTTTCTAAAAATAAGATGTTCCCTAACAAATAGTCCCATTAAGTTGCTTAAAGAATATATTTGTTTTTACCCTCTGAAGAAAGAATGTCAGATATAGAGAAAATGATCAATCTTAGTGAACAAAGCCCAGATTCAAATGCAGCATGCCCTTAAGTCCCATTGTGTCTCAAGTATTATTAACCTGAACCAGGGCTCTAAGTGGTGTTATACCAATACAGAGATAAACAGATTTTAATAAAGGTGTTTGTTTACATCAGCCTCATGCACTGAATTCAGTAGGTAATAATGGATTTTTTAAATAGTTTGCTGAGAAATTTTAGGAATTTCTCTCATATAATTTCTTGAATAATAGTGAATTTTTCCCTAATTCTGTAAAGACCTGTTGAACTCTAATTGTAGCGGTGTGATGTTATGACTCATGAAAGGGGGATAAAGTGACTAATAAGTTAATTTTCTGAAAGAAATACGTTCAAATTCATTAAATAAGGAATCAGGCTGACACATTCAACCTTTTGACTTACTGTGATAATGAATTTTGGGGTCTGAGAATATTTTATGTGGAAAAAATGCACTATTCAGAGCATCAATTTGCTATCCATATTTGATAATATGAGTAGGTTCTTAATTACTAAATTTGCTCTAATAGCAAATATGAAATTGTGATTATTGTCATGATTGTTCAAAATGTCTGCTTTTAATGTCTCATTTGATTTTATTACTTCTTTATTTCAGCTAAGACATGAATATATGATTGCCATATATATTTATATGTACAAGGTTGGTTTAATGACATAAATGTACAGATATGTTTTGGTATCAAATGAAAGCCAGTTAGAGTGAATTTTCAGGTTAAACTGCTACAAATCACACCTTCTACTGGAAAAAAAAGAAAAAAAGTTCAACTGGAAAAGCTTCAGCTTATGAGATGTATAAGAACCTGATCAAGCACAATAGTTGATCAAATACGTAAGATTAAACTTGCCGACAGCAACATTGCTGAAGTAAGAAAACGAGGGATAAAAAATGATAAATATTTAGCAAAAGATAAGGTGACTTGTCAGATTTTTTTTCACTCCAGGCTGGAATAAAAACACAGAAGGCTGTAAGAGTAATGGAGTTAAATTTCTAAAACTCAAAACCCTATGGAAAGGTGATAGAATCGCTTCTCCTCTCCCTATGGCTTCAAAAGCTGTATTCTGATCCGGATATTTACTTATACTATTTATTGATTTCTTTAAAAGCTAGTTTTCAACAGGATGTGAATCACCAGCATTCCAGAATGAAACAAGATGAGCTTACACTGAAAATTAATGCAATACAACAAAACTGAATCTTCTAAAAATGAAGTGCTGACCTAGAGATGTAATGTGAGTAACATTTTATCATGTCAAAAGCAAGTGGCTATAGCTTACAGTCTATCCCAGACGACATCATAGCATTTTGTTTTGGGGATGACTGAAAAATTCTGTCACTGAACATACCACTGGTTTGGCTCAATAACCTGATTCCCTCAGTGCTGGAATTTGGAAGTTCTTTGCATTGATCTCATTGGAAGGTGAATGTGCACAATCTTTAATTTCATTCTTCATTTCAGATCATGGGAGTTTGCTGTGTGTTATAAGTCCTTAGGTCAAATCAGACTGGTTTCTTGGCAGCAAGTTCAGCTGGTAAGTTCTTATAATAATAACATGCAAGCAAAATAAGATACATGACTTGTTGCTACCAATATGGATCAGTGTATACACAGGAAAGTTTTGAAATATACACTGAATTTTAACACTGTAAGTAATGTCTTTACCTCTCTGAGCACAGGATCCAATCAGCATAGCTAATCTCTTCACAGAAACTCCACACAATGCTTGTATACACTGCATTCAGGACACACTGCTAAAATTGTTTCAAGGATTAATGAAACAGCAGAGAAATCTAATCCAGAACTATGGAGAAGAATTCTGACCAAATCCTAAAAAATATAAATGATCCTAACGCCTCACTGACACCTTGAAGAGTGTGGGCTAGAACGTAGGTTTCATGAAGATTTTAAAGTGATCTGCAGGTATCAAGCCTTAATCAGTTCTGGATATAAAGAGCTTTGCTGACAGAAGATGAAACATTATCAGGCATGTCCAGCCTATGTGGTAAATAATGTGAAGTAATGGATGTAAAACATCTGTACTCCATGCAAGCACAAAGGCTGTGCTTAACGCACTCAAGATTGTTTCCAGTCTATATATGATGTTCAGCATTGTGAGGTCTGTGCTTCTTCTGTGAGCTAATCTAACGGAACAGCTAGCAGAAATAGACTCAAATAGAAAATCCCTGTGAAGGAGAATGGGCAAAATCAACTAATTACGGCAGGCTAAATTACATGGAATTAGACAAAATAGAGAACAAAATATTATGTTTTGGTACCATTGGCAAAAGAAGATACTTGTGCCAGAAAAGAGAACTAGAAGATGAGAAATCATACCAGTACTATTTTCTCAATAATTTTGTTTCAGACATTCAGTTTATTTTACTTGCCGGCCCACAATAATCTTGCATATGCACTTGTCTGAAGTTAACTAGGCAGCCACTGAAGACAGAAAGTAACCATTATTTTTCTTTTACAATGGCTTATTTTGGATGGTTTTAGAGTCTCTGTTGTGCACTGAGCTGTCAATATTACTGCCTTTCTCAGTGTGAAAAATAAGACCCAAACCTGATAACATACTAACTGCAGATGCATTGCTACCCCACTAAATGTGAACAGACATCAGACAAAACTGGCAGCAGATCCTTTAAAAGCAGACTTCTCCTTTCATTTCATAGACACTCAATAACCACAGCAGCTCTTGCTCAATGTGAGAACTCCATTACTTAGTGAATCGGGTTGCCAGTTCCTTTGAATGCCTCTTCCCATATGAGATGGCTGTCTTCACAGTCACTGAGGCTCACAGAATGTGTGAGACATCCAGCACCATACTTGTCTTTTAAAGAACAGATCAAGTAAAAGCTGGACTGAGAAAGTAGGATTGTAGAGTTCATGCAGGCTGAGCAAGACACAGGAAATTGACACTACTGAGCACGGTAAACAACTATTTACTCTTTCTAGCTGCTCATGTGTTTTTCTCAAAATAGGCTTTAAAAAGCACTGTGATTTTCTCCCATCTCTAATCAAGTAAGATTCAGTTAAACAACCAATGACTCTTCCTGACTATTCGAGAATAGGACTCCTATTGCCCTTGTATTATCTTTTTCATTAGACAAAAAATAACTTTTGGGTGCAGAGGGAAGTCTATCAGTAAACTAATCATACTTCTTACCTAAATTCAAGAGTCTCTATGCTTCTTTCCTTTTTTGATTTTGAAGTCCTCATGCAGCACTGCTCTCTGGACTTTAATCAAGAAAGACCTTAACCACATGCAGATAACCATGAGACTTAAACATATGCTTAATTTTAAGAACATCTTAAATGCTTTAATGCATTGGGGCTTTTATTGCCTTTAGGAACTGTGCAAAAGAGTGCAATCTATAGTAAACAGAGACCAATTTGTGTGGCTTCTTTTGCATCAAGTGCATCCATCCAGTGAGTAGACTGGCTAGTCCACACTGAATACTGTTTGTATTGATTCTGGCTTAGTGTCTATCCAATAAACCTTGGCCCTACTCTTCTGCTTCAGCATACTATATGTGCCACCACTGCCTCATGCCACCCCCTCTGCACAGCACTCCAGCCTACAGCCTGCCCATGCTATGCAGGGTGACTGAACTTCCATGGGACATAAGGTGAGAGCAGCTGAGGCTTGCTGAGATAGTATTTTGAGGACTGTCCCAGGAAGAAGGCATAAAACCTGGTCATGTGTGGATCCTTTTAATCTGGACTGAGCATGTCAGTCTTAGACATAACTGATTTTCCTTTTGGAGGAAAGTATTTGGTTCGGTCTATGTGAGACTGTGAGTAATCATTGTGTGTGTAAAAGGCAGAAAAAGAGCTGCTCCGACCTATTTAAACCTAATGGTGAAAGTTAATCAGATACTTAAGTGTTTCCTTACTCAAAATTAGTACTTTATCAAGAAGACAGTCCAGGGGCAGTATTTGTATATCTACCAGCTGGTGGGTTTTTTCATTAATTTTAGCTGACCGTTCTGTTTTTTATTTTTGTTTGGTTTTAACAGAAGTGATTTTTAAATATTAGAAATCAATCAATATGATTTATACAAGATAGCTATTTCAGCTTTATATTTAACTCCTTGCTTGGACAAATCTTCCACCAGAGTTGGTAGATGATTTGGTAGATTCCTGTGCTAGGAACAAAGGATTGAGCCAAGGGTGGAAGGGCTTATTCATGGATATTTCCCTTCTAATATTTGAATAACTAGCCAATTCTACCTTCAGACAATTGGTGTAAAATGCATACTGCTTAGATATGTTCATAAAAGGCACAGAAATGCCAATAAATTGATTAAATAAACCATGCAGTATTAATTTTAATTCATGGCAAAATTGCCACAGAATTATACAGATGATAAAACCATGGAGCTATGAGAAATAACTAGGCCTACAGACATCACTCTGTGGTTTTCATTCTGGAATAAATCAGTTCATTACTCTATTGCAAACATAATTAATTGTTAATCTTCTATGTCGCCACAGTCTCTACACAATTAACTGAAACCAACAGTCCTTGTGTAGTGAATAGTTCAGAGATTCACTCGTGGCAGTTTAGAGATCCAGTCGTGAGCCTTTCACCTTCAGGTTAACAGCCCGAATTATGGTACAGACCACTCTTTGGTGACCAATTCAGCAGTCTCAGGTTTTTCATTCCTGCTTTCAGCCAAGGAGGCAAAGAACTGACTTGGAGCTCATCTGATACCTTCTGTGCATTTCTTGCCACACTCACGGGATGGCTTAGGACACTCTTACTCCTGCTGCTGATACTCTGCCTGTTTATGATTACACAGAAGACTTTGCTGTTCCAAGAAATAAGAGAACTGTCTTTTTTTTTTTGAGGTGATGTGCCAGTCTGTACAAATGAAGTATTGATACATGGGGGAAATCTTCACTAACAATCCTAAGTAAATTATTAGTAGGAAAATAATTTAATCATTGCAAATTGGCAGCAAAAACAATTGTTTGATATTCTTTATTTTTAATCAGTCCAGTGGAAAGGAGGATTTGATGAAACTTTATGCTCCTGGCTTGATACAGCCTATTTCGAACCAGATAGAGAGACATGTTTGATAGCAAAATTTGAAAGATATATGGTAAACCAACACTTATATATACATATATTTATATATATAAATTTGGGATAAATTTCCTTTAGAAACTTGAAACTGTAAATAAACACTTTAGTAGTCACAAGATTAAAAATGTTCCCATCAATCCTTCTCTTTATAACATGATAAGAAAAGCCAGTCTAATATATGAGGTTTCTCAAATAAATTAACTGCAAAATCTACATTTTCTGTGACACTTTGTATTACACATATTATAAGAGCTGAGATTAAAAAGTTTGGAAAGTTAGCTCCCTTGGTGCAATTTAATGTTTTAAAGATTCAATGGATATACTGAAGAGAAGCAAGTAAGAAGCTTTTCCATCTATACAAAATCCTAATGTGCCAAACTGTTTCCAGAGAATGAACAAAACAGTTAAATATACTGACTTTTTGTTAGGATTTGCAAAATCTTCTATTAACGCACTGTAATTTTGCACTATTTTGTAAGAAAAGGAAAAAAAAAAGGAAAAAGAAAAAAGAAACTGAAAAAGAAACTGAAAAAAAGTCTAAAAATAGATGCCAAATGTATAGTTTGTAAAATACTATTTTTCTGATATAAGGTGTCATCACATTGTGAATCTCACTGTGTTATTGTAAACTGTGAAAAATGTGATGTTCTGTTGTGACACAGCCTACCAAGGGCCATTTCTAACACAGATTAGTCATCTGAACTTGTTTATATGAAACATATTCATAAATCTGAGATCACTTTTATACTTATTTTTTGTAGACTATTTTTCCACATTTACAACACAACTGTTATTTTATATCAGACATTGATTTTGCTTTAGAAGATTATTTGAATAGGTGGGTGGGTGTCTTAAATGTGCCAGAGATTCAAAACTGTAACAGATAATTCAGAAACTATAATGCAACTAAAATCAATTATGTTTTGTTAAAAAATAGGCACATTGTCAATAATGATAGTTTCTACCCCATGATAATGATGAAAATGTTACATTTCCTAGGATAAATTCCTGGTGGTTATGAGCTGCATTTCCCTGATGTCTTTGTGTATGTTGCGGAAACAAAACTGTGTGCCGTAGCTGAACATCTTAGATATTCAGCCACTCACATAGTGTGCCATGGATTTGACTTCTGAAACACATTGATGAGAATTAGGAGGAAAAAACAAGCTGCTTGTCCTGATTCAAACTCACCTTCTGTGGTGAATCACATGAAAATGGGATGGTTGTCAACGCAGGACTGGTATGATCTCAGTAGAGATAGTAAGTTTTGTACATAGAAACATGGGGACTACATTTATTCTCTTAGTGCAAGACCAGGACCAAAGTCCCTTTCTTGTACATTTGAACTTACACACATAACATTTGGTGGCATCTGATATGAACTTTTCTTCATGTTCTCAGCTAATGATATTCCGTATACTGACAATCTTTTATGTGTTTTATATAGTACAAATAATCCATAAATTCATGTGTAAGAAATAGCAATCATGGAAAATTGAATTTTAATAAAAATAATGAAAACCATTCTTAACTGCAGGCACATTTTAAGATGCCATGTTAAAAGGAGATCCTGAAAAAAAATGTATTTTTATTTATTAGTGATTGTATATTTTGCCCCATGATCTAGACATTTTATAACAGGCAGTCTACCAAAAACCTGTTATTTGTTCCCTTTGAACACTACCATCACCCTGAGATGCATCTGAAAACTGTAGAGGTCAGCCACTGATGTTTTTTGGTATTTTTTTAATTTGATGTTGTTGTTGAACTTTCTTCTGATTACCTATAGCTATGTTCAGAGTCTTCAACATAATTTAGCTGCAGTTCGAAGATACCTACTGAATGAAACTACAGGTAACTGTAACTATTTCAAGGACTTTCACTATTTATGTGAAATTAATCTTTCAGAACTCTGATTCCAAGATGGTTAACAAGCAGCTCATTGACTCTTACTTATTGAGCACTGGAATTCTCCCCAAAGGATAAACACTGAATCATGTAAATAATAGTGCTCTATATAAGCCTAAAAAATTACTGTAATAAGTATATTTAAAATAAAAAGAGAACATTCCAAGTGTACTATAGTCTTTGATCATTATTTTATTGGTCTGGTGTCATCCTTTTTATTCTTGCAGTAGGTCTCATCAAGAGCCCGATCTGAAGATTGTTGCGAGTCACAACCATGACTTTTGCACATGAAATTTCTGTAAGTGTTCAGACACAATTCATGTGGACCGTGGTATGAATTTGCTACATACAGGGGCTAGCATAGCTGAATCTACATGGTACTACAGCTGAGGTTACTTTGTCTTGGTTTTTAGCAATGTAATTACGTAGCACTCCTTGAGCAATCATTTTCTGAATTAATAACATATTTGTTACTGGAAAGTGGGGCTTATTACATCTATGTAATTTTACCAAAAAGAAATTATCTTTAAAACGTTTTCA
>JAWWLV010000121.1:75435238-75465708 GCA_035041135.1 Platyrinchus mystaceus | reverse complement strand
CTTTTCACATCATGGGTTTGCCATGCCCTGGTATTCCTATCTGTCAAGAGTAATGTGTCCTTCCTGAATCTGAGTGACTACACACCTACACAGTTTCAAAATCTCAAAAATTATTGATACTTTTTCTGTCTTCCACCCCAAAGACACATTTGTTGGTGATGGCTCTGGTCTTATAGTGGCTTCTTATTGTTCTCCCAAGAGGTGATTGCTTAGTTTGAAGGCATTTCCCAATTACCATCCTTCAGCAGTTTTTCAGTCACTTATTCCCATTAAAGTAGAATTCCCTTCATTCATTTACCAGCTCAACACCCTAATGTTATCTAAAAGCTTTACATAGCTTTTGTTTTCCCAATTTAACATATTAGCATAATATAATTGAAACTGCTTGGGAAGTCCAGAAACATTAATTTCAAGGCATTGTTGATTACATTGTTCTAATACTAGCAGTAATATCTCCATTGTATGATACTACACCCCCTGGACAGAAGAATACATGCTTAATAAGCTTTGTTATCTCCTTTGAAGCTCATTACTTCTGTGGGTTTTGATTCACAATGCATTCTGGTTTTAAAAAGTTTCTCGAAATATCCCACTCCACCATCAGTTTTTTAACCTAGCCAACATGTTGCTCTTTCTCACTCTTTGCCAAACATAACAATGCCTCTCCACAGTAGTCTTTCAACAAAATTTATCAACTGCCCCATGATCTTAACAAGCATATATTTCTTTTAAGACCTTCTAGTAAAGGAAGCAATGAAGCCTAGTTTATGAATTCAGGTCTTGTAGTTGGATGCTCTAGCATATAATTAGGCATGATGTCTGATTAAAGCTTTTCTCACAATTAGGACACTCGTAACAGTTCTCTCTTGTGGATTCCCTCATGTCTCTAGAGGATGGTATTCATAAATCAGGTTTTCCTTCAGAAGGTGGACTTCAGAGGTCTGTTTGAACTATGTAGTTCCTCATTTTTATGAACATGATAAGAAAATATTATCTTTGCAGCTACTAACACTGTGAAATCGGCTCATATGATGATAAGATAGGAAGCAAAAAAGAGAGCACCAAAAAGGGAAACACAGGTAGAGACAAGTAGAGAAGGAGAGGAAGTAATCACTTAAGCCTCATGTGCTTAGGAAGCATCTAAAATATCTAATTCTGATACATATCGCCTTACACCATACAGCAGTATAAATATGTGCCACTTGCACACACTTAAGAGAAACACAAATTCAACCTTTCACCTTCCAAGGAGACACATGAAAGACAAAGCCAGGGTCTGTGCTGAAACAACTGCAGCTTCACTTTCAACACAATTTCAAACCTCTTCCTCCTTCCTCAGATTGTCCAGATTTTATAAGAATCTCATTAAACTCTTCTCACATAATATTTCTCTTTTTGTCTCACCTGCAAAAACTGTATTCCACAAATGTCCAGATAAAATGTCTTAAACATGAGAATCATGGCTAAGAGGTTTTGCTAAAGAACAACCATTCCCCAACTGTTCACTCAAACACAAGCTGCTCACAAAGAAGCATTCAGCCAAACAGCCATTAAAAAAAATTCTTCAGCAGCCTACGATACTACACATTTAGGTATCTGCTTCTTTCTATTCTTGCAGACAGACCACCAGGCTAGATACGCTCCTAGTTTAACCCAGTTTCATCTTTCTTATGTCCTCACACAAAAGTGCTATGGTGAACTTTCCATAACAGCATCTCAAAACTGACCCACAGATAATAGAGATTTTCATTCCTGGAGACCAATGGCAGCACCACATTCACTGGACAACTTCTCAAATCCCTTTCTTAGATAGTGCACAACAGTCTTTGTGCACTCTTCAGGCAATCCCAGTGACACCTCTTTCAGGCAGCCTCAGATATAGCAGCAGGTGGCAGAGTGAGTTAGTTGAAATCTTACCTGGTCATACCTGCACTGACTCACAGAAGTGTTAAACAACACGCTACCAGGGACATACAGGCCAACTGCACATCTTAGAAGCAGCAGTGTATGGATAGAGCTACCTCACTACTGTTGTCAGCATCATAACATTGTGGGTGAAATCACTAGTAGATTTTTTTGTACCATATTTCTCTGTAAAATATAGATATATTTCTGTCAAGTAATTCCAGAGCTAGCACTAGCCTCTTGGAGCCACAGGTGAGTGAAAGATACAGAACCCTTAGTCTTCTCATATGTGTCAGAAGACTTATCCTTGCTTGGCTCTATGGACTCCCACAACTTCTGGCCCCACAGACATTCTTTCCTTGTCTGCCCCTAAAGTGACTGAGGAATGCTCAAATCTCTCCTAAATACAGCTTTGCTGAAACTATGGACCAAATCTTCAAAGGTGGATTCAGGCAGTGGGACTCAGATACATAAAGTCACACTTTCTGTCATGTCCCAGGCTTTCTAATCTGATGTATTACATTACATTGTTAGAGTGATCGAGGTAACCACATTATTAGAGTGAACCCTGCTTCCACTTATGCTTCAGATGAGCTGCTGCACCCCCAGTACCTCCCTAGCACATTTCAGGAGTCATCTCATGCTGAGAGGCACTTAATATGTGACTGTTCTGTTCTACAGGATAGACTTGACTAGTGTGGACACTGGCTAGTCCCAGAGAATGGTCATGGATGTATTTCACTAGTAAAATGCAGGTAAAGGTAAGTACAGATTTAAGGATTTAATACTATGCACTTTTTTAAATTCTTTAACCAGCTCTTTCTCATGAACTAAAACAGTATCACGTCCCACCAGCTGCAAAAGGCATTGTCATATTCTCTCTGGATAGTAATCATGTTATGCTGAGAGACCCATAAACTCATTTAGGAAAAATCTTTTTCTGTTACAGTTCAATGCATGATCAATTTGGCAGCGTTCTGACAATTCACCCTCATATATTCAATGTGAATTTACCCCGTTTTAGAGGTAATTTCTCTTTAATGAAAACAAAATTTTACAGCTGCTATTACATAAAATGTGAACCTAATTTATGTCTAAATTTTGTGCTATTTCATGACCTTCCTTCTATTGATTACTATGAAAGTCCTTCTGCAGAGTTCAACTGTGCAAGAGTGAACTCAATCTTCTTCAGTTATTTGGAGAATTGATAGCTCTTGATTAAACAGCTCATTCATCATATTCCAGCACACAATATCTATTCAGGCAAAAAGAATAGCTTCCATATAATTGAAATAGAAGGCAAGATTCTGTTCATATCTCAAAATGCAAGCTGTGTAGAACAAGAACTGATAGTCAAGAGAAAAAACAAAGCAAGCAGAAGGAATTCTGCTTTTCTGACAAGCGTCTGCTGAAATTTGTTGAATCTGGGGACACAGTTTTTAATGAATAATTGAATGAGGACTGAATATGTTTATAGAAACATAGGAGAAATTTTAGGTTAGATATTAGGGGAAGTTTTAGGTTAGATATTAGAAGAAGGTTCTTTACCCAGAGGGTGGTTGGGCACTGGAACAGGCTCCCCAGGGAAGTGGTCACAGCACCAAGCCTGACAGAGTTCAAGAAGCTTTTGGATGATACTCTCAGGCACATGGCAAGACTCTTGGGTATGGTCCTGTACAGGGCTAAGGGTTGGACTCGATGATCCTTGTGGGTCCCTTCCAACTCATTGTGTTCTGTGATTCTGAGAGAAAGACACCATGGCAGGTCAGAGGCCATGCATGGAAGGATTTTAATGAGTCGAATGCTTGCATGCAAACCTAACTGAATGGAAGTTCAGAGCCCTTTCAAATTCACCTATTTTACACATATTGCATTTCAGTTTTTGAAAAGAAGTTAGGAAATTAATTCATTATCTAAGTAAACATGTTTCAAAAATTTCATAACTTTCAGATAAAAATCCAAAAATAGAATTATAATAATTTGCCATACATTGTTTTGGTTTGGGTTTTTGAGGTTTTTCGCTAAGGAATGTGAAATGTAGTAGATCTAAAATTTAAGATCTAAAAGTCACCAGACAAGAAAATGCAGTGCTAGTGTATTTATGATCCCACTACTATTTCCTTATGTTCTAATTCTCACTACAGTACAAAAAAATAGGGTTTTAGATTTTCCACCCAAAACTCTTGACTGGCACAACATTCTTCTCCAAAGCTGTAATCCGTTAAGCATCGTCAAAACTCAGTAAAAGAAATTTGCATAATAACATAGGCTCTGTATAAATATGAGAGATGATTAGAGCTAGCTAGATGAACAACAGCTCTTATAAAAAAATCAGGTTATGATGAGCTGAATTTATGTCCAGTATCCCAAGCTGCTCTGAATCAACCTCACAGCAGCAAGGTGATACCATCTGATATCTTGCTTAGCGAGAATGAAAGGTGTATATTTTGAAATCTATTCTATTTTTTTATCTCTGCCTCAGATCCAGTCTTTCTTCCTGTTTCTGACAGAAACCTTTACATGCTGATAAGGCACTTCTATTTCATTCTTGAGATGGCAACACTCAACTCTCACACTATCCATAAAACTTGAGATGATGTTCACTGTAGGGATATGTTCACTCACCTTTTTTCCTGAATGGACATTATTGACTGCAACAGGATTATACCTCCAGACAATATTAAACCCTGATGCAACTGCAGGCAAGACTGATTATCATAATTCAGCTTGCTTACTTTTTAATTTCTATTGAATTTATCAGGGAAAATACTATACTTGGTCCCTCTTTTGTATTTTGCCAACTTTGTTTACCAGGAGTAGTTTGCTTCTGAATCCACTGGTAATATCTACAAACAGAATTCTTTATCAAGATATTGTGGCCAAGAAGCCTCTTCAGGTGAGTGCCTGGTTTATTTACTGAAGAACTAGCAGCTGCTAGTACTGAGTACAGTTACAACACACTAGATTATTCAGCAACAGCACAGGATCCATGAGGCTCAAAAAAAGAGTCTGCTGGAGGAAAATCTATTTTGCTTCCAAAATTATATAAAGCTAATTTCAGCAAATTTTGTTCTAAAATTATGTCAGCATATCTTTTGGCTTTAGCCTTTGTTTTCTAAGTTATTTTCTGTTGATTTTCAATTGATACTCACCTACTTATTCAGTAAGCATATAATCTATTAGTAGAACTGAATTTGCACATGTATGGGTTCCCTGTGGGACAAAGCACATGAGTCTGGTAGGCATAAATTATAATTTAATAGACACATAGCAAGAAAAATAATCCCTCCCCATCTGTTTCATTCTTTAACTAAATATTTTGGAAGGAAGTAATTCACCTTGGCAAGATTCCACAGTAAACTATGAATGAAATAAATAAGCTTCCAGGTATTTCTGTTTGTATTTGCATTGTCTCTCAAGTTAGGACAATTTATATTCATCTCTTTTAAAACATTTTCACAGTAAATTAATGAAACACCCAGTGTTCTTAAAAGCTGACTGCCTTCAGAGATTATGTTATAGATTCAAAAGCAATTTTGTCAGGGAGAGAACTTAAGAACAGAATGTGGTATCTGGAGTAAAACTGATCTTAACTAAAATATCTCTGACCAATGGGGTGCCAGAAACTATCTAGGAAGGACTTTCCCATAGTCCAATGGAGGGATAAAGTAGTTTTTCCTCTGAGAATTTCCCTTGAATCTTCCTTGCTGCTAGGTAATTTTTCCTCTTACCTCTGATAACTGTGGAGAATATCATTATACTAACATCTCAGTGCCACAGCCTGCTGCAATTTTCCCTTCCGTTATGTTTTCTAGACTAAACTCAACTGCTTCCCAAAGGCTTTTTCTTTTGTTTAAGTGGTCTTTCTCCATTTTTAAATAGATTCTTCTTTAACTGTGTTGCTCAAGTTCCAGTTTCTCACCAGCCCCTAACAGAGGAAGTAATTTGTTCCTTTATACACTGTTCTAGCTAATATATCACAGAATGATGTATATGTGTTTTTCATAATAACATCCCAGTAGGGATTCATGTTTCATTTGTGATCTGCTATGACTCTCAAAGCCTTCACTACAGTATCTCTGACAAATCAGTTATTACTCATTTTTTACTTACAACTCTGGTTTTGCCTTCCTGAATGTTGAATTATACACTTATGTTTAACGGATTTTGTCTTCTTGATTTTAAATTATTTTTTTCAATTTGTAAAGAACCTTTGTATTCTGATCTTTCTGATTCTGCCAAAGTGCTTTCAAGTCATCCAGCTTGTCATTATCTAAAATTTCAGTAAGTTTATTCTTTATTCTGTTATCCAAATCATTAATTAAGATATCCTGCTTCTGAAATTATCAGCATCAGAAAAATGCTGAGGAACACAACCTGAACTGGCCCTCCAGCCTAAAAATCCCATTCTCTCTGTTGTTTCTGTATCACTTTATGTGGTGAAGACCTGACAGTTAAATATGCATTGCTTCAGTGTGTGAAATCAATGGACTGCTCCAGAAAACTTAACAGCTAGAACAGACAGAAATTAATGTAATCTGTCCGCCTGCGTTGATTGAATTATTATTTATTGTTGTGTTATTAAATTCAGCAGATTTTTCACTGATAAAAATCAAGAGCAGTTAAAACTGAAAAACTACATCATGATTTTTCTTTAGTTATATGGCTGATAATATGGTGAGCCGAACTGGGTTGCTGTGCATCGTATACATTCATCAAGGGATCTGTCCTATGAGGTGATCAATATTCTGGCCCTGATTCAACCCAGAAGATGAGGACATGAATTTAGTAACTCTGTGTGGTGGGAGGAGTGAAACAGAATTGTCATTCATCACTTGTCAGTTTGCAACAGGAAAGGAAGCTGAAGAAGCTCATAGGCCTAAACTCAAAGCCTAAGTAGTTTTAAAAAGGGTTCAGGTAGCAGAAATGGGAATAAGGTTAAATGGCTGCTACTATGTAAAGTACATAGAATTTTCTCTAATAACATCCCAGCATGTGGCAAGGGAACACTCATACTTACCACATCCTTCCTCAAATGTGTGGGGTTATGATGCACAGCTGTAGCTAGAGAGAAGACACCTCTTCCTGCAGCACCACAGTTCATCACCAACCCCTGCTATGTGCACAGAAAAAAAGTACTGGTTAAGACTGGAAACACAGAAATTTCAGTGTTAGCAGCAAAGCAGGAAATGGGACAGAATGTCATTGCTCTTCTGAAAGAACTATAAGGAGAAGGAAGCAACATTGGGAAAATGGGTTTTATTGGGTAAAAGATGGGAGTGAAAATGAATGAAAGGTATAGAAGCCAGAGAGATTCAAAGAGAAGCATCTTCCAGGGAAGTTAAAGCAACTAAGACCTTTCTTAGAACTTACAATTCAAAATATGCAAAATTTACTTTATTCAACTTCTCAGTTCAGCTAGGGGAAAAAAAAACCCAGAAATTAAGTTAAAGAAAGAAATACTTCAAGAGACAAAGAAGACCAAAAAGAATACTTTTACTGTTTTGTACTTTGCTGCCCAAATAGGACTCTTGCATTTTTAATAATCAATTTCCATTTATTTTCAAGGAATAAATAATAGAGGGACAGTGCCTGTTATGATATTCCATACATTTGTTCTGCACAGAAGATTTCTAGGGATATCTAAACATTAAGTATTACTGAAATCAAAGATATTAAAAAAAAAAACAAACCTAAGTCTTAAGCAATGTAAAACATCTGCGTAGAGCTAAGCAATCTTGAAGAGATCACTTTTTCTGAAATTGTTAAAACTTTCTTATGTTATTCCACAGTAAAAAACTAACTATTCTAACACATCCTCAATTATGTTATCTGACGTGAATTTTGCTGGCTGTTGAGATGAGAGACAGTCAAAGATTGGCTGAAAATATTCTTACACAAGCTGATTTGTCTTGGAAGAAAAGAAAAAATAAAAAGCAGGAAGTAATTTGGAAAAGTACAGGAACAGTGGCCTCCCAGCTGGAACAGGCAATTAGGAACCAACTAGATTTTTAGTAAAATTGCTTTATACCACCTAACTTCAGTTGTTTTAAGACTGGGCATATAATTTAACATCTAAGTCTTGTCACCTAGGCTTTCTGCTTTCAAACATCTCCATGGAATGACTAATAAGATATGTGTTTTAGATATGTAGGATCAATATATACTTGAAGATGCCTTGTCTCTCTCCACTAACTGTAAATGAAGTTCAGGTGAATGGCTGAAGGTCTAAATATATAAAACCTGGGAAGTTAATTTAGATGAAGCATATCCTACCTTGGAAAGTCCAGCATGAAATAACATAATTTTGATTTGCACAGACTTTTCAGTCTTGAATGATCAAAGGACTGTTGTAGTGTGCAGAGAGGATTAATGAGTGTAAGGGGAGGGGAAGGGATTATAATGTGTGTAAAACAGAGTATATTCGAGAAGAAGATTTTCTGTGGGAATGTTAATTTTCTGGAGCAAGGGATAGAATCAAGACACAAACAGCTTTCTGCTTGTTAGTTTTGAAAGGTAAACGTGAAATGGCTAGGTATACCTGAAGGCTATTTGGAAACTAGAAGTATCCACAATTGCAGTTGTAAAGTTTAATACAAGGCTGAAATCTGAGAAGATATTACAAAATGAAGCACTTAGGCGTGTTTCACCTTGACACTGTATCCTGTATTCTAAAGAAAATGGGGTTGGGGTTTCACTTTGTATCTCAGACGGACAAATGCAGCATGGGATTTGAAAGTTAAGGAGTACTATTACTGGACACAGTAATAGAGCTGCAGGAAGGCACTGTGCTAACTAAAGTACACTCCTTCTGGTGGCTGAAACCAGTTAAATAGTTCTTCCAGGACCTGCACTGAGTTTTAGAGAACAGACTTCTGTCTTTCCTATATCACCGGTGATAAGGATCACCTAATATTATTATCCAGCTTGTGTGTTTAAATTCTTGCCAATAACCTCTAAGTTTTCAGAACTGACATTCAGATAAATTAACAGTGATGAAAAGCAAACATAGCTGTCTTGCTGTACCATTTATGTGAGGAAAAGTCAAGTCTATCCAAGTTTGTTCTTCCTCGATGATTTTTTTTTAACATCTTTGAGATGCAAAGATGAATGAGAGCAAATCTATCCATTATTTGTGCATTTCCTCCTTCCTGAAACTGCAAACAGCTGCAAGTCATACAGAAGAAGCCCGTTTTGAAGAGCTATTTAAAAAGTTTGAGTGGCACCATCCTTTGTATGGCATATGAGGCAATAAACATATGAGGCAATAGCAATTGATTTTTGTGTACTTCACTTTTAAATTATGAAGCACTCTTCCTGCAAAGATGGTTTCTATTTCATTCTCTATGCTCTAAAGTCTGTGCAAAGCTAAGCTCTCTGCTGGACACTTGACTTTTATATTTTTTCTTGTTTTCTTTGTAACTTAAAATAAAGGTAATGTGGAAAGCCTGTATGTGGGAAGGATAATTCCAATTAAATTAAAATAAATAATACTATAATTTCTATTTAATTCTTTTGGTTGAAAGGAAGCAGTTATGGCTGCTTTTAACTTGAATGATTTTTGCTTTAGCAGCATTTAAAATTTATTGTTATTTTAAAGATGCATTTATGAACAAAACATTGGAGTTCTAAAAATAGCCTGGCTTTGCAGTGTTGTGAATTGAGAGCAAAACTAACAGTTAATTGTATGTGTATGTGTAGAACTTCACCTGATATTTTATGGGCAGAAGCATTACAGCTAATTTAATACCCAAATCATCTTAACTGTAAGGGTATTCTTGAGAATTCCATCAATAGTTTTGAATTGGCCTGATTTAATTCCTAGCTGGTCCCACTTCATTTCAAAATTCTATATTATTAGTAGGAGTACTTAGAAATGGATTGTTGGGAGGGCAAGAGATATTGAGTTATCATAAATTAGATATTATGAAACATAGCACCAGAGTTCTTTTGAAAGAATTACTAACTCTAGAAACAAGCAGACTTGAGGTTAATATGAAGTAGTTTCTTTTCCCTTTCTGTAAGACATTATGATTTCTATTTATTCAGTCTTGGAGAAGCTTGAGTGCTTTCAGCTTCGATTGACTTTGAGATGAGGTATAGACATCCAACATGTCACAAGATGAACTCCTTGTTAGCACATGAAATTAATCTCTCCCTCATTGTGCTATATGTGTGCCTGTGGGTTTGGGAAAAGGTGCATGTTGGAATCAGCTTCACTGAAGGCTCAGGATTTCTGAACTCTGCAGAAAAAAGTATGGAATCACTATGATATAAAAAATTCCACTTCATAGGGGCCCCTTGTATGGTCATGCAGAGACCATCAGGTCTGCACCAAAACCCCTGGCAAGGTCCAAATAGTTAAAAGGAGAGGTCAATTCAAACAGCAAACTTATTTGGCTTTATTTGATGTTATTTGCTAGTCACACATATGCAACGTAAGTAGCTGCTTTCTGCTTGCAAAAACAGAGCCTGTAACTAATCCTATCCACACTCAAGCACCTGATAATATTGGATTAACAGTGCATATATCACAAGTGAACATATGATCTAAACAACATCCCCTGACACAGTTCCTCAGCTTATATATATTACAGTGTTATAAACATGGTGGATAATTCTAAACAGATCTTAGAGATTAATTCCTGCACATTGGAGTCTGTGATGAGAGTCAAGCCACACAAAACATTCAGTTTTTCTTTGCAAGTGTTCCTTCTAAGAACTGGCAATAAATTCCAGGGAGACAAAGAGTGAAGTAGCTCCCAATTCTAAAAACGCCAGCACAGCTAACTGGAAAGTTGTGTATTGGAAGAATTCAGGGGCTGACCAACAGCAGAAATTAATTTCTGTCTAATGCAGCAGTTTTTATGTGAAGTCACCAAAGAGGCACACACACCTACCAAAGCTGTGCTAAGGCACCTCCTCTGCAGCAGCCACAGTGGATAGTATGATCAGCAGCAGGAGGGGCACTGGGCAGGCTCTGCTCTGAATTAGAGCCAGGGTGAGATTTCACCTCCAAACTTCCAGGTTTGAGGTCCAGGTGTGCTGTTACATACTGTGCCTGGACACGATGGGCACAGAGGTGAGGCAGGATCCTATCCCTAAAGTTCATATTCTTACATAGCCTTTCTGCTAACCAGAGAACAAGTCATTCACAGACTCCTGTTGCCCACATATCCCACGAAGAGATGTCTCCATTCACTGACAAAACCACATCTTTTTGTCTCCAATAACTCCATTGTTTTCTTTTCTGAAATGGTGTGTGTTTTGATCTGTGTGACAGGGGTTTCTATCTGATTTCATACACTTCTTTATTCTGTGAGAGACTTCTGGGAAAGAGAATATCAAGGCCCAGGAGCAGGAAGGAGAAGGAAAAGGAGTAACTGCTAGGCAGCAAAAAAGTTGACCACTCAAATATGAGTTTCTTCCTCACATATACACTTCCACCCCATTTCATCACAGCAAAAATATCAAGCATGAAAACAGAAACAATAGAAGATTACTGTATTCAGTGAAAAGAATACATCCACTCAGAGCAGAGCTTGTACCTGGTACCTAATTCTTACCAGGCATTTCCACTGATCTGTTTTTGTTAAATATGACCCAAGTAGAAAAATAAATCTCTCATTTGGCATCAAATGCAAACTTTTTTTTTTTTTTTCCGTGAGAACATCAAAATAAGCTTATTTCAATTAAATTCACATGCACCTCCTAACTTTGAATTTTTCAGTTTGGCTGCTAAACCAAAATATCAGTTATTCACACAGCCCAAACAGACAGTTCAGTGGTTATAATTAACAGAAGTAGAAGTTCATTTGAACATATCCAAATTCTTCACCCACATTTCCAAAATGCCTGATCTTTCTTTGTGGAATGTGTGTATCATGCATATCAATATTTAACAGATTCTATGTTATGCAAGCACATATACAGGTGTCTCTTGAAAAGTACAAAATTTGAGAGTCCCCCAAATCCATCTCAGTCCAAAAATCCTTACATAAATCTAATTTCTATTTATCATTACATTAAACGTCTAACACAATGACTAGAAAACATTCCATGGTTCTGCAAAAGACTGTGAAAACCAGAGGCCAATATAGGTAAGCATACACTACTTATTTCTTGTCACAGTTTTATTTACTGCTTTGTTGATTGTCAGTGTCAAATTGTTAAGCAAGGAACCCCCGTCTCCTTTCCTTTTCATTCTCTGTGATGCTTTAATACAGGAACATCACTGTGGAGCTTCCTCACCTGGACCTCTGCTTTTCCAGGCTCAAATCATAGAATCACAAAACATACTGAGCTGGAAGGGACCCATATGAGGATCATCAAGTCCAATGGTAAGGTGTTTTCAAGAATTAAATGCTCTGTTGCACAGAGGTGTTATAGGATGCCCTAACTTCCTTATCTTCCAGTTATCTAGGTGCAGATGTGGCATTTCCTCCAAGACTTGGTCCCATGACCCAGGAATACAAATGAATAGGAGAAGTTTCACTTAATCATATAAGCAAATTATCTAAGCAAAAGTTATAGTCAAAAGCAGCTGTCTATATTCACCACTGTGGTGGTGGTATTGCAAAGGTTTTTAGCTCAGTGCTGAATATGCAAGCAGTTAATTCATTTAATGTTTCAAAGGTGTCTAATTGCAGTGTTCACAGAGCAGTAACAGTGCCTAAAGTTAATGGTCCCTGGCAGTTCATCTTTGAATTCTTATTTTATATAAGTTTTTCTTTCCCATACATGATTTATAGCTTGTTTTTTCTTATGAAACCAGCAATTTATAGATTATAAAGTCAAATTGTTCTATCCTACTTCTTCAAGTAATGAGTGGACCAGGTCAAGCAAGTGTTAGGTACATACAGCAAAGAATTCAATTGGAGTTATCAAAAAGTTCTTTGTCTCTCTGACCACCTAGCTCACAGTCCAGGTATGGTTTGTGGCCCCTTTCTCAGTCCTGATCTCTCAAGTACAAACTGGAAAATGTAAGAAAAGTACATCATGGGTCTTCCACTCAGTAGTAAAAACTTTCTTTTAATGGAAACCAGGATCAGGCAGCTATATAACAGCAGTTTGTGCTTGTCTCCTTTGCCAACAGGGAGTGAGGTTGTGGCTTGGATGTGCCTCTGCTCTGAGGAGCTGTGAACCTGTTCCAGATTCCACAATATTCATATAATGAAGTGTGAATTATTTTGGTGAGAGCAGTGAAGATTCTCTGGCACAGACTCTTTCTTATCCCCCAACCACATTTCATGCCATCTTGGTTTTTAAAAGGTTCTGTGAAACCTCAGTGTATTGTATAATTGTGTTAATGATAATGCAAAAATTAAACCACAGCAATTCCAAATTCAGAATCAAAGCAGCCTAATACTTAATGACTTATAAGCTTTGACATTTCATGGGGCTTCTGGGACACTTATGAAATATCCATCTTCATTTCTAAAACTCAGATGAATATTTTACTGCTATTCTGTATTAACATTTGGTATTATTTGATGATTTCCTCAAAGGATTTCAAAGGATTTCTGGTAGGCTGCACATATAATTCTTCCTCCCCCACCCTTGTGTTTCATAGCTGTAGTATAGATAGGCTGCTTACAAGCAATGAAAGGTTTACACTAAAGGACATAGTCATCATAAAAAGTAATGAGCTAAAATTCAGAATTCCTTACTACATAGAATCAAGTGCCTGTAGCCACTAAGTAATTACTACAATGCAAGACATTAAGTCAAACCTAAGAGCTCTTTCTTGTAGCAGCTGCTAAATGATTAATATCACGTTGGTGGATTTCACAGGAGAATCTGTTAAATAAAGGAAGGTTCAGTGTATATGCAAAGTTTAAATTCCGCACAATTTATTTTAGAGTCAACATACAGTATTGCATATTTCATGGTTCCAAGAGGAGTGCAGCATTCATTAAGAAAATACAGATGGTCTTCAGATAGCTAACAAAATTCCACAGTCATTTCATTTCTCCCTGCTGTGAAACCTGGAGAGAAAATAACAGTAACAATGAACTCACTATGGCTGAACCTCAAGGCTCATTTCTGCCAAAACATCAAAATCCTGAACTGATGCTAGCAGTCAAATTCCACCAAGTTTAACAGAGCTAA
Organism: Platyrinchus mystaceus; assembly: GCA_035041135.1. Classification (NCBI taxonomy): domain Eukaryota; kingdom Metazoa; phylum Chordata; class Aves; order Passeriformes; family Tyrannidae; genus Platyrinchus; species Platyrinchus mystaceus. Next base: position 75,451,692 of record JAWWLV010000121.1, on the reverse strand, counting down.
GCTATTTACAGGACTTTGAAATGTGTCCCTCTTCTCTCCAAGAATATTTTTCTCACCCAAAGAAAATCCAGCATTTTTTAAGGGTGAGACTGTCAATTTATTATGAGCCCCGAATAACCAGCAGCATGTAGTTGTACTGCCTCAATAGCACTGAATCTGAAGTAGTCTGAATCTTCAGACTCGGAATGAGAACTTAATCCTTGGTATCTGCCTTGCTTTGGGAGAAAACAACCTAATCAGCAGGTTAGTCACAAAGACTCTCCCGTCCTCTTCCATCAACTGCCTTACACTAACACAGCATGGAGAGGAGGGAGGTGTGAAGAGATGAGGCCTTCGGCATCAAAGAGTCTAACCCCCTCTGCTGCACTTCTCTGCACAGCAGGACCTAATTACACCTGAAATCTTCATTCAGCATACTGATATCCTATGGAATTTTTGGAACACAACAGATAACAAACAAGATTTTCTCGTCTGAATCCACTCAGGAATAATTGATTTCTCTCACAGTATTTTTGGCTAAGGCATAAGGGATTTCAGGATTTCTTTCCACATGATTTCTGCCCGCAGTAAGAGAATATTTGATGAATGATGCAAGGACAAACACTGAAAAACAAACGATGTGCTATCAGAATTTAGATCACGAAGTTACCTTTACCTTCACCTGATACTCTTAAAAATATTCTCCTTTCTGCTTCCAGTGTCGATGTTTAACTTCCCCTCTGTTTTTCTAATGCATTCACTATTTTTCTCCTGGAGCATCTAAGAATAAGAACAAATTTATGCACTGAGAAGTAGAAATACACATATGCATTTCACATGCACACAAAGATATATACTGATACCATATTTCTGCCCCAAAAAACTTTCCACAAAAACAAACAAACAAAAAGAAAAAAAAAATTAAAAATTATACTTGTTGAACCATAGGCTGTTCACCACTATTGTGGCTTTGACTGGAATGGAGTTAATTTTCCTCATAGCAGCTACTATGGGTCTATATTTTGGAACTGGATTAGAAACAGTGTTGATAACGCAGGGATGTTTTTGTTATTGCGGAGCAGGGCTTGCACAGAGTCAAGGTGTTTCACCCCACCCCACCAGCAAGAAGGCTGTGAATGCACAAGAAGCTGGGAAGGGACACAGCCAGGACAGCTGACCCTAACTGACCACAAAAATATGCGGTACCATAAGTTGTCATGCTCAGCTTATAAATCAGAGGGAAGAAGTAAGAGGTGGGGGACGTTCGGAGTGATGGCCTTCGTCTTTCCAAGTCACTGCCAGACATGATGGAGCCCTGCGTCCTTGGGGATGGCTGAACACCTGCCTGTCAATGGGAAATGGTGAATTAATTCCTTGTTTTGCTTTGCTTTTGCACACAGCTTTTGCTTAACCTGTTAAACTGTCTTTGTCTCAACTCATGAGTATTATGACTTTACCCTTCCAATTCTCCATCTCATCCAGGGGGAAGCAACTGAGTAGCTGTGTGGGGCTGAGTTGGCTGCTGGGATTAAACCATGACAATCACCCTCAAAATATATCTATGCTGTATTCACACCATAGGATGCAGTATTAGGCCTACATAGGAGCACTCCACAATTAAATGAAAATACTAGCTTAAGGCTAGTGTTGCTCAAATGCAGCTTGGTCTTACCCTTGCTCTCAGAATTGGGTAGTTAGCCATTATTTAAGCTTTCAGTGAAGAGCTTGTAATTTACCTCATTCCAGGATCTGTCAGATCTTTTGTAAACAGCACTGATCTTGTTCTGCTTGTACTCAGATCTGGCTGAAGGCAAGCAAGGTGTGATCCAGAATTCATATATCTTCATTAGGCCTCATATTGCTCTGTGCAAGGCTTACTGTATTACTCCAAGCATGGTGCTCTCAGTTTAACTTAAGCTTTCAGGCTTGTACATTGTTGGCTTAAAGTACAGGTGGAACAACTGTCTGCAAAAGCATGAAAATATATCTGCAAAAGTGTATGTATAAATATTTATAGTCTGTCACTGTAAGCCAGGATGTCAGGCTGCAGGCTTTTACTGATATTTTAAAATCCTACTTGGAGCTCAAGCTTGGGGCTATAACTGTCATACAGAGCCTTACACATGCAAATGCAGAACTTGTACTGTAGACAAGTTTCACCACAAAAACAAAATAAAAATCACTGTCTACTTTGTATGTATTCTATCTGAGTACTATGTCTGCCTCTATAATGCCAGGCTGATGTCCACTTCTGAATTCATCCATATTTCTTACATTCAGGAGCATTCTTTCAGTGGTTCTGCAGGAGGTATTTCAGGAAAGAGGATAATTATCAAAACACAGCACAGATTTTTTTAGTGTCTGCACGGATCTTGCAGCTCTGGACCCGACTGACTTAGGCCAGTGGGTCACATAGAGAGATTACTGATCTGGTCAGCTATGTCAGCTTCTATGTTCTACAGTAGGCTAGGATGTAAATCTTATATTCTTACCAGGTACTTGTATTTTACTACCATATATCCAGACTGAAGGACTTTCTTGCTATACTTGCTATACCATCTCCTGTAGTATTAACGGAATATTTTACATATAATATTAATGTAATATTTTATATGTAGTATATATATAGCATATACATAGCATGTATTTGTGATATCATTCAAAAATTATTGGAATTTTATCATATATGTTTACCTTCAAAGCTTTCTACTCAAATGAAAGCAACTATATTAGACTGGCAAAGAATATAGCAGACTTGCTATACCTTTAGATCTAAATATTTGAGAATGCTTCATTGGTTATAGTAAATCACATTTCCTGGCTCTTTTGCTTGCTCTTGCTCTCTAATATATATGTGCAAGATTACTTTGGCTAAAACTTCATTGATGAAACGTGCAAGATTATTATATATCTAAAAGTATGGCTTTTGGGTGATTTTCCTTTTCTTGTCTTTTTGCAGTATCTTTTCGAATTGTTAGTCTGGATGGCTTGAATGTGAAGATTGATGTACAAGTGTTATCCATGAGCCTTCTTAGAACTCCTAAAATCTTTGAAGCTTTCTTTTCTTTGTCTGGTGTATTTTAACTCACTGTGACTTGAGTAACTGACTTTTAGTCTGACTACTCATATGGGATTCAAACACTAACGTTACTAAAACTTAAAGACCTCACCATGCTACAGTGTTGTCTCCTTATACACATTGTTTTGATCTAGATGTGAGAAAAACCCTTTCAAAGAATAAAAATCCCATCATTTGTAGCCATGTCAAGCAGTCATGTTGTTAAAACTTTTTCTTTTCTCATCAAATCATGACAGGAATTGTGCCATTGTAAAAAGGGGGTGGAGACTCAGAACGAAGCAGAACTGCCCATGGAGATCTGTTGTTTTAAAGTGAACCTGTCATGTGAACCTAACTGTGCTGAATGAAATCACCCTCAGCATCTCTTGCTTATGAAACACTCCACATACCTAGAAAAATACTTAACTATGCTCAACAGTTGTGACAGTCTTTTTTATCCATTTGTCTCTCAACTCAAAATACACAACTCATCATGTTATTGCAGTAAACATTCTTCTCTAAGGAGCCAAAATTCTTAAAATTAAAATAGGTGTTTGATCTTATTAAGTCCGGATAAAGTGGAATATCTCCACTTTCAACCCAGCCTTAAGTCAACAAATTATGCCACAGGAGTGGCCTGGAATAAAGCAAATAAAATCAACAAATTTTTTTAGAGGAACTTTGTGTTACTGTAATTTCCACTGACCTGTAAAAAAAAAAAGAAAAGAAAAGAAAAAAAAAAAAACCCTCTCATACAAATAAACCCAAAACCCAAACAGTAGCAGATATATTATATTTAACTTTTTAATTTAGCTGTTACATATTTGGCTAGCTCAATGAGTTCATCTAATATTAGATTTACTAATATTCACTATTCAATGAATAGTGCACAATTCATTATTAGAAAACCCTAAATAAATACTATACAGAATGATTGCATAAATATGTTCCTCGTTCATGGTTTTACAGCTTTATAACATAAGAACTGTATTGAAGTGCAGGACACATTGACCATGTTCTGGAAAGACAATTATGTTAAAGAACCTGCATTTTGTGTCAGTAAATAATAAAGCAAAGTATTAACCTCTTTTATAGGAGTCAGTCTTTCTGTGATATCTGTACATTTTTATTAGGGCAGTTATTAAGTTATTGGCTCTAGATTTTAAATCCTATATGCCTCATATCTTTAATTATTTTTAATTATAATCAAATAAATATATATGAAGTTAAAATTACCAGTTTGTACAACCATAGCACTAAACATCCAGCTAAAATAACTTACATTGTGAGTGTGGGATTTTAAGCTTCCCATAAAGGACAAATAATTTACATCTCTAATTCCTTCTCCCTCAGTTTTATATGTGCATGAATACCACATAATACATGCGTTGTCCTACCTTCACAGTTTTTTTTTATACACACACATTATCTGATGTAAACAGACTGTAGCTTGAAATAATCTGTATCTTGAAATAATTATGTTTGAGAGGCTGCAATTGTAGTCTGTCCATCACTATCTTATTTTTGTCAAGAGCAAAGAAATTGAAACTGAGCAGTCCTGAAATTGCTCAGAATGACTCATGACAGTGTGAAAGTAAATTATATTCTCCTCATCTACAGAAATAAGGCTAGTGATATTTACAGTGTCTGGCTTTGTTTATGAAGTGTTTTGGAGATGAAAGGTTCAGTTTCACGCTGATTCCTTCTGCCGCACCATAAAAGTGTTTTACATTTCCTTTCTGTGGAGCAGTATGTCCCACAAGGACAAAGCTTTGAGTATCAAAGTGCTCTGCATAGTCCTCAATATGATTATTAGGTTAATAACTGTGGAAAGCTGCTATTACAGATGAGAGCACAACCTTTAGTGACAATGTCATCCTGAGTGTCACTGCATATACATTTTTCCCTACTATTAATATTACCTTCGTGTCTGATTTAATTCTGTTGCTGTGCTTTTGTTTAAAGTTTTAAGAAGCATCAGTACCAGCAGTAGCTGTGCCACCTTCTCAGAAATTATGTAGATTTTGTCTCAGCAGATGGTATTTTTGTCACCTGCAGTTCCTATGCTCAGAAAGTCTAGATGAGAAAATATAGAAACCAAGCAAAACTAGGAACAGAATCCTCAATTTTCATTCCAAAAGACAGTAACCAAAGTTTTTCAATCTTAATATTAGCTTTAACATTAAGTATTATGGGACTATCTAAGTGTCCTGGTTTCAGAAATACAGCAACAGTAATTTCCCTTAAAGTCCAGCTCCATCTGGAAAGCCTGTCAGTTTGTGTAGGAGCCTTAGCAAGTATTAGAGAGCACAGGTAAAAAACATCAATGGAAAAATGTTGTGTGTTACTGTAAAACAAAAGCCTGTATAAGATCTTAAAAAAGCACACCAGTTCCTGTTGTTCTCTTTTTATAAGGGTTGTAAGTGTTTCATCAAGCATCCCATATCAATTCCGTATAGTATGGTCATTTTAATGTATGAATAATAGATTTTATCAGATTGTTTCACCTTCATGAGTATGGATTTAATCAGTCAAGAATACCAAAATATATGCTTGTCTTAATTTTTAACTTGTCCCTACCTATATGCTTAATCAAATTTCATTTTTTGCTCGTTTTGGCTGGAGTGGAGTCAATTGTCTTCATAGCAACTAGCATAGGGTACCATAAGGAGTTATGCTCAGCATATAAAGTTGGGGTAAGGAGGAGGAAGCAGGAGACCTCCAGAGTGATGGCATTTTTCTTCCCAAGCAACTGTTACAAGTGATGGAGCCCTGCTTTCCTGGGGATGTCTGAACAGCTGCCTGCTCATGGAAAGTGATGAATGAATTCCCTGTTTTCATTTGTTTGAATGTGAAGCTTTTGCTTTTGGTTTTACCTCATCCCGCAAGTTCTCTTGCTTTTACTCTTCTGATTCTTTCCTCCATCCCACTACGAGTGAGTGAGTGGGCAGGTGTGTGGGACTTGGTTGCTGGCTGCGGTTCAACCCCAACACTGATAATTTGAACTGATAATTTGAAAATGGGATATACACTTCAAAATTATTCAATATTATTCTAATACTAAAGATCAACAACTGAGTTGAGCTGTGATAAACAGCAAAATACTTAAAAGTAGCAAGAGTTCTGCATCTTCTAGCCCATTATCAGTATGTGAATATTCTGGTTCATACTGTATGTCATTTGATAAATGCCTTCCCCTAGACATACAAATACAGATGTACCATCCCACTCTCAGTTCTGCTCTTTGCACTGCTGTAAATCTACAGTAACTTCTCAATAAACAATCTCTCTGGATTTCTATCAGTACAACTAGAGGACAAATATGACTACCCTAACTAAATATTTTATATGGTCTTCTACAACTTCTCTCAGAAAACAAAACTGTGGACAGCTTCTAACCCTTGATCAGCTTGTGATAAATAGAACAAAGCAAACAAATAATTTCCCAAGTATAAGAACTTTTAAAGAAACTGTCATTCTGATAAATCCCAAAGTACTTTTTGAGTAAACAAGTGTTTATATTTAAAAGCCACAATGTCATTTTAAAGAACGCATTCTATCCCACTCACTGCTCATGGTTAGAGCTAATTGGAAGCCATTTTCTCAGTCTATTGATGATTAATGAATGGCATTTTAGTTTTTCAAACATAAAATTCTTTTATCCAGTGTAGAAAGGCAGAAGAAATTAGTGGCTTGGTACCTTGGAATTTCAGAGGAGAGAATAATTAAAAGGCAAAGGAGAGGACATACAACAAGCCGTATTTAAACAAATCCCCACTGAGAGCAAGGAGAGTTTGTGACCACAAGCAGTAAGCAAAATCAATTAATTTTGGTCTAACTTGAGCAAAATTATTGATTTTTATATAAGGATTTGATCCACCATGCTCGTTAGTTATAAGCATGAAAAATTAATCTCATTTGACAGGAGAACATTGAATGTAGAGATTTCAAGACTCTGAGTCAAAAAAGTAAAAAATATGAAACCATGAATATCCATACAAAGTTTAGCTTTCTTGCCCAGCACTGTACCTCATTTCATGCTGTCAGCACAAAAATTATGACCTACCCATGTACTTGAATAGATGTCTTCATAAACTACTCAAAGGATGATGAGTAATACCATTCACATAGCTACTTCTATAATCTACAACCAAACTGGAAAAAAAATGCTCAAAAGACGTGTCCAAGAAAAAGAGACAATAAAGAAAAGTACAAGTGAAAAGCAGTAAAATATTCAGTGACCTATGTTAAGGTGGAGCTTCAGGGATTATGCTACTTCTAGCTTGCTCTGGAAAATGATAGCCCTGTAGCCTTCGATTTTTCAGTTATTGAAAGTCGAAGATTTCAGATCAAGACCTGGAATTTCAGCTCCAAAATATCAAGAGAGTTTAGGAATAGCCAACCATATCACACAAATCTTGGTTTGTATTTTCTGTACATCTTACACTTGCTCTCCAATATCTCTGGATGACGTAAATATCAAAGAGAGGTCAGCAAAAATACCTTGCCTTAAAGGAATAATCAGTCAGTGAAGAATATTTGCATTTGTTCATTGCATTCAGGATTCTGGAAAAGCACCCTCCTCATTCTCTGCTGCCTTGCATTGTGTGCAGTCATCAAAATTTCATCTGTGTGGAGCATTATGCAAGTGTTCATAAATGCCAAGCACTGATGGAATATGCCACTTGTAACTAGGTATGAAAACAGTCAGTGAGCAGGAGGTAGATGTATAAAGTTTCAGAACTAATATGTTACAGGCTTTTCCACTTAAGTTCATTATCTTTTATTTGATCCAAGTCAATGATTTGCTCTGTGCTGCTGTTGTACTAACTTTCAAGGTTTTCTTCGGGGCAGGCAAAGTCTTTCTGTCCTATCACCCCAAGTGTCAATGAAAATTGGATATTATCAACTTGCAAATATCAGTGATAGCTGATGGTCTCAGATGAATTAGTATAGGCTAGATATTGTTCTCATAAACACATTCCCACAGCAATTAGATTTCAGTGAAAACTGAAAATAACAGACCCTAGTGTTTCCTCTCAACCCCAAAAGCAACCTCTGCTTTCCAATACCGAGACAGGGTAACAGGCCACCACCCAGGATCTCATGTACAAAGCAACTGTACTGTTCCATTGTGAGGCAAAAACATCCCTCACTTCAAGCAGACAGAGCACACCCAAGACCCAAAGCAGGCAGATGCCCTAGGCAGCACACTGCTGAGGAGAATGAGCTGGATATGGCTCACTGCTCATGATAACTATTTCAGAGCCCTGAGAAAATCAACTTTCTTTGCTGCTGCCACCCAGGACAGGCTGAAAGGTGAAGGCCTCTGCTTGCTGCTCCGATCCCCATAAAAGCTTTGAACCCTGTGCTCTGCCATTGCCATCCCTCTTGTCACAACTGAAACAGAAAGCCAGTTTCCTCAGGATTCCTCTCTTAGCTCCTTATCCATCTCTGTCTCCTTTCTTCTGTTTCTCTTGTTCCTCTGGCAGGAGTAACCCAGGGTTGGTCAAAACCTGAACTGCTTTTTTTAGAGCAGCATATTAAATTTTGCCAACACTGCTGAAAATCACTGTACTGCCTCTGAGAGAACATAAGCTCAGAGCCATGACTTACTTCTGTGCAACACAGCCCTGAATCCTGCCCTGACCTTAAAGTATGTTCTAAAATTCCTGTCTTCAACCAGATTAGCTGGGTTTGAGAATATGCTAAAATGCTGTCTTGAACTAGGCCAGATTAAACTTCTAGGTCTGTTAAAACAGAAATATTTTAAAGAGCTCTGTCAAAACAGAAATATTATAAAGAGCCCATGAAAAAATAATCCAAAAGAGGACACTGTAAAATTCCGTCAGGCAGAATTAATTTTTTTTCCAGCACATGTAAAAAGTGAACTGGGTCATTCAGCATTCAGTGACTTTTTTTCTTATATGCTTTACCACACACAGCAATTACTACTCTAGATTTAAATCACAGCCATGGGAGGTTTAGTAATTTAATATTTTAAAATAAAGTGGCACTTCAAATTAAAGGGGCACAAGTACTGTTTGAACATGGTAAATACTGATCATATAATTACGTGGTAATTAATTTTCATGTGATATCTGTGTGATTATGAGATGAATATATGGCTTTTCTGTCCTCTAAACAGCACTGCAGTTACAATTAATTACTTTTAGATCTGCTTAGTGTAATTACACTGTAATCCACAAAAGTCTGTACATATTCTGTCATTACTTCATGTTTACTAATGACAGTACAGATTTGCCTTAGGTCAGATCTTGTCCTTTCCTCTTCAGCATGCTGACACCTTGGCAAGGGTGCACTTCTACAAAGGAAAAGGAATGCAAGAATTTATGAGGATTTCTTGAGTTCTCCACATCTTATATACAATGTACAATGTACTCCAATTCTACTGGGTTTTCTTGCTCTGCAATTTAATGAGATCTCTAAGCTCTTTGTTAGAATTTGAATTTTCTTACTTTGGATATGGGACGAAGAGAGAGGCTGAATAGTTTTGTATCCATCCAGATACATTTTTTTCTGAGTTGCTTTATTTAAATATAACAATAGTTAACATCCTCTGTGCTTCTTCCAGTCTTCACATATCATCATTTCATGAAAGTATCTCAGTGTCTCAGACAAAGAAGTAGTTTCAGTTGAAGAAAAAGAATCCAAATCTCATCAAGCAACTTCTCCATATCCAAGAGAAAGATCCTCCCACCTGCAGCTGGAAAAGAAGTGAGAGAAGGGCAAGAATGTGCATTTAGTTGTTCTCTCTTCTTGCTGGCATTCAAATATAGCAGGCTGCTGTTTCGGTGTGAGAGATGACAATGATGAGCATTATCCCTCATATGATATAAATGAAGACATAATAAAACTATATAACACTTGTGCCCTGTGGTTTGAATAGCTGCTCAGGGCTCAGTCTGTGTGTATTGTTCTTATTGTGCAAAGGCAACTTTCTTTCTGAGGGAGAGAAAATACTGCAAGGCATTTACATTTACATTTACATTTACATTCACATTTACATTTACATTCACATTTACATTTACATTTGTTTACTAGATCCTCTACTTCACACTCATGCTTAGGTATGTAACTTAAGCTCCCCCCAGTAACTGACATTTTATCTAGGGCCTTGCATGTTACCATATTTTGGTAATATTGCTTAAACATTATATGAAAAAAAATGGGCTGAAAGCCAGTATAAGTAACCCCTTTGTGTCCAAATTAATGGGAAAATTTATTTTTTTATTAAATCAAAAGTGTGGGATTTAGGAGGTTCTAGATCAAAATTTTGAGGGCTAGGAGATCCCCTTCCTGATGAAAGCAAATGCCAAGAGAGCTGACTTCCAACAAGCTATGTGAGAGAAATTATTTCCTCTAGAGTCAGGATTCATAAATCATGTTTAAGGCAAATCATTGTGACTTCTCTGTGATGGCAGTTTCAACATCATAAACTATACATCATTCTAAAACAAATGGCAGCTTGCAATGTCCCTGTTATTGGCACTATAATACCAGATTTTTCCTCAGATAATGAATTTTTAATGTTTCCAAACTTACAGCATCAGACTTCAGCAAATCCTTGTTATTATGTTTCTCTTGCTAAAATCAACAGTGTTTTAAAAAGCCTTTTAAAATGTTAATTTATGCACTGGAAGTAAGACATGATTCACCATCTGTCACAGAAGGTCACTGCTTATATTTGGATAATTAATAAATTCATAGGTTGCAAATGAGTAAAGGTGAGCCATCCCCTGCAGTAGAAGAAGCTGGTCCAAATCTTTGCCTTGTTTCTGGGCCAAACTCATGAAGTTCATTCTGACTCAGATAAATTACATAGTGATCAAAAAGATAAGTTAGTTAATCTGCCTGCAAAACAACCCACCCAGATGGATCACTGTCAGATTGCAGGTCTGGCAAAGACATGCCAAGTAAACAGGACAACACCTCAGCCTGTGAAGTTCAGCATAAACTTCAGAAGACTCACAGAATTTAAAACTCGGAGGCCCATTGTGCATGACTCTTTCCTTTTAAGTTTGAAGTCTGAGTGAAAAGGTTCAAAGGTGGCAGCATTTCTGACCTTTGGCAAAGAATAGACATCAGTTGTGTCGCTCTGACTTTACCTGATTTCATCATTGTTAAGCACTTCTGCTTCCCTCTGTGTTTTTAATTGGTTTGTCTGTTAGAGATATTTATGCCAAAGGGAATTGCTTTTCAGTCTAGCATTGTCTGAGCAGCATCAGAGGTCTCAGAGACTGCATTAGTGTTTTCTGGGTGCTTTTCTATGGTATTTCTGAACTTTGAATAAGAGGTAATCTGGAGATAAGAGAAGCTAGAGAAAATGCACAAATCTGTTCTCCTTCATGAGGAAATTGCCAGAGATAAAACTCTGTGGGATAAAGCTAAAGAAGGATTTGAGTGGTCTACTTTAGCATTTTAGTTTAAATCAGGAGTGTATTTTTTAAGCAAATGTCCAGAATGTACCCACTTCAGTTCACAATGCAAAGCGGACTCAAAATACAGGAATAGGACCTCTTTCAAGTGATATTAAGATGGGACATGAGCTCCATAAGTGCAGAACCTGTGCTCTAGCTACTAAAACCTGGGCAGTTCACACATACAAAGTCTGATGTGAAATCCCCTGATACATCAAGAGTTTGGATATCAGGATCTGGCTACCAGCTCTACTGATCTAATCCCAACAAGCTTTACAGTCTATTAACATAGATTGAGGGGAGGTTTATTCTCTCCCCACAAGTCCAGGAGCTCCATTTCTGCTCCGCCTGGAGCCATCAGCACCTGAGCCAACAATATAGAAGGAATATAAGTCTCCTGTGTCTGTCCCAGCACGCTGGATGAACCCAGGTCCCATGTTATAAGTAACTTCTTTCTGGGTTGGACCCTCCTCTGGGTGTAGTAGCTGTGTCACCTGTCCTGACTCTGGCCCTGCCTCCTTCTGTTCCTGATGTGACTTCCTGTTTAGATCCTGGCCCACTACTTGCCATGTCTGGATGGACCCTGTAACCAGCACCCAGCCCTGTTCCACCATTCTCAGACCCTGTGAGATAGATCCATCAGTGAAGTCGTTGCCTGGGTTGGTGTCCCCCTCAGCTCCATGTTCTTTAGGGAGCAGCTGTCCCTCATTAAATCCTGACTCTGACAAGACAAAACAGAAGTATACATATGCAATTTCTTCTCTTTATATGAGTATTTACTTTGTATTTATTCACTGTATGTCAGACATAGGGACTTGTGACTTTGAAGGCACAACCTAATGTCAGTCTGAGAAGGACTCAATACACCTAACAGAGCACAAAAGCATAACCAAAAAAAAAAAAATCAGATATATTTTAAATTATTCTTTTATTTCCTCATAAAAAAAGAAAGTTCACAATTTCTGGGAAGCGGGAATAGTTCCTCAGCTTCCAGTAGCCCACTGTTTTGGACTACTTTTTTACTACTACTGTTTTTGTGCTCCAAAGTGAAGTCAAAGCTAGAGTCCATCAGATAAATAAAGTGGTAAAAGCTGTGACAAATTTCCAGCAGATGGCTATCTCTCAAGTGTCAAGAATGGCTCATTAGATCTATCCTACAACTTTAACAAAAAGAATTAATTTTTAGAAACATCTAGGTTTCACCAAACCAGCAGGGAATGTCAAAAAATTTCCATCTGTTCCTTCTCTTGAATTGATTGTTTTTGCAAAATTTGCTGCGAATAAAAGAGACCAAAATCACATTAATAATCTGGCAATAAAATGCAATTTCTGGGTCAGAAGTGGAAATAAGAGAGACTGAATTAGATGCCAGGGAGTAATGACCTTATTGTCTGAGGAAAAAAAGAACAAAAGAAAACAGGCAGAGAAGTCATGAGACAGTCTCCCAATAGTACTAATGATTCTATATGAAGAACAATGTCTGGTAACCTTGTATAGAAAAAGTTAGGTGTATCTTTCTAGTTTATATTAAACTATTACATTATGAAGATTTAAACTTGACTTTTCTCTCCCTGGACTTACAGATATTCATCTGGAGACCTTTTTTTAAGAAAACGTAAACAGAATCCAGATGAAGGCAATTTGAGATAAATATATTAGGGATTAGGGTTCATCTCGCCCTTCAGCTTCCTCTGATCATGAATGACAAATCAAATTTGATTCTTCGGTACTAATTTCACACGGTTGGACATGTTTTAAAAAATAAGGTTCTTTAGTTCCATATTGTGCTTGACACTATAGTGAGAATATCACTAGGATATCGTATTAAATATGCACCTGAAAACTGTTTTGAATTCAGTGTTCTTAGTAATAAAAAAATCAATAAAAATACAAACTGAAAATGTGCAAAACATCAAACACTTAAGCTTAAAATGAGCCAACATATTCCTTGTTGCTCTTCATCATCATTTTGCTTTGTCAGTCTTTAATGGCAATCTTTAATGGCAATTGGCATAGAAAAACGTACCTCAAGCCTGTATGTAAGTCTGACTCTGCATATGCATATATCAGCATATGTGGGCAGGTATCACTTACCCCAAATGCCACACACACACATACAGAGATATATAAGTAATCTGAAGTGATTTGAGAAAACTAAACAGAGAAAGTGGCATTTTCACTTTCTTCATAAGAAAGAAAGAGTGGGAGAGATCCAGCCTCAGAAGAATCTCTCTCACTATGTTTAGTCTTTTTATGAAAGTCTACCAAAGAATAAAGGAAATAATACTTTCATCCACTTATCATTTGCCTTTCTCTCAGAGCAGGCTTTGCACCCTGGACTAGCCCACCCTCAGATTTCTCCTCTTTAGGAAGTCAGTTCCTTCCTTTCAAAGGTTTCATAATAATCATCACATTGTCGTTAGGATTATTAGGATCTTAATGATCAGTATCTAAGAGTGGGCTTTTCCTTTGCGTCAAGATTCGTCCATTTCTCAGCTTCATTTTCAGAGGCTTATGTGATCTTCCTTCTTAAGAGGAAGAGGCTTATGTGATCTTGTCTCTTTGTGTTCATCTATGTATCTATCCTTGAAAGTGTTTGAACACAGAGGCCAGTTTCTACCAAACTTAACAAAAGGCAAAAGTTCAAAGATGCTCACTTCTGACGTGCTTGGAGGTCAGGATGAGGACAAGCCAAGTAGAGGAAACGTCTCCCATTTTTATTTCCACTGCAATGAAGTTCACCCCTTATTAGATGTCAAAATGAAGAAACAAATCCATAGGAAATCTTGACTCTGTTCTTATGAGAAAAATTTCTGTCACCAGCAAGAGATAACTAATTTTCCTCACTGTGGAACAGGGACTGTAGCAATTTAACTCTGAGTACGTAACAAAAGACAAAAGAGAGATTACAGCCTTTCTCTTCATGGTAATAAAACATTTGTTTATGTTGGACTGCTTCAGCAACAGGAATCTCAGAGCATGAATTCTACAAAAACCAAGAATCATTCAGTAAAATTCAAGTTCAGCCTGCTTTAGAGAAAGTGGGATTTCGTTTTGTGAAGATACAGAAGACATAAAATAAAAAAGTGGCAGGAAGGTACACATGTGAGTTCACCTCTTACTTCTTTGAGAGTTAACATTTCCTGGTTAGTACTAATCAAACAGTGCAAAAAACCCTCCATATTTTTGAGTAATTTATTGCAGAAAATAGCAATAAAATTGTATATTGCATTGCACTACAGTTCACTTTTATATATAAGCAAGCTTTACTTAGCTATGAAGTATACAGGTGCTGTGAGATTACTACGGCCTGAAAAAGCCTTGACAGAAAGGCAAGGAGAGGTCAGAGGCAGCTGAAGAAAAACAAGATTTGGTTCATTCCTCATACCAGCATGCAATGACAGGTTATAAGAAGGACTGTGACTGGCTTCACATCACTTGTCAACTTTCCTGCCTGCTCAGTCTTTATTGGTGTCAAATTTTATTGTTCAGACTGACATACAACTGAACATGACTTTAAAGGGTTAGGCATCATATCCAAGTGCAGTTGCAGTTGGTTTAAATCAGGGAGTTGCAGCACCCCTGATTCCCCAACCTGCTGTCTCCCCAACCCTTACAGCTTCCCAAGCAGCAGTGGCACCAGAGGCAAATGTGGGAACTACATGACTGGGGGGAGAAGAAGGGACCCTGACTCCCCTCCTACGGATAGTTTAAATTCTGGTGCAAGCACTTTCTGAGACCATGTTCCAACACAGATAAATGAAACAAATAAGAAGAATATACAACATGCAAGGGCAATATTATGTACACAAGCAATTATGCTAAATAGTGTTCATGTCCACTGATCATGCTTGGAGAAATAATTGTTTTCCATCACAGATGTTTTTTCAAGAGTGTCTTACTCTTTTCCTGCCATAGCAGTACTCCTGGTTGTACAACTGAGATCTTACTCTAAGAAACCCCTATAATAACTAATATTTCCTTTATGCTCTATCTGCGTAGTCACAAGGTCTAGATAAACGACTGATATGCTTTGATTGCCAGTTACACCCATAGGTCCAGTAAAAAAGATTTTCCCTACATTTAAATCAAACTTCCTGTTCTTCAGTTTGTGCTCATCACCTCTGCTTCTGTCACTGAGCACCACTGAGAAAAGTCCGGCTTTTCCTTCTTACACTGTCCCATCAGGTATTTACAAATATTGACCAGATATCCCTGAGCCTTCCCTTCCTCAGGTTGCACAGCCCCAGCCTTCAGTCTCCTTCCATTGGAAGGACGCTTCAATCTCTTAATCTCCTTTGCTGCCTTTTGCTGCACTGTCTCCCGTCTGTGCCTTGTACTTGGGAGGCACATGTGGACACAGCACTCCAGATGTGGTTTACTGGTGCTAAGCAGATGGGAAGACTTGATTTCCTCATCCTGCTGGCAGCACAGGGGCTGTTGGCCCTACTTGCTACAAGGGCTCGTTGGTGTCTCATGTTCAAACTGTGTGCACCAGGATCCCCACCCCTTCCCTGCAGCTCTGATTTCCAGCTGGTTTGCCTCCAGAGTATACTGGGGCATGGGGCTATTCCTACCCAGGTGCAGGGCTTGGCATATCTGTTCAAATTATTGGCATGTAACAGAGTACCAGACACAAAAATCATTCATAAGGCTGCATAATATATCTCAGAATATTATGTACTTGAGAGGGCAGGTGATGTCTGACCAAAATTACTGTGCTGGTAATTTTCATACTGTTAAGTAAGTATAAAGTCTCTTCATGTGTCAGAACTTCTTCTCACCTCTTACAGAGAACTCAGAAATCAGAAGAAATGAGTAAAATATTGCCTGTCCAGTCTGAGCTCTGTCGATTCCTTAATGTAAACCTGAAGTAGGAATAGAACAAAATGAAAAAAAAAAAAAAAGAAAATAAAAGAAAAGAAAAGAAAAGAAAAGAAAAGAAAAGAAAAGAAAATAAAAGAAAAGGAAAGAAA
>JAWWLV010000121.1:75422169-75435138 GCA_035041135.1 Platyrinchus mystaceus | reverse complement strand
AAAAGAAAAGAAAAGAAAAGAAAAGAAAAGAAAAGAAAAGAAAAGAAAAGAAAAGAAAAGAAAAGAAAAGAAAAGTAGTACTGTGTGACAAAATCCCAGTTTAGTTACACAGGTGAAAAATGCGAGGATAGGTGCAAATTTAATAAAAAATCAGATTCTATTTCTTGATAATTTCAACTTTCAAGACTCCCATTTTAACAAACATAGAAGACCAGATTATTAAAGTAGAACCAAAGACCTGATTCACTGAGATCATGAATGTTCTCAACCCACACTAAAGTGAGATTCTTACTAGATGGAGTCCCCAATGCTTTATATAAAATACCAGAGAGAGAAGCCTAACTCAACTTGCTTTCCTTGTTGGAAGACACAGACCCAAGACTGGTGGAAGAACGCAATACACAGGAATTCATGTGGTGGTTTCTTGTTTTCAAAATGAGGATATGGGCTCTCACTGCCCAAGGATATCTGCATGGGGTTTGTTTTTGGTGGTTGGTGTTGGTGTTTTTGGTTTTGTGGGGTTTGTTTGGTTTGTTTGGTTTTTTTTTGAAGGGAGCTTTAATTTCAACTCTATTCTCATCTGCATTGCTTGATTTATATCCACAGCCATGGATATGTGTAGTGTGCAAAGATAATAGATAAGATAATATAGATGAGATAAAACACCTTGAAGGCTTTTCACTTTTATGTTGATGCTTTTAAAATTAGCCTTGGAAACTTCAACTCTTGGTGCCTGAGCCAGAAGCTGCTGAGCAACTGTCATCCTCTCAGGCAGCTGCTGTGAAAGGTCTCAGGTTTAATCAGCCCCTTAAAATGATAGGCATGAGAAAGTTGCTCGTAACCATGGGGATTTCTTGCAGAGTGGTGCTTTTGCCATGCAGACCCTCTGCTCCTTCCCTCCTTCCTGTCCCCAGTAATACCCAGACACCAACCAGGACACACTGAGCTTCCTGCCTCGCTTCTTGGCCTTGGAGAATTGTGAAACTAACTAGGACAACTTTATAGAGAAAATTTCTAAGTGTTGTCCCAGAAGCCTGAATAAAACTTTTCCATGTCTTCCCATGTCATGACAAACCTGAAGCTAGAAAGGGTTTCCCCTGGGTCTATGGCCTGTCCTTGGATGAGCCAATGTGTACTGAAAACATGAACTTTGAAAAAAGCTTTTCCTGCAGTTTCTTCCTACCTACTTCTCCCATGTAGATCCTCTGGTGTCTTTAAGAAATTTCATCTGTGGCTTTGCCCTTTCGTTTACTGGAGAACTACTCTGGTTCACTTTCTTCTTATCTATCTATTTCATGGCAACCATAACACATACCTTTCATATCTTTATCTGTCTGTCAAATGTAGCTAAAATTTGCCACAGATTATATTTTCTTTTTGTGGGGGAAGGCAAGAGCAGCTGACAACTAACCATTTACTGTGTGGAATCTAGATAGAAATATCTAAAAATATGTAATACTCTCGGGAACTATAAAGCTTTACATATGTTAGATGATGGAATTAATTATTTTTTTTTAAGTAACATTAGGGAAAAAATCCAAATGCTCCAATTTTCATATGGAAATACAATTTCTTTTACTTAACACCTGAAATTTTTGAGTGAAGCCACAATGGCTGGTTCATTTTAAAGGAATGATTTTTCCTTTCTTATGCCAAACCACATAAAGCTACTATTGTCAAAAAACTTTGTCCCTTTAACTTATGAACTGACCCAGCAGTCAAAACTGCAAATTGCAGTTCAACTCCAAAAACAAGAGCTGTAGACTGTGCAAGTGTTGAGCTTTTTAATCTCTGAAGTGTCACACTGTAGTTCAAGTTACTAGTCATTAAACAGGAACTGTTAATGTTATTTGTTGACAGCAAGAGTTATCTCTATTTGACAGTCATTATTCTGCAGTAAGGCTCTTTAGACTTCTTTGGACCCTTTCTTTGTGATTAAGTTGTATTAATTTTTTTCTCCGAACAGGAGCTCATTTATCATTTAAATGAGGAATGACCACAGAAGCCCAATTTCCCACTAAGAGTTACTGGTTAGGAAGCAAAAGGGATGTAGTAGTTTTGAATTAAGTTCAGACCATCTTATCTTTAGAGGAAAGAAAACCTGAAATATAAAAAAATTATATTCTCCACCTACAACGGTAGTTTCCCTTGACAGAGTTTCAAATGTGGTTGTGTTATTATCACTGACCAAAGAAGTTTTTTATAAAGGTAAGAAGGAAAGGAAAGAAGGCATGGCTTCTGATGCCTGCAAAATTCATCCCTTAAGTAGTAGGAGGAAGACAATATTAAAGAAACATTCAGTGGGATGATACAGAAGAAAGGAATAAGATGATCTAAGGTAGTCTGTGAGTCAGATTGCCTTTTCAGTAGGGTTTTGTAGCCTTTGGAGTATCACATTATACTGCAAAAATAATACAAACAAAAGTTTGAATTTCAAATCCTTTGGAAAAGCAACTTCTCGTTCCAAATGAATGTCAAAATATTGAGGGGTTTTTCTCATCAAAAAGTTCAGAAAAACTCTGATTCAAAAATAGCTAAATATTGTGCTATAAATCAGTTTGACATTAAATTGGATTATCTGTCATCCCACATGGTCTCACAGGAGCTGTACCATCAGCAGCTCATAATCTACTTCATAAGAAGTGCTCAGTGTCAGGACTTCATCTTTCACAATGTACTGACACTCATGCTTCTTCACATTTTCAGCCAAAAGGCTACTATATGGAATCATGGGAGTTATAATCCATCTGGGGAACATAGATTACCAGAATGCCTGGAGGCAGGACTCCAAGCACCTCATGGACAGATGTTATGAAATTTCACTAACAGGAGGAGAACCAGATTAATGCTGAACTGAAGCTAATATTTCAAATTTGGCAAAAAGAAGTGTTTAAGTATTCCTAATGGATTTTTTTTAAAATCATTAACATAAACCCATGGTTTTATAGAAAATTTATGTTTGTAGAAGTTGGTCTCCTTTAGCTAAAAGAAACAAAACAAAATTTTCCTGTCCCTCTCTTGGTGTGATGCAAGTTGATGATTTTAGACTATTTCAGAAAAACGTGAGATGATAGTTATAAAGAATGACAAAGATTTTCACTTTGATTCTTTGATTGTGTAGAGACTTTACACAAGACACTGCTTCAGAAAGACGGGATGAGCATTAATAGCTGGACTATTTAAAAAAGTCAGATGGCAGGATGTCAGGCAATGTGGCTGGAGTATTCTGATGCTTGATAACTCTGTAACTGGAACAATCTATTTCAGGCTAAATTACTAACTGATTTAAAGCAGCTAATTCATCTGAGCAACCCATTTATGTGAGCTCTACAGAATTATACCATCAAAAAACTATTACATATCACAGCATAATAAAATTGAGGGCATGTTGAGAACCAAGGGTCATGGAGGTATTGCTTTATGCTTTATCACCACTTAACAAAAAAGGCAAAGAAAGATAATCTTCTAATCAGTCCAATATGAAAACTGGAGATGAGAGGTCTTTTTATGCTCTTTGTTACATGTCCTGTACAGTTGCTTTTTGAACACCAAATTTCTTTCCCAAAAATAAATATACTTTATAGGATATTTTTCTTGCTTGTGGTGGGGTTTTTTTGTTTTATTTTTTCATTTGTGTTTGAAAATGTGGATGAGATCATGAAAGACTCATGTCTCTTTCATTGCACTGCATTCTTTTGTAAGCAATTTCACCCTCTATTGTATCATGTTTCCTATTTGATGCAATAAAGTAACTCATCATTCCTCAATTACGCCCCTTGCCTTTGCTGTTATGGAAAGGTTGGAACAAGATGCAAGTAAGAGAGAATTAAATTATAAGAGCACATTTAATGTCACTTGGTGTGGCTAGAATGAAAATAGGTCTTGTCAAACAAATAAGATTCCATTTGGGTTGAAATTACAGGTTGGATTGATAAAGATAACTGCAGAAGCATAATTGAATAATTAAGTATTGACATACAAAATTCCAATTTAAAAATTAGCCATCTGAATGAGCAATGAAGTAATCATCCAACTGATAAACCTCCAAAGTCAGTAGATACCATCACCTAGTACTTCTTCAGAAACAGACTAGAGAAGGTTTTCCTGTCTCTGACATATGCAGTGCAATGCAAAAGCATTAGCATTTTGTGGGAAAAACTGTTATAAAACTAAAGCCTCTCACCACAGAAGACATTGTTCCTCTCCCCCAGTGAATATTTAGCTCTATATATAAAACAAAAAGCAGGTATCAAGACCCTTTTAAGAATGACTACAGTGTGGTAAGAGGTTTCATGGGTAATCTGGGTTGAACTCAAATTCTTAAGCTGAATAAAAAAATAATAAAAAAAAAAATCTGAACTTAGACTCTCCAAATTCCTGAGAGGTGTGTTTCTCAAAATTCTGTTATTTTTAGTTCTCATTACACATTCCTGAATCTGAGAAACCTCTCTGCAAAATTCTCATCAAAACCAGCACAATCTGTGAAGGATTATTAATTCCAATATATCAATATAATACAGTGCAAAAGACCTTTAAAAATATCAGCCAGTGCCTACTTTCTATGGAAAGTCAGTAGAGTCTGACAATACAGCTGACACTAATCAGTATCTTTTTCAGTGATATGGAAATAACAAAAAACTACTGCTGATAAAATCATGTCAATAGATACAAAAATAAGTGGAATGCTAAATAATGATGATGAAACACCATCACACCTGGTAACTTGCTCAGTAAACTGAGCCCATTCAGGCAGAATACATTACACTAAAATACGTGTGAGGCGCAATATATGTAGGAGAGACTATTTTGTGGACAGAGAAGCCGGGAACAGGGCGTAGGATTCCCACTGTCTGAGTCAACTACTGCAGCAGAGGGTGGATGCAGCCCCTGTTCAGATTGCAGATGACTAGTTCAGGCTGTATGTGTGTTACTGAATAATAATGATTACCAAAGTTGTCTCAAACCTAACAGAAAAACTAAGTAACATTCCAACTGGAAAAAGTCCTACATTTGTAACAATCTAAACACTGAGGAGAAAGTGAATTCATCTTTCTTCGTTGTCTCTAAGTGAAGATTTAATGGCTTCAAGAGAAATAATGTTTCAGTCCCACAATTTTCAAAGTCAGGTAACATTATTTCTGTGTTCGTGATCTCATCTTAGATTGCAATCCTGTAGCCTTGGAACAAATTATTAGCCTTCAACATTTCCAGCAAAATGAAATGTATTAGTTTATAAAACACAGAGTTTTAGTTTTTTGAAGTATATCAGACATTTCAAGTGTATCATATGCTTCAGCAGCTAGTTCAAGTGACAAACGTAGCACCTCAAGCTCCACAGAAAAGGCACTTTCCCATTACTGATATGTCTAACTCTGCCATACTCAATTGTTAGTGTCAACTACTCTATGGATCAATCTTATGACAAACACGCATGCAGTTTCACAGGCTCCAGCAGTGAGGAAGCCTGACTTCCCATGAACTTTTAACCAACATCATAGACTTTTAGTGTGTAAAAAAAAAAAAGCTAGATCCAGCTGGAAAGTCAATCTATTTCCCATATGGATTGTCCAGTGTCTCCTCTGGATGAGCTTCCAAAGGTAATTTTGCTTCAGGTATATTTTCCTACATTTATCCGTCTATTTTCATTACACTAGAGAACTAGCCTGCAGTCTAATCAAGCATATTCAAGCCTGTCATTTGAACCTCAGTTTTAGGTACCTAGTGATGCTGTTTAAGTGCTTTAGCACAATAATCACTGAATGGAAAGGAGTGGGTGTTTCTGAAGGCCTTCAGAAGTTATTGTCCAGCTTACCTTGATGCCTAAACTATGATCATGAAGATCTCTCTTCAAAGAGATCTGTAAACCACTTACTCCACTGCCTTAACTCTACAGGGAATTTAACCAGGTGCTTTAAGAGCACTTCCTTTCCAGAAGTGAAAAGATAAACACATTATGTTTTTATTTTATTTATCCTCAGCTCCTTCAGTTGAGGAGACTTGACTCTAATTGGCTGTCATCATCAACTGTAGAAAAAAATTACCGGAGAAAAGCAGAACCCCAAAGGCTGTATTAGTATGTATTGTAGGATCCTAAGTATTTTTTTCTTTAGAAATTATAATGAACATAAAATGTTTTATTGTTAATTAGTTTTATTTTTATCTCTAAAAGAAAATCTAGATGTCAGCTAGACATCTAAATTTTTGAAAAAAAATTCTATGATAAGAAAATTGCGTAAAAAGGTTTTCCCAAAGTCTAGTAATTTTTTTAATTATTAGATGAGATTCTTACTGATACTTTTATTTGTCTAGAGAGCAATGCTTTAAAAATATCAACACCATTCCATCACATTTTTCTAAGCTAACGTTACCACTTACTACTACTGCTGAGCTCGATGAACTATTCAGCAAGAATCTAACTGATCACCAAGCTGGTCTTGAATACGTCAGTGGAATTGCTGGCAGCAAAGTCTGTGCCCTGAGAACACATAGATTTGCTAGACATGTGCTTCTGTGCAATATATAGCTCCACATTTTCATTTAGGATACATAGAGAATTTCTTATCCTTAGGCTACTTGCAATTTGGGATTTGTCTTGCATTTGTTTCCCTCCCTCTTCTGTGTGCTTTTTCTTCCTGAATTTTTTGATGGTCTTTCCAGCATGCTAGCCTATGAGGGTTATTTTCTCCATTATTCTATCTTTGTCTTATTTCTTGCCTTCCTTTAGCTAGATACTGTTGTTCCAAACTATGGCTGTTTTACTTTAGTGCTCACACTGAAATTCAATAGGAGATATCTTTACAGAGATAACGCTGCTCCTCTCATAAATCTCCCTAGTAAGCTGTATTCACCAGCTCCACAAGAGATTCAGCCTTTGATTAGGGATTTCTTTCTCTGAAATCATATAGGAATAGTAAAGTTCTTAACGATACACATTTTTTGAACATCTTTTGATCTGGAGCTTTTGTCTCAGAACTCGTCAAATCACTCTCTCCTGTGTTCAGACACCATTTCTGACAATGATGTCCCACTTATTTGCTTTATTTTTTTCTCTCATTGAAATATTTAAAAAGTATTATCTCAATTTTTAAAAATCTTTATCACAGGGAACTCTGTATACACACTCAACTCTGGCACTCTGGCATCCATTGCTTTTATGCATAGATATTTGAATCTATGGTTCAGCCTGAAGCTGTGTGATTTTTTTTTACCTCAGGACTGCAATGTTTATCACGGTCTCTTTCTAAGCATGAATATCACACCACTGAATATTGCCACATTCTTGCATGACATGTTAAGTAATACATAAGAAGATCTTTTTTTTTTGATGGCCCATTGCATCTTTTTTAAGACTTAGATATATTCTACAACTGTAGCCAGCACACGTTGGCTTCTCAGTCCCCCTTTCAACAGCTTGCTTCTGCAAGCTGATGGTTTCTTCCTCTAACACATTTCCAGAATTTGTAATTATTGCAAAGTTTACTAGAGGGTAAACAAGCAAGCAGTAGTGTTGTAAATTTTTAGTATCTTTGGTTCTCCTTATAGACCAATAATTTAGTAATCCCCTTTACATAATCAGTATGTGACTTCCTTTCTGTAATACCAGCTCAATAGCAGCTGATACAAAAAAAAATTCATAGAACCTCTCTGGAAATACCACAGGCCTCTTTTGGAAGTGTCAATCTCCAAAAAAAAAAAAATTTATTGTGTAAAGGTCTACCACAAATCAGTGTCTCAATATCATTAAGTGGATCTACAATTTCTCTTGCTTTCTCTGTACTTGGGACACAGACTGATTCATAAAACAACTCTAAACCACAAAAATAGCAGAAAACATAAGAATACAATGATTTATGATTACACCATACACTTGTGAGGTAACTCACATGACTTTTTGAAACTACCAATACTTTGAACTATTACTATTTAAAGCATTACCTAAGAATTGAGAAGTACTGCAGGGCACTGTAAATAAGTGCAAAGCCTCTTAAATAATTTCTCCAGTTCTTGTCTCAAACTGACAAAACGAAGTGTATCACTGTATTTCAGATACTTGAAAAAATAAACAGTAATCACAAAAGATTAGTAGTATAAAACCACAGTAGTACCATAGGGAAGTGAAAGAAGGTAAAATACTAAGAATTGACCAGGAATGGTGTTATTTTTTCCAAAGGTAGGATCTAATTTGAGGTCATAAAATGTTACTCACGGTTAGGGGGAACATGGAACTCCAACTGGCAAGTGATGTTTCATTGAACGCAACAAGCAATCATATGTGCAAATTGCAGCTTCATCACATCAGTGCCCTTTCTCAAGTTGATGCTGTCCTTTTGGGTGTACAGCTTTGAGACAGCAGTACATGTCTCTAAGTTGTTCACCAAACTTTGAAAACAGCAATGCAGCACATCAGCTCCTCAGCTGGGATAAGCCACTGATGGTCCTTCTCTGAGGTCCTGTTTCCAAACTAGTGGCTGGAAGCCCTGTAACACTTTCATGTCCAGAAGTTAAAAAATATTAGGCTTCTTATCTAGCTTGACACACTTCCCTGTTTGAAGATGGAGAGTGCAGAGGGAAAGGCAAAAAAAAATCTTCTTTCTTTCTATCTCTGCTCTCTTTAGGTTTGCTCAATGGTATTTTTTGATCCATAAGTGAACAATGAACCTTTGTTCAACAAGGACCAACAAAATTATTGCCCTTGTGACAGAAATAGAGCCTGAGATTCAGGTTTTTTAAAAAAAAATAAAAATGTATTGTTTGTTCAGTTTCTCTTTACTCCATTTTTTTATTATAAAATTGTCACATCGTGTGTCTTTCCTTGTAAACATTGGGTTTTGCCTCCAGCAACCCACAAATCACAAACACAGATTGGTAAAGATGTTTCTGTCTTCCCTTCTTCCCCTCAGAAGTAAACTTTTTGTCTGATATTCTCTCTCAAAGAGAAATGATCTTTTAGTAAGTGAGGCATGTATTTATTCTGAGTTAATGTGATGCTATCATGCACCTCTTCCTTGACTGATTCTCTCCTCTTTTGACTTTGAGGTTTATGTCTTTTTAGGACTTCTGAAGCATTAGGACTTTTACATGAGCATAGATTCTGGTGGCAAATTACACTGCAATTCTCCTGCACAACATTTTCTGTTCCCCACTGGTAAGTCCTCAGAGGTGAGTGGCTAATAGGAAGCCACACAATGAGCCTGAAATGGAATTCAGGTTGTAAGAACCTGCATCTTTACCCTTATAAACCTGAAGTCTCCAGGAGTATCTTCCTTCTGTCTGAATTGAAAGGTCTATGTACTTAAATACAATAAGTAGCACCCTTCAGTTAGAGTCAGCTTTATGTGTCTTCGTAACCTTTATCAAATTGCATGCCTTTTCAACTTTCTCAGGGCAGATTAGCAAGGAGTAGTAAACACTTGGGTCTCTCGTGTAGTGTCATATGCTACTGGATAGCAGGAACAGGATTCCAGCCAGCTGGTCCTTTGTTTTGGCCATTTTGTTCTTCCTTATTGTGAACTACTTCTATACTTGGGCATCCTTTTAGCTTCTTAAAGCTTCAGCACATGAACGGTGATAAAGCTATTCTGGTGTGAACTGGTTTAGTCTGGTTACTCACTATGAGGCTTTCCTCATAGGAGAGATATTCTGGTCCCATAATCATCTTTGTAGCCCATCATGAGACTCTCCAGTACACCCATTTTTGTTTTCTGGTGGGGGAAGCCCACAACTGGACACAGTACTACAGATGTAGCTTCATCAGTGCTGAGCAGAGGGGAAGAATCACCTCCCTTGACCTGCTGGAAATGCTCAGCCTATTGCAGTGCAGGATGCCATAAGCCTTCTTTCATGCCTATATTAAATAATAAAAGAAAGGAGTAAAGTCCTTGTGTTTTCTCCATGGAATACAAAGTGCTAGGTAACTAAATCTTCTTATAAAAAATGAAGCATTAAGGAAAAAGTTCATCAGTGGTCATTACAACATAATTAATCTTCTTTATGGCATCCATAAGTATAGCTAATGCATTAGTGTTTCACACATTCAACTCAGAGATGAGAAAATATAAATCATTAATATATCCACTATTTTCCAGCCACCTCATTAAAAAAAAAAAAAAAGCCTGACATACCTGGCAAAAACTGTGAGGCACTCCCTACCCTACAGAGTTGAGAGACCTATGTAAGGTTATTTGCAGCAGCCAGCAGGTTATAGGGGGAATTTTAGGAAATTCAGTTCCCAAAAGACAGATTCTTAAGTGTTCATAAGCCACCTCTCATCAAAAACAGATCCTCCACACAAGGCATGAACTGGAGGAGTATTCTCAGCTATGGTACCACACAGGAGAGGAGTACACTTGTACCGTGCTTAGGGGGGACACGTCTCAATCGTACAGCAATGCCACACAGCTACCCATCTTTTATTTCATCCAAGGTCTCACTCTGCCTCTGTCTATCACACATCCTTAGTTATCTTCTTATTCCCTTCCATATTTCCATAACATGTCCTAATTGAGAATTCCTCTCTCCTTGGGAATTATCAGCTACTCCTTTTCAGTGTCCTTTTGTTGGCTTTGTGCAGCTGATGAATGAGGCTGATGCAGCAATCAAAGACCTGTTTGGCTCTAAGCAACATACTTAAGGTCTGGAATTTATAAGAAATGAAGCTTAACTAGGAACTCCTGCATGTCTTTCATATATATCCATAGTAACAGAGCTCACAGCAGACTTTTTCACTTGGTCAGCCACCCTGACAGTGGTTGCTATGAATGTTTTGATGTTTTCTTGGAAATTAAAAGGTTTCGTAGAAACTGCTGTTTCTGATGGTATATTGTTTCTGTGAGGTGAATTTCACATTTGACTACATGCTATTCTGGCATTCTACAAACACACACCTACATAGGCACAAATCAAACAGCAGAAGATGCTTATTTCATTCAGGATATTTCCAGCATGCAGATAACGAAAACACTCCACAGGCAGATAATAACCAAAAATTAGTGTAGGCAGTCTAGTTCAATGTAATTGCAACCCATTTTCACTATAATCACTATTGCTTTGCAACAAGGCATCACAAAGCCTTGAAGCAGATCAGAACCTAAACCATGACTTTGAAGATGATAAGGAAACAATAAGAAAAAATAAAATTGTTTATAGCATCTGATATAATTTTCACATTATAATATAGGACAATGAGACATTTTGTGGCTTTTCATTCCAATGCAGGAATTAAACTGGAGAATGCTAGGTCCAAGTAACATTTGAAGCACTTACAGATAAAAACCAGCCTATATGGCTTTTGGATAAAATTAATAACTCCAAAGCTGCAGAATACAATCATTAAAAGGCTGGTACACTAACAGATTAAATAAAATTTGACTTTACAGGACAGATGCCTTTTATTAGTTCAAATCTCACTTGGTTTTATTCCCTTCTTTCTATGTAGCCATTTAAAATTTTATGAGTAATTAATATTAATCAGATAAAAGATTTGAATTATTCAATTAAACAAATCTTCCACATTTTTCTTCCTTTTAGTAAGTTCTTTATATTGTAGGTGTTCCAGCTGAAAAGCACAAGAGTCATTTGGAATTCAAGCTTTGTCTTACTTAAAAGTAAAGGAAAAATTATTTTTTAATAATAAATAAATATTACCATTCACAGATATGCAAAAATCAACAATCATTCATTCAGATTATTATGCAAATCAGATTTTTTTTCTTCCCCATTTGTATTTTAATCATCCAGGAATAACCAGAAATATATAATGGATATTCTGGACACAGAAGACATTTTTCTACTGCACAATCCAGCAATTTCATTATCACTTGCAGTCACAGACTGATAAAGAAGATAATAAATTTATGATTGCTAACTTTCATTTTAGGTTTCCATTACTGTATTCATCTTACTGTTTTTCCAATACCTAGTTGCAAACCAGGAATCGAGGCCAAGGCACATGTCAAATTCTCAATGATGAAACTGAAATGTGCTCTATACCACCCACAGCCCATGTTAGAATACTGACTAAGAGGCACGCTGCCAATTTCAGCAGACAGGTATAGAATGACTTCATTTATACTTGGAAATGAGAAAGAATGGGGGGGAAAAAAATTGCTTTGAGGAATCATCCAAATGGGGTAGTAAAAATGATTATCATGTGGTTAACAGATCCCAAATTGGAGTGAAAGTTAACAGCCTACTGATTGGCTTTGGAGATCAGTTAGTGCTGGTTCCAGTTAGTTCTTCAGGGATGACTGGGTAGCTAGAGTGGTCAGGGCAGGAATTTGAAAACAATCCTCTTGAGTGAAGCTGTGAAAAGCAATGAGTTAAATGACATGACACAACGAGACCTGGAAAGATTAGAAATCTGTGAAAAAGCAGCAAAATGAGCTGCTGCTTCCAAAAAGAAAAAAAAAAATCAATGTAATATACCCGGGGAAATCCAATTAAAAACAGATACAGAAATACTCAGTCTGGTGGAGAGGTCTAGGTAAGATTAATGATATAGAAGTCCCAAAGGTGAAATCTAAAACTGAATGAGACAGAGGTTGGCAACGTGATATGGCTGCAAAACTGATTTGTACAATTTAGGTCTGCATTCAAAAATGCAGCACCTTATGGAAGAACAAGGCATGGGATTTTGATAGCATATGCTCATCTCCCAGGATCACTAAAAGAGATCTCTATGAATTTGAAGGAGTTCATAGAAAAGCAAGAACTTTTGAAATAAAATTACAGATTTAATAAGGTATGTTGCTGGGGAAACAGAAAACTGTAAAGACCCACTGTTGTGGTTGACAGGACAGCAGTGGCCATTCTTTCATATTTGAGGAGAGGCAATTTAACCTAGGAGATATATGTGCAGAACTTAACACCATTAGGAAACACTTGGTCTGTTCAACCTGGAGAAGAGGAGACTGAGGGGAGACCTCATTGCAGTTACAACTTCCTTGTGAGGGGAAGAGGAGGGGCAGGCAC
>JAWWLV010000121.1:75394918-75422069 GCA_035041135.1 Platyrinchus mystaceus | reverse complement strand
AGCCTGAGAGAGTTCAAGAAGCATTTGGACAATACTCTCAGGCTTATGGTGTGATGCCTGGGGATGATTCTGTGGCGGGGACAGAAATTGGACTTTGATGGTTCTAATGGGTGCCTTCCAACTCAGAATATTCTGTTATTCTGTGATCTATTATCTGAAACCACTTAAAAATTGGAGTCATCATATATATGGGCTCTAATTCTATAAATATGATCTAATTAATATTTCAGGCAATGAAAAATGAATAGCATGGTATATATAGCTATATGAACACAGTGCAATGACAATTCTCTATATTCTGATAGAAATTAAGAATTTACATCAATTTTGATAGCTAATAATTTTGCAGTACCAGAAGTGACAGAATTTAAGTAATTGAAATGTATAAAGTTCCATTGATCTTTGCAAAAAGTTGAGGATCAAAATCAAATGTAAAAAAGTCTAATTCCTCTTTTGCCACTTTCCTTAAAATTATAATAGTAATGTGTGTAAAAAGCATTTCACTAACACTCTCTAATACGCTAACGCTTCAGATTGTCCTACTTGTTTCTCAAGTGCTCAGTTCGGCTTATAAATAACCTTTGAGGCAATAAAGACATAGATGTATGTGTTTTATGATATATTTTATTTTCATTTGAGAATCCTTAGATAAGATGATTTCAAGATGTAATATGGAGGAAAGATACATTAAAAAATCCGGGCTTCTCTTGTATTCTTTGAACTAATTTCTTCTAGTTTTCCATATTTTCCTGTTCCTGTCAACAAGGAAAAATCAACTCTGCCTCATCATAGCTGAGAAATTGCACAGTGTATAACACTTGCAAAGGCCTATATAATTCAGAAAAAAATACCAGCTTGGTCAAAACAATCACCTCTGCCAGGAAGCTTTACACCACCTGGGAGGAATAACATGCATGAAAATATACAGGCATGTGAACAAGTTATAGAAGCTTAGGCATGGGTGAAATGACAACTAATTAATAAGTCACCTCACAGTTGCTGAAATGCTGACTTCCTTATGACTCTGGCAGGAAGCTACTGCACTTTCAGACAGGAGGATTGCATTTTTAAGGAATTTGAAGATATAGGGAAGAGATGGGGAAGGGGGCAGGAAAAGGAGAAAAATTCTTTTTTTAAATTAGCTATATTATCTTAAGAATTTTGAACAAAAGATGATAAAACATAGATAAAACGGGACCCTTCCTTCAGTAAACTCTTAACAGAATTTTATTCCTGCCACCAACTGTATCCAGTGATTAAAAGGAAAGTTTCTTCAAGTGTATCATCAAACACTGCCAACAGCCACAGTCCAACCCATAATTCTCTCATAAGCTTGAAAATAGTCAAGCCATTTAAATAAAATATGATATTCTAGTTCATTATGCAGCTAAAGAATAAAAATAAAATTCAAACACTATCAATGAAGTTCCTAAACAGAGAAAACTGATTTGTATGTCATTATTTCTATGCAATTCAGAAGGGAAAAAAATATATGTATGGTTATTTACTCCATCAAAATCTCATCCCCTCAAGTCAAATTGAAAATACCATAGGTTCAAATTCTGGACACTTAATTTGGTTCTGTAGTGACAGCCCTACAGGTCTGGACTTTTCTATGGACGTGCATGTAACTTGCTGAGAGTTAAATGAAAAGTGGTATTAACCAATAATTTAGCAATAGAAATCTACTCATAAACAGATACTAAAACTAGCAAGAAGAACTGTTTCCTTATTGTAAGAAAAAATATTTTGCATATTGCTCTATCCATATATAAAGGCAGCAAGTAGTGTTAATATTATTTTAAAAGCAGTACCACTTAACTCAAAGATGGTCCTTATAACTGAGTACTGCAGCATGTTGGCCTCACAGCTGACTGGTGTAAGGACCTCCTGGCTGGAGTTGTTGAGGGTTCCCAAAACTCACCCAGGTATGATTGTCTTTTTTATAGGGTGAAGCCCATTGTGGAATTCAAAGACAGTTTTTCCTTAAGGGCAAACATGCCAAACCTAGGCAGAAACCTATCGCTCTCCCTCAAATGTTCCTTTATCAGTCAGGGTTTTTACTGACACACAGTGCTGTCATAGTATAACAGAAGTAACAGTTAAAATGGAAGTAAGAGCTTCAAAGAAAGAAAAAACACTTAAAGATAATACTGTAGGATGGTTGGTGACAGAGTTGGAGAAAGAAATTATGAACACATGTAAAATTCACACTTAGGACACTGCACACTGGAACAGAGTACACACACTGGCTAGCTTGTAGGGTAGATTAACAACTTTGTCCACACACACAAAAAAAAAAAAAAAAAAAAAAAGTAGAGTTCTAGGTTGATGGGGACAGAACGGGGCTGACAAAGAAAAGTGTGGTCTGCAAAAAGATCTCTGAGAAAATTTTGTCTGGACAAGGGTTTTCTTGCCTATAAATTTCCTATAAACTTCTTGCCTATAAACTTCCTCTATTCTTAGAGTTATGGTCAGAGTTGACACAAAAAGAAAACTCAAAGTTTCCTTGTCAATAAAAAGATCCTTTAAAAGAAAGTAAGAGCTGAGATTGGATGGATGGATGGAACAGTCCTCATATATTAGCACCTAAGAAGTGTGACAGTGTCTCTTTCATAAGAATAAGGAAAGAGAGAAAGGGAAATCCCAGAAGTACAGCCTTGAAGGCTCTGGAAAAGCTCCAGCAAACCAAGAAGGATTAGATGATGCAGGAATTCTCATACGGAAATAGTCGAACGGGAGTGGAAACAATGGCAAAAAGGTCAGAACATGGTAAGGTTTTAACTTTGTGAGAAGGCTGATTGATAGCACATTGAGTTCAGTGGTTAGGGTTTAGGTCTAAGAAAAAGAGAAAAACTAGAGCTCTGGTAACTGAAATAGGGCTAAAAAGAGAAAGCTAAAACAAAGGTAGTGGAGGGGAGCTGTGGGGTGGTAAAAGAATTAGTAAATTCCCTGAAAATTTTCTCAGCTTGGTCTTGTCTGGGAATAGGGATATAAAGCACAACATGTGCCTAGGTTAGGATTTGGATTACGATTCCCTTAGTGTTAGGGGAAAGAGAAAACCTAGAGCTCCTGTTGAACTGGGGCTGCAAACAGGCTGAAAAAGTGAGATCAAAGCTGTAAAAAGAATTGTCCCCTGAGAACTTGTTCATCTGGGCCAGGGCACTGGGTCTTGACCAATCCTCAGCTAAGGCCAGGAACAATATTAAGAGTTATAGTATTGGTTGGGGAAGAGACAAAGCCTTCAACAGCAGCTGCAAAGAGACGAACAAAACAAGGCTGTCAAAAGAATTGTTCCCTCAAGGTTTGTTTATTCCTGCTTTGGCACTGGCATTGAGCTAGGGTTCAGCAAAGGAGAAGGCCTCAGCCAAGGAAGCAGGTTGGGGTCAGAAAAGAGAGACCTACAGCTGGAAGTGGGGTGGGGTTACAAAGGGGTTTCCCGAAAAGGTGTAGGTTTCAGAAGGAATTTTCCCCTTAGAACTTGATGTGGAGGTCAGGCCAAGACCTAAAGTAGGGTTAAGGTTCAAGCCAGCCTTCAGCTGCACTTACAGTGGGTCTACAGAGACACTGCCAATGAGGGATGTATGCTGCACAAAACATTCTCTTTAGAGAATTTGTTCATCTGGGTCATGGCATCAGTCTTGGCATAGGATTCATCTTAACTTGGAAGGTTTATTTTTAAGGTTTGTCTCCTCCTCACCCCCAATCCTACCACCAGCTGAGGCTTTTTCAAAGACACCCCATACTAAAAAATGCTCTGGAACAACACTTTTGTGGGTCCACGCCTCCTTTTGGCATCCCTGCTGAATCAATCCAACCACAGCAAGAGGCTTTCTTTTGTAACCACAACCATAAGGTTAGGTCTTGCCTGGATTCCATCACAACCCACTGAGCCAGAGTCCAGGTGAACAGATTCCAACAGGACAATTCTTTTTGCAGCCTACCTCTTCCTTGGGCATAGCTGCACTCTGTGGTTTTCTCCCATTCCAAACATTTGGCCTTGACCAACTCTGGTTCTTGGGGTGCAGCTTAGTCAAGACAATGTCACAGCCGAGATGAAGTTTTCCCAGGGACAATTCTATCTGCAGCCAATATCTTTCTTGTGACAGTCCCTTTGAAGCTCCCCTTCAACAGGATTTCTGTGGTTATTTTTTTATGATCCTTAGGAATCCCAAGTGATAAGCAGACTACCCTTGTCCCGCTTCCTGCTCCTAGCAGAGGCTCCACATTCCTGAGAAGAAAATTCAAGTATCAGCAGTCCCTTTTCTTAGAGGATTTTTCAGTGTAATAAACACAGTTATCCTACAGTTTCTCTTTTTACTAACTGCAATTTTATTCCTAAGTATAATCCCAAACATAAAATAAGTTTAGGGACTTCCCTTCTTCATTTTACCCAGAAAAGGATTTACTCCAGGGGGAAATCTAGCCTACAGGGTGATTTTTTTTTTTTTAAGACAGCCCTTCTTCTGCACCACTCAAGTTGTAGCTTGAGGCTTTTTCTCTCAATCATTAGAGTTGAAAAAGGAAGTGAGTGGTGCAAAAATAATTGTTTCCTTAGGAATTTTTCATCTTCACTGGCATTTTTTTTCCTAAGGTTCATTTCAGGATTTGGGTTAAAGTTATTTTTGACTTAAAGTCTACAGCTAAGTTTGATTCCATCTGGACAGCAGGTGACAAAGAAACCCATGGGTAGATTAATACTCTCCTTGGAAGAACACTGAATCTTAGCATGGAGTACAGTTTTTGGTTTATGTATCAGCCAAGCATTTAGGTTAGTGCCAGAGGAAGTTTAGAGACAAAGAGAAATCAGAGATGAAGTTGTTGTGTGCATGTATGTGCATCTCATGTACCCTCTAATGTTAAGTAAGAGCTGATGCTACAACTGGAGAATTGCATCATATTTATCTAAGCATGTTTGAATGGTGAGGTTTCCTCTCCTATGGTCCAGGCTAGTCTTAGGGTACTCAGTAAATATTAGGTTTGTTGAGGAAAAGAATTAGTCCAGAACTTCAGGAAGACTAAGCCTGGAAAGGTACCGCCAAAGGGAACTGTGAATTCCAAAAAAAGTATCCTTTTGGACATTTTCAGTATGGACAAAGTCTATCTGGTCTTTTGTGACACTCGCCTGAGGTGTAGGATTTGGCGTTATGGCTTTTGTTAAAGTTGTGAGACAGAGAAATAATAAAATGATACTTTGAAGACATCTTTTACAGTTAAGACTTGTGTGAAAATTATTTTCTTAGGAATATTGATTCTTTTTGGTTGGAATACTAGCCCTGTCCTTGGTCAAACTACAGTTATTGCCTAAGGCTAGAGCTGCAAGAAAGAAATCTCAGAACTGGCCTTGCAGGGGTCTGGTAATGGACTGCCAAAAGAAGTTGAAATTCTCCCACGAGGAAATTTTCATCATGACTGGGCTGGCAAGCTTTGTTTCTGAGGGTCACCTTGCATTAGGGTTTGTGTTGAAAGAACTATAATTTGTTTGAACATGCAAGATGTTTCCACTTTTACTAACTTTAAGTAACTGACAGAGTAATGGTGGATTCATGTGCTTTGCATGGTACCATTAGTAAGGAGTCCTTACACTAACCACAAAATTGCAGAGTAGGCATATATTCACTTGGGCTAAGTGCAAAAACTGTGGAGGAGAAAGTAACAAGGTGCCTTGTAAAGGAATGGCCTTCTTTTTCCCCATTATACAGCAGCAAATACTGTAATCTTGTTAGCATTATTTTGACATTGAAACACCTACATGTTCTTGTTCTGTGTGACATTATTTTATGGAGTCTCTGTTGCATTATATGCATGCTTACACACAAGTCTGCTCCAGAGTTCTCTGCAACAATTGAAAAGCCTTAGAACCATCCATAGTGGTTAGAAAGAACTAAATGTGTTTTCAGTGACTTTCAAGGAAATAAATAAATTCTATATAATTATTCTATATAATTATTTATTCTACATAATCATTTAATTGTATAATTTCACTAATGCTCATCATCACAGTACCTATGTGGTTATGTTTGCTGTATGCTACAGCAAAAGCATCAAAACAACAGTTTTAGGACTGTAAATCTAGACACATGACATGGATTATATTTGAGAGAACATAAATATAACTATTTTGTTGCTTCTGAGTGTTTGGACAATCTTCCATAAACAAATTGCGGATGACTGAATAGTGCTAGACTGAACATGCCTGTTTAGAGACTTCTGTAATAAAACCCTCTTTTCTCAGAGAGATGCTTATGCCTTAGGCTCTCTGCAGTAAGAAGCCGAATTTAATTTTCATAACTTGAGGGAGCTCAGATTCTGTTTTTCAATTTAGCTCATTAAGAGCAGGAGAGATTCACATCTAAATATGACCAAACAGGTTAGTGCGTTCATACTGAGACTTGATTAAAACCTACCTCACTTTCTTGTCTAGTTATGAGCAAATCAATGTAAGTGAAATAGGGAGCCTCTCTGAAAGGCTCTGACATAAATAAGGATGGTTATGGCAGCAATGGTTATGGGAATAATACTAATAGTATTGCAGTGACAGCTCATATTTAGTTTGCTCCTTTGGACTACTTTTCACGAAGCTGACCCAGTTTATACCTATGTTGCTTCTGCTTTTCTGAGCATAACATCCATTTATCAAGTCAGAATTCAGACCACTGTTTTGCATTCTGTATCAAGCATTACTTGAAATCCTCTTTCACATTCTGCATTATCATCTTTAGACCTTTAAAGCCATATTTTGAGTAAATTATAAGATCTTGTATATGAAATGACTGGTTTTAACTTTCCCATTTAACCTATTTTTATGATTATTTAAATATATGAGTTTATGAAATACTTAACATCCTTATATTCAGTACTGGTTTTATTCAAAGGAAAGTAAAATTTATATGCACTGTTCTCTGTGTACAAAATAAATGCTATAAAATTCCACAGTATCACTGGGCATATCACTAATTATTACAATGAAAATATTACAGAACAAGAAAATGTGATAGTTTTCAGCTAGATGATGTTGAAAAGTTCTTCAGATTGTTTGCTAGTCTCTTAGAGTATAATACTGAGGCAAACACAGGTATGGGGTATGTTTTGTTGTTCTACCTGCACAGGAATTCTAAGGATTCTTAGTCTGTAAATCTATGCATACCCAGCCAAGAGCTCATCACAGAAGCAGGAGTATCACAATGGAAAGTCTAAACACATGTTAGCAGCTGGAAAAAAGTATCTGCTCCATTTTCAAGTCCTTACCTGTTGGCATTAATGAGAAGTGTAGATACCTTCAGAGACAAATGACATTTTTAAGGATAAACATGAATTGCAGCAGCTGCTATATTTCATCTTTTATAAGAGTAACTTTCTATTTACATAGATGTAGAGATAGGTGAGCAGGAGTCTTAGCTGAGGGTAAACAAAGGTTAACTGATTTTGCTCACATATCAAGCTCACTCCTTTATCTCTGGAACATCTAGCAAGTAAATTTCATCCTCTGTTTTAATTTGTGTGGCTCTCTGTGTGTATGTACATGCATTGATATGGGTTTGGACTGGTGTCCTATCTTTTCATTTGTTTCTCTTTTTCTTTTTTTCCACCTGAGTGACAATAGTGCTGGGTAGCATTGTAACACCAGATCATTACAAGAAAACTATTTTGGGGCTGTGTTCATTGCAGTCAGGGATCCAATTGTCCAGGCCTACGGCAGTATCTGTACAAACATTCTAAAGATGTTATTTAATCACTATGCAGTATCACTGGAAATAGCCCAAAAGAGATTTACCCAGGTAGTGAGATTGGTCATGTTCATACTATATCAGGGCACAGGCTTGTCCATGTACTTGCCCTATGGCAACAAGGCTATAATTAGAACTAGATTAAAAGAGGCAATGTTACACTCAAACTCCTGTTACGGGCAAAGGGGAACATAACATATAAATGAAGCTAAGAATGTATTTTTATTTGAATTAAAGTTTTAGTGGTATAACAGTCTGAATTAGACAATTAATTGTCATAAAACCCTCAGTGCATCAATAGGTTTTAATCGCTTTGACCTCCATCCATGTTCAGGAGCTGCAGTTGAGCTCCTTGCCTGAATTATGCTGTAGATGTGTTTGTACTCAGCTCTATCCCTAGCTTGGTTTTGCTTGTTGCTTTGTGTATCTCAGATCATCACTAGACTGCAATAATATTCATCGTCCCTAAATTTCTCATGTCTATGTTTCTGTTGAAATTAATTCTGTCCCTCTGTGCATTGTTGTTCCCATCTTGTTCTCTCTTGTGCAGCAGCCAATAATCTCAACCCCTTACATATTCCCTAAGGTTCTTTCTTAGAGGAGATCAATAGCCATTTGCCCAATCTGATGTCAGGACATGACTGTGACATATATTGTGCAAGAAACAGTCCACAGACTTTCTCTAACCCTCCTTTCTGTACACTTAAACAGGCACTTAAAACATGCAGAAATCCCTTGAGTATTAGTTTTTGCTACGAAAAATACTAGAATAGATATGTCCCCCAGCCTGGGCTTTTATAACCCTCATAAGGCATCAACTGTTACAGCACAAGCAGCTGACGAAGAACCAAGGCACAGAGACGCACCTTACTTCTATGACAGCAGCAAAATTGCCTATTTTCTACCCAAGCATTATCCATTCTGCTTCAGAGGGGAATGGCTCAGCACCCTGTGCTGCTCTCCATCTGTGCCTCAAGATACGGTAAAGAACGGAGCTATCATGAAGACTCTGTTAACATGCTTATATGAATTCTTTCAACACTTGTACATTAAGTACATTACCAGGTTTCATAGGATGAAAATAAAGAGCAGGAAGAGAAAAAAATAAGTGTTTTAAGGAACACTAATCTACAGTGGTTACCGAGTGAGACATGTTTGAAATTAGCAGTTCAGTAAAACACCTAATATTCACTCCTAGATGCTGCCACCTAGAGTCTAACATTATGACACTGTAAACACAAGAATAATAGAGTAACTTTCAAGCAAAAATATTATATTTGTCTGGAGGTGGAGGTATTGGTATTCAGGGCAGTATGTGACAGGAAGAAGTGAAAGAGCAGACAAGCATGCAGAAGGCAATCTTAAACTTGAATTTTGTGTCTTCCTTCTGTACTGGTCAAAATCAGATTTTACATTGAAAGGCAGAACAGGGAACCTAGCATGGGAAAGCAAATTGGAGCTGCTATTCTGTACATTTATCAGAATACTTACAAATATATTTATTTCCATTTCAATTTCCATGTCTGAAAAACAATGGTCAGCAGAATAAAAGATGTTCTAGTTGAGCAGCCTTGCCTTCAATTTTGATGAAAAAGACTGCCAGTTCTCAAAAAAAGTCTTAAAGGAAGCATATTTAAGCTTCTTTCTCTCCATCAGTAGAATATTGCAGAAGACAAAATATCCCCATGAGGCAGCCTAACTGGAAATCCAAGGCAGCATTGAAAATGAGCTATCCTGCTATGCTTTAGAAATTGCAAACAGCAGAAACCCAGTTTCTTAGCTAACCTGAAGGACCTGGCAGCATTTGCTACAAGATGCCTAATTCAGTGCCTGGATTCGCACACTGTGTGTAATTTGTTTAGAAATGAGCTATGAACCTACGTCTCAATTTGCTCAATAGGATATGGTTTGATTAAATGTGTCCAGATGCATTTGTAAAGGGATTATAGATTTCAATTAGGAGTAAGCAACAATCATTAGAAGATAATACTTTTTCATGCATACTTTAACAAGCAGAATTGGGGCAAGAAATAGGAGTATGATAGAAAAGTCTCTCGCTTCTTTCTGCCCTTCACTGCACTATTACTGCTTCTTCACACTCAAGTGCTGTTTTCTTTCAAGTTCACCTTATTGTTCTTTCCTTTCACTTTGTTGGCTGGTTGTCAAAATCAACGGTTTCTAGTTCCACTGAGCTCTAAACATGGTCATACTCCCAGTAACAGGCTAATCTGCAACTCTTTGGCCTGCTAGTGAATGACACCCAATAGATCTTTACTATATTTGGTAGATCCAGAAGGGTTAAGCCAATTATTTCCATGCTGTTGGTCGGGGTACTGCTTGACTGAACTAACCACCACTCCCTTACCTTGTTTTGTGTCTATGCTGCATGATAGAGAACAGTCTTGGGAAGACAATTGCCTCTGCTCAGTATCTGATCAGTGAGCCCCACCATCCTCACAGGTGGTGGCAGCTGAAGAAGCCAACTCCCAATACCTCCTGCTCAATAGGTTGTTAAGCTTCACTTACACCTGCTTTGCCAGACTGCATCTGAAAGAGTCATATTGCAGAACCATGCATAGTAGGATTCTCTGAACACTAGAGCTAAGACTGATTTGGCCCCTTTGTGTATAACTCAGGGTTTATTTACTGCATGGGCTGTGGTCTGTTCTCATACCTCTCATACCTCTGCTGCCTGCAGCAGAGACTACTGTCACAGAGATGTGCCAAAGTGCAACTTGAAACCATGCTGCTAAATTTTCTTTCCACTAAACAGGATGATCTCCTTCAAAATGGAAATGCTCCCTGGTCTATACTGCTCTCCAGACTACATTCAGGAAGTCTGAAAAGCTGTTACCTGACATGGGCCAAAATCATGCTAGAAAGAGTGTTAATTGTGCTGGACCTTACTTGGATCTGTGCCCTGGTCTTGAGTAGTTTTGTGTCCTCAGAGAGCAGGAACTCTAAACACTGACAGAAATAGGTATGCAACTGATTCTGAATAGGATGCTAGTTCTTTGGTTAGAATTATTATTTGTTAACCATGGTCTAAGTGCTCTAATTCCTCCTGTGAAAAAATAACAATGCTGAATGAGAGGTGAGAACAAAGGCGAGAGGTGTTCTCACATAGGTGAGAACAAGACAAAGCAGCTTATTCTACCTGTTTCCTTCTAGAGATATTATAAATAACCATTACTGAAATTCTTAATAATAATCACTTGTGACAGTCAAGAGACTAAGGTTCTAACACGTTTTACAGGCATGCTCTCAGGAAGTCCATTCAGTCCCATACAATATCTCCCAGGGGTTGCAAGGAATGAGACAAGGAAGGTAGCTCTTTATGTTAATAAACTGCCAACAAATCACCTGATACTTTCCTTATGGGAACTGGCTGAAGATGGGATGTCAGAGAGAGAAGCTTTCCTTTCATCTTTCTCCATTCCTCCTAATCTCTTGAAAAATTAAGCTCCTTAAGAGTACTAAATGTAATAAATCATGTGGGCTATATAAGAATGTATATATATATACATATATATATATATTCCTGACAAAAACAATATTGCCACTTCCATTTCAGACAGTCACATCCCACTTTGAGGGCTATATATATCCTAAAGCACAACAGATGTGTCTGCTTGGTTATGCCACTTACCTGAAGCACTCTTCTCCTCACTATCTTAACTACTTAAAATTTTGCCAAATGGGGCAAGGATTGGAAATTTTGTTGCATCTGCCATAATATTCAGGCCAACATTCTCTTCTGCTAGGGAAAGCAAACAGTCTTCTAGACCAGATGAATTTAAAAAGAAAATATGACAAATTCTGCCCATTCATTCCATTCACATATTTCTATTCACTATTTACAGTTCATCACTATTTTATTTATATCCCTTAGCGTAGGAGATCGGCTGCCTCTTTGTGTTCTCGATAGTTATTTGCAACCCATGTCATTGAGTAGACTACTAAGATCAAACCCCTTTTCTAGAAGAACAGCACAAAACTATGGAGTTTCTTAGCCTGCACTGATCAACTCGACTCTTGCTAATCCTTTATTTGATGGAGCCCTAGACTGAGTGCACATTTAATTCTTTGAAATGTACAGAAAAACATTAGTAAAAAAATGTTGGATAGATAGAGAAATGGAAATCCAACCAAGGAAAGGACAAGAGAAAGTGAGAAACACAGGTAACAATTCCAAAGCCTCACAGCAGACTCACATGAGGAACTGTCATTAAGTGTAGCAGGAAGGAGCTGACTATATCCCAGAGACATCTCTGAGTACATCAGCAAATGAGAGAATGAGAGGAAAAAGGGCTGATGGGTTGGAATGACCTGAGATTAACTTATCCTGAAAATCAGTCCATACAGGAAATAAATTTTAAAGATATAGGTATGTTTCTGAAAAGCACCCGCCTCTGTGCCATTTTCCAGGATCACAAAACACATTATGTTAAAGGTACATTAGGCACAATTGTCACAGGTAATAAGCAAAACAAGATTTAGTTA
Source organism: Platyrinchus mystaceus (assembly GCA_035041135.1). Classification (NCBI taxonomy): domain Eukaryota; kingdom Metazoa; phylum Chordata; class Aves; order Passeriformes; family Tyrannidae; genus Platyrinchus; species Platyrinchus mystaceus. Next base: position 75,409,839 of record JAWWLV010000121.1, on the reverse strand, counting down.
AATATTGAGTTATTAGACCAGACAATATCACTGAAAACATTTTCTTCAGAGGCTATTTATTAAGTTTTTAATTTAAATTGCAATACTGTTTATAACAGATGCTCCATATTCAGTCCTTTTCTCCAGAGTTAAAACTGAGAAACAGGGAAGTACAAATACGATTCAGACAGTGAACAGGATTAAAATGCAAAATCCAAAAGGTAGCTGCCTGGGAGAATTAAATGCCAGCAGTCATGAGCAGTGGTAAAGTCTTTTCACAACACAGACAAGTTTTAATGCTTTAAATTAGAATAAATTCAAGTCTTAGGTGAGGGGTTTGGAAGGTCTTTGTGGGTTTGGTTTTTCACATTGTTTTTTTGAGAAAATAGAAAGTATTTCTAAGGCTGCATCCTGGAGGAAATATTCATCTCCCTGCATCTCACAGGATCAGAGAAAGGAGTATCAGGACTATGTTCTCAGAAACTTGTTTGCTTCCACTGAGCAATGCCAATGCTACCGTATTCCATGTGGCAGTTCTTTAGAAACTCAGATGGCCCATAATTATTTCAGCACATCATTTTTTAGTGCTGCTCTAGGTAACAGTTTTGATCTATAATTCCAAGTGTGGTTAAAAGCCATTGATGTTATCTTATTTTTCACATTCCAGTTGAAATCTACTAAACCAATAGCCACTGTGGCTGGGGTTTTTCAGCAGTTAGCCCTTGCAACTTACCCTTGATTCAATGAAGCTGAAAGACATCTGACTTTCAGTTAATAGAGTGAAGCAGAGAGCATTTTTCAAGGTATTGGAAGGCAATCTCAGCAGGATTGCAGGCATACAAAAGAAAACGTTGCTGTGCTTTCTTCAGAGAGACAATTAATACCTTATGTAGTGAGGACATTTCAGGGACACACACTCCTCCAACCTACCCTCAAGGAAAGGGTTTAACTGCCTAAGTGGCTGGAAAAACAGAGACAAATCCTAGTCTGGGTTTACAAAGCCATTACCCCCCCAGTACATCTACGCCTGTAACACTGTGCTTAATGTGAGCACACATGTTCATATTTAAATTAGCTACATAAAGGACTGTTTTCTTAACATGTCCTTTTTAAAGCATTTTAATTGTTCTTTACCTCACATGCCAGCTACTTGCAAAGATTACAATATCTTAGCACAGTTATTCTTTTCTTATATTCATCCTTGCTTTTATTCTTTGTTCAGCAGAGGACTGAAGAACAGGAGAACAATGTTAGTGCCTTCTGGGCTTGCCATAAGGGAAACTGAGATGATAAGTGTAATATTCCCAAGAAGCACTCTGTCAAGAACTGAAATATATAAAAAAGAGTGACCAACTTTCTGCTCTAGGCCAGCTGTGCCTCTTCAATGCTCACAGCTTTACTACTGCTGACAATGCAGTACAAACAGGGAACAAACAGCACTTGCATGAGGAGCATCTCTTATACATCTTGTATAACTGTAGACTGCATGATCCATAACAATTCAGTCCCGCTGGAAAGCATGGACAAATACACAATTTCAGAAATTAGAAATTCTGACTTTTGATCCAAAGGAACTTCTGTTACAGATCTTGCATTTTAAATGATCTGTTCTCTAGAGTTGTAAATCTTTCCATCATAGTAATACATAATTTTTCCCAACATATGTGGTCTCAGACTTCCCTTTCTATTCCTCTTATGCAATGCCAGTCTATTTGATTTGGTGGTCACACTACTCACCTCTGAAGTCACTCTTGTCAGGCAGTTGATTAACTATGGAGAACATAAGAAAAATAAAAACAGCAAACAAAATCTCTAAAGGGAATACGTTCACTCAGGGATCTTTTATTTTATTTAAATAAACAATGCAATTTAGATTATAGAATGGGAGAATCCAAGCTTTGGCTCCAATTTCCAGAAGTTACTTCAAGCAGAAAAGCAAATGTGTTTAAGTGGATAACTCCTTTGATTTCAGAATTAACTTATAAATTTATAAATCCTCTATTTTCAATCAATCTTTACTATTGTGAATTTATTTTCTATAAAACAGATCTTTGAGTTTCTGAAATGCCTGGGAATGAAAAGCTGTACTATCAGTGTTATGCTGCAGCTACTCTAATTCACTGGCATTTATTTTACACCATTCTTCTGTGCAAAATCCAGGAGTAAAATAGTAGAACTTATTTATAAACCATCCACGATCCTATCAGTTCAATAGTTATAAAACGTGACTTTTATTTCTCTGCATTCTGCTTTCCAATCTTTTAAAAGATTATTGCCTCAGCAACCTGAAAGCTGCATTCTTGTCATTTAACATACACACCTCATATCCCATTGCAGAATAATCAGAGTTTTGTACAAGCATATTTAATCCATTGGCACACATATTTTCCTTCATTAGGTATTTCATATTTCATGCCATGAGGGTTTTTTTCTATATGGAACTAGAACACCTGGCTTTAAAAAGTCTAGATTCCTGATTTCATTAAATAGAATTTGTTGCAAGGAGAGGAAGAAAGGTTTAAAGAAGTCACAGCTGATTTCTGAGATTTGAAAGCTGCAACAAACAGATCAGAGTTTATTACATGGCACTTGAATTGAAATATCAAATTTTGACTACACAATTAGGATTCTGTGAACTCCATTTTTTTAAACTCCATTTTTTTAAACTCCATTCCTTGAGAATTCTCCCACAGGATGATTTTTACCCCCACATTATGGTGGGTTGGCCCTGGCTGGATGCCAGGTGCCCACTGAGCCACTCTATCACTCCCTTCTGCAGCTGGACAGGGGAGAGGAAATATAACGAAAGGCTCATGGGTCAAGATAAGGACAGGGAGAAATCACTCAGCAGTTACCGTCATGGGAAAACCAGACTTGACTTGGGGCAATTAGTTTAATTTATTACCAATCAAATCAGAGTAGAATAATGAGAAATAAAAACAAATCTTAAAACACCTTCCCACCCCACCCCTCCCTTCTTCCTGGACCTAACTTTAGTCCCAAATTCTCTATATCCTCCCTGCCAGCGGCTCAGGGGCAGGGAAAATGTGGGCTGTGGTCAGGTCATCCCATGTTGTCTCTACTGCTCCTTTCTCCTCCAGGGAGGATTCTTCACACCATTCCCCTGCTCCAGTGTAGGGCCCCTCTCATGAGACACAGTCCTCCGTGAACTTCTCCAATGTAAGTCCTTCCTACAGACTGCAGTTCTTCACAAACTGCTCCAGCGTGGGTCCCTCCCATGAGGTGCAGTCCTTCAGGAACAGACTGCTCTGGTGTGGGTCCCCCATGGGGTCACAAGTCCTGCCAGCAAACCTGCTCCAGCTTGGGCTCTTCTTTTCATGGGTCCACAGGTCCTGAAAGGAGCCTGCTCCACCTTGAGCTTCCCATAGTGTCACACAAGGGATTCCATTCAACGAGAAGAAAAAAAATCTTTTTATTCTGAGAATGGTCAAACCAAATGATCTCAAGAGGTTTCTTCCAACCTTAACCATTCTGTGACAACACCTACCATTGAGATGGAGGAAGATGTCTTCAAAAAGCAGTCTTTAAAAAGCAGTTTGGAGTTCCTCTGATGTTTCTATTTTTAGAGTCCAGAACCATGAATTCCATAAAATCTGGCTTATTACTTAGACCTTAATTCCATGTGTTTAATTTTTTATTCTTGGAAAAATATCAACCTCCAAAGCTCCAACTTTCATGGTTTCTGAGTAAACATAAGGAGTGAACCAAAAAGGCTGTAAAACAAAAAGGCAAATAAAGAACTCAAAAAATACTTCTTCAATAAAAAAAAATAAATAAATATAGATAGAAAGCAAAAACTCATAACTCTGGAGCTAAGCTCAGGTTTTGCTGAACATTAGTGACAACTATTGCTCACTCAATTGCCAAGGAAGTTAAATGCCAAGTCTCTGTTCGTGGCTTCTGTTTGCAGCACTCACTCCAGTCACTGCACTCCTGAAATGTCAGTTAAAAAGCAAACAGAAGCCAGGCAGAGGCATCTCCCACTCTTGTGCAAGACCTTCTGCCAGTAGGTTCCTTCTTGTAAAATGAAACATGACCACAAGTGCCTCATGGCCACAGCTCACTTAGCTCATTAACATCATTACCACCACATGCTCCTGCCAATGCTGACCTCACAGCAAACTCAAATAAAATCATAGGGAGATATTGGTTACAAATTAAAAAGACAATTCTCAATTTCACCTGGGGTGACAGTCTCCGTGAGTGCTGAATTATCAAACTCAATGCATGTTTTCCTTCTCCAAAAAGCATTTAAACTGTTCTAAGCAGTTTTATTGTGGATTCTTATCGCTGAGTAATGAACAAACTTGAATCATTTTCTGCAATACCGCTTTGGAGGCAATACCAAAAGACCAGTAGAAACATCTATCATCTGTAAGCTAAATCTGAGTGTTCAGTGTCAGTGCAGATTTGATGAAAAGCTCAAGAGCCTGCTAGCACATCCGCAAAAGTCCATATTCCAATTACAAAGGAAAGATTAATATCATCAACTTCAGTCAGCTGCAAGTTAATTGACTACTTCAAAACGAGTAACCTTAAGCCCTATATGTACGAAGAGAATGAATGTGCACCTCCAGAAGATAATTCATCTCATCCTAAGTCTGGTGTTTTAGACAAGATGGATCACTCCCTGCAGACACTTGAGTCATTCACTGACTATAAAACTCAGTGTTTAAACTTAGACAACTTCCAAGATTTTAAGTCAGATAGGATAAAGGTTGCATAAAACATCTATTATCTGAATTCTGTTATCAGACATCTACATAGGTATTTTCATTGGGAATATATGTCCAGAGACACCTAGGCAAGTTTCATAATGACAGGCAGGTTCCGAGTGCAAATCTTTCAGAATTTAACACAGTCATTATACAGCCAGTAGTTACTAATATCTAAAGGCATGATATAATGCTATACTACACATATGAGCCTTCAGTAAAAAAAAAAAAAACAAAAACAAAAAAAAAACAAACCAACACGATTTTTCAGAATTTTGCTAATGGACTTCTCAAATATCCTGTCTCAGACATTGCAAAATGAACAAACTGAAATTTCCAATGAAAGCAGCTGTTCACAAGGCTGCAGTAGTTAGAAAAGCTAATCAAAGCACAAACTCTACATTTAAAGTGCACAATCTATTTGTGGTTTTACTATTTAAAATGTATTATTCATATTGGTATCATCATGCTTGGAATTCTGCATATACAAGATTAGACATGGTTATTCTCTGGTTTTCTTATACAGAAAAGTGTAAGTACTTTGTATAAGTAAGTGCCAAAAGTACTTATACCATAAGTATGTGTCATGAGAGAGGAAATAAGCATGTCACAAACGAGCACAGAGGTGTTACAGAAATAGTTTCTACACAGGCAGCGAGAGAGCAGAAGAAATATCCCACAGAACCTAAATGACAATAGGGATCTACATACACTCAACTGAATCCTTCCCAGAGGTAGGTGTCCACAAGCATGGTGCTTCCTTAAGATCTCATTACAACTAATTCTACAGCATAACTGGTTACAACATGCTGGAGTGGTGGCTAGAGGCCAGCAGGGTAGCTCTTTAGTATCTCAAATAATGCTAAATATTTGCACAACCACCTCTTATAGTTGGCCACCTGAAGATTCCTCTGGGCTCCACTGACTATATAGACTAGATGCTCATCTTAGTTGACTAAGCATAAGAATCTAATACCATTACAGATGTTTAAAAGTCTTCCATGTGACTTTCAGAAGTGCTAGGGACTCCTTCACTCCTTTTGTTATACTTATCAGATCCATGTAGACCTTCTGGATGCTTCATAGCCTCTCAAATGGCTCTTCTTCCTCTTATTTAGGATTGCATATAGAAATACCTCAAATATCTAGTATAACCTACACACAGGTGACAAATGTTAATCTTAGACTGAATCCTAAGCAAGTTTCCTTATCTAAAGTTAGCTAACTAAAAGGTTGTTAGAAGAGATAAAAAACAAACAAACAAACACAAACAACAACAAAACGTAAAGTGCTCAGGGACTTTTCAGTTGAGAGCATTAATAAAGAACACTATGTTGTTACTATTAAGAAGACAAAAATTTGTACCTGTGTTATGGGAGCCAATGTTATGTACACAGTTTCAGCTGCACATCAGTGTAATTGTTGGCTCTCCCTTAGACAACAGTCTAAAAACTAACATCTCTAAAATCCGTCTCTAAAAACTGAGTAACACTGTCTTGCTACTTTGCACCACCACAGCTGTTTAGATACTCTTTTCCCAAACTGAGCCTCCATTTTATTACGTGCTATATATATAAGTCAACAAAAGGACAAACCTCTGCCCCAGGAACTTGCAATCCAATAACAAGACAAGAGATAGCAGATAGAGCCTGGTTGCAATAGAGGAAGCAATAGAGGAAGTGAAAGCATAGCACATTTGTGATGTCAAGCACTCTCTGCATACCAGGAATCTGTTAAGTTTTGTAAGAAAACAAAATTTCTATGAAAAGTTCCTAGTTGCCAAACTGATATAAAAGCTTTTCCCTATTTGAAAGTAAATTTAGAAAACCTATCTCAGAAATAGAGTTTAAAAGATTTTTTTTTTTTTTAATTCTAGATTGCATCTGGATTGTACCAGAAAACCCACATCATTTCCCAGTCTAGAGTAAAGGGATAGGTAGGATGAATTCATTAATTCTATTTTTTTTTTCACCTTTTTCTTTTTGGTTTTTAATTCTCCTATTACCCTCCATCAGCAATTTCTCTGTGCTCCTTCATTAGACTGACATTAAAAGATGGTGGCTTCTATAGGAAAAGGGTCAATTAATATTCAAAATACTGAGACAATGTGATATGCTAAGAAAACAGAAGAGGAAAATCTCTATAAATTAATTTTTCTGAGGTTTAAAGTTTACATCAGTCCTGAAAAAAAGCAACACAATAATAAGTCCATTGTGCAGAATACCAAAATCCAAGGCATATTTTTTCTACCTAAATATCTGATTCTTTAGATTCAGTGGTTATCATTTGAGCACTCAGGAAGATATTTTTTTTACTCAAACGTAATTTTTGCAGGTGCACAGGAAGATTTTTTTCTCTCAAACATAATATTTGCAGATGCACATTTAGCAGAAAGTTTGGATTTATTTTTATTTCTTTTTTGCTGTGTTGTTTCTAATAGAAGGATGAATTTGCTTTTCAGCATGCAATGGCATTTCATAAAGATCCATCTGAAAGATACTGGACTTTTTTTATCCTAGCACATCTGTGCTGTTTGCACTGTGTGCAACATGAAGGGACTCTCAAACAAAATGCACAGAATTGAATGGATTAATATGTTGAGTTAAAATAGAACACAGTTGTTCTGCTTGAGTATGCCTATAATTTCAGAGGCTTCATGCTGTTCTAAGTTGAAACAAATAAAAAATTAATACAAAATTCACCCTTTGAAGGCTTTCTCCGAAAATACTTTTATTTGAGTCTGTTTAATTAGTTTTCTAGAAAAATATTAAAATTCACTTTTTCAAATAATTTTATTGTTCAGTTCACAAATGAAAAGCAATGTAGGATTGGTTATTTAACTTACACATGTAAACAAATTTTGGTAAAAGCAGTCAGGAAATGGATTAGCAAATAGTATGCAAGAACACAAGTATGCAAGAAACATTTGGGCTACTGCAACTCAGCAGGTTACCACACACAAACACATCTCCAATGGTGATCCAGACCCTGGATATTTTAGACAACTGAGTCTCATCTCCCCTAGAAAATTCCAGTTGAAAACCAGTTCGGTTGTTTGCCTCATAATTCATATCTTGAGGTAGTTACAGAACCTTACTATTCTGGTTGAGGGGTTTTTTGTTTTGGTTTGGGTTTGTTGTTGTTGTTGTTGTTGGTGGTGGTGGTGGTGGTGGTGGTGGTGGTGGTGGTGGGTTTTTTTGCCAAATTTGTCTCTAACTTAATTATAGCTTTTTTTAATATATGATTTTTTTAAATTTCTGATTAAAGGCTTACTCAAAAAGCAAAGACAGATCCTTTTTGTAAAACAGACCCTCCATTCCCTTGTTAGACATTTAGACAGTTAGAATTGTGCATGATCCTTATCACCATTGTTGTTCATTAACCATTGTCTGTAGCATTAACACTCCCATCTTTACCAGAAATATCTTACCTGAAGCATCCTTGCATCATACTAACACTTTTCACAAATATTACATATTTTTAGGCCACACTGATTCTGTAGTAGACTAATTCAACTAAAGTGCTACGGTGACACAAACACTAATGCTCATTAATTAAGTCACTCTGGAAATTAGATTAAATAATCTACATAGACTGACACTAAAACAACTTTCCAGATGGATGAGAGAATAACCCAATTACTATTTATACTTCAAAATAAGGAACATGTGGTCACCTGTGAAGTGATATGAGAGAAGGCAAACCAATGATCCAAAATTTCTATTTTCACTCAGGGTTGAAAACAGCCCAAGGAGAATGGGAGAGAGAGAAACTGCAATCAAAAGCCTCCTCCCCTGTAAAGTGATGGAAACCACATGGTTCAAAGGGGCGATTTCAGGGGCGAAGAGAGACAGGCAGGCAGGCTTGAAACCTGTTTCCTTCATTTCCATTAAAATTCCCCCTTCAGTGTGAAATACAGAATGCTGTATTTGTGTGAAATACTCTTCCACTTTAAGGCAATAGATTTTCATCACCTTTAGTACCTGAATCTACACTGTGCCCTGAGCTGGCACCTCTGCTGATGTTTCAGTGCCTGTCAAGAATATGCAAAATCTCAGTTCCCTGCTTAAGGGTGGGATCAATGACAGCTAAACTACAACATAGGCCTAATAAAGAGGAAGCGTCACATCAAACTGTGAAAATATACCACTGTGAAATTTTCTGGGGATAAAAATATCTGGTGTTCTTTTTATTTGCATATTTGTCAATACTGCATTTTGAAATTATATTCAAAATAAAGCTGTACTTCCCTTCTATCTTTATAGGCTTTTATTTTCTTTCTCTGATCTTAATTGCTACTCAAGTCTTTGCTTGGCATTAGATTTTGAGAGCTTCTGTTGATAGACCCCTTAAAAGTTTCTCTTTTGCATTTGATCATATAAATGCTTGTTTATTCATGCAATAGCATATATTTTATATTGTTTGCAATATTTTACAAGGACTTGTGGCTCGCTATGAATAAAAATTTTATATACTACTTCAATTCTCTGTTCCATGACAGCTCAGTATATCAGAGTAAGATATACTTAATGTTTGCACTGTCTCAGCATGACATGCTATGCTATTACTGACAAATTGGTCTTCTATTTAGCATTAGTAGAAATATTCAGTGGAATGAAAAAATATGGATATTTACAGTGGCTTTTGTTCTTTTCAATTTGTTCTACAAATACAGATACAAACATTTGATTTTTCACTGTTCATATGCCTGAAACCCTGCAGCAATACATACCTCTTCCCCTGAATTATGTTCAAAGATCAGGTCAAACAAATGGTTACTCTAAATTCTGTATATTATGTTTAACCTCAGAAAAGATTAAAGGGGATTTTGTCAAACACATTGTGGGAATTTGCTCATTTAAACATTTCACTACATCTAGTCTTTTAATCTATCCTTGCCAAACAAGGATATAAACCGAACTTAATACTTTAAAGCTTAGAAAATTTCATTAGCACTAAAAATGTATTAACAAAAAGAGCTACTTAGTAAAAAACCTGATACTGAATATAATTTTATGAATACCTGTCTGAACCACATGCATAAAGTGTACAAACAAGGCAGACGCTGATACATTTAGTACACATTTGTGATATTTTCCATAGACATGTGCTGTTTCATACCCTGTATGTCTATAAATATTGTCTCAGAGAAGGCTTTATTATTGATATGGATATTCACTGCCAAGAAAGAACCAAATGAATACCAAATTTCTCCTATCTACAGTTAGGTAGGTAATCATACTAACTAATTGAAAGTATGTTGTTTCCTAACTGAACCAATTACGCAGAAAAGGCTGTGTGAGGTTGAGCTAAGCACCCTCCCACTAGCACAGCCATCATGCAACATGACAGGAACAAAGAAAAGAGTACAGTGAAAAGCAAACCATTCTGGTTTTATAACTGTACATTAAAAGGGGACAGTGAAAATGAAAAAAAGCCAAAGCTACCCATGGCACACACAGCTAGGTTGAAAATCCTTCTAATGTAAGTCCAGTAGCCAGTTATCATTTAAAAAAAGCTTGGGCTTTATCCTGCCAACTTTCTCTGATAAAGGAAGGGGTTATTAGACACCTGTTCCTTCATCAGAGCAATCCCTTTGAATCACATCAAAATTGTTACTTAAATTTTGAATATCAGCACGATAAAAAGCAAATGAGATGTGAGGGAACCTTTTTGACTGCTAAAATCAAAGTAAGCACATTAATGAGCAAAACCTGATAGCTAAACCTTTTAAATTCACAAATTCATCTGTTTGGTACGAAAAGGTGACCAGCAAGTTATGAAGAAAATATCATGACATATGTGGAATGAAAGGACCATTTTATAAAAAGGTAATTTATACTCCATTTCATTCAGTTTACAAACTATTTTCAGACATCTTATTACACTATTATTTACTCATTTCTACCTGCATAATTTCTACTTTTTCATCATCACAGTGGTTACACTGCTATTTCCTGTTTTTATCTTAGTAAATTCCCTATATCAAAAACATATAGTCTGCACACAGTCCAACTGCCCTCTAAAGATCAGCCAGATTCCATTCCCAGATGAACAAGGTGTGGCGCTGCTCTTTCTGAGTGAATGGAAAATACACTATGCATATCAGAACTCCTCTAATTCATTTTTTATGCCACACAAAAAGTTTTCTGGTAAACCACACCTCTTAGGAACTTGTTTTTTCTCTATTTTGCATTACTCATTCTTCCTATGAATTTTCTATGTACTGCTAAAAATACTTGATGTGGTCAAAAAACCCCACATACTATATTACTATTATATTATTACATGAATATTAGAATACAAAATTTCTTAATGTACTTTATGTCATGAAGACAGCACTGATTCATTTTGACAGGATTAATAACCTCATTATTTGCTTTCATTGTCCCCAGTAAAGACAGGGTAATTGATATTCCCAAAGTGAATCAATGCAATACTGTGCATGGCCCTCATGAGAAATTATTTGCTTTGCTTTGTGTCAATGAAATATAGCCATAAATCCATATTACAATAAGTATGCAAAGGTTTATTTAAACTGTCACTATCATTAAAGCTACAAAAACCTTCACACCTTTCTTATATACCTGCAACAATGAAACAAAAGAATTTCTGTTACTGTGGTGGATCTGGAATCGGTGAACTCAGGAGTACTGTAGTAAAATAAATGATATCAACTTTATTTTTTTCAGCATCATACCTATTGCACAAAACAGATGCAAATAACATTAGCGCTCAGTTAACTGCAAGAGGTTTGTGCATGTATAGTAAAATGAATCAGTTACTATATTTTTAAAAGATTTAACCTAATCTATAAGCTGTCTAAAGGAAATTGATTTCTGCAGAAAAAAATAAATCTGAATTGTTACTTCAGTAGCAATTAGGTATAGAAAATATTAATGCAAATGTTGTGCATGTGTACATACATCTCAAAAAAAAAGGGTCCTTATAAAATTTCTTTGACTGAAGACTCAAAATGGAGCCTGCAATCTGGAAATATCTATATGCTTCCAACTGTTGTGTATTTATATGAAGATCTGGCAACTGTGGCTTGAACTCAAGTCATATACACACAAGCAAAGGTCCAAACCATTATACTTCACTTTTGGATCTTAATTACAGTGCTCAAGTTGGCCAGTCCAAAGACAGATTCAGACTTTAGCTGAAAGGGAATCTCCGTAGCCTGCAGACTATACACATAATTACAGCACTTCAGATAAATTCAAGGTTAGGTAGGAGGGCTCCACTTCTAAGTTCCCAGTTCTTTTTCCTGGTGGTCCCTATCATAGCCTGTTTCTATATAATTTTCATAAAAATAGCCCCCACAATTGCTATAACATTTTTTCCCTATCCTTCCACTACACTATTCATTCCACAGAAATTCTAAATCAAGGATATGGCTAAGCAATTTTCCTTGCTGTCTTCTTTGGCTGTGGAGGAAGACGGGCACCTCCTTCCTCGGAGTAATTAGCTAACTTGGTTTAGATGTATGTTTTTGGAAGAGCTTCACAACAATTTGAGGAGCCTGTCTCGCTGCCCGTGAAGGCTCCAAGGGCAGACCTCAACAGCGAACCTCAGATGCCCAACTGAAATGAATCCTGCGCCTAGTTTCTCATCTCAGAGAAAAAGACCAGTAGAACGGAAGCCACGTACTTATCCCACTACAAACACGCTGTTACAATTTACCACGCTAGTACCTTGCAAAATATTTGCTCTCACTATTTAAACTGCACCCAGCATTACACCAACGGCGCCAGCGAGATTTTCCCGTGACTCGTGGAAGGCAGAGTCACGGAGTGATGCTCGGTGTCAGTGAAAACAGTGGCTATGCAAGAAATATGGAAGGACAACGACACAGCCTGAGCAGCAGGTGTTGGGCAGCTCGGGTCTCCAGTGCTGCTGTCCCGCCTGGAAGGTGCCATGTGCTGATGGCTCAGACTCCCTCTCCCTGCGCTCCCTGTGCAGTGCTCTCAGCCACCGCCACGGACAAGCCAACTTCGTGTAACAGCCGAAAAGGCCTTTAACTCTGTGCAGCTCAGCTCTGGTCTCACGTATACATAGGTTTGGTTTGCTCCTCGCTGTGCAACAGCGGTGCCGCTAAATGGTGACACTATTGACCTCATAACCCACTTGCACTTTAAATTTCATTTCGGTTTTCGGCAACGGCGGCTCCAAAGGCAGCTCGCATTTCCACAAACACGCTGAAAGCTCGGCTTATACCTCAGACCCAGTTTAAGCAGTCGTCCCCCCCCACCCCGCCGGACAAGCCGCTCTCAGGCCGGCGCTGCCAACACTGTGTGCCTGCTCCCGTGGCCACCTCCGCCACGCACCAGCTCCTGGAGCCAGGCCCGCGTGGAGAAACCACTTTTTTCCCCCTCTTCTTTCAGTGGGTTGCTGTTTGTTTGATTATGTGTGTGTTTGTTTATCTTCAACACGGCGGCCGCGAGGAGGCTCGGGGGCGGCTCCGGCCCGCCAGGCGGCGCTGCGGGCGGAGGTCGGTGCCCGCTCGGTGCCCGCCGCCCGCCCGGCCGGGGCTGACGTGTCCGGCGCGGCGCGATGGCGGCTGCCTGGGAGGAGATCCGGCGGCTGGCGGCCGATTTCCAGCGGGCGCAGTTCGCCGAGGTGGCCCACAGGTGAGCGGGGCGGCGCCGGCACCGCCGCCCGTCGCTGCTGCCCCTCTGCCGCCGCCGCCCCCCTCTCTGCGCCGGCCGCGCTCCCTTCCCCCGCCGCCCGCACGGCCCCCGGCCCGGACACCCGCGGGGGGCTCAACCGGGCACGGCCCCTCGGTAGTTCCCTTTGTGCCGGTGCTTGTGAGCCCCGAGGGGGTATCTGGGGCCCCACAGGGTACGTGCGGGCCCAGGAAAGCGGCTGGGTATGTTCAAGCTGCTCGACATCGGCACGGCTCCAGTGCTTGGTTTCTTCTTCACGTCTGGCTGACCAGCTGAGGTTGCCCAGAACTTGTTTTTATTAAAGAGAGGGGGGGAAAAAAAAAAACCAAATCCCAAACGCGTAAAATAGAGATTGACAGAAGGATGAAAGACACGAACTCTTTAAACATAGCCATTCCTAAATTCACCAGCAGGTGCATTCTTAGAGCTGGCGGGGCTGACAGCTGCTCAGGAGGAGAGTAAAAGTTGTTTTGGAGAGGTGGCCCGAGTAAGTGAAGCCACGTGGATGATTTGGTGCGTGATAAACCGGATTCAGGCAGTAGAGGGTTTTTTTGTCTGGAAAAGTATATTCGCACAGAACAGCAAGTACTGTACAGCATTGTACTTCCTGTGTTTAGTATTTTGGGAACATCAATTTAAAGATAATTTTAGCAAGTACTTACTTAGAATTAACTGCTTATTCTTTATGCTGTTGATAGATTGTCAGAACGGAACTGTATAGAAATTGTCACTAAACTGATTTCGGAGAAGCAGCTGGAAGTAGTGCACACACTCGATGGCAAGGAGTATGTCACTCCAGCACAGATTAGTAAGGAGATCCGGGACGAGCTTCAAGTTTGTGGTGGTAAGTGTGGCATTTGCTTTCTTCCTTTGGATTTGGAAGTTAATTTTGAAGACTACAGAAAGAATCTGAAAGTTTTCAGTATCCTTAATCTTTCAGGAAAAGTCAACTCGTTTCCATGTGCTTTAACTACACATTATTTCACCTACTGTTACTTTATTTTCACTTGATATCTGTGTCAAGCTTCTAGGTAAGCATATCAAGATATGTTACTTGGTTTATTTTCGGCCATACAGAATTTCTGAGGTAAAGTTATCTAAGAATCCTTTTGAAAGAAATTTGGCATTTTAATATGGTTAAATATCTGGAGCAGATGTTAGGCCTTGATTTTGGAATTTCAGAATCATTCTCCTTTTGTGCCATGACAATAATATTTGTAAATTGTCACTGACAGATCTTTTATTTTACCAATGTGAAGAGCCATCTGTTTTGTAAGATCTGACTTAAATATGTAAGAAAGCAAATACTCTTCAGGTTGCTTTGGGTGTCAATGGTTTTAATGAGCAGGCAGTGTATTGTACTTTTAGTTATATTTAAGGGTGAATTTCACAGCATCATATGTTTGGAAAACTAACTTCTTACTATGTTTATACAGATTAGTCATTTTGTTACTAGTAAGTGTAAGTGGCCAGTCTTCGCGAACGAAGATCTGGGAAAGGTGTTTTTACCTTTCAAGCCTGCGCAATGGATTTTTTA
>JAWWLV010000121.1:75383597-75394818 GCA_035041135.1 Platyrinchus mystaceus | reverse complement strand
CTTAGATGGATGGCCTTAGGGGCTGACGAGCTCCATCTACCCGGGGGACCCTGAAGCAGGATCGGGAATTGAACCTGTGACCTTGGCGCTGAGAGACCAGCATCTTAACCACTAGACCACCAGGGGTCCCCCATTTTGTTACTATTACCACAGGAATGCCTCAGTTTGTGTTATGCCACTGTGTATCATATCAGTGTGACAGCTTGGATTGAATTAAAAATTACTGGGGTTTTTTGTTAGCAGCATCATGCAAAGGGAGAAAGTTTCGACAATCTCTGTTTTGGTACTCATGGACTGGTTTAATTGGTCTACAAAAAAAAAAAGTAAATAAATATTGTGTGCACAATGGACTATGCTGTATTCTAAATTTTGTTCAAATATATTTTATGTACTAAAAGTGTATTTGTACTTTTCTTAAAGGTCGAGTTAACATTGTCGACTTACAACAGGTAACTCTAGAAATAAAACAATGTACTTCTTTCTTTTCTTCACCATGTATATTGTAAATATGGCATTCATTAGTTATACTCCAGCTAAGTTATTTTTTTAAAGCAGAACAAACTTTATGAAGAACGGGTAGCTTATGTCAGAGTTCTGCAGATTACTTCGTCCATCCGTTTATTGCTTTATTGAAAGCTCCTCTCTGCTTAATGCTAATCTAGGACTTCTTAAATCACCGCTGAAATACACAGATTTTCTTTATGAACTCTTTTCTTTGTAAACTGTGGAGGGCAAACAGAAAAGAAATACGTTTCCCATTTAAATTGAAAACTGCAGGAGCATGCATAATTAACTTTGCATGCCTCTTTGGATCTTCCCTCTTCATTAATCTCTTGTCTCCACTAATCTTTATCCTCCAGTAGTCGTTCTCTGTGACTGATTTTCCCTTCTGGCTTAAGCAAAATTATTTGGAATCAGAAAACCTCTGTGAAAGACAATTTACTATTTTCTGACATCGCTTCCTGGTATTTGTTTATTATGTAGGTTTCTTTTAACCTTGTCACAGTTGCAAAGAGAGCTTTTCTCCCCTAAAGCACTGCTGCTTTATTTCAAAACATGGATTAAGTCTGTACGTGTGCAATAGTAGAAAAAAATAAACGCACCTTTCCTCAAGACATAGAAATGTGTAAGTAGTATCTCAGTGTTTGAGAACTATTTTCAATTTAAAGTTCTGATAAGAGGTTTTGTTGTTGGTTTGGGGGTTTTTTTTAGGTAATAAATGTGGACCTTCTACACATTGAAAACAGAGCCAATGACATCATTAAATCTGAAAAAACTATTCAGCTTGTATTGGGACAGCTTATAAATGAGTGAGTACTTCCAGGAGCAGTATGTATAATTCACATCTTTTTTATTTTTTAAAACACGGACTAAAAATAATGTTCAGCCTTTGTTGCTTCTGAGTTGAAATAAATTTTTCTTCGCTGGTGCTGGGGCTGCTTGGTGGTGATCAGTGCTGCTTTTCCAAATGGCAAGTGAGGCCTATCTCAGCAAAGCATCCAGTGAATCCATGGAGCAAAGGCCTTACTGAATGTCTGTGTCCAGTGTCCTGCACTTAAAAGGGTTCATTTCTTACGCAGTGTCTTTGTGTACAGCAGCCACACCTCATTTGCTCTATGGCTGTGCTCGCTACCTCAGCTATTGACAAACCTTCTCATTTTTTCCCACCTCTTAGCCTAAGATACTTGAGTTAGATATTGCATGGCTTTCAGCACACTAACAACCACTGAAGTAGTACTCTTATGGATGGTCCTTATTATGTATCAAGAATATGAAGTTCCTGGCTCTCTTGAAATAATTAAGACCTGTCTTGCTCACTAGAACCCTTTCCTAAGTTTCATTGGCGTGTTTTCCTCGTTCTGTTTTTTGACATTTTCATACAAGCAGATAAATGGCCCATCTGAATACCTGGTTAGCAGGCTTTTTAAGAAACCACACGTTTTCACTTACATTTTTCTCCTTTATTAATTTAAAATAACTTTGAGTGTATTTTTGTAAACATGCAGCAGAAAGAGGTTTATTAAAAGAGGTCAGTTATTAATTCAGCATGTCATCTTGAGGTTGATCTTGAATTTCACACTTTGATGTGTTGTCTTTTCTTTTTTTTTTCTTGTTCTTAAATAAGGAGTTACCTGGATCAATTAGCGGAAGAAATAAACGATAAACTTCAGGAAACTGGCCAGGTGACAATATCAGAACTCTGCAAGGCATACGACCTTCCAGGAGACTTCCTGATCCAGGTGATGCAAGCCACCAATCTAGCAAATGCAGAATTGATTGTGTTCATCTTCTTTTGTTATCTTCGCATTATCCATTCCTTTAATTGTGTTGAACTGCTTGTCATTTTAAGCAGAAAAGTTTCAGGTACACAAAGGTTGCAGTTTGGGGTTGATGTTTGCCTTTTCACTACTGGCAAAATTTCTTCTGAATCTTTATGACTGTTAGGAACAGATTAGGATTAGTAGTGTTAGGAACACCTTAGATTAGTGTAAAATCTGAAAATGTTTTGGAAATACTAAAGATGTAATTTCACCAGCCTCATTAGCTATGCAGGAAGCAGAAATACGGTGGTGAAGTCCTTTCAGTTTATTCAGAAAAGATAAAATAAATATTAATTTTTAGAAATTGAAGCCAGACATTCAAACTAGAACCAAAAGTACTGTTTACCTTTAGTTAGTGAGTGCAGAGTGTTTAAAAGGGGTAGGGAGAATTATGTTTTGTTGACTTTCAGTCAAGGTTGAATTATGTTTGGAAGATGCTTTTTTGAAAGGATAATCCCGTGACGTGTCAGGTGAGCAGTCATACTAGGTACCCCAGACAGCCTTCTTGACTCTCAGTGTGTGAACAGATTTCCTCTAATATTTGTCACATGATCAGGTTCTACAAAAAGATTTCTAACATACAAAAATTGTTACGTGGTTTCTCTTTGTTTCTTGGATAGTATCTCCTGGCTCCGGTTCACTTTGCAAGGATGCACATTTATGAACTGTTTGCACCTCTTTCATGTTTATTGTTGTTAATTTTTATCTTGAGTTTTTGATAAAGTGGCCAGTGAATTCATCAGTCACTGGTTCGTACAAAACCAAGACAAAGATTAAATCTTGGTTTTCATTGTGCGTCTCCAAACCACACTTATTTGTTCTGCAGTTTTCTGTCGTCATTAGATACATGTATATCTGATAGAAGAGGACATTCTTAGAGAAGCTAAATTCTTCTATTTGCAGGCATTATCCAGGCGTTTGGGCAGAATTATTCATGGACAACTAGACCAGGAAAACCGTGGGGTGATTTTTACAGAAGCCTTTGTGTCCCGCCATCGAGCACGCATCCGTGGTCTCTTCACTGCGATTACTCGGTAAATTGCAACGCCTGCAACCACATATTAAGATAGTTTTACCATAGGTCTTTATGGGCCAAATTCAGTTGTGATCGAAAAAGAAAATAAAGACCTATATATAGATTCCCTTAAGTTCAGTTTCTGAGTGAAATATTCAGTTATGTTAGACTCACTTGTTAGAAACAGGGACCTCCTTTTGAATTGAAAACAAGACAAGTATAGCAATGTACTATATACAAAATAATTTTTTGGCTGAAGAAAATGTTAATCCGTAGTTCTTTCATTTGCTTGTAGAGTATCTGTCCTCATTATCACTCTGCTGCTCCCTAATCAGTTACATATTGATGTGAACACTACATGTGATTATAGATAAGTTTTTCTTATTAAAGCAATAAACTTCTGTGGCAATTTGTAGTAAGAGAAAAACTTGGGAGAGCAAAAGTTTCCTTGCAGTAATTGTAGCTTTGTGTTCCAAGATAGAACTTCACAGTAATTCAAAATTAAATCTTGTAAACTATTTCGAACATCAGTGTAGCACCTTGAGGCTAAGATACTTCATAGTTTTGTCCATCTGGAGTAATCTTTCTTCCTTATGGATTCTCCACATCAATTTCATGTCATTAACTTATATTGTTTTGTTTTTCTTTTTTTTCCAAGGCCTACACCTGTAAGTAACTTGATCACTCGGTATGGATTTCAAGAACATTTACTTTACTGTGAGTTTCATTCAGAATATTTTGTGTTTGTTAGGTAGTTCATTCTTCATTACTATAAGTGTGCTTTCAAAGAAGCATTTTAGTATATCGCCTTAATTCTGGAATTAAGAACAATATGTTTCTCTTTAGTGTAGAAAGTACTAAACCTTTTGTGCTATCCATAACTGAAGGGATGTTCTCTGTGTCTAAAGCAGTGAAAGCATATGTTGATAAAATGCCTCTGGGGGCAGAATGATGCAAGAAGTACAGTACTTATTTAGTCATCTGTTTCGTTACTTGCCCTTAGCTACTGGCAGTTTTATCAGTGAAGCACACAAAAGGGGACAGATTTTCCGTACCCAAATGGCATTAACTGCTCAGGATTTTATTTACTGACTTTTCTTTGTGATAACGGAGGCAGAGCTTTTTTTATACTCTTAGTTAAATGACTTTATAAGCTGAGAGATAAAGCATATCCTTCAACTGTTTGGTTTTATTTTCTGCAGTTCCTTTTCTAAATAGAAATGCATAAAGATTCCCTATCCAACTGCTGAAATCTTTAGGCACTACTTAATTTTTTGTCACTTCTGGTGTTGCAGCTTTTGTCTGTGTGCCCACTCCTATCTCTCCAAAATGCTGCTTCAAGCATTATTAGTCTTGTATGCTGGCTGACCAAGTGCTGCTGGTCTTTAAAATCCTTTAATGGTTTTCTGTCTCTTCTCAGGAAAGTTAATGCTTCTCTTTTGTTTCGTTGCGCCTTTTTGCTTTCAGGGTATTGCTCACTTCAGCTCTGCTGTGGTATCTCTCTGCTTACCTTCTTGTTCTTTGCAACAAGCTTATTCATTAAAAAATAAAATCTTAGCACTTAAATAAAACCATGTAAACACTCTACTGTCACATAATCAATTTAAAATTTCCACTTCTTTTTTAATGGGCCTTCCAGGTATTCATAGATCAAAAGGAAAATCTGTTAAATTGCATAAAAGAAACATAGTCTATTTCAAAGAAGTCCTTCAAGTACATCATTGTGCTTTGCTCATGTACAGTGTTAATGTGAATTGAAGTTCTAGTGTTTTCGTGTCACCAGTAATCATCCCAATATGCATTTCTAGTAGTTTCCTGGGGGTTTTATTTAGTGAGTTTGTTTGTCTTTTTCATTAGTTTTTCTCACTGTCTTTCATTGCCTCTGCAGTTTTGTAAGTTTCGAAGGGCTTTTTATCATTTTACTCAGTGCCAGAGTACACTTGATTTTATTGTGTCCATTTGCTGAGATACCATTTCAATTTCACAAATGCCGGAAACTTGAAAAATACTTTTTAATTATGTTACTTTTCATCTTCTATGTTTGTCACTATTTGCAATGTATTTTAAAGAGGTCTTTGTCAGTTTTCTGTCTCTTCCAGAATAAAAATGTAAACTCAGTGTAATGTTTGTATAACTTACAAACAGCTAATTATTTAATCAACACTTGGTTTTAGATGGGATAAACATTATTCTTTGGTTCTGTCGCATAGCTGTGCTATTCATCTTAAGCTGGCGTGAAGTTATGATAGAAAATAGTTCCAGAAATGAGAAACTCTTTAGGTTAAAACACTAATTACAAAGCATAATGAAATTACAGATGTGTTTCATTTCTGAATATTATGTTACTGATGTAGGACGGACATGTAGGGATACTTACTGTCTTTGCCAGACTTTACAAGAGACCTAATAGAACACAACAAACTACTTGGTCACCCTTAAAAATAAATGTGAAATTATGGTTGTTCTGCAGAGGTCCTGTTGGTTTAAAACAAAATCCTGTCCAGACATAATTGTAGCAGGGTCTGTCAAAACTCTGAGAGCAACTCCTCTGCCTTGGACTTTTAGAACTGGCACTTCATATAATACAGAAATTAATTGACGACTTCGTTTCACTTCTTCTGATGTCTTCTTTCTCTAAAGGCTCTGGTTCATTGCTAGTGCTCCACAAAATTGGTTGAAAATCCGTTAAAGTCTAATTTTTTTCCTAAAAAACTTTGAGTAAGAAGAAGTTGAATTGGAAACAGAGAACCAAACTGACAGTCTGACAGTCACTTAAGTGGAATGGGCACATTGACTATTTTCTAGGATAACTAAAATATTAGGAAGTATAAAACTCTAACTTTATTTCCAGAATTGGTCTTACAAGCTCCATTTTATACAGCGTAACAGAACCATGGCAGAACACGATTTCTAGCTCTTGTCTTAGATTACATAAAAGTATATCTTGTTTAAATCAGTTTCTCTTTCTTCTACGTTTTTTCAGTGTAAGTACTGTTCAGCTTTGCTGGTGGCACTTGTGTTTCAATAGCTGCTAGCTTATAGAGGCTCATCTACACTGTAGGCATATCTGACAAAAACAAATGATGATTTAATATGCAGTAGTTCTTCTGGAACCAGGTTTTCCAGTAAATTTCCCTGCTAAACCTCTGTATGTTGTACTAAGCATGTTGTAATGTTGACTGCTGTCATATTTAATGAGGAGGAAGCCATACCATGTGATACCGTTTAATGTTTTGTTCCAGAGGAAAACCTGTTTGTTACTGAAATAGAAATTAACACAAACTGAGGATAAAAAAGCCATCCAGTGAAGCTCTGGAAATTAGCAGAGCTTGGCAGTTGATGTCACTGATTTTTTTAAATATATCTGTTGTATTATGAAAAGGCAAAAGCAGAACATAGGAAGCAAATCAGATAGTCCTATACACCTTTAATGGATTGAAAAAAATCTTATTTAGCATCAAGAAGTGCTTAGTACTTTGGTGCTGCCAGTTACCAGTATGTTCTTTGTCCAGCAGTATTTGTTCATTCTCAAGAGGTTATTATTGGCAACTGTTATGCAGTTTAGGTAGCAGCTTTTCATGTCATTTTTGCGTGTTTAGATCTCTTTTTTCCATCTTGGTTAACATGCAAGCAATAAATTCAAAGAGAACATTTTTAATAAAATGCTCATGTATTTTACTGTCTGTCCAGAGAAAGATTCTCTTAAGTCTGCATTTCTAAATTAAAAGCTCAAACTGCCCGCATATAAAAAATGTTTTGATCATGCCATCGTGGCTCATGCTTTTGAAATGTATGATTTCCAGAGCTCTTAAGAAGACATTCTCATAAGTGTTAAAAATAATTGATAGAGCTCAGAAATGTTTCACTAGAACAAGCACAAACAACTAATTGGTGGGAAGAAAGAAAAAGCAAACTAGGGAAAATAATTGCTATCTTTTGATTAATGGATATGTTGACATGGAAACTGTCTCTTAATTTATTTTCTTCTTGTAGCTTTGCTAGAAGAACTTGTTAACGCAGGTCGTCTAAAAGGCACCGTGGTTGGTGGGAGACAGGATAAGGCTGTGTTTGTTCCAGATATCTATGCCAGAACACAGAGCAACTGGGTGGATTCTTTTTTCAAGCAGAATGGTTACTTAGGTAATTAATCTATGTTCTCACAGATAAAATATCTTCCTAAAACTAGTTTAGGTAATTGATCTTACCCTAATGTAGCTAGTGCCTAGAGTGAAGCCTCACAAAAATAAATAGAAATCAATACAGTAGTTGATACTCCTTTGTTAAAAGACCATCTTATTTATAATGATGTGTGTTACTTCATGACAAAGGACTGTATTTCAGCAGATTGAACCATATTGCTAAACAGTAACTATTTCTCACAAGCAGAGGTACAAATGCTACTTTTATTACTGCTTTTTTTACTGCTTTTCTTAGACTGCTCATTGTAGACTTTTCAGATGATCATGGCAGGTGTCTAGATTACAACCAAACTTTGGCTGTTAGTAGTTCAAATTTGCAGTGCACAGGAAGAATTTTTTTCCAGAATAATATCTGTGGAACTGGAGTGAGTAGCAGTAGTATCCTGATTTAAATCCAAAAAATCCATCTAATTTAAAGATGAGTGATGCTGGATGATGATGTTTTAAAACACCATGAACTATGGGGAAATGTGGACCTGAATAAATAGAGTAATGTACCCTTATGGTCTCAAAGGGTCTGTCTCTAAGTAACCGTTAGTCTTGCAGATTGAAAAGATTCACCATAATTTACAGTGGTAGTAATAAGTGTTTCTGTAATATTGTTTGACTGATAGAGTAGCTGTCAAAGTCAAACATCTTAAGTAAAAACTGCCTAGTAGTTGAAATGCTTTGCTTGTGAAGCATTGAACGATTCTATGAGTATATTGGAGTAACTTTTGAAAACAAAACACTTAGGCATTGTATATATTGTAAATATTGTTCATGTTATATTAGAATACTTTGGAAAGATATAATTACATAATTAAAATATAATTAAGATATATACTTAATGGAATAAGAATCTGGAAAAAAAAGAAAACAAACATTTTTTTTGTAAACTCAGACCAAAGTCATCTCCATGATTTAATCTTCATATTTCTATTAACAGTGTTTAGGTGTAGCTTACTAAGTTTAAGGTCACCATTAGCTTAAGGCTGCATTTACTTGTATAAAAACTATATGTAATTCTTCACTTCCTGCTTTCAAAATAAAATCATCCCCTAAGATCCTGTATGTATATGAAGGAACTTAATTGTAACAGACATCTAACTCTTTTATAGAATTTGATGCATTGTACAGACTTGGCATCCCCGACCCAGCAGGCTACATTAAAAAAAGATACAAGTCAACACAGCTCTTATTTCTGAGAGCAGCTTGTGTTGGTCAAGAAATTGTGGATCAAGTTGAAGCCTCTGTAGAGGAAGCCATCAGCTCTGGAAACTGGATAGATGTAGCAGTAAGCAATCCTTTCAGTTATTGTTGTTGGATTTATTTCTTTTGTTTTATTTTTGTGTCAAATGATAGTTTATTGAAACTGCACATATGTATAATGAAATTCCATGTTGTCAAAGAGGAAAATTCAGTTTAAAATGACAAGTAAAAAGGCATTATTTGCCTTTGATTTGATCTGAACAAAAACAGGGAAAGGTGTAGCCGTAAAACCTGTATTATATAGGTTTTAAGGCATCAAGGACATACTGGTATTCAGTTAACAAATATGTAAGACTAACTTTATTTCAAAATTAGAGCTAAAGTATTCTGCTAGAGAGCAATATATTTCTATTGGGCTTTTATTAAAAAAAAAAAAGTCTAAGCTGAACTCTTACAAAGCTTTCAGTAAACAAAGGGATCTTAGCCATTTTGTCCTGGCTAAATCCTAATTTTAGGTCTTACAGCACTACCCTGTCATTTTTAAGGCCTGCTGTTGATTTGTGTTTGGCATTGCTTTATAGCTGTTGAGCTTCATTTTGAAGAAGTTGCCATGCATTTGCCCAGGTAACACATATTTTTAGGGCAATGCTTATTTAGGATGTTAGAAGATTTAAAATAGTGTGTACTCTTAAATTATTAGTCTAATTTTAAAAGTGCAGTGTTTTCTAGGTGAATAACAGATGTCAAATGGCATGTCTCTGGATTCTGTTTGTCCACATACAAGGTTATTGTATTTTGATTTTCTTTACCCTAGACTCTTCTGCCCAGTTCATTGTCAGTAGAAGATGCTGGGATTTTGCTTCAGCAAGTGATGAGATCTTTAAACAAAAACTCTTCGGGTTTAGTCTTCAGTGACACCATTGCAGTCAGTGAGAAATTTCTAAGCAGCTGTGCTGACCTCTTTTCTGATATGATGCAACAGAAAGCTGAAAAGGTACAGGGTTTTTATTTTTTTTATTTTTATTATTATTATCAGGATGCAGTGCATGTGAGTGTTGGAAGATAACTTATGTAACTTTCTATTTGCTGTTATAATTTCCTTACATCTCATATGAAATAAATGAAGAAAATGTATGTCTAATCAGTGTCATTTAATGTATATTCAGGTGCACTCAGGGAACACAGTCACACTAACAATATGATCAGATGCCAAATTTTGAAGAGAATAAATACCTCTTCATGTGTTACACTTGAAAGACATGTTCTTTGGTTAGTGTACTTGAAAATAGTCAAACAGCTTAAATGTTTCCTTATGTATCTTTTGGTCCTGTGTCTGTCTTTTTGCTATTAAGTACATGTTCTTCATTTTAGGAAATGAAAAACAACCCTGTTAATTTAATCACTGAAGAAGATTTAAAACAGGCTTCTGGTTTAGAGAATTCATATGCTAATAAAAAAGACAAAAAGGATGAAAGAAGGAAAAAAGCAACAGGTAAAAAAACAATATTAGCTAAAGCCAAAAAAAAAAAAAAAGGCTTGTTTTGCCTTGGAAATGCTTAAATGTATAGTTTTTGTATTTTGTACTCTCCTGTCCATTGCTGAAGATATTTAAGAAATAATCCAACTTCTTATCATTATACTGTGGATGTAGATATATCTATGTCCATGAGAACTAATTTCAGATTTAGAAGTGCAGAGGATCTACCATAAAGGTCTCTCGAGTGAGTCCAACACAAGGCAGCTGGTTTTAGAAGCAAGGAATCCATTGTATACAGTACAGTCATATAAATCTGAGCAAACCCAGTATTAGCTCAGGGACCTATACCATTTTTTATTACACAGTGCAGATGCACTTTTAGTCTCCACTTTTCAGGAATCCAGGAAAATTAAAATATTTCTTGCTAGTCCTGAGATTTTAATTCTGAAATAACTTTGTATAAATTGAGAATAAGTTTTTTGGGGGGTTTTTTTTGAGAATATTTGACATCTTTTCTGAGAAACCCATGCCAGAGAATTTTCTGTTGTTTGCACATGTAACAGTTACCTGGGGACTAAGACAGTTTACTTTGAGGTATATTCTGGATTAAATAAATCCCAAACCTTGCTCCGTTTGTGTGGCGGCTGTTTGGATGGATTTTAATCTAAGGAAGAAAAAATGTGTGGGTTTAACCCATTGAAATCTTTCTGGTTTTTAAAACGTTATTCAGATTGGAGACTGTATTTTCAGTGCCAAAAACTGTCTGTGGCTCTCGTGTTGCTACAACACAGCTGAGCAGTCTATGTTGAATTCACATGCAGAGTGTTATGTGCTGTTGCAAGTAAGAGAATTAGAGCACTGATGCATCTATCTTAATTGAATATACTCATCTGCAAAGTAAAACATTATATTCTTAACAAGAGACAGCAGATTTTTCTAGACCATAGCTGAGACAGAGAAGCTTGAAACTTAATTGAACTGTCATAACAGAATGACTTCAGTTTTCAGCACTCTGAGG
>JAWWLV010000121.1:75364368-75378347 GCA_035041135.1 Platyrinchus mystaceus | reverse complement strand
TATTACAGATTGTTTCCATTCTGGTCCCATACAGGGCAGGACCAAGATTTTAAGTAAACTGCCAGAAGACACCAAAGGTCCTTTAACTAAACTGCATACTTCTCTGAATGGCAAGGTAAAGTGATCCAAATCCAAGTTCAGATTTTCTGTTTTGCTGATACAATTCTAACAAATAGTTGACATACATGGTGTAGTACACAAGCTCTACTGCTGTGAAGAATGAAGGCAAAATAATATTTTGAATTTGTATAAGGCAGTGAGAGTGTGTTGAATTTTCAGAAGTGAAAAGGTGACCTTACATTTTGATACTGATGGTCACCTAGCTCTTTGCTGCCAGATGGAATCCAATGTGTGTCTTTTATGGGCAGCTGAGAAAAGTAAGATCTGAGAGAGAATTTCCTGCATAAAGTGGTTGATATTTCTTGTATTTTGTTCCCAAAGTTTCTGATTGTTCTCCCATGTATTTTTTAACTTATAAAATCATGGATTTTTTAAAAAAATTAACATTCATATTATGGCAGTGTAGGTACAAAGGAGAGTTATTTATTAATTCTTTTATACAGAAGACAATATGTTTCTTAAGAAAAAATATATCTGTAAATCATTCCAGAACATGTATTCATTTTTAATTCCATTTTTAAGACTCATGAATTACAGTTTGGGTTAGTACTGAAGTGTATGAACTATTATAAGATGAACAAAGTTAATTTCTGCTAAATTAATTTCTACTTGTTACTTTCTCTTTTTTTCTATAGTTTATTTCAAGTGTATTCACAGTCATCTCTTCATGTGATTAATTGTGAACAGTACCTAAACTTTTTTATAATCTGCTAACAGAGATTAAATATTTGTATCATTTTTTCGTAGAGTGTAGAAGATTTTCTTTCGTGCCTTGATTCTGCAGTGGATATTTGTGGTATTATGGTGAAAAAAGGAGACAAAAAGAAGGAAAGGTACCTTAATTTTATTTATTTTATGAAATGTAGTTATACTGTTGCACAAATACTGGATGGTTAGTTTGGTAGCAGTCACACAGAGTGTATAAGTAAGAGGCAGTCCTTCATTCCAAACTGTTTAATGGAAAAATACGAGGTCAAGCAGTCTGAAATCCATGGGAGATGGAGCAGGGGAGAATTCACATTTAGCTAATTTTCTTGACTCACTGCTTGCCACAGCATAGTGTATAAATTCTCTAGAGGTTTTTCAAAATCTGAGCTACACCACTGCTAGCTTTTTTTTATTATTATTGTTATTATTTTGGAATTTCACATAAATAAATGGTTGGTCAGAGGAGAAAATTAAAATAATTTATGTTAGGTATGTTTTAGAGTCTATGATCAACTACTATATGATAAAATCCTAGAATCATATTTTTTTTAATGTATTCTTGTTTCTTAGGCAAGTCCTGTTTCAACATAGACAAGCTCTGATTGAACAGCTGAAAGCCACAGAAGATCCAGCTCTTGTTCTGCACCTGACATCAGTACTGTTATTTCAGTTTTCAACTCACTGTATGCTTCATGCACCAGGAAGATCAGTACCACAGATCATTAATTTCCTAAGTGGCAAAATCCCAGAGGTATTCTTTTCTAGCTTTTTAAGGGGAAATTGCCTTTTAGCTCTGACAGAACATAATAGCTGTGCCTTACACTATTTCTGCTGCATAAACCTGGCACTGTTGCATTTCATATCACATCATTACTTTAGGTACAGAATATGCAGTTCCTCTGGTCTGTACTGTACTTCAAAACCTATCCTTTCATGGATCTGTCATCAATATTTTTTTAATAAAATTAAAAATCAATCTGTTATTAGTACTTTGCCATTATTCATAGAGGCAGCTATGTATTGGGGGATGTTCTTATACAGTTCTTATAACTGAACATTTTTACACTCTCTTTCCTCTCAGCTATAGCATGGTTGCTTTTTAAATTTTTCTAATTCAGTTTTAAAGAAAGATACGCCTCTTCCAAAGCAAAAATACTAAAATTCTGTATTTTGTACTGCCAAAACTGGTGATGTTTACTAACTTCATTGCTTTCCTGCTTCAGTTGTTAGTTGTCCTGTTTTTGCAGCATGGATGCACTTTCATTTTTCTGCCTCATTGAATGTCAGTCGGAATTTAGGTTGTCAAATACCTTGATGAAAATGTATCACTAATCGTCTTTAGGCAAGAATGGGGAAATGCTTTTTTAAAAATTTAATCTTTAATTATAGACCTGTCTGCCTTCTCTGTAACACTGACATCCCTTTGTTTTGTTCTCTTCTTTTGCCCTCAGGACCAGCATTCTCTGTTAGTCAAATACCAGGGATTAGTGGTGAAACAATTGATCAGCCAGACTAAGAAAACTGAACATGGAGAGAGTGACACAACAGATAACAGGGAAGAGGAGGAAGGAGCAGATACCATTCGAAAAGAGCTCCAGGAAATCACTACCTCTATTAAAGATGTTGTTCTCAGACCTCGGAAATTTTCTGTAACGGAGGAATAAAATTATTACTCAGTGCATCTACTTCCTCAATACAGTCAGATTTTATTTTCTTTATTCTGTAGAGAAGAACAGCAGAAAATGCTTGACAGACTTTAAAATTTGGCTTCTAACAGTTGCAAATCACAACCAGGGAACACAGTTGCTGGGTGATGGTGGCAAACAGTTTTATTATACACTACTACAGTGTACATTTAACACACATTAAATGAAGATGTGGCAGAGCACAGTTGTGGACACTTTGGGTATTAAATTAGTGGGTTCTAATTGGCATTGTAACGTGAGGCCTCAAGAGATGTTTATTCTTCAAGTAACAGCGTATTTTGTTCCATACCCACAAAGGCTGATAGTTTCACTTCTCTGATTTGGATTTATAGTGAGATAAGGAGTGCGTTTAAGTGTCTATAGGCCTGTCTATCTTAATTTCAAACACTAGTTTTTAAACATACACTGATACCTAGTATTATACCAATGAAGGCCACCTTTACTCTGATACAATTTGTGGATGTTTTCACCTTCTGTTCACTGGACTGCAGCCCTAAAAACATTTGAGTGCAAGTGTTTATTGCTAAATTTAAGAGAGGTGATCCAGTACTAATGTGAGTTTCTGAATGTACTGAAAACTTATGAAAATCAGCACACTCATGCTATTAATGTACTCTGCCAGTGTCCAAAATAGGTGTTCATTTAAAACCTGTGATTCAGACAGAGGAGGTGATTTTGCATTGGTATTTTGGGAGCAGATAAATACTGTTACACCTGCCATACTGTACATGCCAGATGTTGATTCAGCAGGCTTGTTGAGTGCTTATTCAGTTCCCATAGCAATTAGAAGCATTTGTTTGCATTCTCCAGCTGCTGAGAGAACTTGTGGTGTTCTGTTTATCCCAAATTTCTTGAAAAGAATTTAGTTTATGATCTTTCTACATAAACTGCATAGACTGAAATGTTGGCTGAAGTGTTTCCCTCAAGTTTTTTACCAGCCTTGTTTTTACACGAGCGCTACTTTATAACTTCAGGAAGTGCAAAAATGTGTAAAATAGAGTTCTGCCACTATTAATGACATAATTCTTGTATGGAAAATATACTTGTAACTTATTTTTAAGAGAAGATAATTTTCAGACTGGAAATACGTAAGTTGTATTACTCCAGTAATGCCCGTTGATTTCATGTGTATAATTTCAGAGGGTTGCATAAAATCAAGCTCAAGTAATAAGAAAGAGTTCTTTTCACTAAAAATGTCATTCACCAATTCTTGCCAAAATTGATGCTGAGAGCAAATTCTGTGCAAGCCCTACTCTGTTCAAATATTTTTGTTTTCCAACAATTCATGTATTCTGTGAGCTTAATCATAAATATACCCAAGACTGAAATTGCAACAAGTGGCAGTTGAAGAGGCCAAGTGTGAAAACTCAGTAACAGAGTAACCAGGGTTAAGGTTATTTTGGTGAGGTAAACAAAAGAATTTTATACATATTTAAAAGGTATTAATGTTTAACAATGTTCATGCCAATGCTGATCTTTTACCAACTGCAAGGCAAAACAGTTTGCCAGTTGTAAGGCAGAAGTGAAGGTCGTCGTTTCTCTTTCCCTGGCTGGAGGTTATCATAGCCGACAATAAAAGACAAGGAGGAGTACAAGATGAAAAATGTTAAGGTTGTTTAACTTCGTTTAAGAAATAGTTTGCATAGAGGGAATAGGTTTGATTTCTTGTTATTTAGCCCGAATAAATATTAAGTTCCTATAATGAATGTAAACAATTTTATATGACATTGAACTATTTTTTAAATAAGATGCCATATGAAATTCTGTACGCAAATATGAAATTATTTTAATAACATTAAATGATGAAGTATTTAAAAAGCATTCTGTTGACTTCAGCAATGTTTGATCATCTTGAAACTTGCAGCTTTCAGACAGCAATTGGTGATATGCACCGATTGATTTAATACGCCATTCTGGGTGTCCCTGTATTTTTGTTTGATAGTTTTATGGTGCAATAACAATGAACTTACTACAGAATTTACTTTATCATGAGTTTGACTTGCAATATTGTAGCCAAAGTTATAAGAATTAAGAAAAAAAACTAGATTCTTTGAAGTAGATACAAGGGAAGCACTAAAATTTAGAGAATTTCTTCTGGCTATGAAATTCTGGCTACTAACACTTCAGGGAGACATAGGTTGGAAAATTTTCACAGGTATTTTTGTTGCCTCTTAAATTTGGAAATTCAATCTTTATGATATAAAAGTATTTTGAAAGAGAAAGAAAAGGAATGTTCACGAAGTCCTGAATAATTTGGTAATACATGGGGGTTTTTTACAAATCAGAGGTGCAATTCACACAACAAAACTGCCCTTTGGAATATCGAGGAAATGAAAGGCACTACAAAGAATACGAATTAACACTTCTTTGATTTTAAGTATTTAGTGTCAGCCTCTCATGCTTTCACCTATGGTATTTAAACACCTCCTATATTTTTTTTAGACTCATAAAGCAGCATGTATAGATGCATGTATGTATTTATACACAGCTTCTTGCAAACATTCATCTTACAACCTTGTGTGCTGCTGCTCTCAGCAGATTGGAATGGGTGCATTAGCCATAGGTGGAGTAATACCTTTCTCAGCAACAGCCTCGCCTTTCCTTCTCTTTAAGTGGCAAAATGTGACTTTTATAGTTGGTTACTTGCAGGTCTGCTGGAAATAAGCAAATTTTTGCTCTTTTAGAACTTTCGGCCTTCTCTCCAACTCCCTTGTTTCACAGCTTCTTAAAAAAAACTTGGCACAAGTTTCTAAATAATGCCAGTGGGTTTTGTTGTCTGCATGAGCCCATCTTGCAGCTTGTTCAGATAAAACTGCAGTAGTTCTGGTCTCTGTGTAAAGTCATGAGTAAGTCTACTCAAGAAGTGGTGGCTCCTTGAACTTTTTTTTTCTATTACGTAACAGTAGGCCAAGAAAATGGAAATTTCTACAAAACTGGGTAGATATGGGGTTTGTCATTAAATAGGAATTTTAGTACTGCAGATGACACCAGAGTGACTGTAGGGGGTCATATTAAAAGTCAGTGTAGCCCAGTATTGTATCTCCAGCAGAGGCCCAAAGTGGATGCTTAGGGAGAAATAAAAGAATGAAGCATGTAATGATTTTTCCTTTGTGTAGCATGGATTTGGAGGCTCAAAAAGCACTCAAACTTTTTGAAAAACAATTGTACTTTATAGGTACTTTGAGAGCAGACTCAACCAGCCCAAATAATGTAACATATGCAGTAAATGCCAAAGATACCTTCTCAGGAAAACAAGCTCATTATTTTTTTATTACTTCCTTTAGGAATTGTTAAGGAATGTCATCTATTTGCATTTTTCTTTTTAAATAGTTAATATTCTAAATTGGGAAGAGTAACTTCAGTAGTTTAAAGAGAACCACCATGTGTTTGATGAATTTCCCAAATCCTCAACATGAAGAGGAAGGTGGGTCAAGACAGGTCATGTCGGGAAACAGATAAAATAAGCTGCTTTCTATTTCAGGAAGTTCAGGAAGAGATGAGAGAGCTGCAGGAAATATCTAACTGATACACTGAAGAAACAGCAGAATTTTTGTTGACCTCCTCAGTTGTGCTTAATTTGCACCTTTGGCAAAAACTCTGATTCTGTTTGAAATGATTTTTTGGGCCTATTAATGTGGGCTTTCTATTAATGCAGTTATTATCTGTGTCTACTGTTAGCCAAACTTGAGGGTAATCTTTGAAGCATGAAGAAAGTGATATGCTGGAGGAAGTGTCTGACCTTCTCATCCTTTATGGAAAGAATATATTGTGTTACAAGTGTTTTTAAGTGTCATTAGCTCTTTCAACAGATCTGTCTGGGATTATACTTTTGTCTTGATCTTTATGAACTAGAAAAGGTACTTGGTTAAGAATTGTACTTTCAATTTTCTCTTTCTGGAAGCAAAGGCAAGAGAAAACTATTCATGATTCTCATTCTGGACTCAAATTCGCACCTAACTTGTCCTCTGATCAATCTGCAAAAATCACAGGCTTGAAATAAAAGGTGCTTGGTATAAATAAAGCCTATAGCACATATAAAAATAGGAGAAAAGAGTTCCATCTAGTTTAAGTAATGGTAAAGTAAGATCTGCAGAGGTTTAACAAGACAGTCACAAGCAGAGATCATCAATTCTTGGCAAAAATATTCAGAGAATCAGTCTGAACTGCAAGTCACTACCTAGACACAGATAACCTCCAGAACATGTCCAGATTTGGCAATTTTACTGGAGTACTCAGATAACGTAATACATCTTTAAACATTTAAACATTTCCTTCTTTCGTCTATCTGTGATATAAAACAGCTCCCACCCACTTGACGTTATAGACCAAGTGATTCAGATCTATTGGCTCTTGGTTGTGGAAAAATCTGCCGGGAGGTCAGTTGTGGTTCATACCACAAGCAGCCATCCTTTTTTCGCTCTGCTTGACTTCAGCTGGCATTTTTAAATGGGCACATGTATCCTTTCAGCTGTGTTTGATTAAAGGTCTGCATGGAGTGTTATGCCAAGTGTAAGGACCTCTGTGTGCTCTGTGCGTGTGGGAACCTGTCTGTGAAAGTTAGCTGGCCCTGCTGTGTCCAAGCACAAAGTAAAGGAGGTGACTGATTCAAAGGCCAGAACTGAGAGAGAGCCCAGAGGAGGCCATTGCTGCTGCTCTGGTGGTATCGCTGTATGATCACCTTCCTGCCTACTGGAAGAGCAGCAAATTGATCCAGCCCAGAAACTGCTCCAATAGACTCAGAGAAGTTCTGCTGTGTCCCTGAATGACTTTTCTGAAACTGGAGGAGGCTTCTCCCTGCCCCCCATTTCCTGTACACAACAATCAGACTTCAGTAATTGCGACTTTTCTGATTTACAAATACACATGAGACTTTTTGGATTCATTATGCATGAACCCAAGTGTATCTGAGGATGAATAATATTCCTTCATTTTCCTTTGCAATGAATAGTTTTGGGGCTGGGGGTTTTAATTCCTTAGGTGTTTTAAAAGAAATGCATTTTTCCTTTTGATAATTCTGAGAAATATGTTCCTTTAAGAACCTCCTACATGGTATGTATTTGAAATTTGTAAACACAGTATGTCAAAGAATGATTTGATTCAGTGGCGGAGCAGCCAGCTATTTGCATGTCATGAGGTCTAAGGGAAACAAACTGACCCTCAGCCTTCCCCCATCCTGCCAAATTCTGATGGGACCCTCAAATAGCTCTGGCAAAGTGTTCTGTTTCTTTTGGACTTGATGAATGCTTGTTTCTGTGAAGGCGTGTAATTATTTCTTCCTTTATTTTGCTGCACAAGTTACCAAGAGAAGCAGCTTAAAACAAAATGTGAGTATTGAGATTCTTTTCTGTTATTCCTTTATCTGATAATCTTTAAACGTGGTAGTATACAAGGTACCTAATTTAATATTTTGAGCAAGTAAGCAGGAACTTTTTCCTCACACTCAAAACTGCTAATTAAATTAGATGTAGAATCCTACACATATAACAATATTTTTTCATTTTGTGTACCAAAAGAAATACCATGCCTTCCTTTTGGATGCAGTTCTTTACATTGTATTAATTGGCTCACTCACTGATTTGCAGAAAGATTATTTGAGGTTTCCTTTGTAAGGAGATCAGGATGAATTTTATTTACTCCAAAGAACAATCCAACAAAAAAATGTGTATGCTGTTTCCCGTGACATTTTAAATCCCATTTTTATCTCCTTTCAAGCTTTCATAGCTACTTGCTTTTGCAAGAAAAATTTCTAGATAATATCTATCAAGTTAAGTCACTTCTTTCTAGCATAATTAATTTTAACACCGAATATGGATTGTTCTTGGGTTTTGTGGTTTTTTTCTTTTGAAGTAAAACCAATTTCCAAACTGATTTTTATAACAAATCAAAATACTGCTGGAAACAAGTATCATCTCCCAGTCCTCCCCTCATAAGATTTTATCTTTCAGCTATCATATTTTTATGATCATAATTTTGTTTGGAATTTGAAGGGAAAGAGCAATATTGAAAGGATATACCACTGTTTACTGCAGTGGTGCTAGAAATATGTGTCTATATTACAGAATTAAAAAAAGCATGGATAACAGTGGCAGTCCTTAAATTACAGTCTATGTATATTAACTGTATTGCTGCTTGATTTCATAACTTGATAACAAGGTTAAAACTAAGCTTGGACAAAACTGTCAAATGCAATTTTCACTTCAATAATAAAAATGCTTCAAAATATATTTCTTTAACCATCCTTGCTTTCAGAAACAGGATGATGTTATATCTGGAGCTGGACACAAAACCTCTTACATTTAAAAAGAAAGTTTCAGATGCCTTTGTTTTGTTTTTGTTCATATTTTTCCTCTTTTCATGTAACAAGTTGGCATTTCTAGAGCAACTGAACAGGCTGTGGTGGATTTAATATATTAACATTATAACAGATTGTTGATAGTCTTCCCATGTAATTTCATTACACTATGAGGAAAGTTGCTTTGATTCAAAGGTGTTTAATTGGTAGAAACTTAAGACGGCTTACTAACCAACTTGTAGGATTAGAGGATAATGAAATCAAGAGCTGCTTGAAAGAGGTTCTGATCAGTTGAGACCTATGGTGTATCCAGGTTATTTGCAGGCAGTCATAATTTACAAAACATGTATTTTTGGTTGACTTGGTAAGATGTGTTTTGTGGGCTCTACACCAATAATCCCAGCTTTCTTACTATATTTTCCATACCTGAGTTTTATTTCTCAAAAGAATAGTTTAAAACTTTTAGTATTACCTCCCCATGGACAGAAAGAAAGAAATGTAAAAATCTTGACCAACATGCTTCCAAACTTCAAGCCCAAAATAAGAGGAGGAAATTCTGAACCTGTTTAAACGAACAGCCCTCCCGACGACTCAAGTTCTAGATGCCATAAAGGCTTTTAGATCACCTAGGGAGGAAAACCAAGCTGAGTTTTACTGCACACTTCCCTGCCAGTTTAGGGTAAAATGATATCTTATTGTCTAATTCTAAGGCGCTCATAAAATTAATGATTTCCAGTTAAACCGTTCTGTTAAAACCTCTAAAGCCCTAATTTTGGAAGTTAGTGTGGCAAAATGCTGCTGATGCTCCACTTGGGCTCCTGCAGCTGAGTTCATTCTTCTGGGAACAGGGCATGCAGCTCTTATGAGAACTCCTTTTCTCACACTTGTTTTTTCCTGTAAAATGTCAGAGGGATGAAATAAGGAGAGTTTTGTGGAAATTTTATTGCCACAGCTAATTTTGGAAGTGCTTTCTACCTCTGGCACTGGAAGCTGACCACCTTTGTACAGTGCTTTTAACCACCCCGGGCCAGTGCCATGGATGCAGCCTGATGAGCAAACCCATCTGGTGGCAAAGATGCACTGACTGGCTTCTTTTGTTCCCACTCCTACAGGTTTGCTCTCTGACCTTGAGGAAGTCAATTGCTTTGCTTTGACAAGTATTAACCTTTTCTGTAGGCAAGTATCTCTCAAAAGTGTTTTAGGATTGCTTTATTGTTGTTACAAAAACGTTCTGAAACCTCTGAAAGGAAGCCTGTGAAATACTTCAGAGGATTAGGTTATAATTCTATTTATCAGAAGTCCAGAACAGTGTTAGTCTGTAAATGTACTTATCAGGAGCTCAGTCTTCCTCAACTGAGCTCTTCAAGTTTCAAATTCAACCACATCATGATTCATTTTTGCATTAAAATGTGCAAAATTGTGGCATAACTATAATTCTGTGAGTCTGGTTTGCATGAAAAACAAAAAAAAGGGGGTTAAAGTAAAAACTGTTTTGTGCTGATCTTCTAATTGTCAATCTTTGTTTAGTTTGGCACTTGAAAACTGAGGAACATTGAGAAACATTTCAAATTAAAAGCTCAAAACAGTTTGGGTTAGTTGGATTTTTTAAAATACAGTAGCAGAATTCTTAATTTGTTTAATCACTTGCTTAGACTTTTTACTGAAAACATTTACCAGTTTTTACAGAAATTAGCAAAAAGGTCTTGGATTGTATTTGTTCCTTAATACAATTTCTGCCGCTGTATTCCACTCAGACATTTTTCCCCGCAGCAGGTCAGACTTATGGTCTCTGAGCATCATCCTGTACTGAAACCAGTCAATTCCATCAAGGTGGTTGCTACATTCTTCACATCATCACCTGAATAGACTTTACAGGTTTCAACAGTCTTGTTGTTCCACAATATCCTTGAGTTAAATAACATGTTCTTAAAATGTTCCTAAGTTTTAGAAAGGAATTTCTTCATTCTTACCAGATTCCCTCCATGCATTCTAAGATTTTAGTGATGATTTTTATTTGTCCGAGTCAAATGTTGACTGTCTTGGGTGTTCAGACAAACTTTAATTTTTCTTCAATCAGAAAAGGGCAATCCGAAACTGGGATTTGTGTGTATTTATAATCATAGAAATAAACCCACTCTGCAAATCATAGTGCCATAAACAAAAAACAAAATTAGAAAAAAAAACCAAAAGCAAACAAACAAACAAAAAAAAACAAACAAAAAAATTAAAAAAAAAAAAAAAAAAGAAAACACAAAAAAAACCCTTCTCATGTCAGGACATTACAAAAATCCCAGCAGGGCAATTACTGTAGGGTCAGTACCCTCTCACATCATAATAAAGAAAGAGAGAATTCCATGGTCTGCTCATTTCAGCGTCTAATTTTAAATCATAGCCACTTTTAGGAAAATAGACTATTTTAAACAGAAATAAAATGTTAATGGCCAGTTCAGAGACTTTAAGGCCTAAGGGAAATATTAGGATACCCAATCACATAATTGTTCAGCAGATTTTATCTCCCAAATAGGCAGAACAGGTAACATAATCCCAAAGGTTTCCAGGTTTCCATGGCAAAGGCCACTGGCAGGACATGAACAGAACCCAGGGCTGAGTCTCTCTAAGGACTGGTTGATGTTGCTGCCACAGGATGTGAGGATTGAAGTTAAAACTGAGTCAATGCCATGTTATACTCTATTTTGTTTGACAGCCCATTATCTACTACTCAAGAGGTCTTTAATTAACATTTTTTGCCTGGTTAATGGATGATGCACAAAGCGACATAACTAAAGAAAAGAGAAAAAAAGAGAAAACCGCCAACATTTTTTCTATACTCATCCTAGTGTCACTGTTGGTTTTCCTCCCTGGTAGAGGACAAATAAAAAGCTGAAGAACTCCACTCTCTGTCCTTTCTCCCATCAGCCCCACTCCTGAAAGGGTTTGCTGCCTTCAAAAGTCCTGTTGCAAGCTCTCTTCTGAAACTGACTTTTTATATTGTGAGTCCATATGTCATTTTGCTGCATTGGAATGAAATGTGCTCAACAAATACCAAAAGTTAATATAGGACATGATGTAAAAGAATGTGTTTATCTGAATTTTTTATCTTTTTTTTTTTTTTCCCCAGCCCAAAGGCCAGCAATCTGTCCTTGATGCATCTGCATAGTTAAACTAATAAGGTTTTCCTGTTAACAGTGTGCTTAAAGCACTCAGGGCAGAAAATAAAAGCAAAAAGTCAGTCTGCTTTAATTCCGCATCATTGCTGATACATACACAGTCAAATTGTACTGTTTTGTGACTGCAACCTTGGTGCAGATGTTGTGACTTTGTAAGTGAATTGTGTGTTGCACTCCCCAATAGATATGAGCACAGCAACCCTAACATACAGAATTAAAACCTAATCCAGAAAATACTATATCACCTAATTTGACATCCATGAATTGAGATAAATTATTCAGCTACATTAACTTACATACACGTGCAAGTGTTCCTGGGGACCTGTTCTAAGATGAGACACAGCAGGTGGTCATTTAAACACTTAAGGGAAGCAGAAGGAAGTTAAACAAATCTGCTTAAAAATACCCATAGTGTATTTTCTTGTTGGTTGGTTGTTGTGAGCTTTCCTAGAAACCTTTCTCACTTTCTGTCTCAGTTATACCATATAACCAGTTCAATACCGTAAAAGCAGTAGAATACAAAGAGTGATACATCTTTCAGATTTTCTTCACCAGATTAGACGTTTCATGGTCTCTCTACCTGGCAGATGAAATATATGTGTATGTATTTTAATATGGCTCTCTTGTTATTATTGTATCCCTGTATTCCAAAGACAGTGCAATTGCAGAGGATCATTATTGCTAAGTATCATACTGATACCTACTGTGTTAATTGTCATCAAAAACCCAGAGTATATAGGTAGTCCTTGCTTTGAGATCAGGCTGTAACCAGCTCTACTCAATGTTTCTGCCCATCCTTTTCTCCCTGTTGCCCAGAGAACTTGTGGATGTTTCATCACTGGCAGTATTTAATGTCAGATTGGATGGAGCTTTGAGCAACCTCTAGTCTAGTGCAAGATTTCCCTTCCATGGTAAAGGGGTTGAAGTAAATGATCTTTAAGGTCCCTTCCAACCCAAACCATTCCCTGATTCCTTGATCCTGCCTCTTGGTACTACCCACCTTGAAGCCTGTTTTCCCTTGGGAACTTCTGGAGACTGCCACAGCAGCAGTGACTCTAAACGTCTCGCATAGAATATGAGGACAGGGTATATATGCTACATTTGCAGTGGCCATCATTGCTTAGACTGTGTAATAAGCAGCCCAGATCTTGTCTGCAGAACCATATCACCTGTTTTCAGTGAAAAGCTTGATAAGAAGGTAACAGCCAAGCCTGATGGAGCACTGTAAGCAGCAAAATTGGCATTCATTTTGCCTACAAATCAAAATACAACAATAATTGAAGTAGGGATCTTACATACCGATACTACTGACAGTAGCCTTTGCATTTCCTAAGGTGTAATACCACCTAATTTACCATAGTCTCTTAACAGGACTGAGATCAGCAAACTTTAATTTTGTTCATTTTGATAAGGTGTCAAATTTTCATTAAAAGAATGCTGTGGCTCAGTTTATTTTTTTCCTCAGAAAATTAGGTCAGGTTGGCATAGCACAGTTGGGAGAGAAAAGGAAAAGCCTGTGCCACTGCAGTAGATGCTTTGTTATCACTTGGGGGATTTGTGTTTGGGTTGGGAGAAAGCAGGTCTTTTTTTTTTTTAAATAGGGTAATGAAAACTCTTTCCAATTTTAGCTTGTTGCTAACATTGCTGCTGATGATGATCTTTTTCTTTTTGCTCATTTTATTTCTTAAAGCAGTTCTAACTAGGTCACAAGCATTTAAATAACTCAGCTAGGAAAAGTAGTACTGCATAGTCAGTTGTATTTATTATTGTCACAACTAGTCCAGCTTCACATACTAAATGTTTCTTTTTCTCTTTCAAAGACATGTAGTACTTATACATTGACAGGAGGGAAATACATGAATATTTCCACATAAGTACAATATGTTATTATCTGCATTCCCACCATTTTAATTAAGAAAGAGTAACCCAGCATAAATGTCCTTTGGCTACCAAATTTCTTCTCTCAAAATGAAATCAACATCTCTG
>JAWWLV010000121.1:75346999-75364268 GCA_035041135.1 Platyrinchus mystaceus | reverse complement strand
AATTAAGAAAGAGTAACCCAGCATAAATGTCCTTTGGCTACCAAATTTCTTCTCTCAAAATGAAATCAACATCTCTGTTTCTAGAATTAAACACAGTTCACTACAAAATTGCTTCTTCAAATGACATTTTTAAATTTATATTAAAAATTAAATTTAAAATTTTACTAGAAATTTTTCTGTTGAGAATTTAAAATCCATTTTTAGATCAATGTTGTTAAATCAAGTTTCACTTTTCTGAGTCTTACATTTCTAAAATAAACTGTCATTTTCCATGATGTGTGTGTGTGTGTGTGTGTGTGTGTGGATTGTTCATAAATATTTTCTATTTGAATTAAGCAAAATTTTAAAAATAATAGTTAGAGTATTTTGGATTAAGCTTAGTGCAAAACTCTGTTTTTCTTCCAAAAATACCCAGGTGCAATAACTTTTAATTTACATTTATTTTGTAAGCTTTTAAATGTTTCAAGTTTCAGAGCATGAATTTAATCCTCTAAAAGGGTTTAGGAAGTATTCCTTATGAGCAGGTTGTTGCCTAGCCACGTCTTGTAGGGTTTCTTGCATCTTCCTTAGGATGATTTTGACTGCTGAACTGAAAAAAATCCAACATATATATATACATATATATATACATATATATACACATATATATATACATATATATATGTGTGTGTATATATATATGTACAGTGATAGCTATTTTCCTTCATACAGTTGTTAAGTCATCACAAAATAATTTTTAGATCTACTTTCCCTGCTGAGTTCTGGTGAGGACTATGTTTAGTATAGATGTCCATATCCCAAGCTCTGGTTTACTCCTCTGTGCAGGGCAGAGGAGCAGAGTACTGCCTACATTTCCTTCTGACAGACCTTTGCATCTCTTCTGTAGACTTGTCTGTAACAATTAACACTAACTTCAAATTTAAAATGATTAGTGAGGAGAAGGAGTTTTGACATGCACGACCCTGCAACAGTAAAAATAATAAAATCTTTACTGTGGTAAACCAGATACCACAGACGAGCTGGTAACTCATTTCCATCTAAAAGGACACAGCTTTTGGTGACTACTCATCTCTAAGCATACCTTTTAAAATCTGTGCTCCAGTGATACAGGCAGCAAAGCTCTGAAGTGTGCATTCAGCTTTTAGTGCATAATTATTTCAGCTGAGAGCAACAGCATTTCTCATGTGTTTAGATTATGTGCACATCTAGCTTTGATAGGGACTCACAACAAAGCATCCACAAAATCTGTTTTGTTGTTATGGGAATGACCTGACTCCTGCTCAAACACCCATAAGGGAATACTGAGGTTTTGTGGACTCTTTCACCCTCCCCCTTTTCTCATTCAGCAGTGAAACACTTTTCTGTAGTCCATCACTGAATCACTGCATCTCCCCTTGCAAGGTGAGACTGAGACTCCTCTCACTGCACTTCTCCAGCCTGGCAAGGTCCCTCTGGATGACAGCACATCCATGTGGTATATGAGCCACTCCTCTCAGTTTGGTGTCATCTGCCAATTTGCTGTGGGTGCACTCTGTTCCACCTCCAGGTCATTAATTACAATGTTGAGCAGTATCGGTCCCAGTGTCAGCCCCTGGGTACACCACTAACAACATTATTTGAAATTGTCTTTTATAATATTGTACCTGGGATACTAATGACTTCTCATCCACATCTTGGGCTTGCTTTGCTTTTGGAACTCAGGCAGCTGAAGCTAATCAATTTTAAACTCTCTAAATATTATATCTTCTAAGTATCTAACTCACCAGTTAGTTTGGGTATACTGTATCACATGGCCCCGTTGTACCAGATGCAATCCTCACGCCTGTTTTATGGTTTAATATGGGAAGTATGACTGAGAATACTGACAGGACTTTACATTACAAGGTACACCAATGCACAGCTGAAGTATTTCATCACTTCATTTTATTCCCTAAATCTGACAGCAGTCAGAAAGGGATGAGCTCCATAATGAGCACAGGAGAAAACTGACTTTACCAGACTGTGTGAAAACCTGCAAAAAATGTGGGTTAAAATTATTTCAGAAAAAAGTAAAAGAAAGGATTTAGATGACTACACCAACATTTGAGTCTGCATGGTGTAAACAAAGCAGACAGCAATACCAATTAAGGAGAAAATTACAGAATTCCTGAAATGCTTGATCCCCTAGCTAAGCCACAACTCTTGTCCTTTTTGCTTGTAGTCATGGGGTGTGTAAACACAATACGGTTCAGTACGAATTACCAGATCAAACTCTAAATGACCTGCTTTGCCTAGTCAACCCACCAAAACAGTGTCACTTGTGAACCTTGAAGCAGTATAGTCAGATTGTTACAGCAGCATCCTGGTTGGCATCCATCCTGGCTGCTTAAAGGAGAATGTCATCAGTGAGAGCTCTGCACTCACTCAGAAGCTTCCAGAACCTGACGTTGTATTACTGTGCTGTGCCACAGAGACAAAGCAGCTTGCTCAAAGTTAGCATCTATGTCTCTGCCTTCCTGTAGGTAATTGTTTTGACTTGATTTGTAATATATGCCCCTAGGTCCTATTGCTTCTCTAGCCACTTTTAGAAATGTAAAAATTATAGCATCCTTAATGCATGCAAATGTATGTGATGAATTGTTCAGCAATTCTCACAAAAAAAAAAAAAAAAAGACAATGAAGTCAGCAAGTTCATGCAAATAATCAAAATCATGTTAGAAGGTAAAAACATGTACTTACCTGAAAATGAACAAGTACTTGCAGGTGGCTTGCAGGAGTGACCTCCTCATAATAGATCAAATTGGTTTTTTTATCCTTCAGTCTTTTTCCAAGGATTTATTTTGCCATCATTTTTCTTTCTTTATGCCTTTCTAATAAGGAGCGTTATTCCAATCAT
This sequence comes from Platyrinchus mystaceus, assembly GCA_035041135.1. NCBI lineage: Eukaryota > Metazoa > Chordata > Aves > Passeriformes > Tyrannidae > Platyrinchus > Platyrinchus mystaceus. The sequence continues at coordinate 75,361,393 of JAWWLV010000121.1, read as the reverse complement.
TGTGTGTTCTTAAAGAAAAAGATGGTGAAGTTCAATGGCAGGTATATTTAGTTTGGGAAACAGTCCATTAGAATTGTCATGAAGTGAAAGATATAATATTTTTACCTGTATGCATATATCTGCATGCAGATCTATATATTAATTCCCGTCTAAGTAGTATTAATGTTTCTGGGCTTTTAATATTTATATAACATAAGAGGGATCAACATGCATTTATAGAAAATATCAAGATAAATTATTGAGATATATTAACATTGTGGTTGTGCTTTTTAGCTCCAATAAGAAAACAAGCATTCTTTTCTTGATGACTCCACATTCATCAGGATTCACAACTTCACAACCATTTTCTTATGGCTTTCTTCACTGGAAGTCTTCTAGTGCTCTGCATTTTATAGGAAATAATTTGACTCTACAGAAAGTCCCTGTCCTATTTGTTGTAGCTAGATTCTATGTTAATCTGCTATAACAGCAGGCTGACTAGCCAGCTCTGTTGTTTTATTTTCATCTATTTTATCATTCATACCATGAGACTGCTGCATTCTCAATATTGACCCGAGGGACAATATCCTCATGTCCTTGGCAACATCCCTCTGCACCTCCTTGGAATATTCTAACACTACAAATGATATCACGTATCCATGCCTACTAGGTACATAAAAATCAACAGTATTTAGCTTTGTTCCAATTTAAATAACAAAATTGCCTTTTCCCAAGGAATGAAGACATAGCAGTCTTTCCTTGTGCCTAGGACACGAGTTAGCAGCTGGAATGCTGGAGTCAGCGTTTCATTCCATGAGAGTGAATAGCATCAGATCTCCAGAGATTTCTTAACTGACCTTCAAAACACAAAGTCTAGCTTCCAGCAAACTTAAAGTAAACATATTTCTCTAGAGATTAGGATCAAAGCACAAGAAAAACATTCTACTCAACTACGTGGTGCTCGTACCATTACTTGTTTATTGGAGCGAGGCTAAGTGGTGCTGGGAGAGATGAGATTCACTTTTTTTATTGCATTATCTAATGGTAAAAGCACTTCTCAAAGGCTACCCAGACCTTTGCTAAAAGATTTGCAAAAATCTTCCTTCTTTTTTATACCATCGCTGCTTCATTTCCAAACATGATCTTATATCATCATGGTCAAACTTTGAAGATTTTTTCTGAAGTGAAGCCTTGGGCAAATTAAACATTTTACTAGAGGAGCAAACCAAGGACACCCTCAGGCTTTGCCTCTGGTCTTTGGGGTACTTTTTTTAAACTCTCAAGCAACCACTGTCATCTGTATAACAGGAGCAATACCACCTTGCTCCCATATCCATATAGGGTTTTAGGAGGATAATTATATTACAAATTCAGAAGTTCCTGAGGTATTACAGTAGTGGGTCTTTTCTGTGCATACTACCTGGGCTTACTGGAACAGATTGAGTTCCTGGGGGGGAAGTAATAATCAAGAGAACCACTTTTTAAAGAAAATTATTTTGTATGCAGACTCTGATAACTTTAAAACGTGACTGACATACTTAGAATGAAAAAATAAGAGATGTTTCTGCAGATAAGTGAAGTTATTTGTTGGTGAGCTTTGTGCAACAAAAAGAACTATAAGTTTATCTCTGCCCTGTTAGGATTTTGCTTTTGCCACTTTTAGGCTGACATGAAACTCTGTTAGGAAGCTGGAGTACTGATTCAGCAAGGAGGAGATCAGGAAGGTGGTTCACTCAGGGTAATCCTCCAAGGCAGTTCATAACTTCAATTTTCACAGAAAAAGGAATGGAAATTCCTCTGAAACCCAGTTTCAAGCCTGTCATATGATCTTGAATATGGAGCACAGTAAACCAAAAACATTCCTTGATTGTCTCCTTAGACACCAATTTACACTCCTTCCCCAATATAGAAAAAATTGTGCAAAATTTAACCTTGATTTTGGTGATGACTACAATTGTGCACTCAATGCACTGAGCTCTGTCTGGTTTTTACATGTCATGTTGTGTAAATGTGCAAGCCGATGGATGTAATTTTCTCATATAAATGGGTTCATTTGTTTCACACTCAAATTTCTGTTTGATCTTCAGGAAATGGAAGTCCAGATTCAAACCCTATTATACTATTATTCTAAGGATATCACATAAAACACATCTGAAATATTTTTAAACAAGCATGTTTCCCTCTGATCTGAGTTACAGATTATTTCTTTACTACATCCTATCTTGGTTAGCAAAAATATTAAGGGCAATAAGAAATACAGTAAATCAACTCAATGTTAAAAATTTTCAATTTACAGGAGTAACAAGTTTTCCATAGCTTGTGCCAAACAATCAAGTCATTACTTTTGGTCTGAAATAAGTATAATAGCCTCCCTCCGTGCCTCTTTTCACTGTTTTACCACTACACCTCCTGGAAAAGATCAGTGAACGCCTGACCTTATGCATTGGTGCCAGTGGAGACCTGCAGTAATTGTTCTTTTCTCACAGTTCAAACAACCATTTCAGTTTAGACTTATGAAGCAGAAACCCATAAAATTCCTTTTTAAAACTCAACCATGGGCATAAGCCAGGCAGTGAGTGTATAAAAGCAAAGTATGAGGGCATAACTCTAAGTGGACTAGAGGTAAGCTTTGTCATGGTTAAGCACTCCTTCAAATCTTGTCCTCCACATGCTTCTCTTCCTTACTCTTAGGCTTTGCATCTGGTTAAGATAAACTAAGCTGCTCAAAATCACTGATATGTAGATACTTCAGGAGACCTTCCCCAGTTGTTTTCAACTCCTCTAAAATTCATGGCTGCTGGTGCTGCCTGCAACCAGCTACACTCAGTGATTTTAGCAAAGAGTGCAATCCAATGAGTCCAGCAGATGTTTTGGGGTTTGCTTCACTGTGAACTTTCTGGTTTCTTCTTCCTTCATTTCCAGGAATCAAGACCCAATTTTAGCAAAGTGCTGATGATCCAACCAGCAACAAGAAGACTGAAATAAGTCTTCATCTCCACAATCTTAAAACATTCAGCGTTGCAGACCTATAAGCAGCTGAGGTTTGGATACTTACCCAAGCCTCTTTAGCCTGAAAAACTGAAGGATGGGAAATTTGTGCAACTGGCTCTCAATAGATTTGTGGTATTTCCTGCACTTGTCTGGCACAGAGATATAAACTAACTCACATTATTTTGGTACTGCCAACATGGAACCCAGCAATAAAGAAATATGTAAGAAAAAACAATCTTTTCCAATAACAACAAGGGAAATTTTTTCTGAGTTATGATTTTGTTTGACTTATGATTTAGTTTATTTCTCTTTATATTTTACTCTTTTGCTATCTGGGGGTATTTCTGTGACCTTACATTGCCACCAAATATTAGCAGCACAGTTGGGATAATGCGAAAAACAGTCGTACATCCCGGAGTCCCTTATCTTCCTTCTGTTTGGTTAGGTAGATGTGGGGATATTTTGAAAAGGAAGGAACGAGCAGAAGACAGGAATATCAAGAGAAAGTCAGGAAAACACTGTAAAGTGCTTGCCCCTTCTCTTTGGTCTTTCTATAACTCCACAGTTGGTTTAATTTTTGAATTATTGCTTCTATCTCCATTATCTGATTTCAGGATAAACCATGTCTTAAAATCCAGTTTATAGTGCTCATAATACCAGTAGCTGTGCACTGAGAATGTGAAGATGGCTTCATTTTCAGGTGTCTGACCTGAAACAGTGTTAACACCATTAGAATAAGCTAAAGCACTCCTCTTGCTCCCCATCATGTTGTTAATACAATACAATACACAGCATATGTTGTTAAAGGCTACCATTTTTTACAGAACGACCCATCATTAAGAAATCTAGGGCACTGCAAAATGACAAAAAAATGCCTGTCTAACTTTCACAGGTAATGCAGCATTACTTATTATTTGACCAAGCAAATGGCCATCCACTGAATTACATGATTTGTCCATCTTTCCAGATCACGTGGAGAACCCCAACAGAATGACCAGCAGTCACACAGACTGTCATTACTGCCTGCAGTCTCTTCGTGGAAGGAAATATGCACTGAGAGATGAAAATGCTTATTGTGTTGCATGTTATGACAGCCTGTATGCCAACCCCTGTGAAGATTGCAAGCAACTTATTGAGTGTAATTCCAAGGTAAACATTTAGCTTTCAGTTCTTGTTCTTTGATAAATTACACACAAATCCAATGTCTTTAATGGCAGATTCTACATCCAATACTCTGCATATCCCTGTATTGGTGAAGAGACCTAAGCTCAGCAGTTGTACATCCACACACAGCAGACAGAAACAGTGCTATTTTCCCAGAATAGGAAAGCTCTGGGACCAAAGATTAGGAAATCTGCCATACATGTGCCTCAAGCATAAGGCAAGGCTGTGGTGTACGTGTGGGCCACAACGAGACTTCACCTCCAGTCACACACTGGCTGCAGAAGCTGCACGGTGCTGGAGGGATTATAGGGTGCTGATGTAATGCAGTGTATCAGGTTGAATGAAACTTTGGAATTTCTGAGATATGTCCTCTGAAAAAATATTTTGTATATTGAATAAACTACTTTTACAGTAGGTGTTGACATGCAGGTGCCAAGATGAAAAGACGTTTATAATTTGCATATAATTCCATGTGTTTTTGGAAATGAAGTATTTTTGAATTTTTACTTAATTCCATGCTTACTTTGCTCATCTCACAGACGGGTGTTAGTGGCAGTGTTTCTGATCTTGGCTTTCTTTTCACCTTTCCTTTTCCTTACAATATTAATTAATAATGCAAATTCCTCTGTGTTCTTTGACAGGGTTTCCAGTACCCCATACTTCAATTTAAAGCATATACACTTGACTTTGAATTTCAATTTCAGATGAAACCTGGCAAAAAACCTTTGCTTTGCCAGGTTCAGTGTGCAGTGCTCACCTTCTCTCCATGCTCGGTCTGTCTACATTCTTTTGAAATAAAAGGTGAAAGTTACTAAAATAAGCCTCTTGGAAGGTTTCCCCAGCCAAAGCACTTCAAAACACACTGTCTGAGTACAGGAATCATGCAAGGAAAATGCTGATTTGGATGAAGACACTCCTCAAACTCTCATCAGCATTTTTCCAACAGCAAACCTGAACGCATAGCACCAGCCAGGTTCACCTGGAAAACATGTGCTTTCAGCTCTATAATTTCACTTTTAAAATTGAAAATTAGTGACAGGATTACTATTGTCAAAGATCATACACAAAAAGTCGTGTATTTGTACTGAGCGGATGGAAAAAATGGGAGAAAAAAGCAGGGGTGACAAGAAAGGAGCGCAACAGGCTAGAGCAATCTAGAAAAATGGCCCACAGAAATCTACAGCTAATTGTCCCACCTCTGCCAAGATGTTAGAGCTTGGCTTTCTTCCTCTCCTTCCTATCCGGTCTTTCCCTCACGCTGGTCTGGACTGACAGCCTACTTCCAGCAAGGTTCAGAGTGCTAACTAAAGCAAATTAAAATAGTAAGTGCTCAGTACCCCCTCAAATGAAGCATGGTATTTCTTTCATTTTTACCCCTTTAAAAGGTGGGGACTTGACAAAGGAGAATAATGAGATCGGATTTGTGCCCTTTTGTGCTTCTTACTTATAAAGGAGATCTGGAAGGGGCTGGTTTATGTTTGGGGGAAGGGGGTTGAAGTGTGTTTTTCCCTTGTTTTTTTAACCTTTGAAAAACTATATCTGCTGTTTGGTCTTTTTATGAATTCTTTGTCAAGGTCTCCTATATACACTGTTAGCTCTTTCATTCCCTAAGCCTGCTAAGTCTTAAACAAACATTTTTCTGTTCAGTTTTCAGGAGGATTTATATCAGGTGTAAACAAAAGCAGTGATTTTTTGTTTTTATCTTCCCAATAATCACTTTGTTCTCAATGAGATTTTAATTGGTTCTTTTCTGCAATAATATGATCTTTCTTTTAGTGTTACGTAGTGTCAGGTAGGAAAAAAAAAGTAGTAACATTGAAAATACACGAGGTTCATTGCAAAATCTGTAGAGAATGGACTTCTTGTCAGGTGGTCTGTACATATTAAAAATGTTTATCACTTGTTCCCCTTTGAAGGCCAACTGTAAAATATAAAATGGTTCTTCCAATAAAAATGTATCTCTGATGTTACATAAGGAAGGAAGGACCATTGTATCTGCTAGAGCAGCTCCTAATGGCCTCTGCAAGAGCTCTACAAAACAGTGTGACAGTGAGTACTTACATCATTCCTGAGCACACCCCTGGCTGGATGCTCGTGTCATCTTGTCAAGTCACCACTGCAGTGCTCTCCACTTTTTATTTTAATTCTGTGAGGAGCTGAAGGATAAAAACACCCTGAAGAAATGTTCTCATTAACATGAACTTACTTTCTCCAAGGATCTGGCCTACAAAGGCCGCCACTGGCATGAGAGGTGTTTCAAGTGTGCCAAGTGCAGTCGCTCACTGGTGGAGAAACCATTTGCTGCCAAGGACGAGGTCTTGCTGTGTACTGAATGCTACTCTGATGAGTATTCATCAAAGTGTTTCCACTGCCAGAGGACCATTATGCCTGGTAAGACAACAGGGACCCTTCCATGAAAAATGGAACTGCATTTTTAATTTTGAGCACCTTCTTGGAAAAACAAGCTACAAGGTCCTTGACTTTCACTACCTCCTTTCTGAGTAGTACTCTCCCGGCAGTGAGGAGAGGGCAGGCAGATACCTCTGATCTAGCACTGACAGGTCTTATGAATCCTTATAAAAAACATTAAGAGTTCGAGACTGGGTAAAATGAGTTCATGTTGTGTCTTTGATTCTGTTGCAGTTCTTAGGAAGCATATCTCCCTGTGAGAGTAGGTAGATAAACTGAGCTATTGTGACTGGAGTGACAGATGAGACAAGACATCTGCATGTTTGTCTGTCACATTGACCAGACCTTGAGCTTATGTTCTTTATACTGTTTCTTTCACTCAGAAATATTTTTGTTTAAACTGTCAAAACATGACAATCTGCCTTCAGATCATTATCAGCATTTTTGCTAAAAAGAATACATTTGTTTTTACAGTAGGTTTACTTCCTGCCATTAGCAAACTTGAAAATTCTACACTTTCCACTAAACTGCCTCTCAGCCTGTGATCATGTTTGTTCAGGACATCCTCTAGGCTTTTCATTGCTACCACACCAGTAAAGCTCATACAGCAGAGAGATTGCCCAAAATTCGCCTCTTCAGAGGCTTCTCTTAAGAGAAGCCACAGCACTGGACATGGGAAAATGAAGCTGCTTGCTTAGGCAAGCAAGTACCCAACTTTTGGAACAGAGAACTACCCTCAATGCTCAAAATATTTTACAGATCCTGAGTATAACTCTAAACACCAGCTGTAAATTATCTGTCATGGCCTCATGACAACTAGTTTGGAAATTTTTGGTAAAGGGCATCAGTAAATTTGGCAGTGGCATAGGAATTTTCTCTTTCAGTAGATCTAATACCAAACAGTAGGGTCTGGGCTGTGTAGAATTATTATCTTTTTATGAACACTAGTTTATTGATGTCATGTTCAACCTGTAACATTGATTTGTAATTTTACAGTTTATTTCATTTTCATGACAGGTAGAAGCTGTATTAGAGGAAAGATGTTGTAATAATATAGCTGTGTTCAGTTTAAAGACTATATACTGTATAAATTGTATATAGTTTACAAAAATGTCAAATAGGCACACCTTACTAGATGTAATGAGAATAGTACCAGAACTTACTCAGGTTTGCATTACTGTCTTCTGGTATATACTAATGTTTCAGGTATTGCCCCAGAGTCTAGGAGTATAAATCCTTGAGGCAAGTGCCTGATGGTAACAGTGTAGAGAACTGAAGTGGCATGGGAGCACCAGCCCGTCTCTGTATCATTAATTTCCTTCTCATCAGCTCACTAGCTCTGTGTTGACAAGACCCAGTAGGCAAAGACAGTAAAGTTAGCCTTCTGATTGATCACTGGGATGAAGCTGCAAACCTTTTCTGTTTAAATACAACCAGTAGTTTCTCCACTAGCTTCACAGTCCAGGAAAGAGGTAATGTGGGATTAATCTGTTATGCTGACAATTCTCTTCTTCATGTGGAAAAGATGTTAAATTACCTTGCACCTCTCTTTGCAGTCTGATGCTGCCTATAGGGAAAGAAGTTATGATGGAGGTTCACTGGAAAATTCATTCTCAGTTGTATGTGCATATCTTATACTTCTACCTCAAGGTGTACAGGACAGCTGTACACAGGGATATAATCTCTGAAACTCCTCTGACAGACATTGAACTGAACTACTTTCTATTTGAGCTGTATCAAAAGCATCTAGTTAAACATGATAAAAAACCCCATTGATCTAGGATGAAATTATGAACTATGAGAAGAGGCAGTGTAATGCACTGCATCACAGAAAAAAATATTTACTTTTAAAAACTTGCCAGTTTAAGCTGATTAGGATAAATAATGCATTTATAATTGAAGGAGCCTTAGTTAAGGAAGACAAAAGACAAGACAATAATAGATGTAGTAAACATCCAAGAAATTAATCTCTAATTTATAAAAGTGCTGTGAACCTGAAAATTATCACTGAATTTGCTGGCTTGAGAGAAACTCTGAGCAACTGAAGCATAATCACAAAGAAGAAACCTCAAAAGATTCATATAAGGACAGATTCAAAATCACAGCTTAGGCAATTTAGCACATCTTTTGCCAGGTGATTGTATGGATCTGAATATGCTCTTGAAATTTCAAGTACATTCTTAGAAGCTCTATTAAATTGAAGATAAGTGCTTTCTTGGGTAACCTGATATTAAGATAGAAGGTTGAAAACAAGAGTATTCTCAACATTTAAAACTTATATTAAAGGGCTATATCGGGGGGGGCTGTTCACTGTGGTTTTTTTCAGGTTCCCGCAAAATGGAATTTAAGGGGAGTTCCTGGCATGAATCCTGTTTCGTTTGCCAGTATTGTCAGCAACCTTTGGGAACAAAACCTTTAATCACCAAAGATAATGAGAATTACTGTGTGCCCTGTTTTGAGAAGCAATTTGCTCACCATTGCTACTCTTGCAAAAAGGTAATTAAACATGTAATGTAAAAACTGTGCTAATGAGGCATGGGGGAAATGGCTGGGTCATGTAAAATGTCCGGTGAACTAAAAGTAAGAGCAGAGTCTTCCTTTTGACATTGGGGACTGAAAGGCAACTGCAACAGTGTCGATTGTCCACTCTGGTTAATATTAATCTAAGACTGATTATCTTTGAAATACATTTATTGTAAACAAATGCTTTGGGCTCCTTTTGTTACTGATTGTGAATTTTAGCAAAGGTTAAACAGAAAGTCATGTAAAAGCTTTCTTTCATGATAATGTCTGATTTTACCTTGGTAAACTTACCTCTCTTTCCATCATTTTTATGCATATATTCACATGCATAAGCCACCTAAGCTGAGCAAGGCATCCCCAGTCTTGTCTTTTTTTTCCTTGAAATGTAGCAGGCAATTATCAGATCAAGTAACACTCAATTGTGATAACACTAGTCAAGAGTCCCACTGCTTCAATACATGATACTTCCCCTGTGGCTACCAGAAAGCTTGATTTCAAATGAGTTTTTCTTTTTTCCCTCAAGTACAAATAAATCAGTTCTTCCCTCCCTTGATTTCTCATATTTTAAAATTGCCTCTAGTTGATGAAAAAAACCTCCAAGTATCATACTATTCATCATACTGTTCTAGTATGATACTGTTCTCTAGGGAAACATTTTAAGCTGCATTTATGGTGGGATTTAACTTATTCTTTAGTACGTGTATCACTCTAGAAGCAAAGCAAAATTTTTTTTTTACTTAATCAAATAACTTATAATTTATGTAGTTATTTAATGTTCACCTGTAAACTTGTTTTTTTTCTTCAGTAGTAAAACTTTAGAAAGTACTTTTATGTATTTCCATGTTTCTATATCTAGCCTTTAATTTGTATTAAATGATCACATGGCAATTACAGTAATTATGCTTGATGTTTATTAGAGGCATTGAGGTTAGCAGCACCAACGTGAAATAATCAGGATTTGCTTCTTAAAATTCTAGGAATGCAAAGTGTCCCCCTATATAATAGCTGAAACAATTGTACTTCTAAAACTTGCATCAGTTCCCATAAATAAGAATTGAGCCCAAAGTGATTAAATTGCCAAACTGAAGCCTTGAATTTTGTGCCAGCAATTTTTAGATTTTAATGGAAAAGCAAATGTGACTTTGAAATAGCTCAAAACTGGAATGTTAAAGGGACCAGGAACTATTTAAATATTTTTATTGCTTGAGATGACGCAATATTATTCTTTATTTCCCTGAAACTGTGTTTCCCAGGGAAATTTGATGATACTGCTATTTTTACTTACGTTTCTCCAACTTTTTCTTCTCCTATTCCAACTCCATTCATTCACTTATTCATTCATTAATTCATTCACTTATTCATTCATTAATTCATTCACTGTCGTGCATGTGACTTGACAGTAGAAACACTATCTTACAGCTCACCTTTACAGAATTTTTTCTATACAGTCTCTCACAACTTCTGTGAAACCAGCTCTTTACCACACATACAGGAGCCATAGAAAACAGGAAATTTCCCTCTTCAGAAATAACCAGTGCAGAGCTGTGAGTGAGTTGCTGGGAATGAAAAGTTGATGACACTGCTAAACACCATTTTTTCTCCTTCTGACAGTGTAAATCTCCTTTCTGTTTTACTAAGACTTCTTTACTGTCTTTCTTCCTATTTAAAATATCAGTTCCGTTTGGAAGTTAACCATTATCTCAGCAGCAGTTCTCTCACCCACTGTCCATCACTGAGAATTTCTCTTCTGAGAGCATGCCTGATTTTAAACCTTTATCTACAATAAAATAGAAAAACTTCATTAAAAGATAACCTGGTTATTACAAATTTGGACGTTATATTGTGATAGAAAATTGAAAAACAAACCAGTAGCACATTGAGCTCAACTGCAGTTAGTCAAATTGAAAATCCAGATGAAAAACGGTTGATGTGACCACAGTCTCACCTCTTGTGCATATGGGAGTAGAGAAAACAAGTGGAAGTACTTATGAAGGATTGGACAATCCTTCCCGATTCACACCTTTGCTTCATTGCTCTATCCTTCTTTGTCAATGCATTAGGTAATAACTTCTGGAGGGGTGACCTGTCATGATCAGCCTTGGCATAAAGAATGTTTTGTTTGTGCTGCGTGTAAAACCCAGCTGTATGGGCAAGGGTTTATTTCCAAAGATGAGTACCCATACTGTGTGGACTGTTTCAGCAAATTGTATGCTAAGAAGTGTGCTGCTTGCAAGAAACCTATTACAGGTGAGTCTCATCTTCTAGAGGGGACTAGACAGGGAGGTGTCTCTTCTAAAAGCTTTACTTTAGAAAACACCCTTAAAAATAGTCTCATCACAATGAAAGACTGAAGGAGTTTACTAGAGAGACACACTCTGTATCACATGTAATGTATGTTGCTAGGACATGCTGATCACACGTTTCCTAACTCCCGAGGAGTCATTTTAGGTGCTGAAAGAAGTTCCTCCATCATTTGATTTTATTCTGTATGAAAATTCCTCCTTAAGAATATAAGAAAAGGTATTTTTTTGCTCTTCCCAGGACAGTACACACAAGTCCCTCATGTCTGTAATTTCTTCAGTTTTGTTTTTAAATGCAAATGTGATCAAACTGAACACAGATTAACTGCCTGCTGGTAAGGCACACCTGTCAAATTAGAAAGCTTGCCAAATGCAACAAAGCTCTGTCACATGCATCCTTGTGTACTTAGATGATTTATAATTAGACATATATGTCACTAGTCTATGACAGCTGAAGTTTTCTGAGAGCATTTGCTGGTGTTCTGCATTGTAATCCCATTATGTGTGGACTAAACTGTTGAAAAATACTGCCTGATTCTTACAGGTGCATGCTGCATATGTCAGTGGACAAAGCAAATGATGAATAGCCAATCAAATGTGCATGATTTTACAAAAAAAATCCAAACAAACCCAAACCAGCAATAACAACAAACAAATCAAAAACATTCAAATCCCCACAAACCTTGAGATTTTATTTCAGATACTTGTGCTAGGAATTCCATGATCTGGTAGTTTCCAAAAGACTCTATCTTGAGGAAACTTAGGTGGAAATTATAAATTAATTTCATTAAATGTTGTATAGAAACTATATGTATGAGCATATTGCAAATAATTTTCATGAGAGTTTGTTGGGAAGATCAGCAAAACTGAGTGGACATTCTGATAAACCCATTGTTTTCAGAGCTCATAATGGGATTTGCAAGCAAGCGAGTTACTTGTGGCTTTACTTAAAACACTTCTCACTATATTTCATTTTAAAGTTATGTCGGGGTTTTTTTTTTCAATTCAGCCAACAAAGAATATTTCAGACTGGATTTTTGTTCATTTGTTTGTTCACTGTATGCATGACAACCTGATCACACATCAGAAATTTTCTTTACATTTCTGAACCATGTCCAGAAATACGGGATTCACATCTTCTTTTTCGTAATCTCTTTCAGCTCTCGGAAGTGCCAAATATATCTCATTTGAAGACCGTCAGTGGCATGGGGAATGCTTTAACTGTGTGAAATGCTCTGTCCCACTGATGAGCCGGGAATTCCTCACTCGGCAGGATGACATCCTTTGCCATGAATGTGGCGCTGCTTCATAGCTCAGTGGAAAGCTGTACAGCTGCTTATTCTCACTCTCTGACAACATAGTTCATTACTCTGCTGTAAGAAAACCATATAAAAGTTATAACAGTTATTTAGTCATTCAAATAACTTTCCTTCAGCAGTTTAATTCTATCATACCTATAACTGCTTATAAAAAAAATTTAAACAGCCCCATACTGGTTAAGAAAATGATGCAGAAAAGATTTGTATATATTTTAAATCTAACTACAGTATGTTTTCCTTGTAACACACTGCACTCTGCTGTTAGAAGCTTAAAAATTTGCCTTTCATCTCCCATGAAACCAAGGAGGATAGTGAAAAGTCTGTATGGTATATGAATAATGATGAGGCATTAACATTGTTTTACAGATGCAGACCTGGGCATGGAAAGCTAGGCACATACATTTTTCTATTGGATCATAACATTGATGAGAACAACACATAAATATTATATTCATCCACACTTTGGGCCAAAAACATGCTGACAAAGCAGGCAGAAACTGTGAGGAGGAGGTGCTTCCACAGAGGGCCACTGAGTCAGAGAGGCCATTCCCAAAGCTAGATAAAAGGAAAAGAAAGGTCACTTTCCTCCCTTTACTGGCATTGCTCCTCAAAAACAGTCTTCAGCCATCCAAAACACTACAGCACAGGTTCTTTCCCGAAACTGGGTAACTGTGCCTAATTTTTCAGACACAGTTGCTCTAGAACATAAATAAACCCATATTTTGAGCTACTGAAATAGGTGAGGATTGCACAAGATTTAATAGTCTGATGTACATTTTCCTGTAGCTAATATACCTTAAGACTCTTTCTCCATTGTCTTCACTAGACCTTCAAATACATGCATAAAGTATATATTTGAATTAGCAGACACAAGAGCACACTCACACTTGTCCATTTAACTTTGTCCCTTCAAAACTTCTTTGACAGCAATCAAAGCCCTGTTAATGGCCTTACCATTTCAACCTTGCTAGGTCTTGGATTCACAGTCCATCCTTTTTCTTGTAAATGCCTGCTTGTGGACAGCAGGCTATAGGCTCTCCAGAACCAATATTCAATTCATGTAGTTGCCAATAGTATGTCAGGAATTAGTAATGTTGTCATTGCAAGCTAGGCAGTTCTTGCTTGCAGTAGGTCTTAGTTTCTAGGTATCTGGCTTTGAGAAGGTTCTATCTGCTTGCTAAGCTTCAGCACTCAATTGTCTATATTAAAGGTCACCTAGAGCTCTATTACAAACCTTTTTCCACACTGTATGTTACAGTGGCCTGGTTCATGTATTGGGCCATTGTGAATGGAGCAGTGACGTTAAGAATGGCAGATTCTGCACTGTTCAGCACTGTTTGAGTCCTCATCTAGTATGTCTTTAAATCACTCTTCTTCAGACTCTGACCTTAAGTGCATAGGGTTATTTGGCTGACTTGAGTGGCCTTTATTCATAGTGAAGACAGCCATTACTTCAGGTCATCATCATCACAGCCAGGCTTCGCGAGCGAAGATTTGGGAAGGGCTCTGCCCACGCTTGCTACAAGTGCAGTGATGGCTAAAAAGGCCAATGAAAGATAGACAAGTCCAGTTGCAGAAGGCACAGCAGAAAAACTCCCTGGGTGAGATGAACAAGACGCAATTCTTTCTGCATTGTCTTTTCTCCTCGAGAGTGATCCTGCCTGTGTGCTCAAAAGAAGCAGCAGCGTTATAGATGGTGTGTCTCCAGG
>JAWWLV010000121.1:75309068-75340197 GCA_035041135.1 Platyrinchus mystaceus | reverse complement strand
CATGTTGCTCTCCGGGAAATCTGGAGTATCCAATTCTATCTTCAGCAGATGACAAGTCTCTATACAGCTGTATCAACCAGCCCCAAGAATCAGACATGCAGTTTTCCAGAGGAAAGGCTACTTCTGTGAACATTCATACAATAGAGTGAGGGCTTTTTTAGCTTCTCACCTCTTGAGGCTGCACTATGGACACCGTGGTATGGACTTAGCTGAGACACACTCTCCAAAAACAACACAGAACCAGTTTCAGCATGGTGGTACATCTATGGTTATTTATCAGTAGCATTTGCTGTAGTATTCTGAGCAATTATTTCCTCAGAACAGTAAACATGGGAAGCAAGAAATTTAGCTCATTCATAAATACCATCAATAACATTATGACTTCAAATACTGGCCCTGGTGGCATCTGTCTCTCTTCCTGAGCAGTATTGGAGAAATGGGTTTGCAGAGATGCTGCTGGACTTCCAGAGGCTGGGACAATGACAAGACAAGGGGCGGTGGGTCCTTTGACAGTGGTGGAAGTTTCTCATGGTCTACCTATGACCAAGCAACCTGAGAGCTCCTTTTAGACCACATTCCTATAGGCACTGTGGAGGTGGAGAATCATACATTTTATCAGGCAACTGGGAAAACTTTTAAATATGTGTATTTTCTGCTTCTCATTCTATGTGGCCAGATTGGAATTCCAAAATTATATAGAGTGGAAACTGTCAAGAATATCACTCATTTAGAGGAATTGATGGATTATTTTTACTCTCTTGTATGATTTGATAAAATAGACTGCTTTTAGTAAAATCTGTGATGGGTACTAAAGGGGATAGAACTAGTACCAGCTGGATGAGAACTTCCCAAATACAAGGGTATGGTGTAAGCCACAAAAGAATGGCATTAATGAAAAAGTAAATGCAGTAATAGCTAACAAAACGAGACAGAAAATAAATAAATAGGTCTGTTGTAGCTACTTCCAGGTTTATTTATGAGAAGAATCCTTTTAAGTACTGAACCATATGTGTAATTCTTCTGAATATCAAACATTACACATGCAAAACATGTTCCAAGAGTGACAAGCATAGGAAAAGAAAAGTGAAAGGAAGCAAATTAAATATAGGAAAATAACAGTAATGCATCAATCAGTATTGAAAGCAGAACTTTCTTATTTTAAAATAATGTAGCAGTTTAGTCATGGAAAGGTGATGTCAAATCTGAATATTGCCACATGATGCAGTAATCTTTGGAGGAAAAAAAAAAAAAAAAAGGAAATATCTAACTAAAAACCAAAGTCTATTGTATTGTCATAACAGTCCCTGCCTGGGTGAGAAGTTAATGTAACAAAGTGTCTTGACAAATCTAAATATATTTCTCTCTATAAATAATTTCAGCATACTTAGTATTTGCATCATTTAGGCCACATATAGTAGAGTGTGTTTAGAAGTCTATCATTATAATCCACACTAGCTAAGATTACTTTCACTTGATGAAAACATTTTGTGTTACCACACAGATTTCCTTATCTTGTTAACTGGAGAAATAGGTAAATGTGTGTGCATAGTTATTTCTCACCTGTCCCATAGCCTTCATAAACAAAGAATGGAGTTCTCTTTGTTCAAGTGGATCTATGAAAAGCAAATTCTTTAATGATTTTTAGTCCTGCCTAGCACAAATAAGACAAAATTTTGAAGAGGTTTTGGCTATCCTACTTTGTGACCACACTAGCAGTTACAAATTCAGTCCTCAGTGACCTAGAAAAAGTCAGGAAAGTTGGTTTTGCATTCACACAATTTAGAAGAACTGGTTTCTTCATTCACATACGGAAGACTTCAGTCAGATAGCAATAAGCCTGCCGTACCTCACGGCATGAAAGTATGGCTCATCAGGGTGCAAGCAGCTTGCACAGCTTCTCTGTTGTTATACAGCACACAGAGAAGCATGAAAGTTAGCAGGATAGCTAAGCAAGGCCAATTTTAATCCACCTTTGCAATCCATCCTCTACTGCGTTCAAATGAGTCTATGATAAATTATTTACCACTGCAGTGACAGATGTATTCTGTCACACAGCATGTGCCAGCCACGTGAGATGGCTCAGAGACAAGCACACCCAATCCTGACCTGGTCACATGAAGCTCACTCCGCAGCCCCCTGCTGTCCTACACATCAAACTGGTGCTGAACAAGCCTTCCAGAGTGCATTCTTCAGTGAACTCAAAAGCTTGTTTTGTCAGGTCGTGAAAGAGAGATGGCAGTTCTGATAAGTGTAATAAAAAACCAGAGCAAGCGCCTTTTACGCTCAGCCCTCTGGAATGACCGGAAACTCAACTTTCAGCATGAAGAAGCAGAAATGCGGCTAATTTGCCATTATCCTATAGAAATGCAAAACTTTCTAAGGAAAGCTGTTGAAAGGATGGTCTATTAGAATTGGTCAAACATCACCTGCAATGCAGTACTTTTCTCTCCCACCGCAGGAATCTGTTTGTGTGTCAGTCAGGTCAGCTATGGTGCCTCTCACAAAGGGCTATTCACAGATTCCATCATTTAAATCCAGATGACTGCAACTAACTCTCACTAAGTTCATCATTAAGTTCATCACAAAACACTTGCCACTTCCTTGGAAACAAGAAGTTCAATGTGACACACTTTTGCCACTTCTACCGTTGGTTGAAAGTCATCTCTCTTGAAATATAGTTGCTTGGTGTTTCTTGGCAAACAGGCTGCCAGAGAAAAGCCCATTGCCCCAAACCCACCTGTAAACTCAGTACACTGCCAGTTACCTGCATGACAGGTTTACTGCATGACGTTGTGAAGGAGAAAAACTACAATCTTTCTTAACTTCCCTACCAACTGTCAATCAAGCCAGTAGTTCATCATAGATATCAATACTACTTGGTAACAAACATTCACCATCTTTAATGCCAAAATGAAAGATAAAACTATCCTGAGTCAGTCAGGAGCTCCAGCTTCCCCCAGAGATAAGGTCCTGCTAATACTGACAAGAAGTGCATTGCCTCTTTGAGGATGAACTGTTACTGACAGTCTGTCAGCAAACCTAAGATCTAGTTGTGTGTTCTGCTTGGAAAGGAAAAAATGCAGTTTGGGCTGTCCTCAAAAGCTGCAGACTTGTGGTCATGTCATGAGAACTAGTCAAGGTCAAGGGAAATTCTGCATTCAGCCTGTCAGTACTGGCTAGCTGGTCTGAGCTCGTTTTTGAAGCTCATCAGGAGCAAATGCTCATGAATCAGTTTAACACTTGGGATAGGAGAGAAAAGGCTTTATTAGGACCATCATAAGAGAGAAGATGGAGGCTTTTCTGACATTGATGCATGTAGAATTGGAGTTACATTCATAAACACAGTTCTTTAACTGTGATTTTCCTTTTTCATATCTGAGACATTATTAAGCTTTTATTTTTAAATTGCAGAAGCACAAATCTTTATTTAATGGTATTTGGCCATTTTTCAGCAGAGCACTTCACAGTGCTTTAAAAACATTAACCACATTTTCAAGGTACAGAATAGCAGCCAAATAAATTGATTGATGTATTTATAGAGTCATGGGCAGTTGGGAAGCAGGGGAAAATGGGCACATAGCTGCAATTCTTTATTCTGTGGCGAAACAGAAACTTCACCTTCATAAAAACCTCAGCAAGCAACATAAACAAAACCAAAATCTTTAGAAACACAGTGGGAATAAAGCAACACATAAAAATACAGATCTTTTAATGATGTAGACACATTTTGAAACACTATAACTGGTATTGCTTAACTTTGCTAATGACCCAAGTAACAGGAGAGATTGTGCCCCAAGAAGCTGTGGATCACATCAAATTTTAGGTGGTAGTTCACACGCTAGAGGGCTGAATTGCCATTCAGGGAGCCTATATGAGCTGGGGAAATGGGCCAACAGGAACCTTATGAAATTCAATGGCGGGAATGCAGAATAGACCAGAACAACCACGTGCACCAGTACAGGCTGGAGTCCAGGCTATGGCTTTGTAGAAAAAGATCTGGGGGTCCTGGTGGACGTCCAGCTGAACATGAACCAGCAATATACCTTGGCACAATAGGAGGTCAAGCACATCTTGGTCTAGTGCTAGCAGGTCGATGTTTGCGCTCTCTTCGGCACTGGTGGTACTGCATCCAGAGTCCTGTGACCAGTTCTGGGGTTCCCAGTACATGAGAGACCATGGTAGTGTGGAATGAATGGGTCTCTATCCCATTCTTATTTCTGAAACAGACACTAGAAAGGAAGATACTTGAAACAGCATGGAAAAACATCAACCCCTTCCCTCTACATAAAGAAAAAAATATTGTATCACCTAATGGAATGAAGAATCTAAGGGAGAAAGCATAAAAGAAAATGTCTAAGCAAAAAGAATGGGATAGAGACCTGTAACCCAAGCCCAAAGGATTAACTGAAAAAGACATTTTCTAGGTACATAACAAGTCACAATTTTGTGTGATTTTCTCATTCTTAGAAAGGGAAAAGAAAAAACCCACAAAAATCATCTCTACTTCCTACTAACACTCCCTCATATGCATCTAAAAGGAAAAAATAACTTAAGACCCCCAACAGCCGAGTTTGCTGTGGGAGAGGAGAGAAGAGCAGAGCCCACTCCCAACAGAAGCAGTCAGTGACGCTCAACTACACCCACATCCACAGATGGCTTGCCAGAGGATGCTACTGAACTGCATCATCAGCTACTTCAAGACCAATTAAAGGGCACCTCTTTTATTTTCCTACTACTACTAGACAAGTTTTCTGAAAAGTTACAATAGCCACCTAAGTAGTAAACCAATTCAACTACAAAGGACTTCACACACTCAAAACTGGCAGCACAGAGTGGTCACAGCTTAGAATGCTTCATGCCAGAGTTTCCATAATCTTAATAGCTACTGAGACTCAGAAAAGAATCAGATAAATTAGATGTCCAGAGCTCTTCTCTTCTTCTCCATT
Source organism: Platyrinchus mystaceus (assembly GCA_035041135.1). Taxonomy (NCBI): domain Eukaryota; kingdom Metazoa; phylum Chordata; class Aves; order Passeriformes; family Tyrannidae; genus Platyrinchus; species Platyrinchus mystaceus. The sequence goes on along the minus strand of JAWWLV010000121.1, from coordinate 75,335,251 downwards.
TGTAGATTTAGAATTTACCAGGATAGTAGGTGAAGGGGAATGGAAGAATTATGTGACTTCTTTTGGTCAGACAGACCAAGCCAAACATGCTGCCACAGCACTGATGGTGGCAATGCACCACTAATCTAACCCTTGAGAAGCTTCAACATTTGTTAGGAAACCTTTACTTAAAAATAAAAAAGGGCTACAGTACATGTTCTTAAAATGAAAGCAAAAGAACTAGAATTATTTTCTGTAAGAAGTATCAATCCAAGTGTCAACAAGAATTAATCAAATTAATTGCAATATCCTGGTAATACTTATTTTCATTTCAAAATAGGGAGAAAATGTTTAGTTTGCTTTTCATTTTTCTCAGACTACAACAAATGGTTTTTATGCAGATGCTCTGTGTAAGAGCAATGACAGTTGAGGTTTTGGGTTTAAAGCTATTATTATCCTCCCATTTGAATGTCCATATTTCTGCCTGTGGTTACCACAGCTAAACTGAAAGCATCCTCTGTGGGGTAGAGAGATTTGTTCTAAGGCACTGTGCCATGATCTGGAAACACCAATGGTTTTGCTGGTAGAAGCTCAAACACTGATCATAGCCACCATAACCACTCAGACAAACTAAACCTTCCTTTTATGTCCTCTGCTGTGTCCCAAACTCAACTTGCTATAGGAATGCTTTGACAAATAAATGAGTGCCGCGAAACATTCTGCTTACAGAAAGGATTAATAATTTCCTCCAGGAGCTCATTCCAGATACATCTCAGGCATCAGCCTCCCACCATTGACATTTAATTAGGTCAGTTTGAGCTGATTCTTTCATGAGAATCCATTGAGAGAGGCAGGAGGAGTACATGGCCCTCAATGAACTGTGCACAAAGCCCAGGTTTTGAGAAATGGCTTTCGTGTGGTCAGCCCAGCTGCATTTAGTTTGCTGCCAGCTGGCCTTGTCACCTTGTCAGGTGCCATTCAGTACAGACATACATTTAAACTCACAGGGTTAAAAACTCTTGTATAACTCTGACCTCTCTAAACAAGACCATGAAAACTGCCCACCACATCTGTGTTGAACATAATCTAGTCTCTCATCTCAAAAATACTTGCATGCATAGATATTTACGTATGCATAATGTAGAGTTCCTATGTTTTCAAAAGCCACTGCTGCAAAGCTAGCTCAGCCTATATCATCTAAACCCATACTTGCACCCTTTGATAATAAAATTTTCTTAACACCATTGATAAAGCTGAAGCTATGCCATTTGGAGCCCATCAATATGGACAATTCTTTCTTCCATGTTTAAACTTTTCTGGTTAATTTCTACTGATATAAAAGGGTTACCCTTGCCTTTCCTCCATACAGTGAAAGCCTAACCTCAAGCTTGTATTCCAACATCTTTAAAATAACCTTTCAGACAGTGATTCAGCAAGGCAATGGAACTTTCTGGATTTATTTGATCTGTATCTTTGGAGCAAACAGTTAAGCTGCCTGTCTCAGAAAGAAAATAAAGCACTTGAACTCTTGCCTTGGTCCTAATTTAGAGTTCTGTTTGCATGTTTGTTTTAGCATCTTCTGGGAACATTCTGTCTCCTCAAGAGCTATTCTACCAACATAGAAACACAATTTCATAAAGTATTTTTTTTCCATAGGCTTTGTCAACTTGATTTTCTCTTAAATATGCAAAATGAAAGGATATAAATTATGCCTGGCATGATAAATATATATGGCCATAAATAGAAAATCTCTGCAACTGTTATGCTGTCACTATATGTGAATACATAATGTGGCTGCTGAATAGGAGGTCAGATAGAGATTTTTTCAGAAAAGCTGAAAGATGTCCAGTGTCTCTCTCCCCAGTAATTTTCTCCAAACCACCTAAATACCTGTGAGACATAATAACTAAGTGCAAGATCACATCTTTATGGGCTTCTCACTTCTGTGTGTTTGAGCGTTAATCATGCCTCATTGAACTTAATGGTGTTTTGCCTTCTTAAATTACTGCTACAGAAAAGCAAAGGGAGCAGTTCTTTGGGTTTTGATAGTCTGATCAGTAGGCAGAGAGTCAATTTAAAACAAGTTCAGTGAGCTGTAGCACTATAGTCATATTGGAGTACTTTATAGCACAAAAAAATTCCTCTTTATTGACGTTATGAGCACAGCAAATGTCTGCCAGAACCGGAAGCATTGTTCTGCATACATTAACATATTTGTCACATTGCAGAATGATGTAAAACCTCACTGTAGAGTGAGTCAGTTGCACAAACACATGGGAGAAATCAAATCTATTCATTAGTAAGGGCTTAAACTTCGGTCAAGAGGCTGCTTGTGAAAACCAAACAGGGATGGAAGTACAATAGGATTGACTGAAGAATGGGGCAAGGTACAAAGTAAACAACTTTGGACCACTGTAGCATGTCTACATTGGATATTCTCAGATGTCATCATTGGGGTAATGTCAGTGATAGCCAATCTGTCGACAGAGGCATTTGCTTTGCAGCCATGCCAGCCTCAGAGGCTGATCTGCTCCACCAGCCCAGTGTGTCAATTCTGTACTTACACTACTGCACCAGAAATTATGTAGTTTTAACCACTTGCTTTCTCATTGCTGAACAGCACTTACTGGTCTCTTAAATTTAATGCTAATTCTGGAATAATAAAAAAAAAAATTAAAAAGCAGAAAACAGTTCATAGAATCACAGAATATCCTGAGTTGAAAGGGACCCGCAAGGATTATTGAAATCCAACTCCTAGCCCTGCACAGGACAACCACAAGAATTATACCATGTGCCTGAGAGCATTGTCCAAATGCTTCTTGAGCTCTGTCAGGCTTGATGCTGCAACCACTTCCCTGAGGAGCCTGTTGCAGTCCCCAATCACCCTCTGGGTGAAGAACCTTTTTCTAATATCAAAACTAAACCTCCCCTGACACAACTTTAGGCCATTCCTTCAAGTTTTGTCACTGGTCACCACAGCCTGTCCCTCCGTTTCCCTCCATGAGGAAGTTGTAGACCACAATGAGGTCTCCCCTCAGTCTCCTCTTCTCCAGGCTGACCAGACCAAGTGACCTCAGCTGCTCCTCATACAGCTTCCCCTCAGTTTAGCCATTTTCTTTCACTGTGGTGGAAGGACCGGCTGAAGCAAGCTCAGCATACAATGTCTTCCTTTCGGTGACAAAATGTACTTTTCAAGTATTGCAAGATAATGGTAAATTGGGATGGGACAGAAAGTTGGAGTATTTCACAGGTGAAAAATGGCCTTTGCAACACAGAACAGCTGGCTCTCAGCTGGTGGTCCTCTGGCTCATACAACATCACAAACCTGATCAGGTACAACATGCTAAGAACCAAACAACAGCTTTCCATGCAGGGGATGGCAGCAATAATGTTCACCCATGGAAAAAAGCAAGTCAGTGTTGCAGCTGCCATTTTAAATGTTGAGGGACAAGAAGAAAGGGAGGTTTGCAACATTAACAGCTTTTGCAAAAAGTCATCAAGATCTAAATGTAGTAAAAATATGTAAAGTAGAAGTATCAAGAATTGAGTACCCCAGAATACAATGCATCTTAAGACTGTATGAACAACAAAAAAACCCAACCAACCAACCAAAAAACAACAAACCCAATAAAAAAACTATCTGTTGATATAATAAAATTACAAGGAATTTAGACCCAGCATATGAAGTTTGATATGACTTACCACCAAATGGACTTGTCTTCCCTCCTGTTTTACTAGATTAAATAACCTGAGTGAAAGACCCGTGCTTGTGTACCTATTTACTCTCTTGGTGGAAACAAGCCAGTCATATTTCTCTTACTTTTGTACGTCTGAGGACTGCAAAAGCTGACAGAAACAGCTGTTTTCCAGTCCTCTCTTCTCATAGTTTTTTTCTGGCAGAGTATCTAATTAAGTTTTGCTTGGATGCAGTTTATGTGGTATTGAGTAAACAAACCCATGTATTTACTAAAGGGAAAGAAAAACCCCATTGTCTGATTGGATCATACTGCTTAACACAGCTTGGAGCCATCTCTGTAAACCATGTAAAACTGCAGAGAAATAAACATCTGAGGCCTGGTGGATGGTGGAACTAACACTAAGTACCTAAACCTAGTCAAGAAAAAGCAGTGTACTGGAAAAGTAGATGAGAAAAATGAATTCTCATTTTTGGATGTGAGTGTTCATTAAAGGGACCTACATCATCACCAAAACACTTTTTTAAGTCTCCTGTGGTTAATCCTGTGTTAGGACAGTGAAGTCCAGTGTCTCTCTCATTAAAACAATAGCCCAGATGTCTGGAAAGGAAAGCAGAAAAGCTCTAAGGCAGGCAATGGAACATGTTCTAGCTGAAAGCTGCCAGTTTATTTCTAATATAGCAGCAAAGGCCTTTTCTAGAGCCAATAGAACCATCTCACTATTTCACATCTAGAAGTCTGGCATTCTCATCAAAAAGAAAGAGAAGGAAGTGAAGAAAAAAAACCTGTTCCAATGCAATAGTATATTTATTATAAAATCTGAGGCTATATTTTCCCCCTTCAAAGTCTAATGTAATTTAGTCTTTTCTGGCATGCATGGAAACAACAACAAAGAAACAAAATATCAGGTAATGGTTACAATAGGAAAATAACAACAATTGAAAAATGGTGATTATTGTCCGAAAATTGTAGAATAAGTTTAATATAATCAAGGAGAAAATGTGTAAGACAAGAAAAACCAAGCTTCAGGCAAGACTCACAGAAGCAATTGGTGTTCAGTTCACATTAAAATTAATGAAAACCAATTTCAAGCCACTTACTCAGAGAATTGTACCTTTTAACCTACAATGACATTTCTCCTTATTTAAGTAAAGGAGTTCTATTATAAAGTTCCTAATTAAAGATGCAACAAAATGTTATAATAAAAATGTATCTCAAATACAACTGAACTAAAAAGAAAAAGAATTCTTCATGTTCTCTTGTATATGAGAACATTTGTTCCCGTAAGTGTTTCCAAGTTTTTTAACTGGATTCTAATTCTGGAGTGGGATAATATCATTCCTACCCATTTCCACCCTATCCAAACACTATTAGGTTGGGCAACAAAATGAGGCTTTTGCTGTCACCACTTCTCTAGGGAAAAGTCTATGTAGAACATGAAATCTCATTTCAGTAAAAAAAATATTCTGTAGCTTATTCAGCTCTACTGAACAAATGCATAACCTTCCAGAATATATGGGCTTCCTAAAACAATCAGACAAATTGAAGAGCAGTACAGTTCAACCATACCAAATGCAGTAGACTACACTGAATACTTTAAGCTAATATGTTCAATCTAAACCTTCGACAGCTTTGATTATCCACAAAAGTTCTCTGTCCCTCCTCCTACATTTTCCTCCAACCTCAGCTATATCACTCCCAGCTGTTCTTAAGCTTTCTCTAAATTTCAGTAGCTAACCATTCCTCATTCCTCCTGCAGCTTCTTGCAGTGCTCTCCAAGCCATATACAAACGAGCTTCAAATGGGTGTTAACAAACTTCAGAGTTAGCTGACCCCAATGCATGGGAAGCATTCAGTTGCCAAACTGGGGTTCTTTCTTAAACAGGCTGTGGAACAAGAAATCACATTTTGGAAGATGATAGTTTGTAAAAGTGAATTGGTTTTAAAGTTCAGTGTTGTGAGGGACTGAATGCTTAATAACTGTGCCTGATCATGGAGTTTTATTTCCCTGCACTTTGGCTTTATTTTTGTTATGGGAACAAAAAGACACTAGAACAAATCTAAAATTTACACTACTTACAGCAAGTTCCTGTTGGCAATCTAAGGCTGCAATCACCAGTACTATTTGTAAGTCCTCAGCTGGCTTCTGGAGAATGTCCAAGTTATTTAATCAATAACTTGGGGATCTTACACACATCCCCTAGGAAGACTGCACTGCTAAGCATATGAAATGAAGGCACAAGTTGGACACCAAATTTAGGCAGATGATATAACTCCCTTAATTCCCTTCCTCCTCTTTTGCAATAATTTCTGTTGAGATGGCTTTGTTTGGCCCAGTCATCAAACCATGTAGTGGACCTGAGCAGTGCTATCTAAATTAATAAATTCAGGTAGGACCCTGAACAACCTTTCCGTGAACTGCACCAAACTCTGACAGCAGAGGTTTAAAAATGCCTTTTTCTTCACTGATCTTCCTGTCAAATTGCCAAGGAACTCTAAAACATATAAATTTACAGCGTATGGCCAATGTTAGAGAGTCAGAAACTGTAAGAATCAGTTCTGAGATTAAAATGAGTTAAAAACAAGAGCTATAAGATCTTTTTGTTGGTACTGTAGCTTTTGTTAGTATTCAGCTTTCAAAGTCTGCAGTAGTTTCATTATAGCTGGGAGGACGCTTCTCTAAAGCACAGAGAAACTGAAACATGCCTTATCTTTCATAAAATATCAGATCTTCTTACTGAATCAACCACAATCTTGGTTATTAAACAAAAAACCTACACCATAAGCCAGGCAGGAAAATGGAGAACAGTGGCAGTGCTGCTTGCCATTTCTCTCTCATCCTTCTCACAACAACATGGAAACACCGATGGTTTAGTTCACACTGAAAAGACAAAAGGAAAGGACCAACACCTGCAAAGAGCTGCTCCTTTTTAATTCCTCTGGAAGTTAGACTTGTCAGAGCAAAAATGGCCCAAAGACTTGATTTGGTACAAAAGGAAAACCTTTTGGTACTTACATTTTTGTTGTCCTCTGAATATCAAACCAACTCTCCTTTGGCAAACCAGCTTTGAGCTGGTTTATCTAGGATTAACCATGATCAGCTATTATTAGGATGGCAGTTTCTGAAGAGTCACCCACCAGCCTTACAACTACCCATCTTTGGAGTGCTGAGGGCAATCCAATATCCAGGCTGGGTGGCCTCCTTAAAAGTATCCTGGGATTCCTCTCCATGCTTGTGTGCTGATTACCTGTGTCAGTGTTAGGTATTGTGTCTAATCCTCAAAACTAATGAGGTCTAGCTCCAGATCCAAGGCAGTCTCATCATTCTCAAGTCTTCCTGAACTGACAGATCTCCCAGGGACATAGCATGAGAGAGCTTGCTGGAATAGCTAACAAAGGTGCTAAACATTACTATAACAACTGGGGAAAAACTGAGGCTCAGTATATATCCCAGAGATGCTTTCTATGTCTTTTATCTTTCATACTCAATCTTTACACCACCGTAATGCAGTCCTTTGGCAATATAAGCCCTTATATTTATTACAAATAATGTAAACCAATGTTACTCAGTATAATTGCATTTCCTTCCCTGGAGATTCACCTTGCACAGTCATTGACAGGCTGGCTCCCTCTCTGTGGCAACACAGGTAATTAAACCTTTCTGACCTAAAGTGAATTAAAGAAGAGTTGGAAGCAGCATGACAGAATGTATAATGAAAACATTCTTTGAATGTAAATCATATAACTTCTTATTTTTTTAATTGTTTCATAGGGTTTTTTTACTGTAACTCTCGCTGTACTGTAAGAGACACGAGGGGGACCTGAACACTGCATTTTTCTGGTTTTCCAGCTTTAGTATTTCCCTGGTAGGTGTTTGAAGGAGCACAGGATATGGAATTCTGCTTGAGTGCATAACAATTTTTCTTCTTTAATTCTTTTAAACACCTAAATGTACAATGTTGGATGAAAAGAATTTAGTCTGTCCAAGAGTGTGCTAAAGGGTACTCCAATACCTGGATTGCAAAACTGCGTGGGACTAGGGACCAGACCCTAGATTTCCCCTTTATGTGACAGAGATTATGCCAAAAAATATTGCACTATGTGTCTGAAGGAAACTATCTCCCTTTTCTCCGTTATTGCCATGTGGGTTTCAGCACTGGATTCCACTCACTCTTCTGGCAATTCTCTCTATCTTCATAACACTCTGCTGAACTATGCCGTAAAAAAATCAGAAAGTCCATCTGCTTTCCAGCAATATGGGCTAGGTGCTTGTTTTTTGTGTTGGCCTTCAGATCTCAGCAGAAGATGGTGATGTAAGTTCCACATGGGTACTCTACAATGACTTCTTGTGTAAAATAAGTCTTTTACGGTTATTAACTCTTTATATAGAGAATGTTTCGTGGAGATGGGTGTATTTATCTCAGATGGCCTTTGATGAAATAATTCACATTTTTTATTGTGCATTTTATCTGAGTTTTGGGATAGTTCTAATAATTTCCAGACAGCTCAGACTAGGTGTACAATCTATAGAGATTTTCAAAATTTATCTTTAAAATTAATAATCCTTTAATCTCATATTTGGATTAATCAATATTTGCTCCACTGTGCATATTTTTTTTCACTTTTGTTTGAGGTGATTCTTTTAATATTAATCCTAACAATGTGCTCCCTCAATTACTGGTTCTCATATTTGAATAAATGATTCCTTGAGCAGTGTTAAAAACAATGAAGGCCTTGATTTTAATAAATTTTTATTATTTTTAGTTAATAGCTGGCAAGGTATGACAACATTATAATTCATATATATTTGTTAAAGTATAAATCTGGAAAAAGGAATGGAAGAAGGAATGGGTTCAGGAAAAGTTTGAAAAAATCTTAGCAACTGCAAATAATAATATACATAAAAATAATATACCTTGCCTATTTCTAAAAAGCTTCAGAAGTTTTATCTTTTATAGGCATATGTCTGACATACATTAGGTAAAAATAACTTACATAACACTAAGGATAACTCTGCTATTACCTGAGCCTGCCTTCATAATCAAGTAGATGCTGCATAATCTGCATTTTTGAGAGTAGACTTACATTTCAAATCATTGAAAACATTCATTGTTTGTAAGTAAATAAAGTATAATCAGCTAGAGAGAAAATTTACAAGTAAACATGAGAATAATTCCTGAGCCAATAACAAAAGAAACATGAACAAAGAGACAGAAGAGGCCTGGAAACATCAATCTACATTATGTCTCCCCCCTGTCCTGCTTCTCATCCCAGCTCATCCACATGCACTGGGAAAAAGATATCAGTTACTATGACTCATCTAGAGATGGGTCCATGTGGATAGGCCAACCTGTTATGTGCATGCCTTATTAGCCAGGAGGTTGCTATGAAATGGAATACAATGACTGAGCTGTGCCTTCCTCAGAGGAGTCATAAATTTCTCCTTTATGCTGATATTTGTTTCCATTAGACTAGTAGGAAAACGTCTTTGAGTACTCCACCCTTTTTCAAAGCTGATTAAAATTATCCAACATCAAAAAAGGGGGGAAGGGACTTGGCAAAGGGATCAATGCAAAAATTATATAAGAGTATTTGTTTAATTTTTTTTTTTTTTAGGAATTTGGGTCTAAAATTATTATGAGCTGAAGCCTTCATGTTCTGTTTTATTATTATATGGGGTTTTGCCCATCCCAAATGCAGAAAAATGAAATGTTCATTAATTTCTAAAGTTAACAAGTTTTCACAGCTCATAACTTCAGCCTGACTTGCAGTGAGCACTGAGTCTGCTGCAAGCCTCACAGGACTCGGTGGGGCTGAAACGTTCTGGATAGAGATCTGAAGCTAAAATAACTACCTTGGTTATTTTAATGACAATAGTTACTCATCCAATATTTCTTTGGTAGCTAGCACCTCATAAACTGCAAGTTATTTATTTTCATCTCTGTGAAGTACAGAGGCTCCTAGTTTACACATAAGATACCTCCTAAAGTTACCTCCTCCAAGGGACATGACTAAAAAACCATTTAGCATTGTTGCGGTAAATTTTCAGATGCCAGGTGTCCAACCAGAACACATGATTCTTCATCAGCTCCTCGATTTTTTTTATTCTGCAAAGCTGAGCAATTTAAGTGCCCATGCTTGGGCAGACAGTGTGCATTTAGGCACTGTAGGGTATCCCATCTTGTCTTCAGATGACACTCCGGGAAGACACACGTCTCCAAACATACTGTACTGTCTCTGTCTGCTCCACACTGATGACTTGGTAACCAAGGACATCTACACTGGCACTTGGCACTTATGTATCTAAGTTCCACCACAGGTGAGGAATTCACAACAGCCAGGACTCTCTCCATGGATGAGATCGAAACACATTTTAAAATAATTAACAAGGCCAGAATAGGCAGGAGCATTAGAAAAAAATATTGAACGACTTAACATTTGTGAATTTTTTTAGGGTTTGGGCATGAAGTGGACATATTCCATTCAGCATTCACCAGGAAGATGCTGCCCACACTGAGAGCTGTAGATGTGAAGAATTTTGTAAAATTTTGCAGTCACTGGAAGGCTAAGAAAGATCTGATTTTCTGGACTTGGGTTTTGAACATGGTTGCTTAAATACCAGACCAAAATGATATTTTAGGCCTTAAAATAATTTTCATGCTTGAGTCAAAATTATTTGATCCGTCATAAAACATCTGAAGGAGAGAAATAAATTAGGCCTCTTCTTCCCATCATCTAAAGCACTGGCCCATCCACCCTTACAGCACATCAGCCTGGAAACTAGTAACATAACAATAACAGCCCAGTCCCTACTTGCTTGATTCTTTGTTTTGATTTTATATTTTCTGTCCTAGAAATAATTCTCAGAGAAGTCTGACATGACATTACAGAGGTTTAAAGAGAATAAAAAGGATGCAGACTTTCTGGTAAGTTAAAAGGAAAAGCTTGAAAGTAGGATAGGAGAAGGTTAAATAGGGGAAGTTGGTGCAATTGGAAAGTATCACTCAAGAAAGGTCTTCCTTTAGTTCTAGTACCAGAAATTATGAGAGTTAAATGCACTGGCATTGCAGAATGATTTCTAAAAATATTGAAAAGCAAAATAAATGGCAGCCCTTACTTTCCCTAATTAAAACAGTTTAGTTACAGCAATTTACTGTCAGGATTAATGCAGCAGCAGCCAGGCAGATGAGGCCTATTAAACAGCTCTGCTTTTGCCAAAAGGATTTCATTCAGTACAACTGGATTTTATAAAATCTTCATTGCGTCTAAACATCTGCATCTAAGTCTTTACAATTTCATGGCATTTTTTACATTCTGTTTTCTAAATGTTTTATTACCAGAGCGTATTACGGGCTTTAAGTTATTTATAAATATGCATTCCTTTATCTGTGTCCTCTTTTGAGAGGACAGATACACTTTAAAGCTTTGCCTAGATCCCTGTGGCAATTATTTCAATCTCACCACTAACAGGAAGAATCAAGAAAGCTACAGTTTACATGGCACTGGACCTCCATCTAGTGAGAAGAATAATAGTGCATGTTTCTGGTGTATAAAACTGGCACAGTTCTTGTTTCTACATTAAAGAAGATTTTCATAAGGAGAATTGCGTTTAGCTGCCAGAAGATATGTGGATAGCTGTACATAAAATACAAAGGAAAATGTTATTTTTTATTGGGAAAAACTTCACAAAAGTCATACCTTCAGTTTAAATTAAGTGTCAGTGATTGCTCACAAATCTCAGTAAAGGAAACAGACCTTGAGAAAAACCTGCTGTAATCAGATACACGTAATGGCTGGTATCACACTGCGATATCGTGCTCCACTATTTATCCAGTTTAAAGACTGAAAAGGCCAGTCTAAAGCCCCTGTTCCCAGATGGGGAGGTGTTATCATCCCCACTGGATAGATATGAATGAAACACACCAACCCAGGACTGGATTTTAAAGGTTTAAAGGTGTAGAGATAGGCACCTACTGAGCTTTTCAGATATGCCTAAATCTCTAAGTTAAGGTGTTAAGCACCTGACTCCTCCTAAGCATCACGGCAGATGGTTGTCTGCATCTATTGCCACACATTGCCTGTAAAACTTGTCCTGACATGCCAGACTGATACTCGGCTCTTCTTCCTGTTTGGAGGGGAACAGAACTGCAGAGGTAGTGTCTGCTCACTGATGCACCTGCAATAATGACAGTCCCGTATTTCCCAGGGCTTGTACAAAGGAAATCTTCAGGGCATGTTTCATGAGATCTCTGTAAAAATTTCTGTGACCCTTTTACACAAAGGACAAAGCCACCAAGGCCATCTGAATGCCCAGTTTTCTATGATGTCATAAAATTGTCTACCTGAAATTTTTTTCATCTGCTTTTTCCAAATCCAAGACTATTTCTGTGAGATGCTATAGTATAAAAACATCTTTTTCAAACTAGAAAGAAAATCTTTGCAAGAGCATGCCTCAGTATTTGCAGGATAAGGACTATTTTTTAAGAGGCATAGGTGTTGCTTATAAATACTATGACAGATAATGTCTTCAGACATCAATTTGCCTTAAAATTAATTAATATAACTATATTGTATTTTCAAAAGAGGTTTGCAAGAGAATATTAAGTGCTTATATTGATATAAATCCAATCCTATTTTTCAAAGCCAAAATCTGCACATAAACACAAATTCTATTTTGATAATATTATAAATATTTTATTTAAAAAATAACTCTTGTTTCCCAATTCTGTTAGACCATATAATTTCCTCCAAATCATATATTTTGTGGGCGCACAAGAAAAGTAAGAAACCTAAATAGTATGATCTGAATCCCTGGGAAATACCATTATATACCAAGGAAATTTCTTATCGTAGTATGAATTCCACATGAAATACTGCAGTGATGATATTTATTTTCACTGTGTTTCAGTGTTCACTGGTGTTTTATTCACTATTCCAGCCTCACTGTAGTCCAGTTAATTATGGTGAGTGCTTCTATATCATTTGCACTTTGAGTAGCAAAAAAAAAAAATAAATCCACTAGATACTAGAAACAGTGGACCTTAATGGCAGACTTGGTGAAAATATGTTAGGTTTTGTCATCTATCATCTAACCCATTTTTAGCACTAGATTACAATGAACAGCAAAAATAATAAGGAAATAAATGTATACAGTCAAATCCCCAGACAAGCAAAAAAACGCAGTCAGGGAAATGGAGTTGAAAACAGAAACACTGTACAGTATGGTCCCAGACTTGGAGCAGTAGCAGGGTTTAAATATTAGAGGGTCCTCCAATTTTATTTTTCAGAGTGGTTAACTGAGGCTTTAATTTTCAAAGGTTGTCAGTTGTGAAACTTCACCTGAATTGAATTTATGTTCACAGTGTTTTTCCATATGATTCTTTATGATCCCGGACTTGTGCAAACCATTTGGCACTGTCCTGCATGATATCCTTGTCCCTAAACTGGAGAGACATGGATTTGATGGGTGGACCACTCAGTGGATGGTTTCACTCACACAGCTCTCAAGAGTCACAGTCAACGGCTCGATGTCCAAGTGGAAACCAGTGATGACTGGAGTTTGTCAAGGGGTGGTTTTGAGACTGGCACTTTTTATCGTCTTTATCCCTGACATGGACAGTGGGATGGAGTGACTCTTGCTGATGACACAAAGCTGTGTGGTGCTGGAGAGAAGGGATGCCAGTCAGAGGGACCTGGACAAGATAGAGAAGAGGGCTCATGTGAAATTCATGAGGTTCAACAAGGACAAGTGCAAGGTGGACTTATTGGTATACAGCCAAGTCGTTCACAGACAGTAAGAAGTTGAATGAGATAAAAGTTCCACTGGTTCAGGAAAGACACATTAGAGATTGGAAAACCTGAAAGCAGAGATTTGACTTCCTCCATGAACTCTAGGGATGCCCTGGAAAGTTCTTCGTTTGATTCCATAGCCTAGACCTCACTCTACTTCAAAAATTTTTTACTTTATCATAAAATCTAAGGCAAGAGACAAGCCCACATTCAAAGCAACGCTCAGTTCAATTCTCATTTTAGAGGTGGTGGCACTATGCAAACATGAGCTGTGGATAAAGCCGAAGTGTACAACAGAGAAGTTCTACACAGGAAAAAACAACTCCATAAAAAAAAGGAAATTATCACTTGACAATGTTAATCACTTGCAAATTACAGATCATTGAGATATGTATATCCAGACTGAAACTCTCTAAATAAAATATAGACACCAGGCATTCAATGAATTACATCTAGAGAGCTACTGAGACAGCTTAAAATACCCTTTAATGAGTTGAGCTGTTAAATTGCAGGATCTGTTTTTGGCACACAAATCTAAGCACACAGTTTAGCCCACATGGATGCTTATTGCAAAATCCTGTCTAATAACTGTGTCTTTTTTTTTCTGCATTGGAAAATGAGAGTCTGAGAGATTAGACATTGGTTCTGTGTATTAAGATGCTCTAGACTGTTTTTATAAGGACTGGGAAATTTAGTTTCCTTTATCTGTGGAATTACCTACAGATACCAGAGAAGTATTCATGTTCTATAACCTTGCTACAGAATGAATGGATCTGCCCAGAGATAATGTACATCAGCTATTTTAATCCACGTAGGGAAGACTGGTTGAAACAATAAAGAAAATCAAGTCTGGCAGGGATATACAAGAGTGGTAGAGGAGTTGACAAAAAATCATACAGACTGGAATGGCTTCTCTACAACTGTAATTATAAACACACTGTGATGCACTCTAAGAAGTTAGTATTGTGAATCAGAGAAATCCATCAAACATTTGAGACGTGTTCCTAACACAATGCAGCATTTGAAAAATAGATTATTAGGAATTATTAAGGAAATAATTGAGAAGAAAAGAAAAAGTCTAGTAAATTCCTCCTGAACACTGCATATAGTTTTGGTCACTTCATCTTGAAAATAACAGGAAGGGGTAGAGGAAAGGATGACAGAGATGATGGAAGATAAGAAGTGGTTTCCTAAGAGCTTTGGAATAGTTTCCTGACATGGAAATACTGAATAAATTAGGATACTTTGGTTGAAAGGATACAACTTAGAGAGGATAAAAATTACTCTACCCAACAGATTGGCAATAGAGAATGGGAACACTGTTCAAGATCACAAAAGCCTGGCCCTGCCTTTGCTCATTCCTTTTCTTGTGCCTTTCTTGTGCTGGAGGAAAGCCTTCATGTGTCCTCGGGGGTCATATGTGTCTGGGCAAGGAATCCATTGATCAGGTTCTCCTTATAAGGACCTTACAACAACAGTCAATACCTCTGACAACAGGCTGAGCCTTTAACAGGAGGGTCAAAGGTAAAAACCAGGTGCCAGGCTGTGCACCAATGGGTAAGGCTTTAAAGGGGTTTGGCCAGGCTCGCTGCATCCCCAGATTATAGCTGCATTTCTTCCACCATGGTCTCACCAGAGTGACCCCTGGCTTTAGACCATGGTCATTTTATAAGTCCTGAAAGAGCTTTTCCAGAGCAGTGGTATTTGTTCTGCCTCACCCTTGTCTTCCTGATGTAGAAATAAAGTCCAGGTGCAGTTCCTTAGCTCTGGTTAGTATCAGTTTCCATTCTGAAGTCCAGTATTACAAGAAAAAGCTGCAAAATCTTAGTTTTGGAGAAAAGCAAGGTGACACTGTTCTTTCTGACTCCTTAAAGTTTCCTTGGTTATCCTGGGACTTAAAGAGCTTTTGCAACCCTGGTGCAGTGCAGAAGCAAAACACACACAATGGATAAAGAGAACAGCTCCAGCCAGCTTTATTCAACTCCTTCAGGTGTTAAAATTTCAAGTATTTATAAAACATGTAAGAGAAGTTTACACAATTTCCTTATGTACAATAAAAGTGTGTAAGATATGTATGTAGATGTCATTAAAATTGCCTCTTTGACTAAATAGTGACAGTAAGACCCAGAGCTATTTAATGAGTATTGGCTGCATGCAAACTGGGCATAGGAATGCATAAACAAATGTCAGATGCATCATTAATGCCATGGTAATTTTTTTCCTCTCTCTTAAGTTCCTGAATACTATGAAGCCCACATAAATCTTAAGAAACTTTCTATATTATTGTCAGTCACAAACTTGACACCTCACTCAGAATAAAACCATCAAACTAGCATGCTTCTCTTAGTTCAAAAGATTCCCTGTATTAGCAGGAGATTTGCACTACCAGATGCCATTTATAACTTCCTTGCTTCCCTATCCTAATTTGAAACACTACTTTTGAAGGCTGCACAGAGGTAATAGATTGAGAGCGGCTTATTAACTGGCATAACACAATAGAAATCCAAGACTAGAAATGAGATAAAAATGTTGCAAGAACACAAAAATTGTACACATGAAACCATTGACTGCCCAAGGCTCCTTGCACCTTGATGTCATTCCATTTTAAATGCCTTGGCTTGTCTGCAACCACCACTGCTATCCCATAAAAATATTCTTGTACATTTAATAGAAACAAAATGTGCTGCATTCTGAGGGCTTTATGTAAAAAAATTCCATCCAAACCTCATCTTGAAACTCAAAAGCCTATAACTGTGAAGAATCACTTCTCCTGGATGAGGTATCTGAAATATGACTGTAAGATTACAGAGTTCTCCAATATTTACAATTATATTCTGCCTTCCCGTTCCTCTAGATATGTTTGGTATTCAAAGTTACCCCATTGCTTCATTATCTTGTAAGGAAGTAAGGAAAACTGATTATAAATTTATACACATACATATACCCCCACACAGACTTATCATTGGTGTATAAATATATATATACTTGTTATATGGTGTTCACTCATTTGTAGTAGAGTAGTCATACTTCATTATTCCTTAAATTCAAAATAGAGTAAATTATTATTCTTTCGTTCTGGTCTGCATATTTCTTTGCATTTATTCTATATGAATGTATTACACTGCACTGTTGTTATTATTTATTTTTTTTATTTAAATGTCCCAATTATTTTGGATCTAAAAATTTACTTAGGAGATAAAAATGAGGGGGGTGGGGTGTGCTCTAAATACACTCTTGCCTTGTTCCCAGCATATGCAGTAATTTCTTGTGTTTTTAAATGCCTCACTAGATTTCCTTTGTCCACTTCAGAAAAGCCACTCTTACATACAGCAGGCTCAGGTGTGGATTCCTCACAACTATTTTTAGTATGCACTTGTACTAAGATTTATACCATTCTCTGGAGGTGTCTGTCTTTCTACACTGATTAAATTGTCAGGCTCAATGCTGGGTTTGGGCACAGGCTGTTCTCTAGGGTCCTGGCTACATGACCTGCATATCTGGCATCATGAAGAAAAGCATTTCCTTTCTTACAAAAAATCCTCACCACACAGTCAGAAAGTGATGATTTGTTAAGTCCTTGACCAGGGGAATAGCAAAATTCAGCAATGCCTGCACTTCATGAGAAGACTTCGGCCACTTTGAGTGGATATCTCAAATCAGCTGCCTGTGATTTTCTAAGTCCCAAATCATCTAAGTCCCAGAGCATCTCCACACACAACTTGAGTTCAGCTGGTAAGACTCTATACATGTGAAAAGTGAACATGTACAAAGCCCACCATATAACACAAGGCTCCCCTTCAGGACTTATGAGTCAAGAGAATGCTATTGTCAGTATTGCCAGGAGCTAGTCTCTGTTCCTGTTCACTTCTTTTATCCCAGATCTTGATATAAGAGCCATCCATCATTTTTTCTCAGTTTATTCTTTATAAAATTTGCCATGTATTTTCATACTGAGTTTCATACATGATTGTCAAATATCCCAGAACTTTATAATTCAAATAGGGATGGAGAACTTTAAATCTTTTCCTGTTTCAAACATGAAAATTAAAACATTTCTGTCCCCTTGACTCTTAAACATTCATTCATTGAATCATAGAATTTTTTATGTTGGAAAAGACCTCTTATATTATTGAGTCTAACCATTAACCCAGCACTACCAAGTCCACCACTAAACAATGTCCTTAAGTGTCACATCTATGGTCTTTTAAATATCCCAGGAATATCACCAGGGATGATGATTCAATCATTTCCTTGGGCAGACTGTTCCAGTGCTTGACAACACTCTTCTATGAAGACATTTTTCTTAATATCCAATCCAAAGTCGCCCCTGGAGAAACTTGAAGCTGTTTCCTCTTGTTCTATTGCTTGTTACCTGAACAATAAGGTCTCTCCTGAGCCTCCTTTTTTTCCCCTCAGCTGCTTCTGGTAAGACTTGTGCTCTAAACCCTTCACCAGCTTCATTGTCTTTCTCTGGACACACTCCAGCACTTCAATGTCTTTCTTGTAGTGAGGGGCCCAAAACTGAACACAGGATTCAAGGTGCAGTCTCCCAGCTCAGGGGGGGTTGGGTACTCAGAGAACAACTGGATTTGCTGTTAAAGACTGAGGCAAAGAAGACCTTAAGTACCTCAGCCTTTTCATCATCTTTGATACTATGTTTTCCCCCACACCTGAAAAAGGATGGAGAGCCTCCTTAACCATCAATTTGTTGCTAATGCATTTTTAGAAACACTTCTTACTGTGTCTTACAGCAGTAGCCAGATTAAGTTCTAGTTTGGTCTGGCGGTGTACCCCCCACGGTCTGGGGGTCACCCGCTTCTGGATCGATCCCATGGTTGGAGCCATTTCTAGCGGCTGAAGGGGTAGGGAAGGGGGGCTCCCCGCTGGCAGGATGTTCCGTCCCAGCCAGGGCGACCGGAATTCAGTCCTCGCCACGAGGAGTGGGTAGCTGCTCACCCCTCCCCCCCCCGCATTGTTCCATGGCCCCCCTGGGAGTCAGGAGACGACACACGGGGCTTGCAGGGGTCAGCGAGAGAGAGAGAGGGAGAGACTTTATTGTTGGGACATTCCTGAGATAATGCCTTTCGAAGGGGGTTTTGGGAAGGAGAAAGGCAGGGACTTTTACAGACAATGTAAAAAGCCATTTTAACCACATGTCCACTTTAACCTTAAATTCCCACCCCTACATAGATTGATGTTGGTTTAGTGTTCAGATGCACACGGTGACCACGTAGTTATTAATGTTAACTCCCTTCAGAGGCAAAATAAATACTGCCTGGTTACTAGCAAGATAGACTGGATGTGTTTTTAAAATTTAAGGGGGGAAATGAAAGCAAGAGGAGAGTTAACAGTTTACTTTGTTACTTAAGAACTACAGGAACAACTCAATAAGTTCAGATTTCTTAGTATTAGGCATTACTTTCAAACACAATAAATAACTATTATAAATTAAGTCTACACTGATGCTGAATTACTCTGTTGCTAAAAACAAAATGAGAAAATTGCCATATGTAATAAAGACCAACCTTGCTCTTCAGTATTTATTTTTTTTTTCTGATGGTTTCTCCTGCTTACAGGAGTGAGAACTTAATGCCTTAGTGACTTCTATCCCCCCTTCTAATTTAGATGAAATTGGACTCCAGCTGAAATGCTTATCAGGACTGTATGAGCCTCATTTCCTCAAGAAAATAGTCTACAAAACAGGCAAATGAATATTGAAACTCCTTTACCCTGAGAGAACACATGGAGCAGTGATACTTCTTCACCACACCACTACTCCTTTAGGATTGATTGTAAACCTCCCCTCCCTATACTGGCAGTCAGAGGATATGATTAATTGACTCCACTTTTCCATTTTGTCTTGTTCAAAGGAAGGGGTCAATATTTGCACTAATTGAGGAAACACTGAAGAATTTCTGTAAAAAACCTTGAAACTACAAAAACCTATGAGCACTCTTGTCTAATAAGAATACTGCATCAAAATTGCCTGATCAGGATTAATCAGATGGTTAAAACATAGTGGTTGATAGGAGTGTTTTCAGGACCTCTCAATTTTTTTTTAGGTTTTTTTTTCATACTTGCTTCTTTTAGCACTTCAGCCTGACAATGTGCTACTTTCTTCTGTGAAGGGTGAGCACTACAGAGGTAGCTGAAATAGTTTTGATAAATGTGTCTGAAACCTTAAAAACCTCTAACAGGGTCTTGACTTACTGCTCTCTGACTAAAACCTTTTTTTTTTTCCTATTTCTTTTTTATTTTAATGATCTTCATTAGTTCCTTCTACTTCATATATTTCATTCTGCATTAGGACTGTACTTAGTCTGGCCTCTGATACCTTATTTCAGCCATCTGCCATTTGACTCAGCTCCTGCACCCACCCTTGGAGGATATTGTACTTAGCTGGACATGCAAAGATATCCTATCAGAAAAAGTTAAGGGAAGCAGAGCTTTCTCAGTGAAGATCTAAAGTTGCACCACAAACTCTTCTAAGAGCCAAGGACCACCATGCAGACTTTGCACTCCTTGGATCTTCTTCTTCCAATAAACCTGTAGTAGAGGATGGCAATAAAACTGATAAACTCCTTGACAGTAAAAAATGTTTGATTCAAGTTGACTCCAATTCCCCTCTGGAAAATAATAATGAGTAATTTGCACTCCTATGGGAAGTGCACTGGACAGGAGGGCATTCAGCTCATGCTGCTGGTGAGTACAGGCCCTAAGAGGAAGAGAGAGTTGGAGGCACATTTTGGTGTTTGGGTCTGTGTAATGGGACCTCTATCATGTGGTGGAAATTTTCTTCCAAGAGAAACTGAATGACATTACAGTAGGCCTGAAGGAAGGTAGGAGAATTGTGTGTCTGAGGATGTTTTTCATGACTTGAACTTTCATTTTCCTTG
Source organism: Platyrinchus mystaceus (assembly GCA_035041135.1). NCBI lineage: Eukaryota > Metazoa > Chordata > Aves > Passeriformes > Tyrannidae > Platyrinchus > Platyrinchus mystaceus. Next base: position 75,314,892 of record JAWWLV010000121.1, on the reverse strand, counting down.
TGTATGATCACAAAAAAGGCCCATGTGAAAGCCTTTCATAGACAGGCTGTGACATTCACTATTTTAGTTTGGTTGAAAGTAATTTCACTCTAGATTTTAGATCCCAGGATAACATAGATAGTATCTATGCCCTGAATTGTCCTTCTTCCCTTTGGATCAAGAGGGAATGGAAGAGGAAGAACAGTGGTATAGTGTGATCCTGTCATTTGCTAAGGAAGCCTGAAGGGCTGAAGTACTTCCACTTTAGTTTGACACACTTTATCCTTGGATTTCATTTCTGGAGCAGAACTGTTTGCTGTGACACTTGAATCTGACCTGTGATAGGGAAATTAGGCAAATGGACTTGTTCCATCTCAAGCAGAAGAGTTAGTGATATCAAGGGTTTTCTAGAATGCTTCAAGAGAACATTAGTTTGGAAAGACCTTGATGTTTCAAACAGCCATTAATTGCCATCCATTTTAACAAAAAGAGAGGGAAGCACATAGGTAGCTGTTCTGGTATCCTTGGACAACAACCAAGGTGATGGCTGATGGCAGCAGAGCAACAGTGAAAAGTTGGTCCAATTGCTGCATCTGTTTTTCCAGAGACAACCACACTGGAAGACTTTTAAACAAATATCATGCCAAAAGAAAAATCTGAAATTAAACTAAAATAGAAACTTATTTTCTAGCTATAACACCACTGACATCTGGCTTCCTGCTAAAGGGATTTAAGAGGATTTCAGTATTAAACTATGATTTGGCTTTTCGTTGTTTGTGTTTATACCATCAAATATATGGCAACAGAGAAAACATGACTTTATATAACATATGCAACAGAGTTGTTCTAATGTAGAACTAATCTTTCTCTGTGTATGAATCATCTCATAGAAAAGGAAGTGTAGAACATCAGAAACACAGGAACCTAAGAAGGTTTGCAGAATATATCCAGCATATACTCTCAACTGAGCTTTGACATGTCACGAGTAGAATGGATTAAGTTTTTCAATAAAAGCTCTAGAACATCATTCCTTAAAATAGTTAGGGGTGTTCAAACTGAAGGAGAAATCCAGGTATGGAGTAGCCAAGTAACAGATCTGTTCCATTCAGTATTTGCGTATTCTCCAGTGGAAAAAGACATCCAAGCTTTCATATCAATTTCATATAAAAAATATTTCCTTCTTCCAGAATTATAGAATCATAAAGGTTGGAAAAGACCTTAAGGCCAACCATCAACCCAGCACTAAACTATGATCACCACTAAACTATGTCCTTAATTGCCATACCCACACATTTTTGAACACTTCTTGGGATGATGACTCCATCACTTCCCTGGGCAGACTGTACCAATGCTTGAAAACTCTTCCCCTGAAGAAATGGTTGTCATTTCTGGGGGGAAATGTTAATATCAAAGGTTCACTGGTCATTTTAATGAAAGCCTATAAGAGGCACAAAGGTGGTATTTGACTAATGCCTCATGACAATTCCAGTGTTAAGAGCTTGATCTATTGAGATGTTCCTGTTAATTCCAGGAGGCTTTGTGCCCTCATGCTTTTGGATAGAGAAATATTCTAATGTGAGCTCACAGGCTTGTTAATAAGAAGCAGCAAGTCCTGAACAGCCTGTAAATCAGATTTGTGAGAACTCAGTAGTCAACTTCCAAGGAAGTCGTGATAAAAGCACTAAACAATCTGTAGGCACTAAGCCAGGTGCTGGGTCTGATTCTCTAATTTATGTCATCAGCAACTGAAAAAACATAAGGAAACTGTGATTCATGTACCCTTGGGATACATGATGGTAGTCTAGAAAAGAAAAATGATTTATCAGAGGCAAAACTGCACCTCAGAAGAACATACAGCTTTGCCTTTATGACCATTCCACTTTGCACCCAGTTCTGTGCTTGGGCATGGTGTTTCACCTACTTGGGTTACTTCCAGCATCGTATCCTTGGCCTCTCACAGCCCTGCCAGGTGCACAATGGCAATCAAGGGAATGCACAACTCATGCTCTTTGTATGAGCCAGTACTGACATCATGTGGCTGCTGGCAAGGGCAGGAGACCTCTTCCTCAGGCTTCCCTTCTGACTGTCCACTGGCTGTAGGACTAAGAATCCCTGTGATTTTTTTAAAAAACATATGTTAACGATTTGCAGCTTGGGAAGCCAACATAAAAGTTACAAAATCTGGATCGTCCCTCCTGTTTTCCTTCTGGAAATTTCCAGGGTATTTGGGGCTGTTAATGCCACCCCACTGGTTCATTAGTCAGTGGAATTTCAGCTATGGAGGAGGCAACATGGACATGCAGGCACGAGCTTAGACTGAGAGTTTAACATTGAGATTGGAAGCAAAGACCTGCTGCCTGTTTAGCCCTGCCAAAGACCTTGCTTGTCAAAGCCATTCACAAGGAGATGAGACAGCAAGCCAGTTACACAATCACAGCTCCAGAAGCACAAAATGCTCTTGGGAATGTTCACAATCTAACCCAGACTGAACCAGACAGGGAGAGTCTGCAGTTACTATTACTGGTGATTTAAAATAGCTTTCCTTTTGACTAGCTGTGTCTCCCTGCCATGTACAGATTGCTTTTATGATTTATCAAAGCTTCTTAAAGATGCTCTTTCTGAGCTGCCTGCTGCTTCTTTACAGTTAGTACAGTAGTGCAAAGCACTAGAGAGGTATTTCTGTATACGTTCCACATTTAAGATCAAACAGGGTAATCCATAAATAACTCTGCAGCTAAAAAGCTTGTGGCAGTTTTGGATTATACAAGCAGGCAAGAAGAATGTTTGTGGCAAGAGTTTATAGAATTGAAAGTGAGAAGATTCTATGATTTTGATGTCCAAGCCCACTAAAATAATTTGAAATTTGATAGAGAAATCACCAGATCTGTCTAAAATAAAATTGGTGGAGCTTAGGCAGTGTTTCCTGAGCTGCTCTATCCCTACTTCACAGTGCTAGGCAGACTTGTATTTCTATATATTTCTCTGCAGTCCCTGCAATAAACACCTTTTGATGCTCATGGGATGAACATATTCTAGATACAGGCACAACAATTGCTGCTAATGATTAGTTAATGGATGAGTTTGAATACAAAATGCAGTAGACATGTAATGAGAGGGAGAAAAGGCAAACAATGATGAAAGATAGTATTTTCACTTTGGATGTTTATTCTTACTTTCAATTTCATGGCTCAAGGAAGAAAAGCACAGCCCAAGTTTCATCTGTCTCCCCAAATGTATGCACATTTTTATAAATATTAAGCTATTAGTTGCCTATTTGGACTAAGGCCTGCAGCAGAATTAACCCTAAGTATAGTAGATGATAATACTTATCTCTGTGTGCATGTTTGTGTGTGGGTGTATGTGAATGTGTGTGTATGAATATATGTCTCACTCTTTCTCTGACCCAAATCAGAGAGGAAACCTCTTTGGAGAACAATAATGAAAACTTGATCAAGTCACTGTGAGCTCTCAGGAACCATCCAAGCTGAAGAACAGGTTGCTAATGCCACCACTCTGTACAAATCAGTGTGTGACCAATGACACCTGGAAGGATGAAATGCAGAAAACCCACACTTACTCTTTTCTTCAGTAATTACCCTTCAATTCCAGCACAATAATTAATTCAAAGTCCAGCAGACCAGTTTTGCATTATTTGTTTACTAATTGCAGTCTTAATTGTGTCAATAGGCATTTGAGTCTGCACTAATTCAGTCTCTTTGCCTCCTGACTTTTACTGTCAATTGTTCATAACACTGGGTTCTATCTTTGGTGATGGGCAGGGAACAAGGATGTGTTTGTATGGGAAACACGGGTTAGAGGAAAAGGAGAGAAAAATTGGGATATAAATATTATGGGAAGGGGCACAGCTTGCAGCTGCAGATATCAGTTACATCTCAGAGAACAGGTCCAAAGCCCAGCCATGCAAAGGGTAGAACCATGCAGAATTCACTTTGCTTCCAAGTGTTGAAGAGGCTTTAGACCAGATTCACTTTGGGCTATAGTGAGTGAAATTTTGCCAGCTGACTTGCATTTGGCTCTCCAACCATAAAGGAAAAAAATTCAGGTGGTCTCTAGTCTTGAAGAGACTATAAAAGCTCGTGTGACCTGTGCTCTACTTTCCATTGCTCATGCCTGCCATGGAGTTATTTGTGATTCCCCCCATGTCTCAAGAGCACACATAGCCCTTACTGTTATACTGCCCTAAGAAGGTATTCAAAGGGCCAAACTGAGCCCCTTATAGGCACCTGCCCATTTTCTTTGAGAAAACAGAGATCTGTCTTACAAAGTGTTGCTCTCATCTCCCTCTATTGGTCTAGGAATCCCATGTGTCTATGACTGAAAGCTAACCAGGGTGTGGGCTGAACCACAGATCTTTCTGGAAAATACATACTTAGTTTTTGACAGCCTCCACATCAAATCATGGTGTTTCTTCACTAGGGGTCCCCAGCACAACATTGGATTCTGGTGACGATATGGTTTCCCATATTACCACAATTTGCTTCAGAGGAATAGTGAGGGTTATTTAGCAACTTTTTTAATAATGGGCTAAAAATACCAGTTTGGACCACACATTTTAAAGCTGGAATTGGTTTGTCTTTCCTGTATAGTTGTGACAATGAGTATCTCCTGGCACTGGCCAGAGTATCTGCTTATCTGCTTATCCTGATTGCCTTGAGGTGCATTCTGCCAAATCACACAGAATATGCCAAGTCCTGCAACATTTTGGGGATGGACAACTGACTTGCTGGGATTAAGGTGAGGTCAATTAATTTTCTGTCTGTGAGAGTGAAATGTAATTATAATCAAAGGAAAATGCATTTAACCAATGCACTAATTATGTCCTCCCTGCTGCTGCCCCCTTTGCCATTTGATATGATTGAGAAATTAGTCAGGAAAAAAACTATCTGTACAGACACAGGCACAGCAACTCAGCCCTTGTCGACTACTAATCAGTTTGCACCATGAAGGCAGCAATCCCCTAAATTTTACACTCCTTTTCTGTCTCGGAGCTTCCATCAACTTCTGACTGTATTTGTTGTCTTTTGGAGTCTCTATGGAAGACACCTTTGAATACCTCTTTTTCCACAAGCGTTGCCTGAAATAGTGTAAAGCACTAGTTGGGACCAGCAACCTTCTTCTGGAACTGTACTCTGCTCTCTTCACTTCCATCCTTTCCATTTCCCAAACAGATACTCAGGGATGGATCCCATTGTACCACACTCTACCACCTATGCCATCAGCCGTCTGCAAATATCTCTGGAGAAAAATTAAAAAAATAGACAGAGAGGGATATATCCTTGCTGGAAGGATAAACAGATGCTTGTCTTGCTGATGCACAGATGTGACTAATTTTAAGCACAGATGCATTTTTGTGGATATTTGTGAGTTAAAACCAGAACTTATGGCTATAGCCCCCATTCATTTGACTATGCAAAAAGCAGAAATGTTATTTCCTTGTTTGATTAATTGGTACAGACTTTGCCATAGAGTCATGAAGAAGTAGAAAGTCCCTCCAACCCCAACCCACTGATCTCTGTAACTTCCTAGTAACAGTGTGAAGACTGATGTAAGGGGCCAGAGGAACTCATGTCTACTCATTAATTACATTCCTGGAATGATTTCTTAAATACCAAGCACAAAAAAAAAAAAACAAAAAACCTTTCCAATCATTTACTAATTTTCTGCCTTCAGGGTTTTGCTTCTTCAAGGTCTCATTCCTTTAACTGGTCAAAAAGAGCTCCACGTTCAAGGGCTTTTAGACCATGATTAGTTAATCTATTAGTTACCTATTCGGGGACCCCTGGTGGTCTAGCGGTTAAGACGCTGTGCTCTCAGCGCCAAGGTC
>JAWWLV010000121.1:75267336-75302221 GCA_035041135.1 Platyrinchus mystaceus | reverse complement strand
CCCCCAGCCTCTGGTCTTAACCCAGGAGAGGGTAGGCCCAGCCTTGAGGTCGACACCGAAGAGAGAGAGAGAGAGAGAGAGAGAGAGAGAGAGAGAGAGTGTGTTTCGGCTGCCATAAATCGAAGCTGTCATCCTGGAGCTTTGGAAGTGAAAAAAGAGGCTATTTTTCTCCTCCTGAACTGATAAGAAGGGGGGGAGGGATACTTCTGTAAATATATAGTATCTCTGCTTAGTTAAAATTGTTGTATATTTATAATTCTTTAGTTTTTATTAGTTAAATAATAAATCCTAATATTATTTTCCCCCCACATCTCTTTTGTCTGCATAAACTTTCTCTCAACTCGTAGCAATTGTGTGGGGGGGGGGAAGTGAAAAAAAAAATTGGCCCATGGCCAAACCCAAAGCCAGGAAACCTGTAGTGTTCCCTTCAAGGAAAGAAGGCTTTTTAAGGTTTCTGTCTAATTCCACTGCTAGAATAGCAAAGCACTCAGGCTTCCCAGAAGCAAGAGAAAGGAAATTGAAGAATTCAAGCTGTAGTGTAATGAAATGCGCTTTCCACCCACTTAGATTTAAGATTGTGATTCAGTACTGCATTTATGCAGTTTCTGGAATGGAAGGGCATTGTGATGCATCTAAATCATATTTCTGAGCCAGTGGTAGCAGATGGACCTCAAGAAAAAAAACACGCAGTCATATAGCTAAATTAAGGAGATATTTTTTACTACCTCTATTTCAGTGATGGTCACCCTCTGTCATTGCCAATTCTAACAAAACTACTAAGATGTTTAAAAAAGGCAACACATGGGAGATAAAAATATCAAGAGCAGAGGTTAGCTAATTTTGTAACTTCAACCTCTTTTGCACAATTTGCAGCATCTATATCATCCATCTGACACTTTGACACACAGAGATTTTAATGCCAATACAGGAAACCAACTATTAAAGGCTATTTCATGAATATTATTGTAAAAGATTACAATAAAAGACATAATTAGAAACTGATGGTAGCCATACTTGATAATGAATTCAATTTTAAGGAAAAACTGTAACAGACTGTGAATTTGCATAGGCTTATTTTATCATTAATTTGCTTTATTAAAGTACAACTCTAAAATAAAATATGCCAGTGAGGCATTGGAAAATCTTTTATGCATAACAACCTTAATGGACAAAAGTTTCTTCCACTTTAAAAGTTGCATAGCCATTCTGCAAATTTTGCTTAATGTTTCCCCATCAAAGCAGCATTTGCTTTTCTCATTCCTGCATCAGGGAGTTCTGTACTCTCCCTTGCTATTTAGGAAAAAACAACAAACAAACACATGAAAAACCAACTAACAAACCAAACAAAAAAAGCCACAAAAACCCCACTAACTTCCAGGAGAGCATGACTTATTTGATTTGGACAATCCAGTGCTCACCCAAAGTATTCAGATTAGTCTGATGGAGATAAATCACCCCAGCATAATGCCAAACAGTGCCTGCTCTGCCAAGCAGAGGAATAATTATTCCTTTCCAAGTCAAGCCTAGGTGGTGATATTAATAACAAGCAAATTTAGACTACCATGTAAAGCAGAAAAGTTCAGTCATCAAGAGGCAAACCAGAATATCTTATAAATTAGGAAGAGATATGCACTGACTTAACATTTCTTGTTTCTGAGACTTCCAGTTACAGAAATTGTCATAGTCAAATACGTCATTACCATTTCATTCAATGCTTAAGATAAAATGTGGCCAAAAGCATCCATCTGTTCATCTTTAGCACCCACCCAGACAGAATCTATAGTGCCAGTTTCTGCTCAGAAGTACACTGAGGTAAACCAATAAGAACTACTTTGACAGTAATGTATTCACTTCAGGTTTAATATAGCATAAAGTTTGTTTTCTGTTTGGCAGCTCTCAGAAAGACTAGAAAATCTCCCTGGAGCCCTACCTAATATTTCTTCTGAAAAATATCTCCCTAAAGACCCACCTAACACTTCTGGAAAAAATAACGCTCCTTATCTACAGTAGTGTTTAAGTCATTGTTTTGCAAATCAGTGTAAATACTCTGTTCACTGTTTAACTGCTGGGCAATCTGCTTTAAGACGTCTTAAGTTAGAAAAGCATCATACAATGCCACAGTCTATTGAATACTAAAACATAAAACCCAAAGAACAGACTTTCTTTAATATCAGGTTCTCTATTTAGAAAATAAGATAGCTGTGGGATATTGTAGGAAGATTTGAATGTTTTTCTTCAAACACCCAGTTTCACCCTGCATGAAGCAAGGATACAGAGAGTTAAAGTTACATCAGTCTTCAAATCAATCCATCTTGTGTCTCAACCAGCATCATAAGCACATGAAACCCCACATGAGACTTGCACTACATATCAGAGTTCATCCAGAAGAAATGTTTAAGAAAACCTGTTTTTACCCATCTTTGGAGAATATCTGCTACATTCCTCCATATTGCCACTTAATGCTTCACTGGACAATTTGAAGGAATGGAGTATTTTCCTGCACAAATGCTAAGGACAACATTTTGCCTGCCCACCTCCACCTTTTTTTCCCGAAATTTCGTAAAGCCCCTTTAGTCTTACTTCAAAGATGGCCCAGCCTCTACCCAGTAATGTAACATGCAGTTCTGTTATTAATTTGAACAGAAAGGATAAGGAATGATATTACAACACAGTAAAAAAAAAAAAAATCCAAACTTGTCCCTCCCTAACTTACAATTTTCTACAAGAACACAAAAGTAAGATGTCAAAAGATGATGTGCTGTCTATGTGGCAGGGTGTGGAAAGCTCTGCACCTCTTATGCTCAATGGAGACCACAACTGAAATGTCAAGAGACAAGTGATCATGTAATCAGTGATCATTTGCACTCTCCAGGAAAGTGAAGCTCTACAGAAGCTATATATGAAATAAATATCAAAAATTGATTGATGTTAAGTTTGGAAGAACCATCTGTTACTTGATAGCTTCAGAAATCTACTTTGAAACCCACTCCAATTAACTGAAATTTTATTAAACTCCCTTCAGCCTGAATATTAGAAGCACAGTCACCATTGATAATGAAACTATGACCAATGGAAATGTATGCTGTGACACAGGGTAATAAGTGAGGTTAAAATGGCACTGGGATTGGCTAACAAGGTACTTTGACTCTTTGTACCTAGAAGCAAAATGAAAGACGTCTTCTCTATCCTTATGTTTCCAACTCCAGTTATTTAGGCTAGCTAGGATAATGAAACAGCTGTTGAAAAAGTTTGAAAATAAGGCATTGACACTACTCTCTGAAAACCAGAAAGGCGGCCTTATAGAGAAGTGGAATGGATGGAAAGGGAGCTGGGAACACTATCTCCTTTGCTTCCTCTTTTACTGTTTCTGGGGCAAGCTACGTACCTGCCCAGAGCCAAGCTGAGCTGGCTTCAGCAGCCAGCAGGCTTCCAGGACCTGCCATGGGCAATGACTACTTCACAGATTCAGTCTGTTGCCTTACTTCAGATGCCCTTCTTTTTTCCTCTCCCCCTGGATGTACAGCAGACCCGGGATGTGGTGGTGTTGAGAATTTTATTCAGGTGTAACAGCTTGCTTAGGAATTGAGCACAAAGTTCCTCACTGCATTCCTGCAGTAGGGGTATGAATTTAGCTGTATGACTTTGTTGGCGCTAGTGGAGTCATGGAGCCATATCTGGCAAAACTGAGTTTGTCTACACATTCCTATGGCTGACATTCACTAATAAGATTGTGTCCAGAGAAACATGGATTATCCTATTCCGATTCTCCCATATAGCAGGGTAACATAATAATTGTCTATATTTCTGTCCATTTTCACCTTTATCTTTGATCAGACAGTAAAGCTACATTGACAGATCAAAAACTGCATCCTCATGCACAAATAGTTTTCAAAAAAATTGACTTTTTGCAGCTCCATCTGTTTTCAAATAAATTTAGCAGTTCTTGCAATGGCTAAAATCAATTAGCCATTTAGCATTTATAGCAAGGAAGAAGTTCCTTGCTTGCCTGGTTACCAACTCCGATTTCGACCTGTAATCAACAGATGAAGAACTATTTAGTGCCCTGGACAGACCTTGTAGAAATCCCTTCTGATGCCAAAGAGCAGCAGTGTTGATGGCAGGTTGTTAAAGCTTAGAAAGAGTTCTTAGAAACTCATCTTGCTTACCCCACAGACTTGCTGGGAATAACACCATATGCTGTGACATTAGACAGTATTTCTTCTGCCTATTTAACACAGCACTAGGTTAAAACAACCTGGACTGTGTACCGCAGTCCCATAGTACATTACAGTAACTATTACAGTGCTCATGTACCACAGTACATTACGTGATGTGTTGCAGCTATATTTAGGTCCCAGATTGTAAGGACAATTCTCTGTAGGGTGGAATTGAAAGACTGATTTGCTGAAGGTATGAAAAATATCATCGGAGAGGTTGGATGAAAGAAAGAAATGCTGTTAGATGCAGCTTGTAGCTAAGTGAAAACCTTTAGGCAAGCTTTTCTCTGAGCTGTATTTTATATTTTTTTTTTAATAGCTAAAACAATATTATATACCCACATCATAACAGGGACTGCTATAAAGCAGTCTAATAGTAACTAAATATAACTAACAATACAAATATTGGATCCAGAATGTGATGGTAGTAACATCATCATTATTAATACTAATACTAATATTAATAATGGAATATCTTCATTAACAAAAGCTGTGACTTATTTTTTTAACATTAAAAGTCAAAATCTTATGGCAATGAGATTACCTACAGTAAGTTAGCTACAGGCAAAATTAATGAATCAAATTACTGGAAGAAAGTAAAATCTGATGGGTCCTGAAAAAAGGGTGAGGGTGAGTGCCTGCAAGGCCTGTCATAAGAATCACACTGGAGAGTCTGGGAAATGAGAACTGTTACCTAAAAACTCAAAGGGTCATTTGCAAGCTTCAAGTAATGTCATGCAGGAGAAAAACAAGCTGCTCATTATTTCTGCTGCTCACACAGAAGCAAAAAAACCCCTAAGATGAGACAACCCTTGGCAAGTCAAAATTTGAACTGAAGCAATCTGCTGCCTCTTTATATCTCTGAGTAGAGAGGACTGTTGTACATATTCAAAACACAGAGGGAATGCCATATCTCATTTCCCTGTCTACAGAGGATCTGATTCAGCAAAATTATTGAACAAGTATCACAGGATAATCATGGTGTAACCCTTGTTCTTCTCTCTTTTTGAAACAAACACGACAACAGTAATAAATAAGCCACAGCTGAAGAGAGAGGGAAAAAATGAACCTTGTCTTACCTCACTTCAGAAATTCAAAAGTTGGCCCTCCCAGTTCAAGCTTACCCTCCTCAAGAGTCACTGGAAGCAGGTGGGCATTTCTGGAGAATGACTCATTCTCCTAAAATAATTTTCTTGGATAGAAAGGATGATTCACCACCCGAAGATAGCTAGAGAGCACATGGAAGTAGTCTAGATTAGATGCCTCAGTTATTAGTGCTGAAAGTTAGATAAAATGAATCTCTAATATAGTAATTACCTGATATTTCTCAGAATCCAGAAATAAAGTTACAAAAGAAGATGCATGAATTTGCCTCACTCTGCTAGAATTGCATTGCCTTTCAAATGCTGACAAATAGTTATAGCTTATTCTTGACAGAATTCAAAGCAAATGCCATTAAAAGATATGTACCAAGCAGGTAAATGCAGTAACAAAGTAACATGTTACTGTTTCTTTTATTTCTCACATTGCTATTACAGAAAGAAGACACAAAGTGATGTTCAGCAAATCATAATGAATCCCATTGTTACCTTCCAAATATAAACCTGTTAAAACAATGTGCATTTCACTATAAGACATAAAAAACCCCATACAAAATCATGCTGATCCAAGACACCGACACCAAGAACATTAGGAAACATCCGGCCTGTTTCCTTTAAAGCCCACCAGCTTATAATGACTGAAGAAAAAAAAGTCCAAATTCAATTCACTGCTTTGTCAAATGAATGTTTCAGAGTGGTAGAACTGGGTATACCTCCTGCAGGTTGCACAATGGTGGATGCTTCCCAGCTCCTAATCCTTACTGGAGCTAGAGTGCCTTTTTTTATAAAATATCTGAGGGTATAATATACAGTAACTGGAAGTAATAGGCCATTATTCTCAAAATGAACTATTCTCTGCATTAGTTTCACATGAGGATAGCAATATATGTCTCCAATGTCTTTAGCTGGAAGAGGTTTCAGTCCACATGGCCATGCAACTCCTTTCGTGGGACAGGTGTGAATGAACTGCCAGCAAGAGACTTCCACAGTCCTTGTGCTATACTAGTCCTGTGGCAAGGAAAGATCAGAGAAGTGAAAAAGTTATGCATTTGTTATTTTTAATGTTCCCTTGGAAGAGAATAATCCCAGTTTCTGGCAAACACATTTAAACTAATTCCTCAGATGCAGGGGAATATTAGGAAACAGCAGGAAACTCTGGGCAACAGCGTGTTCTGACAGGCATATTTAGAAAAAGGCTTCTTCTTCCAGAGGTGTAAGCACACTACTGCCTAAGCCATAATTGCACTTCCTCTACATTTTTTATGAATGACTGAATTACTGGTGTTGAATGAAAGGGTCAGTAAAGCAATAAAAACCTAGAGTTTACTATGCACATGCACACCAAAGTTTTCTATTGTGCTCTGAGCTCAGCAGGGTATCTCATCGTTTGAGGCACAGTTCACACAGAAGGCTATGATTAAATATCCCTGACTGGAAGTAAGTCCAATTAAAATACCACTGGTTTGGATAAGTTCACTGGAAAATGTCAAAATATGATTTCTCAAGATTTGCTTGCTAAGAAATTTTTTGAGGTCTGGATAAGCAACATATAGGTCATCAATGCATTATAAATACAAGGGTTTGTTGTTATACAGGAGCCATTATACTTCCATGTCTGAAATATTTACCCAGGTTTACATTTTCAGCATGCTTGGTTTTTCTCCCTCTGCCTAGGGTAGCCCTCAATTAAAAAATAGGCTCTAAGGGCTCAAAGAGCAGTGCCTGTATCATGATATTACATGATAGTGATTGATATCATATAATGATTAAGACTCTTCACCATCCACCCCAAAATAACTTGAGTTTTGCAAAGGTCATTTGAAAATGTTTCCTTGGGCAAGATGTAAATTTTCCAGCACCACGAATGAGAGCTTTGTCATTTTCCACTCCAACAGGGAAGAAGGCCAGTACAAAGGACTATATCATCTCATTATTTTTACATGCTCGAAAGGCAGTAAGAAATGCATAGCACCAGAGCCTTCCCTTTTCTGCTGTGGTTGTATATATCTTTGAAGACCAATTATATGGATGCAAACCAAATAACAAATGCGTGACTTTTTCATATTATATAGAGCTTTGTGTGGATAGGTCTGCAAGCATAAATGACAATGATGACAAACACATGTAAGTACACATACACACATCACAAATCCCTCCCAAAAGTACACTCATCCAAAAAAATACTTAGTTCTGGCGAGTGTCAGACCTTTAATACTGGTATCTGCATAAGTCCAGAAAAGTAGGACCTACTGCAGAAACGTGACCTGAAATTTTCCATCCCAAATTATTCTTTAGAATAATATTAATTACTCCACCAGTATCAGAACTAAGGAATCCTGGTTTCCTAGTTTACAGATTAAATATATTTATGCACCTTTTCCTACAATAGCCACATATTTCTCTTTGTTCAACTTATCTTCGTTCCTTATAGTTTGGGATACAGCAAAGTGTACTGAAGCCAGTACAAACAATAACTGCTCTAACACCAAATTTTAAAGTAGTGCTAGTATTAAATTTTTTTTAAAAACAGTAATTTTCTGAAGGTTTATGACTCAAATCCCTAAAATAAGAGCTCCAGATATGCAATTGACCTATGGCAACACTGTAAAATCCTAACTGCTGCAAGACTGAAAGCTATACTTAGTGTAATCAATTAATCAGACTTCCCGCAACTTATTTATTCCAAACTCTTACTTAAACCATTTACAACTTCCAACATAAAATGAAGATATAATTAAGGAAGAGAACCTATTTCTAACAGCACATTCATTTTTTAAAAGCCTTCCAGTCACTCGATACATGTAATAGAAGCAGATCCAACAGAGACAGTGGTGATGTTTAAACTGAGGTGTGAAGTTTCTATGTAGCTCTGGGTGGGAGAGATATGAGGTGTTCAGATTCCTAGGCATGTTGTCCCTGACTGTTTTTACTTCATTTACTCTCAGAGAAGTCCTGGGAAAACTGATTCTTTAAAAAAATGGGTCTTTGCCCCCTCTAAAAGCTAAATCACTTTAAACTGGGTAAGGTTTAACACTCAGAATCAGTCATCTGGAAGAAAAACCCATCATACAAAATGTACGTACAAGATACAGAATGCTCTGCAAAAAGGTATGAACCATTTCAGTTCTGAACCGAGCAGAGACCTGAAGTTGAACATAACCCTTATCTGCAGTTCCAGGTCAGTCCAATTCTATTTTCAATTTATTTATCTGTTTGAGTATTGAGATAGTGCTTCATGGTGGCATCATCATTCTCACCTGACAGGGCATCTCCCAGAACAATCACCAAAACACAAGTTGCAGATTATTCCTGGGGACAGCGCTAGACTGTGTTAAGATGCTCACTACACAGCACTAAGGTACTCCTAAGTTCAAAACCAGTTACTAGGTGCAGTGGCTACAGGGACTTTGTCTAGAAAAGGAGAGAAGCGAATTCAAGTTCTTGTTTAATGAACACATTGTTTTACTAAAGTCCTGGGTTCTTGAGGAAAAGAGTGGGCATGAGATTACTGTACTAGCTCTGTAGGCAAGAGCTGCATTAAATGCATGGACAACTGGCAGGGCTTTGGTGTGACTTAAGGACCTACATCGTAGCAAGATGAGGACACAGCTGCTCCCAGGTGTGGCCAAAGAACAAATCTCATGTAGCTTGTTAAGTGTAGACATCTGTTGACCCTCAATACCTACAGGGACAGGGAAGCATGTAAATAGAGATTATGTTTAGTTCTTCATTTCTTTACAAATCAATGTCTCTCATGCCTCACTTCTCATTTTAGAAAACTTTGAATAATAATAAAAAATTCCTTTATGGTGATAAAAACAAACCCAACCATGTTGAAAAGAAACCGCGAACATAACGATCAGAGCAGCTAAAAAATATCTGGATTTCTGTGCTAAAATTATTTTGGACATTCTATTCTTATATTTGGGAATTTGAGATTCATGACAATTTTTTTTTAACTAAATATTTAGAAATTTTTACTTATTTCCAGATTGTATATATCCTACATATCCTACACATACCATGATTAGTGAGTTAAGATGTATGACACTGTTATTGATATAATACTGATATTTTTATTATTGTAAAGTTTATGAATTCTATTGAAAAATATTGAAACTCATCTCATGCAAATTCTATGCTATAAAACTACACCACTTAAACAGTTATCCCAACCAAACACAAAAAAGAATGAACAAGACCAAAGAAGCTTACTCAAACACTTAAAAGATTACTGGAAGTACTTGGGGGTTTTGTTTTTTCCCCACTTTATCCTCTATCATTTGTACCTTTGCATTTAGCAAAGCCAGTGGATAAAGGCAAAATAAGAGGACAGAATTAAATCTCTGTCCTCAAAAAGCTGAATATACAGGTGAGGATTTTACTTAAGCAAAGTGCAAATACTTATTTCTACTCTGACACAAAGCTGCATAAAAGGTGACATCATCTTTTGGGACTCAAGAAAGCACTCCTGTATTTCATTTCACTCTTTCCTCACAACTAGAATAACTATTCTTCTTTTAATATGGCTAAGATATATTTCAGGTGATTGCTTTTCTCAGAAGAATTGTGTATGCTGAAATATATTTGGGACTGTTTTTTTTCCCCCTTGGTCATCCTCTGCTTTATCTCTGAGTAGAGGCTGAATCTTGCTTTACTTTCACTGTAGATGGTTCATGCTGATCTTTTGCTCCCATGGGAATTTTCCCATTGGTCAAACAACAGCTTTCAAGGAAGGAGACTCCAAAACAGGTCCTGGACATGGTACTATTTGTGGCCTCTGTGTCTGGGGATAGTATTTCACCATTCTTTGCACTGTGTTTTGTTTTACTTTTTGACCATATTGCAGTTTCAGCCCCTCAGGAGACACTCTGCAGAATCTGTTGCTTAGTAATAGTAACCTTCATGGAAATTAGCTTTAACTTCAAAAGAACAAAACATCTTTCACTAGACACAGATTTTCAGATAATGAATTCCTCTGAGAAAGTTGATTAGAAAAGCAAGCTTTCCAGAATCAAGTGCCACCAATATTGACTTAAGACGAATGGCCCTCTTGAAAGGGCCATTTCTTTGTGTCCCTTAAATTATGTATGAGATTGTGTCTATCAATAGTCAGGCTCACCTTGACGATGGTACTAATAAAGTTTTATGTAAGTGGAATCAGCCTCTCATACAGAATAAGGCCTGAAAAAATTACCGCAGTCATGTAGTCTGGCCTCCTATGTAATATAAATCACATGAATTAATTATTGTGCTAACAAACCACCTCTTAAAAATATATCTCAAGTATAAAATGCTTTTAGAAATTTTATTTTTCCTTAAAGACCTGCTTTAGCTAAAAGTACTCCTGTTGTGTGATAAAGAGGAGGTGATAAGGACCAGAAGGGCACCAGAATTGCTGCAGATTCCCATTGGGAGGGTCAGAGGCAAAGACCTGCCTCTGCTGCCCCGAGAGTGGAGAAAGTCAGCCACTGCTGTGGGCTGTCTCAGGTCATCCAGGCAACAGAAAATTAGCTGTTCAGTAGAAATGCTTAACAGGACTGAGACCTTCCTGATAAAGTTCTGGCTTCCATCCCCCACTGCACCTACCTGAAATCCTAGATTTCCACTTCATGTGAAGAAAGGCAAGGATCTAACTATAACGAACTCATCTCCTTTAAAACACAGCCACATGGGGAAGGACTATTCTCTCAGCATGATGGTTAGCATTTGCTGCTAAGAAGGCAAAGTGAGGTCTGATTGCCTCTCCCACCACTTACCTGGGAGGCATAGTACACTGCAAGAAGCAGTAAAAGCTTTGTGGGGACAGAATGCACAGCACAGGAACGAATGAGATGCTGGTGTCTGGAGACCAGGACACATAAAGCCTCAGCTTCCTCCTACATTTACAGGATTGCTAGTGCATTTCACATCAGGTAATCCCTGAAGAAAAACTGAAATCAGATGGGCAGTTTGGGCTGTCTTCAAGCATTCTGACCTGCCCAAATCACTAGGCAGCAAAGTCAGGCCCCCTCAAGTGTGTTCCTAGGTTTCCTTCTTACTTTAAATTTAGTCTTATAAATTTTGCATTGCTCCCTCTATCTAGTCTAACAAAATAGGAGAGCAGCTCAGCCTATGCAACGATGCCTTCTGCATTTCTAAATTTGACGTAACAGAAATGGAATAATTACCAGAACTTAAAAATCATGCTAAAAGGCTGGGTAATTTTAGAACTGACTCTATAAAGTCTTTTCGACACTGGAACATGAAAAATCAAAGAACAAGTAATTAAAGGTACAAGGGCAATACATTCTAGTTTAACAATGCCAAATCTCAGTGTAAGTTTTCTCACATAGAGGCAAAGTGCTCGACTTCCTTCGGATGATTTGGACCAAACTGAGCCCAATATAACTTTGCAAGAGAAAAACCACATCATGGTTAAAAGTGCAGGAATTTCACACCTCATCGACAAAGAAGCACTAGAGGAAGTGAATCAAGTTCTAAGATGCACAATCTTCTGTCCAGTGCAGTTATCATCAGAAATCAAAAAAAGTGTCTAGGGCTTTTTCGATCTGCTTTCAGAAGGTAACCTGCCAGAAGATCTCCTAAAAACCTGAAATCATCCACTCATCTCCACTGACTGCAAAGGAGCTTCAAGTGATCGGTGGAGCTGCCTATGCTATAGATAGCTAAAATATCACGGATATATCTCATCATGGATGTCTGCCTCTGCATATATCCAGAAGTGTTGCAGCACTGGCAGCAATTAACAGTGCCATGCCCATCTCAAACTAGGATTTACAAAACAGGCTTACATTATCTATGCCACATGAGAAGGCCCAGCTATGGGCATCTTCAGAGCTCAGTAAATAGCTAAGGCTGCAAAAAAACCCATAAATGAACCCAAAAGTCCTTGTATACCACTACCCTAACCTCATAACTCAGTAGTGAAAATATTTAGAAAGGAGATATGATTTCAGTTGTTCTCAGGATCCCAGAGGATTTTAAAGTCTCTCCTCAATGCTTTAATCAGTGGATTATTACCTAATCTGAGATAAGAACAGAAAAGGGACTCTCCCCTACCCTGTAAAAGCTGTTTCGCTTTCAACAGAATAATTAAATATTCAGCAGAAGTGAGACACACCTGGGCTGGGGTTGCTGCACGTGATGGGGAGAACCTGGCTTCCACTGCTGCTCTCCTGACAGCCTAACTGTATCAAAGGGTGGCTGGAGCACAACCTCTCACTTTTCCCATCTCCTCTGGAACAGACCACAGCACACAGGCTGATAAGTGACAGCTTCAAACCTTCTCCAATGAGGAAGGGAAGGAAATCCAAGCCCAGGGAACCAAATTCAGAATTACTATTCTCACAGTTAAAGTGTCAATTAAGAAGCAGGAGATGATGGAAGAGATGTCACTTCATCTCTCTTCCTTTGAAAGGAATTACTTCTACAGAAAAAGGCAGCACTGACACCCCAAAGAACAGCAGGGCTTAAACTACAGCCCTGAGATTTTCTAGTAAGCTCCAGTGGCTCCCTCTTGCCATCCTGGGTGTTCAGGCAATACCCTCAGCCACCAAACTCTCCCCTCTGTCTTTGACACAGAGCCTAGACCCAGTAAATCAAAAGAAGCTATTGTTAAACTTAGAGCAGCTGTGATTACATCCCCTTTGGAGATCAGATAAACTGACTTTTGGAGGAATTGTCATTTATTTCACTAGACCTTCTCCTTCACCAGACAAGGCAGTGTTGGTGGAATTCCTACTCATGGTGGTGAGCAGGCTTAATTTTATTTCAGATCTACCACAGAGGTTTCGACTGCAGTAATCTATTTAAGGCAGAGCACCAATTATACAAGGAATATGTCTCATTATTGCTCTGTTCTGCGCCCACACACCAACAAAGATGGTTATCTAGACAGGATAATAATATAAACCAGGAACATGCTCTACTTGGGTATTTATGAATACTATGTTACTTATCAGCAGTACTGGTAGTGATTTGGTATCAAGCTGCATTCACTGTAGGTAGAATAACACAACCCAACAGTTCGTGCATAAATATCCATAAAAAAATTTTAAAAACTCTTTCTGTAAGGAGCACTTACGAAGTCCCATTACAACTCACATTTTCGTCCACCATACAGTGCAGTCACTGACTTAAAGCTGTTATCCCCCTCCTATCTGAGCAGAGTTGTGGTTGGCTCTGTGAATGCCATTTTTCCTTGAGAGCAAGCTGTAGGAACTTTTGGTACAGTGAAAGCTTACTGGCAGATCCTGTGCCCAGAGCACTCACAGAGACACAAGTCAGCTAAGGGATTCTTATTCAGTCATGAATTGGCTATAGAGAGATGTAGCTTGGGCTCCAAAAGATGAGTGTGGAATAAAACCTGTAACACTACCGGGAATAAAACAAAAATCCTGCACTAGCAGGACTGTTATATATTGCACATATGTTTGCACTAGAGGCAAGTATATGTGCTCCTGTTCAGTCCAACTTGAACTCAAGGCAGGAGAGGGTGGAGAGGTTTGCTGGCTGCACAGCTTCTCCAGGCGCCTCCACCTCCTCCTGCCCCCACTGTACCTGTTGCAACCCTGCAGTGCAGAAGGTGCTACCTCAGGGAGGTCGGGGGAACCAGGAGAGGACAAGAGAGAAAAAAAAAGTGATTGTTGCAGAGGTACAGTCTCACCATCAGGCATGTGGGCAGCTGAGAAAGGACATTTCCAAGCAACCAGAAATACCCATCCCCTCTCAGGCATTCTTTAGTGACATGTCTTTGACTTTAGCATTTAGAGAAATTGCTCCAGCAGAATTTCTGCTAAATCATTAGCAAGCTGAAAGATTTCCCCAAAACAGCCAAGATGCTGAACATTTTTCTCTCAACTAATATGGGGAATAATCTGTGACATACAAACATGCAGCACTTGAATCATAAAGGTCACTATCTTGTGTTGATATGAATCATGCCATGCAGTACCAGTGCCTGGTTTATTTATTGCAGAATAAGATGATCTTAATTACTCAGTCCAAACTAAAAGGTAGTACACCCAGTTCAGGTAGGATTTTAGGAACATTATTTTCTTTTTAGGTATTCTCTCTACTTGCTAGATACTATTTCAATTGGTTTAGGTACTATTTTCAATTGTTTTGACATATCTCTACTCCCGTGTCCCAGCAAAGAGCATTCTAAATGCTTTACACAGAAACATTTTGGCTTAAACAAAACCACTTAAATCAGGCAATCTTTGTTATTTAATATACTGATAAAATAAATTGTTTGAGACTATGAAGTTGGGCATTAAATCCAAGAAACCTGTGAATGTACAAACATAGAGTCAATTCTAAAGACTTTTGCTACATTTTGGAGAATGCTTATGTTTATTTTCTCTTTTTTTTCTTTTTGTTTATTTCTCAGGTGTTTTCACAGGTGTAATATGTACAGAAAAGACAATGCCATTCTACTTAACAGCTTGTTTTAAAACAGTAATTCAAGGTTTCTCCACATCAGAAAAGGACTACTTCTCAAAAAAAAGAGATCAAGCCAGTTCATCCTGGCTCCTGGGAAACTGGACTTAAATATTCCTCACCATTCTAACCACAACAAACTTGTGCTCTGAATTTTTAGTTTTCACACAAAAATAAATTAAAATCTCTTTCAAGGAGGGCATTGTTGAATGATTTGAGAATTATAAATCTCAAATGGTTGCAGAAAAATCATTGAAATCTTACAATTTTTATGCATATTCCCAAAATAAAATATGAAAGCATTAAGCATACAAGTGAAAAAAATAGTAACAGAAAGCAATAAGAGGCAAAACAATTTTCTTCTCTATATACAGAAATATTTTACATGAATAACAAGAAATGTCAAAAATACACAACTTTGAGTACAAAAGAATTATTTCATCAATAGATTTGTACAATTGAGAACTGTTTAAGCAGCATGCTTTGACAGAATGAATTAAACTGCAACATAATTCAAAATACATTCATTTAAATCCTCCATACTAAAGATGTCTGCAAATGTAACATGAGGGAATACGGATTAGTAATGACTCATTTCTGGAGAGGAAGAAAATGATAATTTCCACACAGAGTCAGAAAGGATCTATTTGAGTTCCTAAAATCCTTGGTCTTGGTTAAGCCCACTAAAATGCCTCAGTAGCCCAAATTCTGCCAACATGTTTATGTTTTAACATTACAAATGTTAGCATGGTTGTGCAGGATCCTTGGCAGGATCACAGGCAGCAAGACTGAGCAGTTTAGAGGTCTTCAACTTGGTTCTAGGACTTCAGCTGCAATTATCAAGGCACTGCTCTAGAGATGTATATTAGACACAATAGCTCAAATAGATCTGTAAACACATAATTACCCTGGGGATACTTCTAAAACAACTTGATTTTTGAACACCCTTTTGTTCACTGTATGCTCCGATCACCTCAAAAAACTGGTAAGTGTGAATACTGTATCACTACGTAAATCACCTCTGAATATGGGCCAGCAATTTAGGTTTCTTTTCTCCAAGGATCAGCAGATGCAGCTCTGAGGAGAAACCTTGTTACAGTCAGTGTAAGCAAACAATTAACAAAACAAATTAACTGTCTTTGATGTTTGCAATTTCTACTTCACAGCCAGTACTTACTGGAGATTGAGAAAGCCCCTCCTCCTTCAAGAAAGTAATTTTACTAACTTTCCTGTATTACTCATCTTCTTTCCTTCTTGAATTATTATGCTTTACAACACTCATTCAAATCTCTTACATTGTAGCGCTGGAAGACAGCAAAAATACCTGTTCCTGCCATTTAGACAGTGTATGCTCTCTATTACTTTAACTCTAAGCAGAGTTTTGCTGCTTTCAGAGATAAACAGGCAAGACAGCTCTGAAAGGGAAAATCCATACTAACCAGGTCATAATCTTCTGCTATCAATGTAAATGTAATTGAAAAATAAAAGCTTTACTGCAAAGACACACTAAAACACTCTCTTTTATAGTGGAAGTCTTTTACTGTCTGTCACTTCAATCAGAAAAATGCATACCATCATCAGTGAAGTTGACAAGGAAAGGAAAACACGAACATCAATAACATTGACACTGCTGGGCAACATGTAACTTCACATGTAACCCACAACCTCAGCTAGCAGGTTTTTTTGAAAAATGAAATTACTAAATTCAAAATTGATCCTTTTATACTCCTAAAATTTAAATACTGCCAACACTTTTACCAGTAGCTGTGAATGTTTTGTTGCCCGCAGGAAGCAAGCAGTCCCTGGACATCCACACAGAACAAGGCATTTTCTTCATGCAAACATGTACTACATGGATAGACAGAAGTAAATAAAATTGCTGTTATTTGCTCCTCAGGTACAAGAACAATGAAGAGGTCCCCATGTTTTGGGGTTCTGAAAGAGAGATGGAAGCAAGAGAAGCCCAAATTCTAGCTCTGTTTGTTAGGTTTGTTGTACATCAATGCCCCTGTTCTCAGTCATGTGCTCAAAAAGCTCACTGCAAGGACACACAAATTTTACAGGCATTTTTCCCCATCCTCAGACCAACTGGGGATCTGGCTTCAAAGCCCAAACCTAAATCTTAATCTTACTTCTCTCACAATAAATATTTATTTAGCTGATTGAAAAAAAAAAAAAAATCTGAGTCTGGTTTGCCATCAAGGAAAATCTTTGCCTTTCTGCTTTCCAGGCAGGTACCAAGACAGCCTGACATTATTTAGAAAGGTAGTTTGGCATTTCAGGGAGAGAAGCTGATGCCTAATAGATGAGAACAGGAGAGGCAGCAGCCACTACAGAGACAAAGGGGCAATGAAAAAAATCAATGTAAAGTAGTATCAGAGGGAAAAGGGGAATTTAACTTACATCCCCAGCAAACTCTGCTGGCTGACTGTTATAAGGGGTAATGGCTGAAAGAGGGTCGATTTAGATAAGATACAGGAATAACTTCTTCCCTGTGAGGGAGGTGAGGCACTGGAACACGTTGCCCAAAGAAGCTGTGGATGCTCCATCCCTGGAAGTGTTCAAGGCCAGGGAAGATGAGGCTTTGAGCAACTGATCTAGTGGAAGGTGTCTGTACTCATGGCAGTGAAGTTGGAGCTAGATGAGCTTTATGAGCCCTTCCAAGCCGAGCCATTCCATCATTCTGTGATTGTCTGTTTATGGTTTTGGTCCAATACTTAAATCGTAAAAGAAGCAAGCTGAGGATTTTTTTCTTCCCCTGTAATTCCTATATAGACTAAATCCTAACCTCAGTTATGGGTTATCTGCCATCTCTTTTCTGGTTTACCCTACTATTTCTAATTTTATCCCAACAAATGCCTGACAGCATGATTTCAACAGTGTAGAGCATACCCAGCCTTATATGAGCTCCAAGCAGAAACACCATTACAAAAACACAGTATAAATTGCAGGCCCAAAAATCACTATTTCAGATAGGTTTTCAGGGATGTCATCAGGTTTGAGTAGCTTGTAACAGCCTCAAGTAATAACTACAGTCACCCTTTACCCCATAATAATTTTCACATGAACACTGTTTGACTAAATCTTGTGTTAGCCTAAACCTCGGGTCATGGAATTTTTGTTGCTTTCTTTCCCTTTCTTTCCTTCATTTTCTCCTTCGAAGTCCCCTGATAACTGAGCAGTTAATGTTACTTTTGACCAATTGTTAGAAAAACAGCAAGTTTATGACTGTACATGTAGCTATACCAACATAAATTGCCCTCCTAGAGCTTACATGGGTCTTTCATTGAAATTCACCAACATAACAAATAATAATAACAGCAATAATAATACACCTTCAATACAGAAAAAAATATTCCAATGAACAAATTATATAGTAAATTCTGTAAAGTGCACAAAAATATTAATGGAAATATTAAAAAAAGTTTTCTAATGTTATGTTATGAAAACTTCTGGAATATTGTTAAATTAAATAGAAGTAATCTAATGAGACTTTTTGGCTCTAGTAAATTGGCAGACAGCAGCAACATTTTTCAGAAAAATTACACCAACTAAATACACCATATCTTAGCAGCATAAAAAGTCCCTACAATTAGATTTCAGGCCTAGTAAGCATAAACCTGAAAAATGTTACAAATGTAGTTTTCATTTAAAAGAATGGATTTCCATGGAATCCCAGAGGTAACATTTGTTATTTTGTTTACATTGTATTCTTGTAGTAAACCCAACTATAACCAATCACTTTCCCTCCCTCTATCTTTCTTCCCAAAATTGCACAGAGTAGTGGAAAATGAAATCAAGTTATAAGATATGGCCATACTGAAAAAGCCATATGAAACAAAACAAAATTCAACCTAAAGCCTGAAAATAATCCCAAAACACAACAATCATTGTCAAAGAGCCGCAGTTTCAAACCACCGACCGGTGCTCCCCACACACATAGATGGCACTGGGTCGAATGCGCCGCCTTGTATGGCCAGGTAGCTGTGGCAGAAACTTGAAGAATTTGGGCATCAAGTCTAAGCATGCATCATGAAACTTCTTAATCCTCCAGTAGTAAATCAGTGGGTTCAGTGCAGACTTGAGGTAGCAGAGCCAAAGGAGCCAAGTGCTTATCTCAAAAAAGTTGTGCTTGTAGTAGAAGTGGCTGTTGAACGTGGCAATAAGGCTGTAAGTGGTGAATGGTGCCCAACAGACTATGAAGACAAGGAATAAAATCAAGATGGTTGTGAAGGCACGAGTTTTAAAGCTCATATCAATATTCATCTGGAAAGGTCTCTGTAAGCTCATGAGACCAAGTTTGCTGGCCTGGCTGAGACATATGCTATCAGGGTGGCTATGGATACGAACTGCATTGTGGCGGACGGTGTTGAGTATGCCCATAAAAGAATACAGCATTACCAGGAAGGGAATAAAAAAAGAAATTAGCAAGATAACTATCACATAGGCTCGGTAACCTGGGCTTGTAGAGTAGCCAAAAACACACTGAGGTGCTCTCGAGGGTATCTGCAGGTTAGGATTCCCTACTGATAACGGAAAAGCAACAACAAAGGATGCTGCCCAGGAAATCACAATGAGAATCTTTGCACGGTACGGGTTCAGTTTATCTTGCCTCTGAACTATGATAAGAAATCGGTCAATACTAATAATGAGAAGAATGGCTACCCCCTCTATGACAAAAAGCCAAAAGAACATGGCAGAAACTCTGCAAAATATATCCCCAAAAATCCACTGAGTGGTAATGATTGTTATAAGAGCAAATGGCATATTCAGCACTGCCAGCAGCAGGTCTGCAAAAGCCAGGCTTGCTAAGAGGATGTTAATTGCAGATCGCATAGCTGCCTTCTGGTAGACCATGAGGCAGACAACAAAGTTTCCAAGAAAAGAAACCAATAAGATAAATATCATAGCAGCAGAAAGAATGATCTGGAGTGGCAAACTCAAGCTCCTGAAAACTTCTTGTGATGGCAGGATAGCTGTAGTGTTTACCAGAAAAGTACTTCTCTCAGTGGTGAGCACAACACCTGAACTATATCTCAATGGCTGTGTTGTGCCACTATGAAGCAAGAACTGGGGAGTGGTAAAATTCATATAGGCATTTTCATAGACAATAAAAGTAGCATTTGAGGTCCCAGAGTGGGCCAGCGTCAACATTGCTGAGAAAACCATTGCTTCAGGAGAAATGAAAGCAGAACCAAAAGTCTTCAAGGCATTTCATCTTGTTCAGGCAGTACTTTTAACTGATCGTTTAACAATCAAAATTCAATGTCTGAAAGCATCAAAGTTCTTAAATTCATGTCAGTATTTCCATCTGAAAAATAAGAAAGAAATGTAAAGAAACAAAGTAAAACTCTGAAACCAATGGGAACCAAATGATTGCTCAGCTTTCCTCAATGATAAAAGCAACCTTAATATATGTTTACACTTCAGGTTGACACAATTTACTTTAACACCAGACACAGAAGTCTCAAAATATTTGGTCTTTCTCTCCTGCTCCTGTAGTGCTGTTGATACCATACAATACTCACAACTCACCAATTTTTTTTTCTACCATAACCATGGCTGGAAAACTTTTGTGTTTGAAAACATACTTTACTGATTAAGAGTGAATAAATCAAGTAAGTATGTTTACTTAAATCTCATAATTTTTAAACTAACTTCATTATTTTGTTTTGGAATTGCCTACAGACAGAAACTTTAGGGACATTTTTAAATAGCTTAAACACTATCAGTATTACCTATCCGCCTGTTTGGTAAGCACTAAAAACCCTACCTATCAAAGCTAATGTACATAAGACAGAATTCTTGGTTCTGTGTCAGTCACCCACATTAGATGTCTCGGGAAAAACATGCAAAACATCCTAATCTCTTACTAATTATCAAGTAACTTGTCCACAGGACAAAAGTATTTCTGTTTGTTGCATTTAGGCACTGACTCATATAAAGATGCAGGAAACTATCTCTTCGCTCACTACATCTCTTCCTATGGCAGCAAGTTTTCCTGCTTTTACTGGTCTAGCCATGCCTTTGTTAATTTATCTTGGTATTCCATGTAATTCAACCATGTGCACCCTCTTTTTCCGTGTAGATCTATTCCTTAGACTGCTCAACTCCCTCCCTTGCCATTATTCAGTCACGGAATGGTTTGGGCTAGAAGGGGCTGTAAAGGTCATATAATTCCAAGCCCACTGCCACCTTTCACCAGGTTTCACCAGGTTGCTCGGAGCCCTGTCCAACACAGCCTTAAACACTGCTAAAGATGGGGCATCCACAACTTCTCTGGGCAACCTCCTCCAGTGCCTCACCACCCTCACAGTAAAGAATTTCTTCCTAGTATCTAGCCTAATCCTCCCTCACTTCAGCTTATGGCCACTGCCCCTTGTCTACATGCCCTTGCAAAAAATCCCTCTCCAGCCTTCTCACAGGCCTCTTTTAGATACTGACACAATGTAATGTTTCTTTTCATAGTTTACATGTACTGCCTCATATTTACTATCTTGACCTGTACTAGTATTGTATTATTACATATACTGATAAGTGCACATTCTCATAAATAAAATACAAAGATTTGAGAGTTGTCTCCCCTTTTCAGTGCTAGCTCCTCCCCTCTATCTTGGACTATTAGAGACTCTCAGAGCACACTGGCACCTGATCAAGCTGGAAACCAGAAGGATTCTATACCCTTTTAAAAACTATATCACTACAGCCAGTAACAGAAAGTCGGATTCACCTCATTCATTCTGGATGACTGCCAACAGTCCCTTCTGGCTGTTTTCATGTTTAGAATCAGAAGAGGGATAGAGGCATTTTCAGAGGGCAATCTATCTCCTCCATCTCTGCACACAGTGACAAGCTTGTGCTGCTAACACGAACAGCTTATGTTTGGTAGCACAAATCCTGCCCGCAGTATTTAAGCGGGTTCTGCTTGGTATCAACATTGGGCAAAAGTGATAGGAGGAAGGAACATTTTTTATTAATTTACACAAGGACCACATGCTTTGTGTAGGATCAAAAGTTAGTTAATTTATTAACAATTAAATCAGAGTAGAGTAATGACAAAAAAAAACTAAGTCTTAAAAACACCTTCACCCCACTCCCCCTTTCTTCCTGGGCTTAACGTTGTGCCTAATTTTCTCTATCTCCTCCCCACACAGAGAGACAGGGAACAAGGATTGCAGTCAGTTCATCACATGTTGTCTCTGCTGTAGCCCCACTGCTACCAAAACCTTGTCACACAAACCCAACAGAGAGTCATACATATTCCACTTCCTAGAGTTCTGACTGCTTGAATGGGAGGGAATGACATAATTTTCTATTTTATCCTATTATATTTCAAAGATTGTAAAACTCAGCAAAAGTACACTAGTTGCGTATATTGACATTTTTGCAGAAATGAAAAAGCCCATTAACTTTTATTCTAGATTTCCCCCCCATTATTTCTCTTTAATTTTATTTTTACACTAACTCTTTTAGAGAAAGCATCAATGCTAATTACAGGCTAAAGTAGCCAAAATTATTCTTTCTTTGGTCTTTATAAACTTTTCCTTTACTAATCTTCTTTAACATATTTTTTAGAATAAAGTACGGAACCAACAGCAAAGAGATTAACAGAATTTTCCAGAATAAGTAAGAAATATTTTAGCAATGAACAAGAAAATCTCACCCAAAGTTCCACTGAGGTTTATGACTCCACAAGACAAGAACACTGAAGAGGAAAGGAAGCTGTAGCATTCTGCAGGGACTGCAAAAGAGAATAAATTCAACAAATCATTTTGAATTTAAAATCTTGGAGTAAGAAAATTAGATCCCCTGGGCAGTATCTTTTAGAGCTCTGTAAGCAATAAGCCAGCAAAGGTAACTTTTGCATTTCCGATTGGCTTTGAGAAGGTCTCTCCAACAGGGTTCTAATCTGCCATTAGATAAATGTAAAACCATCCTATAGACAATAATCAGTTTCAAACAGGAAACAAAAGAAGAAGCAGTTAGTTTTGCAGAGAAAAAAGGTCACAAGAATGATCCTACAAAGAAAATCTATACTGAGGTTCAAGCTCGCCAACCTACAGAACAGAAGAGGGAAATGTAAAACCATGACATTTGCTGATGATGAACATGAACTGTTTTTCAGGGCAATATAATAAAAACTAAGATCAACTATAAAAAGGCATAGAGGGATCTCCTGAAAAGTAGTGGCAAGCTACCAGTCTGCCCAATAAAATTCAGCGCTAGAGATAAAGCTATGCCTGGACTGAAAAAAAAGTTATCCACATAGTAGCAGGTGCTAAAACAATTACCATCCAGAAGAAAAACAGATCTCCAAATTCTCATAGTCTGGTCTATGAAAACATCAGCTAAGTGCTCAGAATTATAAGCAAAGAAACTGAGAAGAAAACCAAGAACTAGGTTGTATACATTGTGTATTCAGATACGCTACCTGCTACAATACATATCCCTGGCACCTCTTATCTTCAGTACTGTGTTCAGTTCTGCACCACCTGATCTCTATTCAAAGGTGACTAGAAAAAGGTATCATAGAAGTCTACAGAATTATTAGTGGCACAGGGAAAGTGAATGATTGCTGTCTTTCATAATGTAAGAATAGGAAAAATCAAAGGAATCAAAAAAACACAGACTGGTTGAGGTTGGAAGGTACCTCTGGAGGTTATCTTGTCCAACCTCTCTGCTCAAGCAGGACCACTTAGAGTCAGTTGTCCAGGACCATGGCTAGGTGGCTTTTGAGTATCTCCAAGGACAGAGGCTCCACAACCTCTCTGGGTGATCTGTTCCAGTGCTCAGTCACTCTCAGAGTGGAAAAAAAATTGTTTCCTGATGCTCAGGGGGAACCTCCTGTTTCAGCTTCTGCCCATTGCCTCTGGCTCTGTCACCTGGCATAACTGAAAAGAGCCTGGCACTGTCCTCTTTGCATCTTCCCTTCAGATGTGTGTATATATATACATATGCATATTAAAAAAAATACATATATACTTATATACATATATATATATACACACATTGATAAGATCCCTGAGTCTTCTCTACTCCAGGATGAACAGTCCCAGCTCTCTCAGCCTTTCCTCACCGAAGGGATGCTCCAGTCTCTTCATCATCTTTGTAGCCCTTCACTTTATTCTCTCCAGTATGCCCGTGTCTCTGAGGATCCCAGATCTGGAAATTATTATTTCACTATTAATCGTGAAAACACTTGCCACAGGATGTTGTGGATTCCATAGAGCTTCTGTGGATTTAGAAGGCAATTTAGGACATATTTCACATGATCTTTATACAGATGTCCATGTCAGGAAGAAGTGAATCACCCATCTCCCTCTGCTGACTGCAGAAGGTACTTGGCCATCCGATTTGAATACAGACTTTTGAGCACATACGTATGCAGTTACTGGACTAACTTTAAATATACACAACAGAATTTGCTCACTTAGGTTAATTTTACATCCTTTATGCTTAAGTTTACATCCTTTATGCTTAAGTTTACATCCTTTATGCCACACAACTTTATACTCTGAAGTATGAAGTTCAGCAGAGGCTTAGATGGTAACATGTATCATAAAAGCTTTAAAGAGGAAAAAAATCAAACAAAAACCAACCAAACAACTGCTAATATTCACAGTAAAGGATCAAAGTTTTAGAAAATACTGCTTTATCGTAAGTTTTCCTTTTAAACAGAAGGAACCAGACAAGGGGAGCAGGAGCAAAGGTGTTCTGCACCCTTAATTCAAAAAGACTGTGCTACCTCACATTTCTCAAGACAAGAGCATCCTGATTACAGCAAAGGACAAAGGACTCACAGACATCTATAGCCTATTCCTAACAAACCCAGGGAAAGTGTCTTAAGAAAAGTAATCTCACATATACTCTCTCACCATCCCAGCTCGCTATGCAAATACCTACCTCCTATTTTGTGCTTCCTCCCCTCAGTGTGATCCTTGTATGTTTTCCTGTGTGGCATTAACAGAAGGAGAATGACCTCATGCTGCTGCCTGGACCCAGCCAACTGCTTAAAGTGGGAATTGAGTGGAGGCCATTTGGCTGTTGCATAAGTCATCAGCTGTATCTTTCCAAGGACGAAAGAGTGAGCGGTGACCAACTCTTGCAAAGAAGACACCTAACCGAGTAAGAGGATGGCAGGCTTTGGATCCAACATAAAAAGTAACTGTTGAGTGTTTCTCCTGTGCTCACTGCTTCCTAAGGATTTCCAGGCAACACCCTTCTCTGTACCTGTTTATCACTTTGAGGTATGAAATCTCTCTGGGCAGCGCATACCGAATCTGCATGTTCAGATGTGATCTGGATTTACACTTATCTAACCTGCAGGCAATGCTCTTTCTCAGCTATCATCCTTTATAAAAGTGACTGACAATTCAGCCAATAAATTCAAGAGGACCCCTTCTATTGCAGTCATAAGTAAATTTTTCTCCTTTTTTTTTTGATTCTTATTTAAAGGGCTTCTACCATGAGCATCTACATGGTTATTAAACATGTTCCCCCATCCTTCTTCCTACCCTTCCAACTTCCCCAAAATTATGTAAAGACAGAAACATCAGATGAAAGGAACCACTAACGTGACTTCACAGCAATTTCATTTCAGTCCTGATTCGCTCTTTGAGACAGACAGATCCTGTAATTTCAAAGCCACAGTCATTTCTGAATGGTAATCACATAGCTTGTAAAAGACAACCATGCTTTGATAGTTTAAATGGGTAAGGCTATTGATGGTCAAGTGCTTAAGCAAGAGGCAGATAGATTCCTTTTTGTCACAATATTCTCACTTTTGGAACATGTACTCTCACAGGTTCTTTTCAGATGCAAAAGAGATTCATACAATCACTGTTTTCAATTTCAGTGCTGAAATGTACTGTGTATGCACATTTTCTCTCAAGCAAGGTTCTCACTCATATGCAACTTTCTTTTTATGGAACCTAATAGACACAATTATTTCAATGCAGTACATACTTAAAGCTAAATAACACACAAATTCCATTCATCAAATATAATTATTGCTAGAACTATGGCATCTGTTTTTAACAGCTTTAGAAGCTAAAAGGTTTCTGTTCGAAATTTGGATAGCATGCTCAACTGGAAATAAAACGTATCTTATATGCAAAGGCACAACATAAGTCAAAACCAGTAACAGGGAACCTAACAGTGCCATAATAACAGTTAGGTTTAATGCATATCAGAACACAGCTGGCAAAATGTTCAATGATTTAATATATTTGTCTGCTAAAAGCATATTTTCAATACTGACCAGCATCAAGATTTGGGCTAGCACACAAAACCGCCATTTTTACTCAGAAGCTAGAAGCTAGCAATGCCTGGTACAGTGATCCTATTTCTTTGGGACATTTTAAGGTTACAAATGGGAAGCTTCTGCATGCTTTATAGCTACTATTAATGGTTTTATTTTAAAGGCAAACATTGGCAAAAATTATTTTTGCAACATAAAATCCATTTTAAAAAGCAAAATATTCCTAGGGTAAAAACAATAACAAGCATGAAGAGACCATGGGCTTATTTGTTTTCAAAACCATTTATGTGCCAATAGAAAATCCTCAAGTATGTGCTCTCTGACACCCCGTTACTGTATAAAGCAGCCCAGGACATGCACCCCTCTCAATATGAATCAAGCATTGTTTCCTATGCAATTAAGCAGAGGCAGGAACAAGTTCCAGTGAAATCCTTTCTGCTCAAGCCAGTGCAAAGAATGAGTCAGAGCACAAATCAGCAGGGACAATGTTCTTACCTAAAAGGAACCAGCAGTTTTCAGTTTTAATACGTATTTACATATCCTAAATTGAAACTAATCAACTACACTGTATGAGTAGATGACCCATAAAACTATTCACAAGAGGCATTACTTTAATTTAGGAAATTGTCCTTTTTTCTACTCTATAAACACTCCTGTAGCAATTGTGGGAAAACAGTCACCTCTGCTTTGGGTCATTTAGTACAACTAATGGCCCTCTTGAGGATATTTCCTTCCATCCTTAATTCAGAGAGCCATTAACTGTCAAGAAATGTCAGCCATGGGAACCATTATTACTATTGCAAACCACAAATATGCAAAATGTAAAGAATAATCCTATTTTCTTAGCTCTCAGGAAAACTCATGTTCTCAATTTGTAGACCACGTGAAAGGACTTATGCAGTTCTAGGTTCATATCTTGTACTGTCATATTCCCCCTAACTTCTAACTTTCCCACTAGCTCAATGATCATATTAACTATATTCATGATGAAGAGCTAATTAAATACTGTAGTACCTAGAACAACAGTAAACATTGAAAACATTACTGAAAACATACTATTTTAAGTCATAGTCTCTTTCTAGTATTAACACACATCTAACAAGTTGGAAGTTTCCTAAATGCTTGGCTTCCTAAATTTTAAGTGGACTATACATACAAACACTATACATCAGTGTAGCAAAAAAACCCCCAAAACAAAGCAAAAACCAACGAACAAAACACAAAGCATACCAATCCAGACAGGCTCCCACGAAGAGCAGGAATCATAAGTCATCTTGTGCTGTTGTGTTCAACAAAGTATTCCCTTCCCAAATAACCTGCCAAAAAAATAAAGAAATTAAAATGTGACATATTTACATTCAAGGCAGGAAAAGATCAGAATAGCAAAATTTTCCCTGTAACAAAACTTTATTTTTATTGGGAGAAGTAGAATACGCTGTGTCTCCTGACAAAAGACAGATCATAAGAATCTCACCATTTAACACTAACATTTGCCAGGACTAGAGTAACATGCTGTTTTAGGTCTCATTCAGACACATTTTTTTTCATTTGTAGACAACCACACAGCAGTTAGCTGCCATAAGTCTTATAGAATATAAGAAAATACATACTTGGCCTTAAACATCAGGGTCCTGATCTTGATATCCCCAAAGACTCTCAAGACAATGACATTTAAATCTATGGGGTACTACTAAGCACCATAAAGATGATGAATAAACTTTGCCTAAATGGCAAAGATACTAGCATAACAGTATCAGAAAAACAAAGGGCAAGAAAACAGGTCTAGAGGGGAAGAACAAACCATGAAAGTTTCAGTGCAGGATCTCAGCACATCCTTTACACGCACTTGTACCAAACATCATCACAGTGCCAATACACCTTAGGTAGTTAAAATTATTTCTGGAAACTGGGCCTAAGATAGCTAAAAAGCTGCATAATCTATCATGGCATACCTTTTCTTAACTAAGAAAGTCAATTTTCAATGTAGTTTTTACTGATACTCTCAGAAGGAAGCCATAAAATTTCAGTGAGCCTTGAAAGCTGAGTTTATGTCACACTAATAGACTTAGGTGATCTAATTAATTCATAAATATTATTTCTATATAAAAATCAAGACAACAAATATATGGGACACAGACACTTTCACATGCTAGCTTTTAAAACGTTACATAGGTTTTAAATTCTGCCAGAATAAGCTTTAGGAAGTCACCTCCACACTGGCACAAAAGATGTCAGGATCCTTCAGGAACAAGTTTCTAAATAAATGCTGTACACAGGGGCTGAAGGACAAACCAACCAACAAGTTCACAAGGCAATAAGAACAAACTGTACTTGAAGACCACCCAGAACGTACTGGCTCCTACAATCATTCAAGTTTCTGTATCAGCAGCCAACTTAACACGGACTTTAAACACCCAAAATATAAGGCCTGATTTACCAGATTTATGTCTGTTGAGAAATCTGCCTTCTGCAGAAAAAACACATTATCTAGCCACAATGGAAGTCAGTGTCTGAAAGGTTTTGATGATAATCTATTAATACTAATTGTTTTCCATTAGCATACAAATTTGATCTTTACATTTATTCCACAGAACAAGGAGGGAAGGAAAAATACAAATCTCAGATTTAGCTATGTATAAAAGAGATAAAAAGTAGCCATTGGATTATTATAGACTTTCACAATTTGGTTTGTTCCCTCTTTAGTGAGATAAGTAATATGAACTGCTAATCTTCCCTCTTTCTGAAGTGCCAAAGAAGTGAACAGGTTTGCAAACAGGCAGAAAACTGCCAGAAGCCTGGACAGATTAAATACAGCAGCAACCTGTAAAATATTCCCACTGTACAAGCACATTCTCTGACATAAGAGCCATTTCTTTTCTTAAGTGATCATAGAAAATATCACAGAAAATATTCCCAACTTTTATTAAAATGAAAGTATCTTTAAAATCAATTTAGAAAAGCATCCAAAACATCACTATAAACTATAAAGTTCTTCCACTTCAAGCCTCCAAGAAGGAAAAAAATAAAAGTACTTTTTCAAAGTAAATCCGAAAAATTTTACTAAATTTGAGTACCTTGCAGAGCTTGCTCTTAACTGGGCAAGATTGCTTTAGGTAGCTTTCTGTTGGCAGTGGGTTAATGTTGTTTTCATAACAGCATTCCTTTATTCCCCTCTGTTATAAATGATTAGTCAGGCCTTTTTTGTAAGAACAGAGGGGAAAAGCTTTGTAACCCTTCATGAAATTGGAATGTGAGGATTCCTGTTTCTGCAAAGAGCTCTACTTGTGGAATTACAGCCTTGATGATATCAGCATTTAGACCTGGCAGAGCTACTGAAAGGGTAGTTCTGACCTTTGCCTCATTCATTCACTCATTCCTGAACCCAGCTCCCCACTCCCAAAGCAGAAGGATTGATCTGGACTAAAAAAGACTCTGACAAGCAAATTTAAAAGCTTCACTTCTCTGGCCTGAAGCTGTGAGATGCTGGGGTACACAGATCAAGGCATAAATGAAATAGCAGAAGTCACAGGGATCTTAAACGCCATTACTTTTAAAAATGTTTTCCACAAGCATTCAGATTACATTAAAGACTTAACAAGAGGGTAGAGAAGGTCTTAAAAATATTATGAAATTGCTTTTCAAATGAGTAATAACTTTTGTTACATACTTTACTGATAGCTCTCTATGTCTATGGCCATATTTTATCAAGTTTCCCTAACAATTTCTTGGGATATTAAAATCAAACCATGAGCAAAAATGAAGTGAAATAAAGAAAACTTTCTTTATTCACTATAACAGTCAATCCACCGGAAGATAATAGGCAAGTTAAAAAGCCTAGTTCAAGTCAGAAAGCTTTACCAGAGTTGTCCTAAGGCTATTTCAGCTTTTCAGTTACAGAAACTTTTCCAGTATACTCTCTCAATGAAAGACTGAACTCTGTGAAAATGTTTCACCTTCATACAACGTAAGGTAAAGAGGCTATCCATACAGGCTCCTTGTACTACATCATTCTTACTTCCTCTGTAGTGCCCCAGTATACCCAACATACACTGTTGCACTGCTTTCTGCTAAAAACAGGGAAAGATGAATTTCTTATTCTCAGTGGTTTTGACAACAGCTGTTAACACACAGTCTTCTTTTGTAAGCCAGAGCTTAAAAAATTTACCTTATATAAATGGTAACACCATCATCAACAGCTTTCTCCATCAGTGGAAGTTAAGCTGTCTCTCCCACCAAAAGGTACCTTTTTCTTGAAACAAGATTATTTCAATAAAAAAATCTTTTCATTAAAAGATGCAGGGATGTTAATGGAAAAGTGATTAGAATGACCAAATTTGTACTTTCTTCACACAGTGTGCTGCACACAATTTCCTGGGATTTGGTTTAGTTCCCAGAGCAAAGAGATCAGCCCTGCTTCTGCTTTTCCCACAGGGATTCTGCTCATGCTACAGCTAAATCTGTGCCTGTCCAAGAGTCTTGCTGCTGCAATACAGGTGTTATGGATCTTACTTCTTGCCATTTGGCTCACAGAGAAGAGATGCTTGTAGCAAGTTAAATGAGGTGACTGTATTTCAGCAACAGGAACACTCCTGACTGGAGCATCCTGTTCTTAGAGTACTTAAAGGCTGAGATTTAGCTGAGAACTAAACAAATATTTTATGTATATGTATACTTATGTATTTATATTATACACTTTTCTTCTTATACATACACACATGCATTTATTTGCAATACTTATTAGCATCTCTATTCAGCCAAACACAAACACAAGATGCTCAATGCAACAAAATAATTTAACAGTTATTTGTGTTCCTTTGATTTTTTATCCCCAGATTTAGCTTACACTTTGCTGTTAGTCTAAATGAGTCTGTTAAAAATCAGCTACGTTACAATAGTAACTTATTTTTCATATAATAAAAACAGAGAACAAAAAAACTATCTAATTCTTAACAGTTATCCATATCATCTATTTTTTTTAATAGCTTCAGAATTATTTTTGGCTCATGTCAGCCAACTGGAATAACACTTTGAAGATAGAAACTATTTTGGAGAAACAAGCCTAGTTAGAAATCTATTCACACTAGAGATTAAAGACAGTTAATCTGAGTTCCCATCTGGACAACTCTCAGAGTGAGATGACATATTATAGACATCATTTTAAGGATTCTGTATCAGGATTCTACCGAAGGTGTCAAGACTGAAAATACAAATATAGTTTTCCTGCCTTTTTCTGGGATTAATTTAAAGTTAAGTATTTTTGTCTAATCTTCTGATTACCTTCTCTCTATTTCAATCAAAACCACTTTTCTTCTCCAGATGTAATAATAGTCAAGTTTCTTGTAGCAGCTGCTTTAAACTCGCAGAGTGGCTGAAAATGAGTTACATAGATTTTTTTCCTATCAAATCACCATTACCTTTTCCATTGACAACCCAGTTGAATTTAAAATATATCTACAAAATCTCTCCAACAGAAGTCATAACTGTTTATACATGATTATTTTGTTTACACAAAAAAAGAATCACTCTAACAAGACCTGGCTACAGTACAGTTCATTTGCATCAGTTCCTTCAAAATATTTCTCATTCAGGTTCAACCAATAGCCACAATTAATCCTTCAGAACATTTTTATCTAGCTCACTATCTTCTTCCTACCATCCCTCTCTGTGGGCACTTTGCAGCAATAGTTAACCTGATCCACAGCCTGCTCTTTATTGCCAGCATCCTTAAGGGTCCTAGAACTCCTTCCACCACACAGCGAGCACACTGTTTGTCACAAGAGGAGAGAGAGACTTTCAGGAAAGATCCAAGGCGTCCTTGGGGAGCAAACAGCCACCACGGCAATTAAACTTGCTCAATCCCAAAGTCCCTCAGCAAAGGAGCAATGAAAGAGGAAAAGTCATCCTTCACATACTGTGAAGTTATAGTCTGCTCCTGGCTACTGTTCCAGCAAAAAAACAGTGCAAGATCCTGATCCTTATGTATACTGACGGTACTCACGTAAATACAATAAATCCAGTCATTTGACAAACATGGAGGGAAAAGTTATAGTGCACTTAAAGCCATCTCCACAATGACCTCTGTTGCCTACCTGGCTGAAAAGACCAGAAACAGTTCTCTCAAATGTACTCTAAATAACAGTTTAAACATTGCATGCTGAGGAGGTTAACACTGCTGGAACAATGACTTATTTTCCAGAACGCATTTTACTGAAAACAGTTTCATTTCAATTCAGAAAACACGGAATGGAATTCTACTGACCACCTGCACATACTTGAAAACCTTCCTTAGCCTTTGATTTCATAATTAGCTCACAGACTATCTTTGCTTGGCGAGTTCTTACCACTTTCAATCTTACCAAGAGCTTTCCAGATGCCCTTTCTCTTACAGAAGTAGCTAAGGCAAGTTTCTGAAGCTCTACAGAACCAACCATTGTCTGTTCTCCTCCCAGCCCACTACTCCTTTTCTTCTTAAGCAAACCCTGCCTGTGAAACAGGTGCATACTCAGTCCATGTCAGTCTTGTTCTGAGTAGTTATGCCTCATAAATAATACATCTGAAAAAAGTTATAACCACTTGTCTGTATGCTTGAATTTACACCCTTGTATGTGTGTCATACAACTTCAAAACAGCAGAGCAGACTCTTGTGTTAGGTTTTTGTGTTGCCCTTCACTATCTATCTATCTGCCATCACCAGGGCTTTTTTGGAAGTGAGTGCAATTCTAAATATATTGCATCTAGATAGTCTAGTCATTCCTTTTCTCCTAAAACCACAACTCACACCATGCTGAGGACAGGGGTACCATTACCTACTCTAGCATTTCAGTTCCCAAGTCCATCGACCTGCAAAGGGATTTTAACTGCATGAACACGAGGCACTTGAAGTAGAGCAGCAATGCCAAATAAGCACTTTACCTCTTACATTGCAGACACTGGTAAGGGGAGGATTCACATCTTATTTATATGCTTTTTAAGGTCTGAGGTCTGCAGGTATTTCAGGCTATGCAGAACTTTTCCAGCCTTCTCCTTGTCCAGTCAGTCCACGTCTGTCCTGTGGGCTCAGCTTACTTTAGCCAAGTCTTTATCCCTATTAGCCACATGCTTAGCTAGAATAGTTCAGGTATGTCCTTCTCAGTGGTAAGAAAAGAAAAAACCTCTGCTGTATCAATCAATAACCCTGTTTTGGAAACCTGATACATTTTCAGCAAAAGCACTAGGAAAAAATAGCCAAGGTCTCTTCTTGGGCAAACCAAGTATCGAAACCACAATTCAATTCCTTTGCTCTGAGCAACTTCATATTTGTATGTCAAATAGGTATAATACAGATGTTAAACACTTTATACTTTATACATACTGTAACTTCACCAGATCCATAGTAGCCCTATTCTTTCCAAAGTACTTTGAAGAATCTCAGTTCACATCCTCATCCCATTTTTTCAGTAGGACCATATTGCTGCCAGGTCTTTGTTACACTGTCATCTATCCACGGGTAAGTAGTCTAAATGATTATTTTAGGATCTGTTTTACTGTACAGCTTTTGTCCATTTTTTAATTTCAATAGCAAATTTTTGTTCAGTGACCCACACACTAGGTGGTCTGAGTGGGAAGTTAAGGTACCTTTTGTAAATACTAACAAAGCAATGAAAATTAATGAACTGTAAAATACAGGAAATTAATTTCTCATCACATCATCTATCTACCCACCTAAATGAGTTTAAAATACCAGCTTCAAGCAGTCTGATGTTCTAGGGACATTCAGTTGCCACTTCATTTATAGTCCGTTTCCTTAGCAACACTATAATCCATCTGGCTGCAGAAAGCTAAATTCCCAAACCATATCCTCCCATACACCGGAAATAGGCTCAAAAACATTTATATTTTAAACAGCATACAGTCATCATGATTAGTGAGTGTATAAATGCATCTGGAAAGGCAATAATGTTCTTAAAACACACACACCAACTTCCCTGCTCTAGTTTGAATAAGAGGTTCCCATTGTGAGAATATATTCCACCAAGAGTTTCAGAAATACTTCTCTCATCTTTGTTTCACTGTGCCCAGCTGAAGGGAGCCTTCAGAACTGCACATGGTCAATCAGTTCTCTTACTATTTTTCTAAGAGAAGCAATTTAGAAGACCTGGGATGCAATGCTACTAGTGGCAGCCAAAGAAAGCCTGATGAAAGCGAATAACATTACTAAGTAGAGCCACTTGTCTTAAAAATACTTACTCTTCAACTTTTTGCATCTAAAACTATAAATAACATCTATACAAACTAAACTAAAAATCCGGTCCCAAACACCAACATTTAAACATCAGGAGTGTAAAAATCCCCAAATCAAAATATTCAGGAAAGCTAGCTCAAGCCCTGGAGGATAACTAGCAATTCCCCAATGAAACTGGATAACATCAGACCTTTATCGCCAGAATGAATGGATACAATTTAAAATCACAAAATGTATTTTAAGCATACACCATTTTGCATGAATTTGGCATTTTCAACCTTGCAAAAAGCAATTTCGTTCTCATGTAGTTATGTAGAGCAGAACCACGTCCCCGTTGCCTATATTTCAGACCTATCAACAGACTTTAATGCACAGAAGAATTCTGCCATGCAATGAACTATTTTAGTGACAAACCTGCATAGCTTTGCCTGACTCTACTGTACAGTGGTGGCACACAAGTCCGTATTGCCTGACCTGCTGACAGCAACTGAAGATCGATTTGAGCAGGCTGAACTGGGTAGGCCTTTTGGCAACGTCTGGCAACTTTAGTGAGTGCTCATAAATACGTAACGTAACGTGGCCAGTCTTCGCGAACGAAGATCTGGGAAAGGTCTTTTTACCTTTCAAGCCTGCGCAATGGATT
>JAWWLV010000121.1:75247480-75267236 GCA_035041135.1 Platyrinchus mystaceus | reverse complement strand
TTAGGGGCTGACGAGCTCCATCTGCCCGGGGGATTGTCCCTGAAGCAGGACCGGGAATCGAACCTGCGACCACGGCGCTGAGAGCGCAGCATCTTAACCGCTAGACCACCAGGGGTCCCCTTCATAAATACAAAGTCCCAACAAAGTCCCAACCTCAGGCCATAGGTAAGTCTGTTTCCTTATCAGCGTCTGTTTTTACACACACCATCCCCCTCCCCATTTTCTTCCTACTAGGGCTGAGACTGATCTCACCTAATTCCAACACAGCTTTGAGGTAACCACATAAGCTTACTCAGCAGTCAGACAGAATATGCATTCTGGAAAGCAAATTCACCTAAACCACTTCACGTATTTATCTTATTTTTCTTGTTTCTTAACACTCATTTATATTGGCATCAAGAAATGAAGAACCTGATTATTTATTGAAATAGCTGCATATTCAAGAATAGAGACAGACTTTCAAAACAGCACAGAAAACAGAGAGAATATTCCAGGGCTATTACATTTTCAGTCTTGCTGATAATATATGGAAGTATATCTCTGTATTGGCAGTGTACAGTGGAGATGCTTTTTCAGATCTGTTATTTGCAGTGGACTTGAAAATACACATTTAATCCATTTTATTTGTATCTAGCAGTTCAACAGCTGAAGTGCTATTACCTGAGATTTCATGCTTTGATTTGATATCTCAAGAAAAGATGAATGCAGCTGGAAATTGCCTTCTTATCAAAATGAAGGGAATGGGGAGGCAAAACACTCTTAACTTCAGTCAGCAAATGCACTCAACCCCTTCCCTATCCTTGTAATAAATGCAAGGGAAATTTCTTATAGGAGCTACAGATGTCCCAATATCAGTAATGCATAGTACAACTTCTCCCATTATAAATTCTCTCAACGTGCCTTTATGAGTCATTATTAAATTTTGCCAAATTTCTTTTAAATGTCATCTCCTTATCATAAATGACACAGTTGGAGCTTGAGCAGACATGCTGAATGAATTCAGTCGTGTGAAGGATGGAATTAGGTTTTCTCAGCTCTACCAACTCATGAACCCTTCAAACCAGAAATAAGGCAAGTGGTGGGAGGTCCCACTGCGACTCAGTTGATTTTGCTTCAAAAAGAACCAGGTAGTTCCTCTCCAGGCCACAAATTTTTCCCAGAGTACTCAATACAAGCATATGAAGATCTGGGGTACTAACTAGTGTGAATGAGCACACCGTTGAGAGAATGGAAATGCAAATACAGCACACATATTCCTTCAATGTTTCATAACATGTCTTTGGCTAGATGTGGGAAGTTTGGATTTTTATTTGGAGATTTACTTTGGTTCTTAAAATCATTTTGTTAATAAGATGAAGCACAGATAATTTGTATACAAATGCAATTTGAAATCATTATCTGCACTTTGGAGTTTAGATATGCAAAAGCATATACACATGCAGTTAGTGACATCAAAATATCATGTGTATACTACGTTCAATACTCCTAAACACATCCACAAGTCTCATGTAAGCCTTAAGAAAAAGGTCTAGAGAAATTCAGAAGTGACAACTGACAGAACAGTAGAAATCAAAATGATCAAGTAATAAAAGGCTTATTGGAGTATTATCTACTGAAGAACTTAATCAACATATAATGCATTTTCAAACTACTTTTCAAGTCTGACCAAAAAAAAAAGTCACCTTTATTTTTCACAAGATATCAGTCTCTTTTCTATCATTATACACAATGAACCTTGTACAATCTTTTGAAAGGGATAATTTTGTAAATTACACTACTGATGCAGAAGATTTGTAGCAGTAACCACTTCCAAGCAGGATCAGGTTTTGAAGTTCTAAAACAGCTTTAGAAAGACAGGATTATTATTTTGCAATTTGCATTAAAAATACTCTCTTTTTCTTCCGCTTTGTTGCAAAGGTTTCCCCTTTTGCTCAAAGCAATCCAAACTGAACACCTCTTGTTTGTGAACTTTTTTCTATCGCTTTTTTCTCTTTTTCTGTTTTTAAAATGAGAAGATAACTTCCACAAGACAATAAGGTAATGAAGATAATTTAAATTTTCCTTAAGAACTGAGATATTATAGATATGAACACGACCACAGAAGAAACACACATTGAAGTTTAATTATTAAGCATTCGGAATAGGTTATAAATAAGACACGTGATCACATATTGAACAATGACAAGAACATAAAGGACCGAAAAGGTGCTCTCTAAGGATTAACCTTGCCTAAATGTAGCTATCCTAAAAGCTGGATAGCAAGGCTAAAAGAGCCATTGAGACTCTCACAATACAAAGCAGAAAGACACTGAACAAGTAATACAGCCACACGTGTGCTAAACCACTTTATGGAAAGGCTTATTTTTCTCCATTGACTGTGCCTGAAAGGCTAGTTGAGACCATCTTAGTGCCACCACAGTACTCTGCAGATCATTTCTAACAGAGCCCTGAAAGGTATTCTTTAGTCAGTGGGTTTAAATTTGCTATGCAGGGGTCCATACATCTAATGAGGCTGGAAAAAAAATTGCAGTCACAGGACAAGATAGCTGGCTTCCAAAAGCCCAGCTTGAAGACTTAGATTTACCTCCTGAACCACCAGCATCCATTCACTGCACATAATGACGCAGTCACCTGATGGAAAATACAATGCCTGGGAGAAAGAAAGGAGAAATTTCAGACATCACATCTGTTTCAAAAAGCAAGGCTAGCAAAAGATTTTTATTTTGCCCACATTAACAAAAAGGTAATTCAACTGATTTGATCAGCCTGCTATTGAACAAGGTGTGCAAACCTGACTGGAAGAGGACTGGTTTTTACATGCTTGGCAAAAGCTATCTATATTCCTGACAGAAAGTGTGTTATTAAGCAACTGAAAAACATTTGTTGCTTTTAATGAGCACAAGAATCTGACTCTTCTTGGAGGTTCACAACAAAGGACAAGGGACAACACACACGAGCTACAGTATGGGTCACTTTGAATAGGCCTTAGGAAAAAAGCTTCCTAGTGACAGTGGTAAAACACTGGAACAGGTTACTCACAAAGGCTGTGGAATCTCCATCTTCTGTGATATTCCAAACCCAAGTGGACATGATCCTGAGCAAACTCATCTAACTTTCAGTCAGGCTCAGCACTGAGCCAAGTGGTGGCCTACACGACCTCCTGAGGTATCTTCCACTCTCAGTTATTCTATAGTTCTATGCTCAAATCGCAGTCCACTTAGGCTATAACGATTATTTCCTCAAGAAAGCCTGTAAAATCTAAGCACTGGATCTGAAAGCCTGTTTCCCCTTTGCTTTCTTGACCTGATCTGCTTGGCCAGCTGACCTGACCTGTGCAACTTGAGAGGGCTGCATGCTAGATTAGGATAAAATATTCTAACTGGCCAACTGAAGTGACTAGCAACTACAAATTATATATTACATCAACAAAGAAAAGGATCTGGTAGAA
The DNA here is from genome assembly GCA_035041135.1 of Platyrinchus mystaceus. NCBI lineage: Eukaryota > Metazoa > Chordata > Aves > Passeriformes > Tyrannidae > Platyrinchus > Platyrinchus mystaceus. Next base: position 75,263,788 of record JAWWLV010000121.1, on the reverse strand, counting down.
AAATGTAGGCAGCAGCTGGGCAACAAGATGGCCCAGAAGAAACAGGTCAGTAAAATACAGCAGGGAAAACAACAGTAAAGTCACCAGACAGCATTGCCCCGTGGATAATAGACTGGAAATGAAGCATTACAAAGTTTTACCATCCTCCTTAAGTCAGTGACATCATATTACATAAAAATTATGAGTTAATGTGGGTCATTTCTGATCCATGTTTAAAGCATGCTATTTCCCTTCGTCGTCAATCCACCTATGGACCACGACCTACTGCTACAGCTTAGACAGTTACAGCCTGAGTTGGCATTTAGAGAGTTCTAACTCTGCTAAGGACATAAGAAGTGATCAAAGACACCTCAGAAAAAATTACACATTTTGCTTCTATCTGTTTTAGGGGTAAAAAAAAAAAGCACTAGGGAAATTACACACCCAAAAACTATGTTAAAAAATTAATGCTATCATGGTTCAAAAGTCAAGCTCCGAAGACTTGAGAAATAGAAGGTATAGAATTTAAACACTAAGATATCGGTTTTAACTATGTGACTAAACACTACTTATCCAAACAGAATCCAGCTTCCTTTAGAAAGTGCATTACTCATCAAGATGAACAAGTGTCCAAAACCTTGCTTTCTCCAAAATTATTCTGTCACTATGTCATACCTAATCAACACAATTCAAGCCTCGCTTTAGTAACTCCCAGGAGGAAAAAAATCAAGGAAGAGATGCAAAAATCATAACCATTCTTTAATTTTAGTTGCATGAATTGAGATGCAAAATGCTCTGAAAAAAATCTGGTCCTAGACAGTATAAAGCACAGCTCCCAAAGGCCACATCATCATCACTTCAAAGCTTTAAATTTCCAAACACTTCTGGGCTTATGTGGTCTTAACAATATTCTTTTAAACATAGCTTGTGTATAATAAACATCTAGTTTATTATATTGAAGTAAATTACGTTACAGTTATGCAAGAGATTTCTCGAAGTGCCATTCAGATCAGTGGGACTCCTCAGACACTGACAATGTATGTTTAAGTATAAATACACCTTCCTAAATCAGTGCTTTTACACATGAAAAAAAAAAAAAAAAGGATAGGTCAACTTTCTCCCAAAGCACACACAAATATCTCAAAATTAAGAATTGTATTTTGCAAGGTTTCATTCATATGAAATCACATATGTAAGGTTTACATAAGTATCTAAATGTTATTCTCAACTGGAAATGAGGTGGTTAAACAGTTATCCTATTTAAATTCAAACTGTATTACTAGCTAGGCTAGTACTACTAGCAAAAACAAGGCTGCCAGCAAATAACAGAGATAAGAAGTACACCATTCTATTATTTTATATGTCTATGACAAGCAGCGCAACCTGACAGAACAATTTTTGATCTGAGATTCCACTTCTGCATTCTACATAGGAACACTTCCTCTTGCTTCACTTTCCTCATTTGTAACAATTAAGTCTGACACCCTTTAGAGCATTGAAAAAAAACCCCAAACCAACAAAATTTTCTCTGCCTAACTTGCTACTTGTAACGCATCAGGAAAGTAGCAAACCAGCATGTGACTGCATTCACATCTAGCCATCAGGATTGCTTATGGACACGCATTGCCCTAGGAGCACATTTCCAGACAAGCGGAACAAGTCACATAAGCCTTTCCCTGACCCTGTTTACCCCTCCTTTACTGAGAAGTGGAAAAGCCACCATGCTTCCACCTACTCCCTCTTCACCCACATGCGCAAGCAGAGAAGAAAGATAGCCCTGACAGTTCTAAGCAGCTGACTATGAAAAGCATTTTAGTGTCAGAGATACTCAGTGCACAGAAATTAAAACACTATAATTGAGTACAGAGTTAAGGGAGGCTACTTGCAGGTAGACTATGTTACAGATAGACTATGTCCACACTAGGAAATCAAGCAGTGCCAGGAACCATTCCCAGGAAACAGAATTCCCTCAGTCACAGACTGCTGAACTGTCAGACTAGCACAGCATTCTTCTAACACAGGGCACCTACAGGTCTCCCATGCAATTTTGAGGCTCGGTTTTGGATTTAACACAGGCCAGATGCCAGTCCCAATCACAAGCTTATATTCAGCTATCCCACTCTGGAAGGCAGGAGAGTTTAGCAGCATTGACAAGGGCCAACCCACACGAGTTGGCTTCAGAACCAGAAAACAGTCTTAGGTGCATTTAATTAGCTGCAGAGAAGTAGTCATAGCCTCTCCAGGCTTCATCTGCTATTATTCCTAAAGGAATATTTTAAAAGTGGCAAATGCAATGATGAAGCAAATAAGCATTGCCTGATCAGCATCACCTGACAAAAGTCACCTACACACTGTAGCACACAAGAAGAAAATTAGGAATTAGTAGAGCTCATCTTGGCTTCTTCCTGTTTCCTCTGAGTAGGCAGACCTTGCATATGATCTACTGATTTCCACAGTCTCATTTATTTTCTCAGTTTAAAAAAAGATGAAGTTTATACATTTAGAATACATTCTTACAGTAAGGCTACTGTCTACATGAATAATGCAGAATAGCATAAGAGGCTGTGCTTCTGAGGGCTGATCATTTGGCAGTAAATATTTCAAATAACAGTTATTTAGAAATTATTTTTCTTCTAATTACTAGTCATTACCAAATTTGCTTCTGTAGACTAAAAATGTAATTACTGGTGAGTCTATTATGTTATCCTGGAGCTACAGCAATTTTGGCAAATACATTTTCACAATAGATAACTGTGCAAAAAAACAACACTAAAAACACATTTGACAACTGACAATACACAGCTATTCTGTTATTAATCTTGAAACAAATCTGAAATTTCTTTACATTTTCATCTATCGAGAAATGGTCTAGTTAAAACTGCCCTTTTTATATTTTGATGCCTCTGATGCCTTTGCTCTAATGTTAGAATGTGCAAGATGTCCCACAGAAAATGAATTATGCAAAACCCATTTGCCACTGCTTAAGCATTCATGGTTTAAGTAAGGATAAACAGTTTCATTTAACAACCCTCTTGGGCATGGATCTAACTTGGGCATGGATCTAACTTGCTCTGACCATTTAAAATATGTATGTTACCTGTAAATCTTTATGTAAATCAACGGTTTTCTTGGAAAAGTGTTTTTACTGATTTACAAGGAAAAGTTCATTATATGCTTTGGGTTTTATATATATATATTAGGCTGCACTGTATTATATGACTTTTACAAAGCATGTATGAGGAAAACCATGCAGCACAACCAAATAAAAATTACAAACTCGTCTAAGTAGACGTAAAACAAGCGACACACTTCTATTTTTTTTTTTCCAGGAGCCACACGCACACTGTACCGACACCGGCAGGTTCAAGAGTTGTGCACAAGCAGGAGCCTGAAGAAGCAGGTGACAGCAAGCAGCCAGCCCCACCCCGTGCCCCTGACCAGTGGCCCGGAGGGCCGGTCCAGGAGAGCCGAGGGGAGCCAGGCCACCTCCCGGGGACGGAACCCCGGCCGGAAGAGCGGCCCCCGCACGCCACCTCCGCGTCGGCACCACCTCCGACGGAGGAGGAGGAGGAGGAGAAGGAAACCCCCCACGGGCGGCCCGACGGGCCAGGGGACGCGGCCGAGAGCGCCCACCCGGGGCTGGCAGCGCTCTCCGCCCCCGCTGCCCGCCAGCGGCTCCGGCGGCTCCACCGGGAGAGGGAGCGCCCGGCTCCGCGCTGCCCACGCAGCCTCCTCGGGGCGCCGGCCCCCGAACCGTCCTGGCCCGCGGACACGGATCCTCGGGGCTGGAGCGGCTTCCCGGCCGTGGGATCGCGGCTGGGGCGAACCGGCATAACCGTGCGGCGCTCCCGGCGCAACTCTCTCCCCGCTCCTGCCGCCCGTCCCGCCGGCCCCGCGGAGCTGCCCCCGCCGCTGCCCCGCAGCGCTCCTCGCCCCGGCTCTGCTCACCTCACGGCGCGGCCGGTGACCTGCGGAGCCCGGCGCAGCACAAGCGCGGCCTGAGCCCATCCCTCCGGGAAGTTTCCTGCCATCTCAGCAGCCGGGGAAAACAAAAGCTTCAGAGCCGGGAGCGGGAGGAGGAGGAGGGAGGGAAGCGCAAGCGGAGAAGTGAGAGGCATCGCTCGCCCGCCGGGCCGCTGCCCTCGGCTGCCGACTCCCGCGGAGGGCAGCCCGCTCAGCGCCGCCTCCCCATAGGCTTCGGCGGCGGCTCTGCTGCCCGAGCAGCGCTGCGGAACCGCCGGACGGAGGAGCAGGCAGGCGAGCCAGCGCCTCTCTCCCCTCCCTGACTCCGTCCGTCCGTCCGTCCGTGCCCGGCGCCGGCAGCGCTCCCCGCGCCGCCCGTCCCGCCGCCGCGGAGCCGCCGAGCCCCGCCCGCGCCGCGGCTCCGCCTCCCGGGGGCGCGCGCACGCTCGGGCCGAGCGGGTCCCGCCGCCCCCGGTGCCCGTGGGCGCTCCCGATGGAGCGGCCCCGCCGAACCTGCGGTCCGCACCAGCGGGCGCCTCGGGGTGGGGTGGGCTGAGCTGCTCCGCAACGCCCCCCACTTCCAGTTCTCACCGCCCAGCGCCAGCAGGCTGTTCCTGTAAAGTTGGAGGCGTGTCTTTAAAAATCGAGGTAAAAGATGCTGAAGAGCTCCAAGCTTCCTGCCAGGCAGGGACATAAATATGGAACGTGCTTGGTGGTACTGCAGTCTTTGTGTATATAAAGGGAAAAATATTATATCCCTAAGAGTCACTTTATCACGGAGTCGTGCCAGATGATTTTTAAGGACTAGCCTTCACAAGCCTTTATATCACAGCTAACTTGGTAAGGGGGGAGATTTGCCAAATAGGATGTAGTTAGCGATGTTAAGGTCGCATAGTATGTGGCTTTGGCAGCCCTAGCACTTCTGAACTGGGATAGGGTGACTGCTGATGCTGAGAAGTGCAAGTCCGTAGATCATTATTTCAAGCCAAAGTCAACATGGTTCAGGGTAGGTTATTGTGGTTTTCAGTAGTTGTTTCAGTAATTATGTATTATTGACAAGACTCACTATATCATAATAAATAGCTGTACAAGGATGTAAACTGATATAAAAACTCTGTATTGTATTACAAAACTTGATGTCTAAAACAAAGAAGAGTCTTTCAAATCCCTTTTTCCTATTCAAAGTGCATTTACTTAATTGCCAGCTGTCTCTACATCAGATCACAACTTCTCACAGTGAACTCAGACCCTGAAAGAAGAGAATAAGGAAGCTTCTCATTCTCCCAAATGGGTCTCTTAAGCATGCAGCTGATGGGATGCCAGCAGAATGCTAGCAGCTACATCCAATCAAAGCACTTGATACTGCTTTGATTTTGAGAAGTTCAGGTCTTGATTGAGTTCAGCAGCCACAAGGCTATGGCTGAGAACTGCAAAGCAAATACAGAGCAAAAGCAATTCTTTATGGCGACTTTAAAAAACTCTTGACTGAGTAAAATTATTTCTTTATTCTTACATCTTGTGTAACAAGTGGGTGTGAGCACTTTTTTGGTTGTGATTTCCCATCAGAGGAAAAGTGCTGATAAGCTCTGTTCCTCATTTTGAATGCATAAAGAAAAGAACCTATGGACCTTATTTGTTTTGTGGTATGCACTTTGAACTCCCATTTGAAATAGGCATAACTAACCAGTGAGAATCTGCTCCACTGGGGCTTCTGATTTGTTTTGCTGTGGTTGCATAAAGTTTTTAAAGGCTTTTTCTAGCATAGAGGAAGCATGATATATTGATTCAATTTGAAAATCGTCAGGTATTATCACTGCACTCCATCTTGTGGAAGAGGCAACAATGTGTTTTAAAATGATCCTGTAGTGGTTTGTTTGAGTAATTAAACCTTACAATGTTTGGTTCTTACTGCCAAAGCAAGGAACTACATATAGCAGTGGATGCAAGAAGTTGTTTAATTCTCAATCTGCCTAATTGTACCCAATAGATTTGTGTAAATGTCCCTTGGTTTAGGTATGAGCTTCACATCTCCTCCTTTGTTTTTGAAAGGAGCTTTAGGAAAGCATTCAAAAAGTCTAATTTGAAAAGAGAAACTAAAGCAGAAAAGAATCTGCTTTCTAGGCGAGGTTGCCAAGGAGCATCCCGATTTGTGAGAGATTTGGGGATGATGATCTGTGGGTATATGGGGTGAAGACTCTGCTAAGCAGGACTTTGTAGGGAGCTGACTGTTTGGGGTTTTGGTTTCTGTGGGTTTGGTGGGTTTTTGTCACCCATATATGAAGTACAATAATCCAGTTGTAACTGGGCACTATTGAGGATTACTGTCTGTCATACCAATAAAAATGAAACAAATGATGAGGTTCTCTCTGTCCTCCTGAAACTACCTTTCATGGTTTGTGACCTTTTTCTCCTTGATGTTCAGTGCAGCTTTGGGAAATCAAAATAGGTATTGAGGCAACAACTATGAACCATAGCAAGGGCACAGTCATACGTATTTGTGTCTGGCCAAGTTCAGAGAAAATTGAGAAACTTGTCTGGATTCACTGCTATAGAAAGGTTAACCTTATAATAGTTACCCTAGGACAAGCTTGAAGATAAAGCTATTTAACTTTAATGAATAACTTAAAATACAAAGGGCTTGTTATTCCAGCTGTTCCTTGCATGGAAGAAAAAAGGTTTTCTTGAGAAGGGCCTGTAGAAAAGCTTAGTCATTCAGACCCAAAGAAACAGGGAAGAACAGGAAGAAGTTAGGAGGAAATTCTTTTGTCCAAATGAGGATCCTCCGAATTACCTCACCTCAGAAGTAGGTTTCACAGGGAGACTGAACTTAATTAGCAGCCATAAACTGTGATTTTCTTTTCCTTTTTCTTTTTCTTTTTTTTTTTTTTTCCCCCAGAATTCCCCTTTCTCTTGCAGTAGCAGTAAAAGTATGTACCTCTCTCTCTGATGTGGTGTGGAACAGCAGTGCTGAATGAAGCACTGGCCTTTTCTGTTTCATTTACCAGGGAGGGCCTTGGACAACAACTTGCTGATTGCTAGTATGTTTTACTGCTCCAAACTGTGCTAAGTCTGGTAAAGTAGAATTGATCTGAGTAATGCCTCAGTGCAAACAAGGCCTTGAAGGTGGAATGTCTCTTTCTGTCTATTATTCTAACATTGGAGACATCTCATTAGTTCCTAATGTAATAGTAAAGGCAGGGAATCATCACTGACTACAGTATTTGTTAGCCTTTTCCAGACTCCTTGGTCATTTTCCTAGAGCAATGACTCATCCCTTCATCACTGCACTGATTACATTAAATTGTTATTATTATTACAATCTAAGTAACATAATGCTTATGTTAATTCACTTTGTGTGCACCTGTCAGAATTCCTGCAACAGTCCTCAATTGAAAGCATCCGACATAAGCATTTTGGCATTATTTACACCCTTCCTTATTATTCTGTTCATATTTATTATATTTAACTCTGTTCAGTGATGAATTTTGATATAGTATGCAAAAACTCAGAGCAAATGGTCAGACCCTTTTGTGAAACCACTAGTCTCATTTGAAGGGAAATCAGGACATAACATGACTGCTCTTTCTCTTACAGAATAGGCTAAAGAGTAATGTTGGGGCAGGGAAGACTTGAAATGGAGGAAAAATGAAGAGTCTGCTTTTTAAGAGCATTAAAGACAGATGATAAAATGATGCAGTTAGGGTTTTCTTTTTTTTTTTTTCTAACAGTAGCAAGAAAACATGCAGATGAACAGAACAAAAGTCAAATGTTGAAAGATTTTATATTTGCCCTTATTTTATTAGGCAGTTAGTTGTATACAATCCCAATAGAGGCTTGAGTTTCAAGACTGGCTCTGAACTCTGTGCCCTGGAGAAAAGAAAGATTTCAAAATGTAGTTTCTGGTATATCCAACATAAAAAAACCCCTTATCATCCTTTTTGCTTGATTTTTCTTTGTAATAGAATGAATTTGAAGATATGAAAAACCACAGCATAGTGTAACAATGAAGGAACAGTACCAAGGTCTGACCTTTGTGCATTTATTCATGTGCTTGAAGTTACACAAGTATTTTGCTCTGTTTACCACAGTAACTGGCGTGAGGTAATAAAGACTGGATGAGTTAAGGACCATAGTGGAAAAACAGGCTGCTATTTTGAAATGGAAATTTATGACATTGATCTGAGAATTGGTGCAGAAGGCTGGTGAATTGGAGCTGAGTTTGAAATGTAGCATGAAAATGCTTTCACACCTTTCTCTAGAAAAATGAAATCCTCTAGAGCCGTGTATGCAGTGGAGCAAATATCAACTGGTTATTTTCTCACTTTGTTTTCTATCCTGATTTCATTCCGAGGTTAAGAGAGAAAGAGAAATCATGTCAGCAAAATTTGTGCCATTCCCAAGCAAATATGAGATAATTTTTTATATGTAATTTCGGGTATTGCCGCGCATTCAGTCTCTCTTATCCTCTTTTGGCCATCTGCCTGCTATTGAAGTAATTCGTCTTTTATCCCTCATAGCAAAGATGAAAAGATGATCAACAAACCTCATAAATTCACCTCCTCTCAAAGGCCATTTGCTGTTTCAGTTGCTACAGTTTGCCTTTGAAGCAAGATAAACGAAAGCTCTCCTGCATCTCTGCACCACCCACATCAATACGAGAAAAATGTTTTGGGAAAATTCAGCATTCAATTTCCAATCTATAAGACCCTGAAGTGTCTGGGTCGTAACTTAACTCCTTCAGCAATTATAATAATTTAGGAAGCTTGTGGAAGTGGAGGACATGGCACAGAGTAGTCTCCAATGTGATATTTTGCTCCTAAAGCTCAGTTCTGAGAACCATGTATCTTCATCCCATGTCCCAGTTTTAAGAAATGGAGGAGACTTCATTTGGACTCTCACATAATAGAACCAACCAACCTCCCCTTATAGTTAATATGCTGGACACTTCCTGGTATTTCTGATCTTGGCAGGTAGGCTATGGCCAGTATTACTGAAATTGATACACTCTTTTTAATGTGACATTTGTTTCATTTTGTTCTGTAATCCAGGTACCAGGGGCAAAAAAATCTTGATGCATAGGTTTCCTAGAGAGGAACAATAAACTTCTCCCTGTCTCTGCCCTTCCCTCCTCCCAGTTTAGTGTTTCTTGTGCTTCCATGCAGAGAGTGTAATAAAAGAAGTGTAGTCTTGCCCCTATCCCAATCCCAGCTGTGCCTGGTTTGGGAATTTTGCTATTCTGTCACATTCAGCTTCCATTTATATCTACTCCAGTTACTTGATACAATTTTCAGTAGAATCTTTATGGTACATATTGGTATCTTTGTTTTCAAAATTATTTTTACTGATAACATAGAAATTAAAATTAACAGTCTTTGTTTTTCAGCAAATGCTTTGGAATCCTTACATTACAGTCTAGTGAAACTAGCTGGAATGATTTTCAAATGTCTTAATGCAGGAAACTATCTACAGTGAAGCATCTGAATGTGTCCGGTGTTTTGTGCAACTACACTCTCTAAGAAAAGGATGACACAACAGGACTTCTGCCACAAGCACTTTTCTTCTGTGATGTCATAAATTTGGTAAGGCAAAATCTAATTCTGTGCATCATGTTAGAACTGTAGCCGTTCATTCATCAGCAGATTTGACTTTTAATAGATGGTGTAAATCAAGATGGACAACATAGATGGTATTTATTAGAAAATTATGAAGAGACCCTATAATAAAACAGGTTTCTGAACTGCTAACCAATGACAAATGCTTCACAGATCCTCCAGTTAAATAAAAACAATGGTAAAAAACTCATTTATCATTAAAAGAGCGCATTAGCTTAAGTAAGGTAAACCATTTGCCACTGAGAAATATCTGTGTTGGAATCCTCTTCTATGAATGAACAATTAACTTCAGCAAAGCATGAACATGAAATAATGAGTCTAAAATAAAATTTTCTGTTCAGTCAATTTAATAAGAATATAAAAATTTTACTGTGCTAAAATTGCACATAATTTTTAGTTCTCTCTTTAAAAAGGTTACTACCCTATTTTAATTGCACCTGGGATTAGGTAAGTTTTCAAATTCTTTTGAAGTACCCTTTGTCCTAAATATTCCTTGCCATTTATAGAACAGCACTAGTAACTTAACAGTGACTTTCATCTGTGGAGGCCTTTACAATTCACACTCCTCAGAGAGAATAAAGATGTCTAAAAGCATACATGAACATGGGAAATGCCTCACTGGGTTGGACTGTGGATCTTTTTTTTATCTCGGATGGGGCAAGAGACCCTGGTGCACATCAGGTACTTTGTGTGTCCATCAAATGAGGAGGCTGCCATCTCTCCTCCAGAAATGCTCATTGAACTTCCAGCTGCACTTTTTCAACTGAACTTTTTATTTATACGTTCCCTAACCAAGGCCCTTTCCAGTTGCAGGGTCTCTTCATCAACAGCTTCCAGGCCCTGCCCTTGTTGGTCGTTAACATCATGAAAAGAAGTAAGCTTGATGTGGGAGTCCTGGTGACAGTGGGACCTGTGTCCATTCATTCCATCATCCTTCCACATCTCCAGGTAGAGCATCACTGGGCAGCATCCACCTGCTCCTTGGTTAACCTTCAAGAAACGACGGGTTATGTCAGGGCTTCTCTGCTTCATGCCCTCCTCCAGTTCCCTATCTGTGTGTTTGCAGTCCTGTAACTCTTCCCTTTCTATCATTTGTTGTTCATTGCTGTTCAGTTTTTTTCTCCTTGTTTTCATTACCTATAGCCCTCTCCCTCCCTAGGGGGCCTTCAAGGTTTTGCTAATACATACCTAAACAGAAAAACAAATAGAAACAGCAGCAGCAGGAGAAACTATTTATAGAGTGCACACAAGCTTGGCCACCTTCTTCAAACAATGTTCTTTGTACTCCTCTAGCTTCCATGGATCTTATGAAGATAAATCGTTGCTTAGTCCTTTCACTATCCATTTTTTGGACTTTTCATATGTGAACTTATCCAATTCCTGTCTGAACCTACTGTTGGGATCTGCTGCCACAAACTCTTTCAGCAGCAAGTCTAAAAATATACTAGCCACCGTTTAAAGTAATGTGTTATTTTTATCTGTTTTAATTTAATTCCACCAAATGAGCCAAACTCTGTAACGTGGTGAAAAATGATTCTATATTAATCTTTTCAGCCACCTTTGTGATTTCATAAACAAGTCTCACCAGAGCGCTCTCCCAGTTAATAATCTTATAAGACAGCTGCTCCCTTTGATCCCTTTAATAATTTCAGTTGTTTGCTATATATCTTCCCTAACTTTTATCAGGTCCTATTCCAGATATTAAGACCAAAACTGTATAGAGCATTCAAAATGTGGATACAATAGAGTTGCATTAGAGTTAAGGCAAAATGATGCTTTCTCACTACCATTTCAGATTATACCAAACACTGGGTTTTGCCTCTTGTTTGACAAACTTACCCAGGGATTTCAGAGAATTTCAGTCTCGAGAACTCTTAACATTTCTGAGTTGTGTCTGGTCATTAGATCTGGAAGTACTTTGCGACAATTTATGTCCTTCAGAGAAAGCTAATTAAATAGTGTTGTTAAATTTTAGAAGCAATGTTAACCAATACAGGTCTAGATTTTCATTCTGAAACCCGTAAACAATTACTTTTACAATTTTTAGTATCATCCATGAATATGTCTATTGATACCAGTGCTGTTGGTCTTCTAAGGCAACAGTTCAACCTGAAGTGGAATTCTTATTTAAATAAGCTCAAATCTTTGGTATAGGGCAGACAAGGTGAAAACATTGTAGATGTTAGCTAGGAAGATGGCAGAGAGAGCAAATTGGAGTTATTTTTGAATCAGTGCCTGAGCCCTATGATAGAAAAGCCAGCTGCTTCTATTGCGGTTGGTGATCTCTGTGCTGAGTGTGGAAGAAGGAGGGGAATGAGTGTTCCTTAAACATCATTGAAATTTTCATAGGTTTTTGGTTTTTTCCTAATTTCTAAATTTTAAATGCCTTAATACCAAAAGTGAACAATTAAAAGGTTTTTATCAGAGGCTTTATGACATTGAGCTGTTTGAGTGTGTATGTATGCAGACATCCCATATATGATGCACTCTTTGACTTGAAGGATTTGCACTCAAACAAACAGGTACTGGGTGAGGAAAGAAATTTGTTCTTATCCATTTTACGTAGAGAAGTAATGGTTATCTAGCAATCAGACATTTTGCATATTACATTTTGCTTGGCACATTAGTTCTTACCTATTCAGTATCCACATGAAACACTAATGTAGGACGCCTGTAAAGGCAATTGCAGAAACAGACAGCAGACTATTCTTTTATAAGGTTCTTTGCTGTTTTAGTTTTGTATTTTAAAAATCCAGATATTTTAAATCCATTTTATAGCAAATAAAAGGAGGTGCTACCTGTTGGGTTTTTTTAGGGGGGAATGTTGTAAAATATCCAAAGAATAAGTAAAATATCCATTTAAAAATGAAGAATTTCACACCATTCTATTCTTATGAGTGCTGATTACTGGGGAGGAAAGGGTTGTTAATGTGAAAGCTCTATGTCCTTTTAAAGCGACTCTGTTATTAAAAGGAAACATGTTTGAAGAAAGAACCTTTTGCTAATGATGAGCATCTCCTTTCCATTTTTGCCTTCAAATGGAAGATTTGATTATTTTTTTTTTTTAATTCAGGGAGGAGGTGGTTACAGCAAAGTTGTGTTTTAACTGAAAAATTTGATAAAACCATCCTTTTTTTCAATTTCAGATTATGTTTACTGAAGCATATTTCTCCTGATTGCTTTGTGTAAAGTCCTTTCTAATATTATGATTGATGCCTCTAAATACACAGGCAGTGAGAGGGCAATCACCAAGAAGGGAGAAAAGACATGAATAAATTTGGGGTTGAAATTCAGAACATTTCTAATCATCAGAAGAATGAGGTTCTGGAACAGTTTTTGAACAGAAATCATGGTGGGATGAACTCTTTTCAGTACAAGATGACAGCTGTGATTTCCAGCTCTGCCAATTTAATCAGAAGACTGTAACACAGCCTGAAGTCTTTATTTCTTGTGAAGAATAAAAAAAAAAGAAAAAAGCCTGAATTCCACAGACTGGGCATCCTACTGTCTGTGTGGGGACATAGCTACAGCTCTGTTCTAGAAATTAAAAGGAGAAAAACCACATTCTGCTCTGCTATACCTTCCCTGTGCAAATAGTGAGCTGTTACTGAGCTGTGGAGTTATGTTAAATAACTTTTGTGAAAGCATCTGTGGAAGTTTTAGACATGACTGCTTTTCTGCTGGAGGGCACTGTCATCAGACATGAGCTGGTAGAAAGGCTCATACAAGTGTTTCATATTTTCTTCAGCAAAAGGTCAGCCAAGATTAGCTCCAAATACATTAAACAATAGGTTAAACAACGCCAGCTGACTTTGTGCAGAAGTAGATTAGAAGTGCCCACAGAGGCCATTCCACAACTGAGCTCTAGAGGCAAATAAACTCAGAAAGCAAAAACAACAACCTCTGCCATTTCTGCGATGACTGACAAAGCTCAGTAGCTGTATCTATGCAACCAGTTATTTCTGCTGCAATCTGAATTATAGTCTCCATACAGCGAGGACCTTTGAAGTATCAGGCTTGTAACATTTCTGGACAAGTTGAAAACACTTTGCTTCCAGATTTATGTATTCTCAGATGTTTTCCTGTGGTGCACTGGGAAGTGCCTGATGGAAGGAAAAATCAATGGACAATACGGACTTGTGCTTGCTTTCATGCTGCCTTGATGCCCCTTTCTTCTTGGCCTGTTTGGATGGCTCTGTACCACACTGCTGGGCCTTGCAAGTGCTGAAATGCTGGTGAGTGGGTGTTTGACACCTTGACTAATGAATGTGTCATTCTGTCAAGTCACTCACAAAGCTACCACAGAGCTTTAGCATGGCACTCACACTGGCACATTTTAGCCCAATGTAGTCTTTCTAAGGGTGATGAGTAGATGCTTACAGGAGCAGTGTAAGAAACATGTACCAAATTACATGTACTCTGCTTTCCAGCAGTGAGTGAGTTATGGACTTCCTAAATCACTTGTTCTTCCTAGGTGTTATATCCCAAATGCTGTGTTTAACAACTACACATTAACTTGCACTTCAGCGTTGCTTTTTGTGGTGGTGTTTTTTTTTTTTTTTTTACTTCTCTTTTAATCTACTTATACTTTTGACCTTCATAACATCTCAAGGCAATGAGTTCCACAATTTAATTATACATTAAAAGAAGAACTGACTTGCTTGCAGGACTTACAATGCACTGTAGCTATGCATTCCTCAAAGCCTATTTGCCATTTTAGTGCCCTTGTTGCAAAGTTCCAGCCTACAGGGACTCATACAGAAGCTAGAAACGGAAATGATCTATTATATCATAGTGTTAGCTTCAACCTTAATAGAAAATGTTTCAGTCACAGCTTGACATGATAACATCAGTGTACTTAAAAGATACAGCAGGTCTCCGGACGGTCTGCAGGGTGCGAAAACAAAATGACTTCTACAGCCCCCAGGGTGTTTTTCCTCGACAGAATGAGAAGGGCAGGATTCATGCTAGAGCTATTCTGAACATCTCTTATGGAATAGGTGCTATTTTGAGTAGGCTTGTCGTTTTCCTGGCAATTGTAGTTCTAGAGGTATTTCCTACCCTTCAACAATTGCTAGACTAAAACTGTGTGCATTTCCTTTTATTGGCAATACAGAGATGACCTCATTATATTAATAAGCCACAGTTTATAAGTATCTTCGTGGGGAATACAGTTGGTTTTCCATACCATATACACTTTTTAAAGAAAAGGCAATAAATGGTTGAGAGTTTACCATAAATAGTCAGTCCAAAAGTAGAGCTCAGACTTAAACATGAAGGTAGTAGCTCAGAGGGGTCATCTTCTAAGGATTATGCAGGATTGTCTCTCACTTGAAATTGTTTGATCAATAGTGGGTTTGTTCTTTTTTCCCCAAAGCTTCTTCTCTATTTCAAAGAAATAGGAAATTAAGGAAGCATTACATCACTTTATTTTAGATCACATTAGAGCATCACAGTGGTCATGTCTAAGATTATATAAAGTGTGAAATAAGGAAAAAAAGAAGAACTCAGAATGACCATAAACCGTTGAAAAAACACAATTTCCTCTGGAATAATTCAGGAGAAATAAAGTTCAGTTAGTTTAAACAAACCCCCTTTTGGTTATCTACTGAGGGCTTTTCCTAACAAACAACAACAACACTGCAGATTTATGTAGTTCTTTTATTTAATGGCAGTTGAAAATGGTATATAGATGATATATAGGAATATTTCATTCATCTTTAAAAAGCAATCTCTTCCTGAGTAGAAAAATTGTAATTATTCTCTGTCAACAGTAGTACACTGTATGTTGGAGTAGCAGGATTGGTTTCTCAATATCTGGATAGTTCCATCTATAGGCAAAATATATGAGCTACTGTCTGTTTTTCTCTTTTCAAAAAA
Source organism: Platyrinchus mystaceus (assembly GCA_035041135.1). NCBI lineage: Eukaryota > Metazoa > Chordata > Aves > Passeriformes > Tyrannidae > Platyrinchus > Platyrinchus mystaceus. The sequence goes on along the minus strand of JAWWLV010000121.1, from coordinate 75,248,354 downwards.
TGATAACAAACAAATGCTGAAGAAAATGCCTAACTATATATGCTAGAAAATCTTCCTCCAAACCAATTCTCAAATTCTCAATATCTGATTAAGATAGCGTAGATTTTACATTACCCAGCTTTTTTTTTTTTTCTGAAAGAGAAAAACTGTATTACCTTTTTTTTACTCAAGAAGTTTTAAATCCTCCAGCCCTGTTAGTAGATGCAAGGTTTTATTTCTGTCTTTTTTAAGTGGAAATGTCTAAACCTTATGATTGTAGAGAAAATATTATAAATCTGCATCAAGGGTTCAGTAATTGTAAATCAAATAAACCCTAAAAACCCCATACTTCTTCTAAAATTCCTTGATGCTTGAGGGCAGTAATGCAATTCTTGGCAACTGGGACAAAAGACTTTTCTATGCTTGCGACTGATAATATTGTAATTCCTACCTCTTTGTAGCCATTTGTTGTAATGAGAAGTAACTTAGATTGTGTTTTAGCCTCACTTTGCATTCCAAAAACTCATACAGATTAAGTGACTCTGAAGTGAAGATGTTATTTATTTTCAAAGGTATGTCCTTTTTCCCCAAAGTGCCCTCAATTAATGGGAACGTTCCGTGGTATGCTGAACAAGGACACCAAGCTCGAAATTTTGTAAAGCTCAGTAATTCATCACATCACCTGCCTGATTTTATTTTACCTAGATAGACTTGAAATGCCATACACATTTTAATTAGTGCATTATATACTATTGGTAGGTTTTAAACCAGGTGCAGGTTTATAATATCTGAGAGTATATGTAGCAAGAACGAACTGTCAATTTGTACTTGGTTGAACACAAAATTAGCAACATTGGTGCAGGGCAGTTACATAAAAGACCTCAGTTCTGTTGAC
>JAWWLV010000121.1:75229542-75247380 GCA_035041135.1 Platyrinchus mystaceus | reverse complement strand
AGGTATGTCCTTTTTCCCCAAAGTGCCCTCAATTAATGGGAACGTTCCGTGGTATGCTGAACAAGGACACCAAGCTCTTATAACAGACGAAATTTTGTAAAACTCAGAAATTCATCACTTAACCTGCCTGATTTTATTTTACCTAGATAGACTTAAAATGTCATACACATTTTAATTAGCACATTATATACTATTGGTAGGTTTTAAACCAGGTACAGGTTTATAATATCTGAGAGTATATGTAGCAAGAACAAATTGCCAATTTGTACTTGGTTGAACACAAAATTAGCAACATTGGTGCAGGGCAGTTACATAAAAGACCTCAGTTCTGTTGACCCAGATCTCAAAGCTCACCTTAAGCTTTTTATAGGAGTTTTAACCATTATAAGTGGCTATCATTTATATACATTTCTAACTGAAGCAAACCTTCCAGACTGCACATGCGTGGAGTCCACCTACGTGGCATATGGGGACTGTGGAACAAATAAGATGCAAGAAGCATTGGCTTTGGGGAACAAGTGGATTCTTAGTGAACAACTAGCATCACCTCAGAAAGTTTTGGAAGTCAGTTCGAAGCTGCCCTTCTCTGTCCCCACTGAGAATTTGCATAGTTAAAAATAGTATAATAGTTTTATTCAATATTCCTATTCCTTTTTTGTTGGGGTTATTTTTTTGATACTCAACATTAATTTTCACTGTAATTCTGTTCCAGGTGTTTGTGCTCTACAAAAGGTTTTTGTTTCTAAGTGCATGTTCTGCTACGGTAATTATCCATCCTGCACTGTAATTTGAGCCTGAAAGTTGATTTATTCTCCATGTGCTTTTTGTAGAATTAAATGTGTCATCTTTGTAACTGACTTACATCTGACAATACTGATCTAAACAGTTGCAGAAATGTCTCATTGCCTTCGCAGTTACAAGCCCAATTAACTTGTCAACATTTTCCAATAATTATTTACTATGGCTTTACCACATTTCTAATTAGCTACAGAGGTGGGAGAAAGAAAGACAGTGTAGGGAGTGTCTTTCCTTGCAGTTTTCTAGTAACAAGTGTAACTGGAGGCTCATTTCACAAGTATTTTAGGATATGTAGGAGTTGTAAATGGTGATGGGTCAGAAAATCACAAAGAGGGTTGTTCACTGAATGTGATCTGACTCCAAAGCCTACTGAAATTAGTTTTTGTACTAATAATTATTTAATCTACATTTAAAAATGAGATTACCCCATCTGTTTTAGCATAAATCATATGCCATTTCACATGCAATCTGCTACCTAAAGACCAGCTTCTGCTATCTCTGTTCCTCATATGCTGAGAACACCACAGCTGCATGGAAAAGGTGAAAATTCAGAACAAAATGAGAACATTGGCCATTGTTCTGATAACATTAATCCCTTTCATAATTTGCTTCTTTTTGTGTATGTGGTATCACCCAAACTAAATTTCTCCTAGGGACGTGTCACAGTGAAAGTTGTGTGATTTAAATATAGCCAGAGAAGGCAAGGTGCCTTGCTAGAGAGCAGGTCACTGTGCACTGCACTTTGTGGAGCCTTTGAAAGGTGCAAAGATCAGAAGTTGTTGATCTAGCCTGACACCTTCACAATAAACACTATCTTCAAAACACCTTAATTCTTTTATAAGACTACAAGGAACTACTTTTGAGAGGGCACTGCCTTCACACTGCGGATCTTTTTTCTTTAACATGCCCTTCTGGCAGTGTGGCAGGAGGCAGTGGCTTCAGTGGTGGCTGCTGGAGGTTCTCAGTAGCCTTTTCCAGTCCTTCAGTCCATCATCACCTACAAGTGACATGATGGTACCGTGGTGGTGGTGCTGCTGCTGGGTGGAGTTAGAATCATAGAATCATAGAATCAGCCAGGTTGGAAAGGACCTCTGAGATCATCAAGTCCAACCCTTGATCCACCACCACCGTGGTACAATCTGTACATTATAACCTGCAATGTTCAAAAGGTTCAGCACTCTTTGACAAAAGGCTTCTCTGTGCATGTGTTTATTGTCAAACCTTGCTGGGGTGAAAGGAGATGCTTTTAGGTCTGGGAAAATAGGTATTGTGTTCAAAAACGAAATCAGGATGACCTGTCCTTAGATAGTTCAAGTTGTAATTCTAGTTTTAAGATACCCAAGGGATATAGGTAATGAATATAAAACTCAAGTTGTTTCTTTTCCAAGAGGGCGCTGTGGCTGAATGGAAACCATGGTAACTAGGGTGGTATATGCTGGTACCTTGCTCCTGCGTGATAAAAACGCACATAGAGTAGGTTTTGTGCTTAGCAACAAGGCCTAATCAACTAAGTTTTCGAATAGCTCCCTTCAGCCCTCCATTGCAGCTGCCATGCTTGTCCCATGCAGTATGTATGCCCAGGCTTCATGCTTTCATGTTCACTAATCCTTCAGGCATGCAGTAAGCAGCACAAAATACATTTCACACAAAAGAAAACAATTTATTCTTGATGGTCATTGCTTTAGTAGAATATACAACTCAGATCCCCTTTCCTGTAGAGCAGTTGTGAAGTATGACTCATCCTTGCCCAACATGTTGGATGTTCACTTTAATTAGAATATGTGCATCTAAAGATTTTTGTAAACACTTGCTGTTAATTGCAAATGACTCCCTGGTATAAAATGGGAAGTATAAGCAATTTTAATACATTTAATATAAGCTGTACATTTTAGGTCATGTTAGGGCAGCACACTGACAGAAATTAATTAAGGAAATTCTCTCATTAGCATACATTGGCTGCCATACAAATCATGCTGGCATGAAAAATTGGGATAATGCAAATTGTACTCCACAGTGATGATAAAATATTTTCTAAACACTAAATATTATTATACAAATCTTTGATATCTATCCTATGTGGCAAATCTAGATGAAGATCCAATTTATTTAAAATAATGAGTGAAAATAGATGAAGTATTGCTACTTTCTAGTTGCTAATGGTACACGTGAAATAGGCTAACCTTCATAGAATCATAGAATAGTTTGGGTTGGAAGGGACCTTTAAAGGTCATTTTTTCCAACCCCTTTGCAATGAGCAGGGACATCTTCAGCTGGATCAGGTTGCTCAGAGCCCCACCCAAGTTGACCTTCAATGTTTCCAGGGATGGGGCATCTGCCACCTCTCTGGGCAACCTGTTCCAGGGTTTCACCACTCCTGTCATACAAAAATTATTCCTTATATCTAGTCTATATCAACCCTGTTTAAAGTCATTTCCTCTCGTCTTATCACCATCTGCCCATGTAAAACCCCCTCTTTCTTACAGGCCCTCTGACTGTATTGAAAGGCACATTTAAGGTCTTCCCAGAGCCTTCTCTTCTCCAGGCTGAACAACTGAACTCTCTTGGCACTTACTCATTAAGTAATGAGGCTCCAGCCCTCTGACTTTCATGGCCCTTCTCTGGACCCACTCTAACAGGTCAATGTCTTTCCTGTCCTGTGGACTCCAGAACTGGATGCAGTGCTCCAGGTGGGGTCTCACCAGATTGGAGTAGAGGGGCAGAATCTCCTCCCTTGACCTCGTGGACATGCTTCATTTTCATTTCACATACAGATGTTTTCCTCAGTGCAGGCAGGTGAAATGCCTTTATACTTACTGGGATCTAACCAACCCACATAACAGTGCCAGCATCTGACAAAGCACAAATTGATGATCCAGAGATTTTACAATCCCTCTCTGGGGAGATTGTAAAAAAGATTGTCTTTCCAAATGTAGTTTAGCTTAGACTGTTCTCAAAATCTAATAAGAGAATGATAATACCATGTGTTTGTGTGTACACGTCTTTCTCTGTTGTGCAGAAATAAATCATACTTGTCTGTAAGCAACTTACCTTTTTTCTGTTTTAAATTTCAGGATGTCAGTGATTTCGTTATGTATCATAATGCTGTATCACTGTGTTAAAAGGAAGGCTCTAGGGTATTGAACTAATTGACTTTATTAAAATAATCTATACTTCGTGTTCTCACTTGGTCAGATCAATAGCACATGATTTGAGCATTATCATGCCTTTTACTGCTCAGAAGTCTTCACAGGGTGCCACTTCACTCTTTCACAAAAGAGTATATTTCGGTGGTTTTATCTGTCAGCCAAAAAAACCCCCGAACACCAGGATCTTAACTGAACTAGTCTTATTTCTGAGAAATTCATACACACCTTAATCTTATTGTGGATATTTTTCATCACATGCATCATTTCTGTTGGTGGAAACCTCACCATTTATGTAAATAAATATTCACATATCTAAGCTGCAGGATCAGGAACTTGAGGTCTAGCTCATTCCATTCACTTGATGTGGATATCAGTGTACCCCTGCACTGGCACAGGCTGGCCTTCACCAGTTCTCCCATAGTCCTCTTGTGGCAGGTCAGAATTTTTTGGCTTTCTTTTATCATTGATTTGAACTTAGTGTGAACATCTACCAGAAAGAAAATGTGTATATGTCACAGGACTATCAGAGAGTCTTCCTGGAGTGATTTAAGTGATATAATAACAACAATTTGGTGTACGTTCCTAAGGCAATGATCAAAAAAATAGAGGTGTCAATCACTACAACCAGATTTCTTCATATGTCTCATGTAGACTGGAGGCATTAAAAAACTGGATTTTTTTTTGAGGTATCATTGAGTAAATGTGGGAGAACTTGAGAGTAAAATGTCACCTCGCTTGTATCTATGTATCAATACTATTAAAACATAGAATCAAGGCATCGTAACAATCTATAAGAGACTTGTTTCCAACTATTTCATAAAGTTTGGTGCTTTAGAAAATGAGTAACAACTATGAATCTTTAAAGTATGCAATTCCTTCCATAAAATGTTCAGACTGTAATGTGGATCCTGTAACCTTATTACCAGAAAATGATACAACAGAGGAGTTGCTAAGGGAAGAGGAGAAGTTGTGAGCTTACATTTAACATTGTGAACATTACATAATGAACATTACTGTTAATTAAATAAAATAAGGCAATATTATTTCCATTGGTAAACCACAGAGAAAAAACAAGGATAAGTTTTGTTTGGATTTTTGCTCTTATTTCCTTGTTCACCCACCCACAGGCCTGGCTGCTGCTTTTCAGAGACAAATGCATTGCCTGGTACTGAGTATTTACAGAGAAAACACACAAGCTGGCATGAAGAATGATGGTGTTACTATTGTAGGAATAATCCTGAAATTGTATATTTGTATTCTGTTGAATCATTTCTTTGTCTTTTAAGCTATATTATAGTACCTTTTCTCTCTACTTATGTTTTATAGATGAAGCGGTAGAGTTAGTTCCCAGCAGAAACAGGAACTGGAAGAATAACATTCCAAGTAAAGGAGTAAAGCATAGATGGATGGAACTAGGTTTCTTTCCCCATAATTTTGAATATTCTGGTGATGCTGGGAGATGTTTGGCTAGGCATAAGAAATATGGAGTCACTCTTCTGTCTTCCACTCTTCCAGCAGAACAATGATGGGCAACAGTCACAAGTTGCAACAGGAAATTTTGCCTAGCCATAAAGAAATTACTTTCCCCTTGAAGACAATTAAGCACTGAAACAGGTTGCCCACATTGTAGAATCTCCAGCCTTGGAAGTATTCAAAGTTTGACCACACAAGATAAGTTATTCCCTTACATCCTAAATTATTCTCTGGCCCTATAAATTCAAAAATGTTTAGAACACTGTGCCCAATGTTTTGAGGTAGCAAGTGGTCTGCCTCTTTCCCAAATGAAATGCTTAGGTCTTCTTCCAAAATTATTCCTTGTCCCATTAGATCCCCAATGTCTAGATGGATAACTGCAGTTGACTTGGAGGCTGCCCAGCCACTGTTAAAACTGTCATTTAGGTTCTGCAGGTCAGTAAGACTCCAGTACTCATTATTCCAATGTGATTGCCTTTGTATAACCTTGATGGAATAAGGACAAGCTATGAAAATATTGCAGACGTTATAGATGCTGCTAATGATCTGCAATGTCAGGAGTAAAATTAAAAAGTGAAATAGAAGTATTATTGTAGCATTGCAAGAGATGCATATGTAAAAAAAGCATGCCTAGGAAAAGTCAAGATTAATTTCTCATAACTATAATTTTTTTATTCCTACTCTGCTGCTAGCAAACCTCAGAAAAAAATAAGATTATTCCTAATGGCAAACCAGAGAAAAACATAGCAATAAATTAAGTCATGTTTTGTGTGATGACTTATCTAAGAGCTATGAGGTGAAGTGTCCTTGCAGAACACAGACAAAACGAATATTATTCTCATAGTTTACATTTAGGTGCATCCTGGTAAGTCACCTTCCCAAATGATACAAACAGGTCCCCTGAGATGTCCCCGCATAAATTTAATTATATTCTTATAAATCTCTGGGGGCAGTTAAAAGCTTTGCTAACTAACAACATTAAACAAAAATAGGGCCACCTGCAGCCTTGCCAGGGCTTTTGGGAAAGGCTTTTTTTGCAGAGAGGGGTTATTTGCAAGGATTCGGCAACAAAACCATCTGACAGTATCTCCTCCACAGCCTGGAACTCCATTTTTGCCTAGTGTGTCTAGTGAAGGGATGCAAGAGATAAGCTGTTTTCTCATCTTTAAGCCATGTTTTTTCAGCTGAATCTTTAGATAACCGCTCTGCAACCATAGAAACAGTATGACCAATTGAAATGCACACTGGATTTTTATCACTTAAGTAATCATTTTTCCTTATAGTGAAAATAACTTGAAAACCAGCAGCATGTGAAGTTAGTTCAGATTCGAGTTGTCTTCCATTGGAAAGAAACCTTTGATCAAGACTCCACAATGCAATGTATCCATGTCTAGTGCCTAATGTAGAAAGGACATTGCATTTCAAAATTCTTCGTGACACATTCTTCAGCCTGACATTTGAATCTATTTACCTACCATTTCCTCCCTCCTTCAGGAGGCTGAGATGATCTGTGCAGGGGAAGGCAAAGGAGGTGCTATCATTTCATTAAGGACATTAGATTATTTTAGCAAAGGTTTTTCATATTGTTAAAAACTAAAAACAAGGGAAATTGTCACAGATTCTGGGTTAAATTCAAGACAGAAAGGAGTAATAGCACATCAAGAGCCCTATGTAACTTGTATTAATATATTCTGCATTTTGACTTTAACTACATTTAGATTTTCGTCTTTCATTTTCAGAAGTATGTAGCAGCTAAGGCAGAGGAAGCAGTTCATATTTCTCAAAGTATTGTTTGAGGTTTCAGCAGACTCAAGAGGATTTGAGTAGACATGATTTACAGTGAGTTCAGCTTTTTTTCATGGCTGAGAACTAATTACAATTTTTTGGCAAAATTAAACATGTTGTGCTACAGTGCAATGTTGTAGCAAGGGGTGAATTCTGCAACTAGTTCCACAGCAGCAGAATGACAGAAAACATGAAATTTTGAGGCTAAAAATCTAACAAGGGTTTCCCATAGTGCTCTATCAGTAAAACTATGGTTTTTCCTTAAGGTATCTCCAAAACATTGCAGTTTCATTGCTTTCTGAAGGCTAGAGAGTTATGTATGTCATGTATCCTATGCGTCACAAGCAGGTATTTATGCTGTTTGTTGAAACAACAGACTTGGTTTTAGTAGCAACTTCTCAGTTTTTAGTTATAGCTCTGTGTTCATGGTAAAATTCAAATATTTTTTATTCCAAATGTACACAACAGGGTTAAGAAACCATGATTAAATGTCAACCTATTATGAGAGTCACAAGAAAAATGGCTGTTTCTCAAATTGCTACATTAATGAAAACTTTGGAATATAAAAAGGGTTTAATATTGAAGTATTGCATGTGCAGAAGTGAGCTGATAGAATTTATCTTTGTTAAGTGACGACAACTGTGAATTCATTCCCACAAAGGAAATCTTTAACTGGTGACAGCTAATTCAGAAAGGCAGAACAGAGTATGAAATTTATTCCCACTTTCCTCTGTGGAGAAGCAAAGCTAAGAGTGTGGTATTATTTCTTCCTGAAGACATCTTCAGGAGCCTCTTTTACATTGATTCATTGCTATTCAATGCACTTGCTTTCTATTTATTCCAGTTTCACTGTAGCTTTGGTAGACACTAAATCAGCCTCGCTCATTGTACACAATTAATTGCCTATCTATGAAACAGGACTAGAAACCTGACAGATAATAATCGTCAACAAAGTAGCAGGGGGAGTGGGAGGACTGGATTTAAGTAAGGGTGGGAATGGTAATAACTAGTATGAGACAAACTTTTTTTAACAAAAGTCTTAGCATTTCTTTTTGAGATTGACCAAAGTAAAAACAAACAAAAAAAATCTTCATTATTTGGTAAAGCAAGGAGTATCTTTGGTGTATTGTTTGGTGAACAAAATATTTTGCATGCAGTTTGAACTGTTCTTAGAAATACATATCATCTCATACCACCAACCAAATTATGTTTTTACAAATAAAAAAAAAAAGTTTTACAATATGGTTTTCCAATCCCAAGTCAAATAACTTGGAGATGATGCATTTCAAAAAATTCACAGAAACATTTTGGTACCTCTGCATGTTCAGCTTTTTGCCCCTAAATTTTGTGCAAGAAAAACATACCCAATTTTAATAACTTCTTTCCCCTGGTAGACATGGCTGATAATACAAGTAAGCTGAATATATGCTGGCTGCAGCCAAAGGGTAGGCACTGATGCTGAGAATGGTAAAGACTGTTTCTCCTTCTCAGTTTTAAATATACATGTTTTGGTTTGTTTTCTGCCATGCTAAGGAATTAAAGTGGTTCATAAAGTCATCTGAAAATTGCCTTAGCTAGCATAAAGAGAGGAGGTGGGCTGTAGTGGACTGCAGCACTGAAAACAGGGTGATAAGGAGTGATAAGAAACAAGCAAGGCTTCCCTCCCTGAGCAGCAGTGATCCCTTCCTGTGCTCACTGGGCTGTTTCCCCACCTCAGCCCCACCAAGAGGGACTTGAGCTCTGCTACACTTGGCCTCATGAGGGAAATTTATGGTGCAGAGGAATTATGCAACTAAAATGAGATCAATAGTTTCCAAATTTTAGGGGGCCTGGATACTGCTAAGATAACCTAGCATTCAATTTCTGCTTCACATTAAGGGGGATTCAAATCCACAACCCCACTTTAAGAGGAGACACCTAACCATCAAGCCTGTAGCATCCTTTAGCCTACAGTGGTGTGCTGCAAACACCCCAGACCGGGGCAGACAGCAATGGAGTGTGACATGTCTGCAATGCACAACTCCCACACAGACAGCAGCTGAGCTGACCATCCAGGCCTACTGTGCTCTGCCCCTGCTTTGTTGCTCTGCCTCTACTTCCTACCCAGCGCGTGGCATGGGCAGAGTCAAAACTGCTTGAGTTGTGAACCACACTGTGTTGGATTTGCCTGGGAACAAAGCCCTGTGCAGTTAACAAAAGGGCAAACTGTTGGTCAGAGAAAATGATCTGAAGGCTCTTTTTTCCTGCTGCCAACGCAGGCAATTATAACCAGCTCTGCACTCCCAACTGCACCCAGGTTGCCAGCACTGTATGTTGTCCTTTCTTCAGAGCCCCAATCTCTGTGTAAACAGAGCTCCCACCTGTGACTTTACATTCAGGCTTCCAGTTAGAGCAGCCCTTGGCAGGACTGAATCAAGCTTTTACCAGCACTGTGTGCAGCTCATCGTCATTGGGATCCCTCAGTCCCTGCATGATCCCAGCTCGCAGGTGTGGGTACTGCTGAATGACTATTTCAAAAGTAGATATTCATTCAGCCACACCATCACTTCCCTCAGCTTACTAAAAATAGTGGCCTCACTGCTACAAGACACCATGCATTTTTCATTCCCATGCAAGGAATCCGTATAGGAGATGATTATGGGTCTATCCTGCCAGTTGCTTCCCTCCAGGGTAATGCAGCATTACTCCAGTCAGGAGGCCAAAACATCTCATCCAAAGACAGAACTTCAGCAGTTGAAGTAACCCACACCCAAAGGGGATTTTGCATCAGTGTCACACCTTGGTAGACTTATTTTTAAAATTCATTTTCTAGCAGTAGACACATCAAACCCTACTCCACACTGCAAAGCCACAGGAGCACCACAGTGCTCTCCCTCCAGCACAATACAGGAGATGAGGCACTGTCACTTGACGCTGCTGCTGTTTAAATCTCAGCCTGTTTCCGACCAATGTTAACTATTGTTAAGTTTCTAAGAGAATTTAATCCATGGGATTTATCAGTCTTTTTCAAAAAGCAGAAAACACTTAGCTCTGATAACAACACAGCAGTACTTAAACTCTAAAAGGTTACAGAATTCATTAGACTTGTAGATTGCTGGAAACAGATTTAATAACAGCATCGACAGGCTGTTTTGATTGCTAATAGCATATTGGTGTACAGCTGCCACACTCTCAAATGCCAAAACCTGTCTGCACCTGAAGCTCACCTGCTCTGGTCAGGCCTCCCCTGTAAGCTCAACACCAGCACCACTTGATTAAGAACCAGAAAACTCCTCTTTAAAAAGGGGCTGCAGAACAGAGCTGTGAAACATGAAGCTTCATGTAATCTCAAACATGATGCTCACATAGAACAAGGTGAGACAGCCACCTTTTTTATCTTTTGCATTTTGATCCTGCTTTATGACTACTTGAGCTTTGACTCCATTTTTCAATACAGAAATAAGAAATTCCATTTTGTAAGTTCAACACACACCTCTTGCATATAAACATGATTTTCTTTTCTCCTTGAGCAAAAAGAGGCAGCTTAAAAGACAAGTTCCCTGTGCTGAAAGGCTACAGAAAGATCATTTTTTGTAGTTAAGGTCCCTCTGACTAACCTGCATGGAAAATAGAGATAAAATTCTTTCCTGCCTCACACTTCCAATCTTGCTATCTTGCCATCAGACTGCAAGAACCAAGCTACGATTAATACATACACAGTGAGACAGAAAAAGATGACTTAGGTTCACATATCCCAAAAGAGCAGCTTTTGAAGATGTAAAAGCTAGTCTCCTTTTGAAAACCTGTCCTATTCATAAATTCTACAGAGCAAAACATGTGCTCAGTCCTCTCATCTTTACCTCAGCCGGTGTGCTACTCCTAGAAGGCAAGAGAGATCTGCAGAAATAAAAGAGGTTGTTGATATTGAAAGGGCAGAATACAACCAACATTTGCATGTGAGCTAGTACAGAGCAAGAGTGCAACTCTATGAAGTTTTCATAGCAGAGAAGACTGGCCGGAGAAGGCTGGGAATAGACTTCATGATAGAACAAGGCTGGGTAAATGTCCAAGAAAATACAGGTAAGTGAGCTACTAGACTCCCCCTAAAGCATAATTTTAAAAAAGAAAAAAAAGCCAGGAATTCCAGTATACCTGCTGGAACTCTCGGAAGAAATTAAATTTTATTTCTCCCCAGGAATGTAACCCTCATTTTCCAATAAGGCTCAGCCTGCCCCTGTGTGTTCACTCTGTATCAGTGCCCAAGGCAGCCTGGAATTTATTCAGTGACATTTGGAGAACTGGTATAATAATGCCACATATAAAAAGGTCGTCAACCGTGTGCCATTTACACTGGAAATGAAACAAATCCCTTACAGGCTCACAAAGCTAATACTTGATACACATTTTACATTAATTCTACAAGAAAAAAGCAGTTTGAGTGAGACAGGTTGTTCCTTACCAAATGTAATGATCCTATATGGTGGCCAAAACCACCTAAGCTACATTTTAGTGCACTGCATGCATGGCAATAAGACATGAAAAATTCTTCACAAATGAGTGCCAGAAAACTGAATTACAGGTTCCCACAAATTTCCCATAATTGCCTCTTCAAAACAGTTGCTTGAAGAATACCTTTTCCTTAAGCTGACAGCCAAACAGCTATGGGAAAGGGATATAGACAGAAAGGAACACAGACAAAACCAAGTCTGAAGGCTAAATACCATTATTCTTCCAATCAGAAACTAGTAAGCAGGCAAGATAACTGATGAGTAAAGAGTCCCTTGGAACTGGAAAAAAGGAACTAAGTAGTTCCAGAAAAGACACAACAGTAAGAGTAGTCTTGTCCCAGACATCAACCCTGAAGACAGCATTATCATCACATACTCACTGGAAAGCTGGTGTGTTAAGCACACACACCTGCTGTGGTCAGTAAGCCTACACAGGACAAGGTGGTAGCACTGAGAGTGCTTGATCGGGGACGGGCTTTCCCACCAGAGGAAAGATCCATGCTTCTGGCTCTCCTTGTAAGCTCTGGACAACTAAAATGCTCAATGTCTGAAACGTGAAAGCTAAACATTCCGACTGTAGATAATTTGGATAGATAATGGTACAGATTTTACATGATCCTGTACCATCAGCAATACCTTTGAAGTGCTGGTTTGACACTGCCCAGCAGGTGGGGCAGGTGACCAGCAGAAGAATCTGTGTGCTAACAAACTGCATTGCATCTGATTTTCCTGGAGTGAGGGAGCTTTGCCAGAAAAGTTCCCTGCTCCAGAGAAGCCTTCTGGGCCACCAGTTTACCTGCTTCCAGGGAGATGGATCCCTAGGCCAACTCTGCTTCCCCACTGTAGCTGAAACATTCCGAGGAAGAGATCCTGGCTCCAGAGAAATGCAGAATAGCTTTGCAATCATCACATTTGTGGACAGGATTTTGTCCTGAAGGTATGACTGGAGCCCTGAACATGATGAGCACCAAATGTCCCAAAGCATGTGCCTATTGAGGGTGTAAGCAGTGCAGTACTATAATGCTTCTGGGGACTTTCAACATGAAACAGGACACTGTCCTGGTACTGACACATTACAAGACTTTTCACAAAGGCAGACAGATGATGCCAAAATACATATCACAGTGGTCAGGAGGGCATGGTTAAACTGCTGTCTGGTGCCAGTTCTGGTGTGTGTTTTAATCGACTCCAATCCACAATTAAAAGACTCATTTTTAAAGAAGGAAATCGCAGCATGTCCAATAATAATAGCAATAATATCTGCACCAAAAGCATTCTATAGCTGTTTTCTAAATATTACTTAAATATTACATTAGGATGAACAGAATTCAAACAATGAAGTATTTCTATTAAAACATTCTATAAAATAAGAGTATTTTGTGCAAAGCAAAGAAATCTTAATGTGGTACATAACCCAGGTGCATTAGTTTCAGAGTGCAGCTCTGTAGCCCATTTTATATTACAGGACAAATGACAAGCCTATCCCCACACATCCAAAAACTAACAATTTTGAATTCCTATACAATGCACTTGGTGTCATCTTCCACTATGGTACAGTGTTACGTACTTCAAAAGTGAATCCAGCAAAACCTCGAATACATTGTGGCAAACTGTACTGTAAATAGTGTTCCAACTCTGAAAGATAAGTGGAAAGAATCTTGCTGTGATATAACAAAGCTGATCATCTTCTTGCTGAAGTACTTACCTGACTCCAAATCCAAGACCAGGCAGAAAAGTTCTTGAAAACAAAGTTACATTGTAGGCCTGGTACTGACTTACACCCTTTTAATAAATTCACCTTCTTTGGAGATGGGCTTTAGAAATATTAGTGCCACAAAAAATTAAGCTTTTGGGTTTTGAATGAAGGAAGCCATAATGCATTTTTAAATATCTGTTCTGATTATCTGCTGGCCTCCATTCCCAGCTTATCTGGAAAACATGAAACACTTTTCACTACAGTATTAATCATCACTGCAAAACTTCTTACCTACATAGACCTAAACAGTCACAGTATCAAGAAGTCCACAATCGACCACTTCCACCTCACAGTGTGTGTCATCCTTTACTAACAATTGGAAAGGATGCTGTCCATTCTCAGTCTGGTAGTATGTGGGTAACTTGCTGTGAGCAGACATGACCTGATCTAGCCCACATTTGGGTCAGTCAGACAAGGCTCCCACAGGAAAAAAAAGGGTTGTTGTAACAGGATGGGCACACATTCACAGAAGACCTACTAGTGGGTCCAATTAGTAGATCCAGTTGCATTTCACAGCTACCTATCTATTAACATGAAACATTACTTCTCATACAGCAGATGTCACGGACTGCTGAAAGAGACCACGGCATGTGCTCTTTACCAATTCCCTGGCTGTCAGCACCAAAGAAGGTGCAGGTATTTAAGCTAAATCAGAATAGAGTAGAAAAGGAGCTATGTATCAGCCATTACTGTTCCAGCACCAGAAAGAGGCCTTCTTGCTATTCACCTTTTTATTTTGACACAGCTGAATTTCCCAAATCTTGTGGTTAACTTTCTTTACAATGTATTACTACTATTCCATTCTTATACAAAAGAAATACAGCTGTTTGCATATAAACACATCTTGACAACAAGTCCTTGAAAGAACAAAGCAACATGAAACTACAGAGCTAACATCTGCAGAGCACCTGTTTAGCTGCAGGCTAGGAAGTCTCTGCTAAGAAAGGCAATCTTTCAATGTTAAAGTGCTTTAACTGAACTTGTAATGTTTGAATGGGACAATCAGAACTATGTGACATGCTCTCATACCACTTACTGGTCATATTCTGGTTTACACACTGTAATTGCTGCATTTCATTGAAGCCATCTAATATAGAATGGAATTGCTTGAATACATCTCACTGGTTTAAGGAAGCGGCATTGTTGGACGGCATGTTACCGACTCTGAACTTTTGGACATTGAATACACTTAAGAGTAAAATTAAGACACAAGTGAGATCACACAAGGTTCTGGCAAGTATTTTTATGTTGACTTTATAGCTTTTTTGGTTTCTTTAGGAAATTCCTGCATGGTGAAAGGAATGAAGAATTCCAGAAGAGAGTTGACATCCTTCAGTTCCAGACTGTATTCTGCTGCTATTTTCTCTGCAGTCCATATTTGAGGATGAAGTTTATGATTATTAAGAAGTGTCAGAGCCTCCACAAGGGAAATTTTGCCTTTGGAAACTTTCTTAACATCTTGAGCTTCCAAATGGCCTAGTTTTGTAAGTCTCTTTTCCTCCTGTTTACATGGAAGATGTTCTCCACCTCCATCTTTTACCTAATTGTGGGAAGGAAAACAAAAAGAACTTAACAGCAGTTCTGTTTACTATGCATACTGTAGCAAAGCTGTTTTCCTAAATATGGCATTTCCTGTTAGCTTTCTCCATTCTCACAATAAAATCTTAGCCAGCCTTGCTTCTTGTAATTTCTTCCACAGCCATTCTACATACAACTGCCTACATGTCAACTCCCAACCAAATGCTGAAAAGCATCTCATCCATTGCACTCATTGCATCCCATCCATACACATTGTATGTATGTTGTACATACTTGGCAGCCCTTCACACAAGGCAAACTACAGATTTTGGTAGCCAAATGTAAATGCAAATATCCTAATACTTGGTACTGATTCACTGCAAGGGACGAAAAAAATCATACAACAAATTGGTATCCTTCTGATACTATTGGAAAACTTTTTTATGTAGTCTCTCTCCCCTTCCTTTCATATTCAAATTTCAGTTTTGCTACTAAAATATTCCTTCCTGTGCTCTGTCTAGAGAACAAGCTTTCTTGGACAAAAAGAAACTATTTTGCAGCATCATATAGAGTTTAATTGCCATGACTACTGAAGTACGAAGACACACAAAGTCTCTTCTCCAAGGTCCTTTCATATTGCCAATTAATTTAATTAATTTTCAAACCAGTTTTGGCTTCCTCATATTGCCTTTTATTAAGATTTAACCAGTGAATGACACACACACAAAAAAGGACACAATTAAGTCTTTCTTAAACTTAAGAAAAAGTACTTTTAAAGTAATTGGAGTCCACAGCTGCTGACTGGCACACAAACACTCTGTATTGACTCACATGCTGAGAAAACTGATGTGGATGCTACAACATCTGTGTGTCTGTTTCTAAACTACAGAGAATATCTGATCTGTCCTCCATGTATTCCTTCTACTTTGTGCTAAAACTGTGCTCAGATAATGAATGATTTTTCAAGTCTTGATTGAATGATCTGTCTCTGGGCATCTGCCACTTTATGTCTCCAGAGCTGGTGCTTTTCCACCTACCACAGACAGACATACCGAGCATACAGAGAGGTAGGTACACATAATGTACACAATGCACAGAGTTGTCAGTATGACATCAGGAACAGAAGAAAGCTTTTGGATTAAGTTTTGCCCATAGGTCTCTGTGTTTACATATCAATCATATTCTTCCTAACAACTACAAGCAGACACACACACAGGCGGGTCTTATGTGGCAGCAACCTCAGAGTAGGAACAGAATCAAGCAAAGATTTGTTCCACTTTTGGCTTTTTCTCAAATCTCTCTTGACAGGCTTATAAATGAATATTGAAAAATACTGAAATTAGACCTTCGGCACTTGAAGATTCAAGTGCTATCCTCTATGATGAAAATTAGGGATAGGGATTACCTGGAAACTTCAGGGAGAGACTGAAGAAATCTGTTTGCATTTAAAATATTTTTAGACTTGAATACCATGTAAGTGGCAAATTAGAGAGACTTAGGAATTTTGCTGATTCTAAAAATTATTATAAAAATGTTATTATTGAATAAAGTAGCTGAAATAAAGTGGTCCAATAATGCAACAGGTAAAATGCACAAGCCACAACATAACACGATGAAAAACAGGAGACTGAACCCCAGTCTGCATTTTACTGAATGAGAAGGAGTATGCTTTGCCTTCCCAAGTCATTGCAGCCACTGGCAATTAGGAAATGGATAACCATACAAGCCGTAAGGTTACGCACAAAAAAACTAAGGCACTTCATCAGCCAGATAAGAAGAAGTCTCTGCGCTGTATGACATGAACATCAGTAGTTAAAGACTCCATTAAAGTGTTAACATCTTTGTCCTGTATCACATCCCTGCTGCCACAGCAGTCCCAATCTCTTTTGCAACATCACAAGTGGTCTCCGGCAAATTCTTGTGTCTTTGCAAAAGGCTGGACAATTGCCCAAGTGAGAATTTAAGTAAAAAACAAAATAGCATCAACACAATGTTAAAAAGGAAGGCTCTGTAAGCATTTAAAAACTTGCATAATCACAGTCGATCACATGTTCAAAACACAGGGTCAGACACAGTCAGTGCTATGCTACTGATGTATAGAAGAGTAATAAAAATACCACTTTTATCTACTAAAAGAAGGTAGTTTTTAGGCATTGACAGAGCATTTTTCTTGACACAAAATTTGCGCTGAGTTTGACAACCCCGAAGCTGATGCTGGTATGGCTCCTACAAAGAGACATACTCACCCGTACTGGTGGGTCTCTGGACTCAACATAAACATCTCTGAGAAACGTGAGAAGCCTATCGTCCTTTCTTAAAATTTCTTCTTTTACCTGTGGCTGATCTAAAGGTAGCGTGGAGAGAAGGGGAAGGGGAAAAAAAAAAAAAAAAAAAAAAGGCGAAAACACAGATTCGAGTCAAATTGTTTCTTTTGTTAGTTCTGCCAGCTCCCCGCTTCCCCAGGTACTGCCCCAAGAGCCACCCCCGGCTCCCGCCGCGGCTCCCGGCGTGCCCCGCGCGCTCCCCGCTCTCAATGTCACCGGCCCCGCCGCAGCGCCCCGCGCCCCCCGCACCGCTCTGCCCTCCTCCGGCACCCGCTCTGCCCTCTTCCGCCACCCGCTCTGCCCTCCTCCGCCACCCGCTCTGCCCTCCTCCGCCCCCGCCACGGCCCCGCGCCGGGCCCACAGACGCCGCCCCCCCTCCGCCGGCAGCCTCCCCCCCACGTCCCCCCGGCCCGGCGCGGCCGGCCCGCACCGGCCGTGGGTTCCAGGCGGGCGGTGGGATGCCGCGGCGCGGGCGTGGGCTTCTCCCTGCTGATCTCGCGGCGGGCCCGGCTCTCCACGTTGAAGGTCCGGAACACGCGGGTCACCCGCCC
>JAWWLV010000121.1:75201004-75229442 GCA_035041135.1 Platyrinchus mystaceus | reverse complement strand
CCCCGCGCCGGGCCCACAGACACCGCCCCCCCTCGCCGGCAGCCTCCCCCCCACGCCCCCCCGGCCCGGCGCGGCCGGCACGCACCGGCCGTGGGTTCCAGGCGGGCGGTGGGATGCCGCGGCGCGGGCGTGGGCTTCTCCTTGCTGATCTCGCGGCGGGCCCGGCTCTCCACGTTGAAGGTCCGGAACACGCGGGTCACCCGCCCGCCCATCGCCGCCGCCGCCGCCCGCGCCGCGCCCGGGGCGGCGAATGCACCGGAAGAAAATAATGCACCGGAAGAAAATACCCGAATACCCCGGGCAAAGAGACAAACGGACGAGAACTACGGACAGGACGATTGGCTTTTTTTATTTCATGGCGCGCCGGCGAACGCCGGTCCGGGGCGGCGTCGGTGCTGCTGTGGCTGTTCTAAAGGCGTGTGTGCCCAGAGCTCCCCGGGAAGCCGGGGCCGGGCGGGTCCCGTCGGGAATGCTCCCAAAGCCTGGGAGCTGGCACGGAGTTTCCTTCTCGGCTGCGTCATGTCGTGACTGTCGCCGTTTGTTAATGGGCGGAGATGCGCTCGGCGGGGCAGCGCAGTGCTGCGGCTCGGCTCGTACCCGCACCGAGCCCTCTCGGTGCACGTAACGTGTCGCACCCGCTTTTTTGAATATTTTCAAGTTTTTACCTGCGTAATGATAACGTGGAAGTATTTAGGGTTGTTCTGCCTTACACTCTCGTTAACGTGTGTGGCGTTTCCTTATAAGCATCTCACTGGTCTATTCAGTAACAGAAGATTAATTTTATAAGAAGATGTAATCTAGTAGACCTACTCCACATGGAAATCCAGACAATTCCCCCGTAATGTTCAGAGTTTGTAGGCTACACAATGCCATCAGGGTGTAGACTTTTTCAGCCCAACCGACTAACCTTTCTTCTGACTTCCGCAAAAATTGCGAGAAAGACTTGAGAGGAAGTACTGAGAAAGCTTTGAGCCATGCAAGATAAGAAAGGTAAAACTGTAGGCAGAGTTAAAATTGTTGAGATGGAATCAGCAGTTTATAGATTCAAAAAGCAAAGCAGGAAAAGATGCAGAAGCCTCAGAGAAAGGCGAGCAGAAAGAGCAACACTAAGGACTTTCATCCCGATGCAAGAAACAATAGAGCCTCATGGTCGACCACTTTGGTCTTCTACTTGTAGCACTACTTAGTAATAGCAGTTATGGTGTGATATTTATTAAAGCTACAATATGCGTGAATACTAGATTGGTAAATGACTGCGTTTTCCTGGAAGGAAAGCCAAAAGACAAGTTGGTGGATGAGGAAAACCAGCTAGATTTAGAAAGACAATGGAGACAAGGTATTATGAGCCATGCTGGACTTCTGCTCGCTTAGGGCATCATGAAGGTGCAGTTTCTTAACTCCTTTTAAAGATTCTCACTGTCTGTAGGAGGATAGAAACATGTCTTTGTTCTCTGGAAATAAACTTACGTCTTATTTTGGACGTTGCATGTGTGGTGATACTAAGAAGACAAGTGATATAGTGATAATAAGAACAGGGAAGCTGTTAAAAGCTGCTGAAGTCAGACTGGTGACAGGTTTAATTAAATATCTGTAATCAATTACTTGCAGACTAAACCTGTGTTTTTGAATACAGGTTTTGATACTTTTGTAAGTGTTGAGTCTGTCTTGTGTGGCTACAGCGGAAGAATCCACATGGATGCCTTTGGAGGTTGTAGACCTTTGATGTGTACTTTAGCATTTCTCTGAGACATTCTTATTGATCTGTCTGTGGATCAGCCATTGTGCCAAATTTGGAAACAAAGATTCTCCCTTCAAAAGCTAAGAGCTGCCAACTTCTGGGATCAAACTCAGCACAAGGCTTCTGTCTCCGTAAAGCCTGAATATGATTAACACTGCCATAATATTTACTGACAGCAAAATAAATTCAGCAGAAGGCAGTCAGTTAAAAAACAAAGAGTGATGTCATGCTCTGCCTGTCACTTCCTAACACGGGGGATGGCACAAGGCTGTTCTTTTCATGTATAAAAAAGAATCAGAAGTACAAGATTTTTATTTTGAAGATTCTTTCTTAGACTGTAGCAAGCAGAAAAACTGAGATGGAAAACTTTTTTTTTTTTTGATAATTTGGTATTTTACCAGTGTGACCATGCTGATATTAAATATCAGTAATCAAGAGCTTGGATTTTTTCCATATAAAGTATCTATAAGTGTGATTATTAACAAAATGAATGTGTATGTATTCAGTGTAGGTAGTGTTTCAAAAGGGTTGCGTTTTTCATGAACTAAGAGTCTGAATTTTTCCAGGGAATTTAAAAATAACAAATACATCAGTTCTCAAGTAGCTCTTTAACAAAACAGCCCATGACAAGAACATGGACTATCCAGCTGAGCTCATGTACACTGGTAGCCTGTTCTCAACACTGGACAGCACCAAACACATCACAGAAAAATACTGTAATTCGCACAATATATGTTTGTCATAGGCTGCCACACTAGATCTCCTTCTAATACTTTCACACCTCTTAAAAGAGAAATTTCTAAAGCTATTGTACAGTTGGAAAACAAAAAATACATTTGTGACCATTGTTTGAATCTTCTCCGTTTTTCCTCCTGGTTTTGATTATATGCTGTGGGTTTTTTTCTTTCTCAGCTAGTTCTGTAGCTACATGGAAAATCAGAAATTAATTCTGGTGGTTAACTAGCATCCAAATTCTGAGAATTTGGGAGAACAGGAATATCTGTTATCATCTTGTTTTGCTGTGTGGTACTGCTAAGGTTTCTTTGCTTTCTTTCCTATTCAGAAGATCAGGAATCAGAGTTTGAGTCCAGATGGGCAGGTAGTCTCAGGGAAATAAGAGTCTTTTTTTCATAATGGGTGCCCAACTTGAGAATTTTTGAGAAGAAGCATGTGAGATTTGCTACATGATTTGTGGTCTGAAAATGACACAGCAGTCGACTGCAGAGGAAAATTAGAAGTGCCCTTATACAGCAGCAGCATAGGTTCGTATCTGATCCTGTCCACGTTTTCTGCCACTGACACTTTCCTCTTCTCACCTTTTTGTTGCTGTTTGTTCATAATTTATGGCAGTCTAAATGGATACTTGAGCAAACTCATGTATAATTAGGATTCAGGGAATTGAGTCCTCTGTCATGATTACTGGTTTCCCAGTAAACACAATGAGAGCATTGATCCTTTTGTTCCTTATCTCATCAGTGTTAGGCAGAACCAGAGAACATAGCATTAGGAAGAATTATGAGCCAAGGAAAAATTACTGTCCTACAACTTTGTAAAGATGAACTGAAGAGAGACAGACTCAGTGATGGATCACTGTTGCCTTTTAGTGACTTCTGGTTGTTCTGTTACTTGCTTCAGCTTGTTACTCTTATTGGCTTTAACTGATCCATCTGTTACTGGCTTCTGAAGTATCTACAAATAATGGAAGGATTTTGCTTAATTCCAGTCTGTGATCAGAATATTCATGAACACTTGCATCATTTCAAGGCTAGGTGGCTGCAGTGCTTTATTTAAAGGAGGTTTTGTCAAGTCCTCATGTGGATGAAGTTTATGGCAAATGCATCAAGCTCAGCCTTACAGGGTCACACACCAGCCCAGACAGGTCCTTGTCACATAATAATACTAATTTTAGACATTGCATTTAAGTTTGCCTAATTGCCTGTGGCTTGATATATCTGACATCATCTTCCATATTTTTCCTATCTGATTGTTGTATCTCAATTAGTAGGTTACTTTGACTTTGAAATGCACAGTAGGAGCCAGCATATTTGAGAGTGAGCCAGCCTGGTACTGGAATGAATTAATTTTAGCAATTACATATGCATTTTTACTTCATTTTTACTCATAAGGTTCAGTTCCCCATGTTCTCTTCTTAGTGGCGATACTAGTTGAGACAACTGACAGTCTTATTATTTCTTGTAACCCTGGCTTCAGTTCATCTCTGTTGCCAAAATGAGAGCATAGAAACTCTTCAGAGCAAACATCATCACATAGATAGTCTGATTTAAAAAAGAAAGGAACTCACATAACTTTTCTAAGCTGTAACAATTACTGATGGTTTGACTGGTCCCACAGAAAGCTACCAGAAACACAGGAGGAAAAGCAAAAAGCAGATGACAGGAGGAGTATGAATACCTTGAACTTGTATTGCTGCCAGATTGGTTGGTTGGTTGGTTTGTGAGAGTTTGGACTTTGCTCCCTGACCATTTCACTCCAGTAATTACAGAAATGATTGTACCAGCTCCGATGAGGAGGAGGTGAACCAACAGTGAGAAGAAACTGGGTGGAATGGAATGGTGGCTGGCTCACCTTGGGCTGGCTTTGCTGGTGCACCATCCTTTGTACTGACTTGAGGCATTAACAGCAGCCATGATTTTACTGCCACTGCCACTGCAGTAGCTATCTGATGATCCAGAAGATAGCTAATATTTTGAATTAATTTATCAGCTATCTGCTGGAGTTTCTTTCATTAAATATAACGTATAAGAAATATATAACAAATATAAAGCCTATAAGGGCTGGTACATATAATGTAATATATTTCTTCTAAAATAACATAATATTTTTCCATGAAGGATATTTATATTTTCTCCATATGGTTTTAATTTGTGATGATGCATAAATATTTATAAAGGTGTAATGCATTTTGTATACAGAACTTTATAACTTAGTTCTATTATCTGTGACTTGATGTATCAAGGCATTTAATTCCATGCTTCTATAAGTAGTTGCAGAACAAGTTTTATTTATTTCATTTACACTTCAGTTGCATCCTTATGCAATTTACAAATTGTGTTTTTGCAGGTGTGATTTACATGAAAATTTGAAGTACATTTTATTTACCTATGAAAAGCCAAATTTTATGCAGAATGGGAAAGCCAAAATGACCTCAGTGAACACTTCTAAAACCATTTTATATATATCTCAGTCTTAAAGAAGGCTTATATATAGATCTTAAGAAGCTGGAGAAGTTACAGTGCGGTTTAATAGCTAAGTGGCTTAATCAGTGTTATGCTGGGTAAGTAGCATTTGAATCCCTGTCTTGTACCTGTATTTTTCTAGACATACGGTAGCTAAAAATCTGCCTGGCACATACAAAGCATGCTTCCTGGCTGCTTCTACCAGCCATTGCCACAGATTCCAGCATCTACACTAAAGGTGGAAGAGGCTTCTGTTAGAGGAAGGATTTGGTCTACGCCTAATGCAGTAAGTACCCATAAATATATGTCACAGAGGAGGACGTAAATAAGACAAACAATGCTGTATTGTTTTAGTTAGTTTTGCATTATTTCTAAATACTATATGTACAGTAATACAGAAAATTAATTACATTCTTCCTACAGGTTTTCTGAGCGTTTTCATTTGTATGTATCACCATTTACCTGAGTGATTACATATACAAATTGTGCTGGTAGAGAATGCATTAGAGAAACAAGAAAGGTTTCAATGATACCAACACATAACTATCAGTATTAGAGTTCAAGTGGAAATCATTACCGAAGCTAGAGAGCCCTTTAGTGTGCCTCTTCTTTCCACAGCATCAAAAATCTGGGGGCAGCATGTGGGACACAGATGTATTTTGAACAGTTACATTTACTAATTATATAGAGAGATACAGTGGCTAAATATGTAAGTGTCAGGTTGCTCTGGGGGCTACTAAAATAGACTATTAAAAGAGGTCCACAAATATTTAAAGAAGTACTACCTCTGTGTACTAAAAGTTCATTTTTAGATTATATAATAAGGACATGATTATGCTTCAAAGCTCCAGCGTTAGACTTACTGAGACTCCTTGAAAGCAGAGTTCTTTCTTTATGTAAGATGTCTTTGAGACCATGATGAAACTACCACACTTTCCTATATGCATAATGAAATGTGAAAAGAGCATTCTTAAGCATTAATTCAGGAACTCTGTATGGACTAACATACTTTTTGGGGCTAGAAAATGCTGAAAATGTTCAAGTTTTCTTTAGTTGATAAACAGTTTGTCAGGATGACTCTATGTTTTTCTAATATGAATTAAGGAATTTAATTCTGCACAGAAAGCTATAAAGATGAGTGGTTACAAATGATAAATTTCACATGCACAAAATTGCTAGAACCCTTTCCAGTAAGTTGCTGACAGAAATCCCTCTGACACCTTTCTCTGGGACCAGGCCTCAGCATCTAACAGCTGCCTTGAGATGATGTTCCCTGCTGTACCTACAAATAGCAGGCCTCTCAGCCTGTGGATGAAGGAGACTTTAAATAACTCCATACGCTGAGTTAATCCAGAGGAAAAGTCTGTTGATGGTCTGCCTGAGTTATGGCAGCAAAGCTTCTCTTTCCAGAAGTACTGCCAGGCCCTTCAATGGTTTGTGACAGGGGCCAGCTTTGTCCTGGTGTAAAATCTCTTGTAAGACTGTAGAAAGGATCCCTTCAGGGCATCTCCCTTTGCAGCATGGGGAAATTCACCTCTCCCCCCAGACAACTGAGATTTTTAGACTTCTGCAAGCTGCTCCTGCATTCTTTCACCCTTCGTTCAGACATCAGAGGGAATGTGGTAACCTATTCGTTGTTTTAATACCTTGATCGCTTTGTAGAATATGGGTCATCTTGTAATGGTTAATTTCTAAAACAATGTGGTGTTTTCTTTTTTCGCTGACACCACTGTGGATGTACTGTACTCTGTCTTTGGGCATGGGGCAGAGAAGGACAACAACAGACTCTTACCTGGAGACAAAACAACATCTATCTCAGAATCTGTCCTCTTTCTCTCTTTCAGTGCTGAAAGGCACATACCAGTGATCTCCCCTAGCAGACTGCAAGCATGCTCTGCATGGATATTCTCATGAAATGAACTCATTACAGTTCAGACTATTGCAGCTACCAGTAAGAAAGCAAGACACATTTTTCTCTTTTTAATGAATGCATGATGTTGACCATTGCCTTTTGTTCTTTCTGTTTGGTCACATAAATTTCGGGGTCTTCCATAATTTCCTAATATAGGCTAGAAAATGGGGTGGAATGTAACAACACAATTTTTAAAACAGCAGTATACTTTTTGTTAAAGGGGTTTTTTTTCAGATATTTTGTCTTTCTGAGGCATAAATAAGGTGTTTCTTTTTTTTTGTAGTGCATAAATAGTATAAATTGAAAATAGAGGGTAAAAGGCTAAAGTATTGTAAGCAAATGTATAAGTAAAAGCTATTATGAAAAAATTATGAAAAACTATGGAAGTATGTTCCTGTTTCCTAACAATAGTGCAACTCTGAAAGGTTTAGATATTGATACTTTTTACAACTAAGCATTTTATTAATGAATTATGTGTGTTTGCCAGAGGGTATTGCACATATATTTTCTTTATTGCCCGTGTAGACTGGGAGTTAAATGGCAACAATATTTGTTTTTATGTTAGAATTTTAGCCAGTGTTTCTGATTTTCCAGGTTTTTTCCACTGGGCAAAACAGAAGATGGTTTCAGTGGCTCTTCTGAAGGCATCATTTGAGTTCTGTTCCTTTCAAACTATACACAAAAGCCCCTTTTTTTTGTCTGGACACAGCAGGAAACAGGAGACAGTTTTCACACTCAGTGTCAGGCCCCCACCAGACAACATTCACACACACATGTACAGAGACACACATTTGTATCCTTTTGTTGTGTTTATGAACGTGAGGGTCTATTGCCATCTATAGCCCCCACTGTCATAAGCCAAATGTTTCATTTAATAACTTCCATAATCTGTGTCCCTTCCTGCAGCTTTTTGTCTCTTCATCTCAGCTGTACAGAGTGACCCTCCAGACAACTCCCAGCCCTCCTGGCTTCAGACCAGATTATTCAGTTTCCACTCCAGGCCTGTCATTCTGGTGAATGATTTGAGCAGCGAATTCTTTTGTTTTGGAAAAAAATAAAATAAATTTAAAACAAAAGAGAAAGGTATTTGTCTGTAGCTGTAATGGAAGTAGGTTATCAGTCCTACTAACCTTAAATAGGATTTAGACTTTTCCATAAATCAGAGGTAAAGTTAGTTGCCTTTTAGTATCTCCTGCACCATTACGACTTGCTATCTATCTGAGTAGGCAGGTGCCTGGTTCCCAGAGTGGAATCCATCACCCTGAAATTACTTTCAATTACCTCTTTTGTGTGCTTACCAGGAGCAATTCAAGGCTGCAGACTAATAGTGTGTTGTCTCTAAAGGAGAATCCTTCTTCTGCTAGTAGCCACCTCTCAGTTCCCTTGCAAGAAGGGCATGGTAAGCCAGCTCAACCTATTGCCTGTGCAGAAAACCATTCACTTTCTTTTCTATTTTCAATTGAAGTTTTCTATCTGAAAAAAAAAAAAGGTTTTTATAAACTACCAAACAAAATAGCTCAAGGAGCAATCTTTGGCCCTTGGGTCAGTTACCACTTGAAGTCCACATCAATATGTATAAATCTTTATTACCCTTTTTGTCCATAGCGTCACATACTGTACCACAGCTCACACTTACTGCAGTCACATTCAGATGATATTAGTAACTTGTGTAAGCACTCCTCTGTTTCACTACGAGTTTGGCCAGGTTAGCCTAAAAGCTACTGAAGATAGAACAGCACAGCTACATGCTGTGATACTATCCTTGCCTTTTAGCAGTACTCAGCAAAAGTGTGGTGATAAAGTAGCAAGCTTTTTGCCTCAGGTAAAATTGCAACTTCAGTACTTTTTTTTTTTTAACAGCTATGATAAATGATTGTTATTGGTGGGTTTTTTTTTGTAATCCCAACTAAGATATCTATGTTAGCAAAAATATTTCAAATTTACATGAGGACTCAAACTTGTCTGCATTGAAGTCAGGTCACATTTTTAATTCTTTTTTAAATAACATAAAGGGATGAACCTTAAAAAAGCAGAATCACAAGAGCACAAGCTGTGTTTCCCACTTTGAGTTATTCAAAAGCCATTCTGCCTTTCAGTTTCTTGGCACTTAGGCACTTAGGTGGCTCTCTTATACAGTCTTTGCAGTTTCTTTGTGTTCAATTTTACAGAACCCTAGAGGTATAAAGGTACTTTTATACACTTTTTACATGGTGTCAAATGCAGACACAGCTGTGAAAGACCAAGAACAATCTATAACAAAGGATTTAGGGGCCTAAATGGGACTTATGGGGAATGTAGGTAAGTCCAAAACGGTGATCCTGAAAGCCACCACTCAACTGCTGCTTAATATTTCATTCTTTTTTTTTCATACACCTGTTGTTTAAGAGGGTGAGTAAGAAGCATAGCACACATATCTTCCTCAAGTACAATCATAATCCCAAAAGCAGCTTAGGAGTTTCAAGACTTTGGAATCTAATGTAGGGATTTCATTTCTACTAATTTGTCAATGACAAGAAGAGGACTTCTAACCAATACACTAAGGATCTTCCTTTTGCTCTTTGTCCAAAATTAGCTCAACATATTTAATTTAAACTTTAGATAAATGTTAACTTTCAGTCTGTGAATACATCAAATATTCCACTCAATGTTTGATTTGTTGGTTTGGGGGGCTGGGGTGTTACATCATCTCTTTGATTTTTCGTGTTGAAAAAATACACGTTGTGTTCTAGTCTAGTGTACCTGTTAAAAATCCTCGAGTTACAGAAATTCAGCTCCAAATACATACATACAAACATACATACAAACATACATACATACATACATAACTATTCCCATACTTACCAGATGGAGTGACAATGAGTGTGCCCAAATCTGATCTCTTCTCAAGACACAGCCAGTCTTGTGCCTCATGGAGTAAGCAGTCTGTCTAGTATTTGGTATATGAAGCACTGTTTCTTGTCTTTCATCATGATCCAAGCGATGATACTATAGACCACCGTGCATGCAGCCTAATCAGTCCAACAAACTGTTGAGGAATAAAACATGGATCTTTCAGAAAACTGTGTCTGAATTTCTGATTTGTTAGGCAACTATGCAGAGATGTGTTAGAGTGGCTTTTACATTATTCAGTTACTTCCATGGCTAGTTAATGTCAAGAATGGAAAACTCCAAAATATATGTTCTGGCAAACATGGACAAAACGATATATATTACAACAAGCATGTTCCTTATCCCTACTGGTATTTTCACAACATCCAAAATAAGCAAATTCGCATACATGTGGAACTTGCACTCACTGTCTGTCACCAATTAGTTGATGGATTAAAAATGTTATCCTATTAGAAAAAACAGATTTTTGTTAGCAAACTGTCTATTCCAGATTTCAACTGCCCCCTAACTACGAAGTTAAGCATTGGGAAGTCAAGCTGTGAGGGTTCAGTTACACGGTGTTGAGTGAATCTTTGGTCTGACTGGTATGGCTACGCTTTTGCTATCAGTATGACTAAGAGAGTTCTCCCTCCACTGACTTAAGAGCACCAGTCATACACATGAAAATAACAGGCTGTCAGAAACTAAGGTTTCCATATTGCATAAGTACGACTGTAAGTGGACTTATCTCTTCAGTGAGTGTGTGGACTAGAATATCTTCTGTTTCCACTGCACAAATGCTGGCGAGGTGCAGGGGTCTCAGTTCCAACACTGAGGTGCTGGAGTAAGCTGCAACCTTATATCATTGGTATCTACAGAACATCATTATTTTGGGAATCACCGTAGCTCTTCCTGGCACTCTTTGTGGATTCATGCTCTGACAACACGAAGCCATACAGGACCTTCAATAATGCTCTAAGAAACTCAGAGAACTGTTAGAACACACACTGAGAAAGATGAAAGGCTGGTAGCATTTGCAGAAACAACTTAAAATGTAGTAAACCTCAAACTGTAAGTGCTGGGTGTAGCAGCCTACAATAACTGATATCTCAGGTGCTTCTACATGGGGAAAGACTGGAAATTCTTAATCATATAAGGAATCAGCTATTCTCAAAGTGGTACCTGGAAAATGAATAGTCCCAGATTGAAGAAGACTACACATGCTCATATTTCTGTCACATGCTGTGTTTCTAATGTGTACCTGCTAGCTTTTCTTATTCTGCTCATCTTCAGAGGTTACAAACTTAAAGTGTGCTATGATTAAACATCATTTTTTTTAACTGCGTGAGGAAGTAATTGCTGGTGTGCAGAGTTAGCACATGGAGGTCAGCTCTGTCAGCTGTGGAAGAGATGATAGTCTTTTGGTTCTGCAGAAAGACTAAACTCAGTAAATTACTTATATGAGCTCTCCTCTCTACAGGTTTCTAACACCTGCATCCTCTCTCTTATGAGGAGGAAGACTGGTTGTCTAATTGTCCCAGAATTAAAAGTGCAGCAAACATTCCATCATTCTTTCAAATCTTCACTACTGGGCTACTTTCCATTGTAGGAAGGAAGTGAATGTAAGAAAAAGCTGAAGAAAGAGTAATCTAAAGACACCATGGAACTTTAAGGTCAATGGTTTTGAAAACAAAAGGCCATAAAGTACTATAAACAAAGGCCTACGCTTTTGTTAGCAAAGTGATAACACCAAGGTTTGCTCCAGGCTCCATAAAGCATTATGTATAGACAAGGTCATCTATCACAGTGGAAAAAGCACTGCAGGAGTGCATGGTTTCTCTCCCTCTTCCTGACCTCAGGCTCTACTCTCGTTCTTCTTTTGCCAGCCATGCCATGATCCTTTTTGTGAGTTCATGGAAGTTTTCATACATCAGAGCCTTCAGTCTGATGCTCTCGCAGCAGCCACATGCTAAATGGAGAAACTGCATTTTCAGAGTACTGGCAGTAAAATATGTTTCCTTGATGTTAGAAATACACCTCCTACTTCACAGAAATAAAAGCTGTGGATTGTTACATCTAATGTGCCAGACTATTTTATTTCAACGGTTGAGAAGTGGAAATGATTTTGTTTAAAGCAGCTTCAGGCTGAGCCACGCTCAGCTGTTCTTTTGGAGTAGGGGGGGATCAGGAAAGGGAAATAGAGGAATAAAAAAATTGTTAATTTTCAATGGCCAGCACTTGCCAACAGTACTATATGGGTTGCTTAGAGAACTGTTTTATTAGTTTCTTGTCTAACCTCCACTTCCTTTTTTCCTTTCTGTAAATGTTAAGGGCTGCATCCAGGGCTGTATTCAGAAAATACATAGCAGAGGAGGCATTGCAAGGTTCAGGCAGGACCTTACACTCCCTGCTACCTGTCAGGAAGCTTCTTTCCTCTGTTAGGGAATGTCACCTCATGTGACTAAATCTGTTCCAAATGAAAGAACCAGGTCAAAGCAGTAACCTAGACAACTCCAGTGTTACAGCTAACACTACTATTTATATATCTTCTACTGAGAAGGGAATAGTTACTCCCTTACCTGTTTTAATTGGGGTTTTTTTTTGCCCACTGGGCTTCTTCTAAGCAGGTGCTGTCACGTGGTTGGTGTTTGTCAGCTCCATCCATAAGCTGAAAACTGGAAGCACTTAAGGGTTTTCTTCTAGCTCCAGTTGCAATGAGAATAGAGCATGGGATTGCAGCTATTATTTTTTCTTCCTTTTTAATGTTGGACCTTTATTCTGTTTGTTTCTTTTAGATGTTTGTGGTACTGACATGTAACCTGGAAAATGCTCAGCTGAGCAAACTGCTCAGAACATAGTGTAGTGTTTGATGTTTTTATGTTTTCAATCAAAACAGTGGTGCTGGGTATACTTTCAAATGTAACTACGAATTGGCTGTATTTTTCTGGCTAATTTTATAACGTTGAGATAATATGCACCAGTACAGCAGGTTTACATTCAGCTTTGCAAATCAGGAAGAGCACTGCAAGAGGAAATGTTGGATTAATTATGGATGACTTGTAAAGAGCCTCTGAACAGAAGGTTTACAGAAACATTGATTGCACATGACCAGAGATTGCTGTAACTTGTGGTTATGTGGGAAACTCACCATAAAGCACCATAAAATCAAATCTTGCAAAAATATACAGGAATCTGAACTGAAAAATTTTCAGAATGAGTATCTGAGTGATACATGATCCTGATGCAGTGACTGTTAGTCACTTTAGATGTTATCCAAAAACTAGAAGGAAAAAATACTTCCTAGTGTGGCTGGAACCATGAGGCACTGTAGTGTTCATAGAGGTTCCAGTGGCAGGAATTTTGAATTTACTTTTCCTTCATGGTATTGGAAGGAGTAGCATAAAATTTTGTATTTATGTTTGAAAGCAGTCTCTGTTTTAAGTTCAAGCCAGCTGTACCCTGAAGCTGAAACATGGCTATGTTTTGGCAGCAGGGAAGACTGCCATATGTTGCAGTGATAAAGAAATTACACTGATGCCAATCTCTAAAGTCAGTCTTCTAAAAAATATATAAGGGAGTATATTTGTGGCAATATAAGCTTTTAGAGAGAGAGAGTAAAAGAGCTTGACAAGCCTTTATTTAAGGTAATTTTTCTGTCTCTTTAATAGTCACACCCTTTGTAAATGCTGCGAGCCACAATTCACTATTGTTCTTGAGAGAAGTTGTATATCATACATTCATTGCATTTCCCTGTTGTACGGAATTGCCATAGGACAATTCCATTCTTTAAATAAGTTCTTACTTATTGATTGGTTTTTAGTGAGCACATACTGAAAATAGATAAGATCTTTTTTTTTAGGAGTCATTCAGTCAGGCCTCTAAATGAGAGCATGGTTCTGGAGACCCTGGACCTGGCTGGCAGCAACATGACATACTCTTTCCTTTTTTAAGGTCAATATAGGCTGTTGGTTTGTAGCTCTCATGGGTGAGTTCCAATGCTTTTAAAATTGGCAATTAGCTTGTTTAAGTGCCAGCAGTATGTCAAGGATCTTTGAACACAACTATTTGTATTCTTGATATGCATATAATAAAGTGCATTGTAGGATCTATTCTTACAATGCGGTAGTTCTGAACTACATCTACTGCAACTTAATGCAGAAAATATCCAATACAAAATATGGATCTCAATAATAAACTTTCTGTTTTCTATTATAAACACTGAAGCTGCTGTTCCTCATTGCTGAAGAAGGACTGCTACTGATCCATAAAGCTGACTCTCAAGCAATTTTAAATTCTCTCCATTTACCAGTATCCTGAGATATGTTTGTTAGATTGCCAAGTTACTGAGAACAAAGTATGGATTCCACCAGCATGTTCTTTTATGTCCATAAAACATATGGACATAATCCACCATTTATGCCCTTGAGCTCTTGAAAGAACTTATCCAGAGATGCAATAACTTTGTTTTGAAGCAGAAGTTTTACTATTGACTAGGCAATAGTGTCCAGGTACACATTTTCTTGCCCAGCAGTGATGGTAGTCTTCAAACTTCCATTTTTTTTGACAGTATACAAGCTAAGTTCTTCTGTATCTCCTGTGCCAACAGGTTCAGCTGGCTTTGCACTGAGGACAGGAACTCATTTGCATTCTTTGTATATACACACTTTGCCAGTTCCACTTCTTCTCTTAAATTCTCATGGTATTTTGCAGCTGAGAAAAAACACTGGCTGTTTCTTTCTGTAATTTTTTCAGAGTGAGACAGAGATCTCCTAAGAAGGTATTAATTGCTTTTTATGGCCCTTCATCTCATCAGCCACATCAGAAAATTTCCTTGTTATTCTGAAATGAACACTTCAGTTCCAGGAAAATTTCTACCATTTAATGCTCCTCCTAATCCATATATATGCTCCTCAGTCATCCTGAACAGCTCAGCTTTACTAGCAAATGGCAGAGTCATATTTTATAATATGTTTCCAGACAGTTAAGAAAGTTCAGTGATCAGCAATTTTTTAACAGAGGTAAAAGACTCGTACAACTAATGCAAATACATTATCTGCTGAACAACGGGTAGATATGAGGCCATTGCATAAAATGTCAACATCTGTTGCTGCTTCAGACAGTTCTCACTAACTGAATCTTGTATTTTACTGACCAGAACATTATTTTTCTCCTGCAAATGTATTTGGGTGATAGCATTGTGTCAATCACTAGTTTTCTTATGATACAGTTTTACATGGATACATCATTTGTATTAGCAGACCAAATGGCTAGCTGCACCATGAAGTTTTTCTTTGGTGTATTCAAAACTGAAACCACTTTTTCTCAACCAGAGGAATCTTGGTTTCTTGCAGATCTGTCTGTGATTTTTTCAGTCATTTCTCCTTGATTTGCAGATCTGTTTTCATTTTTTCATTACTTTTATTAACTGTGAATGGTTTAGTGATTGTTTTCACTTCTTTTTCCATGGTGCTCATTATGTCAATATATTCTGCAACTTGTTCTTCCCAAACTATCAGCTTTCCTTGAAGGGCTTCATGAATTTTCAGTGAAAATATAGGTTTCATTTTACTCTTGTGCAGCAGTGAGGTCTCCTTTTAACTACTCAGTCTCTTCAGTATCTTTCTTAATAATAGCCCCCTTGGCAGCTGCTGGTTAACTTCAGGTTTCATTGTGTTCTTTGATCTGTAAACATACTCCACTGTGCTCATTTTTTCCTCAGGATTTATAGATGTGGAAGAAACTGTTGCTATTATTGACGTTCTTTGTTGTTCTTCAAGAGAGTCTTGAAGGATTCTATTAAGATTCTCCATGTCTTCTTCCATGAGAGGAGTAATAACTCTTTCAGGGGTCAAAACAGATTACTTGGTATTTCCAGATTCACAAGCTCTTTTATCAACTACCCCAAACTGTAGTGGTTTTACTTCTTGCAAGTTTATATTCCCTATTCTGAGAAGCTCTTGGTCATCTGCTAATGTTACTTTCATATGGATGGTAATGGAAAACAGCAGGATCAACTGGAATATGATTCATGTAAGTAACTGCAGCAGCTCTTTTTGCTGCACCTTTTTCCAAGATTTGGTAGGCTTAATTTTTGTTGTGTACAGCTATTTCTTCTAAACCTTTTCCATTTACACCTTATGGGTCTTGTTTATGGGATCATCAAAACATCTGTAGCGCTGGGAATAGGATTCAGAAGTTCAAAACTCATTATATATTTTCAAAAGAGAAAATTTTACAAAGAAGAATAAAAATCAGTTTCAATCTCTGTGACTTTTTCTAATATTCAATACAATCTATTGCTAAACTCTTTTCAGTGGTGCCCAGCAACAGAATGAGGAGCAGTAACCATAAATTAAAACACAAGAAGTTCCACCTCAACATGAGAAAAAACTTCTTTACATTAAGGGTGGCAGAGCACTGGAATAGGCTCCCTCTCCGGAGACATTCAAAACCCAGCCAAACATGTTCCTGTGTAACCAGCTCTAGGTGACCCTGCCTTGGTGGGAGGAGAGGACTGGATGACCTCCAGAGGTCCCTTCCAACCTTAACGATCCTGTGATTCTTTGATTCTGTGTACTTGGAAGAAAATCCTCTTCCCAAGCATGTTCTTCATTGGGGCTGTCCTTAAATTGTGAAGGTCTTTCCAATACCAGTTTGGCCATTAATGATCATTGTACAGCTGCACCTATAATAACTTCATCCAAAATGTGACTACACTCCTTTACATATCAGTTGTCCATGACTCCTCCAGTGCATACTCTATAATTTGTTTTCTTGCTTGAAAGTCTACAGTCTACAAAACAGGCACTTGCTTTAAATCCTAAGGCATTAAAAGGCCTGCACCACACCACCACCTGGATGTTCTTGC
Source organism: Platyrinchus mystaceus (assembly GCA_035041135.1). Lineage (NCBI taxonomy): Eukaryota > Metazoa > Chordata > Aves > Passeriformes > Tyrannidae > Platyrinchus > Platyrinchus mystaceus. Next base: position 75,212,859 of record JAWWLV010000121.1, on the reverse strand, counting down.
CCTTTGCATTCTTCATGTAACCGTTTCCCTGAAGTGCAAATAAGACATGCTGGTCTCGGGGCCAATTTGCCAGGGAAAGAGGCAAAGCACTGAGTGCCCCATAATGCTTTTTCAGCCACTCGAGCTTCAGCCAACTGCCCTCTGCTCACGTTCTGCTCATCTCAGCCATGACCACTGTGCTTCTTGCAGTTCTGCACTCAAGCTCCTGCCAAGCTCCTAATTACAGTGGCTCAGAAGTGTCTTAGGGAGACTGTTCACTGCTCACCTTGTCATATCCACACACTGTGCAGTGCAGCAAGGTGTTGATATGTTGAAGCTAACACTGATCAAAATAGCCCTGAAATGAAAGGTACTGTAGCCACAACAATTTTATGTTGCATGTGAGTTAAACGGCCTTTGGTATGAAGCTTTGGCCTTGTCTTTCTGACTCTGTTTTGGAACAGAAATGGTATTGCATTGCATCAGCACCAGCCTGCTTGACACTTGACTTGGGGAAGCTTTGCATTACTACCCAAAACACTCCATATACCGTATCTGGCACCACACACTCTCCAATTTTCCAGCTGTTGCTGTCTGCTCTGCAGATGAGGGATTGGACTATTTCTAGATGCCTTTCAAGGACGCCTTACAGCAGGGCAGCTTATGTCAGCAGGCTTAACTGAAGGCCCACACGCTGAAAAATGTCTTAGGGAATTGTCATATGAGAAAGGCTTGAACACCTCTGATGTAAAATTTAATGTGGAGGTATGTTAGAGGTGGACGCAGAGATTTTTGGGATCTACTGTTTTGTAGATTAACTGCACAGATAGAAAATAGGAAAATTTTTCCTAAGAAAATCCAGTAGCAAGATGCAGACTCTGCTTCAAACTAAAGCTGCTCCGCTTTATTTTTCTCAATGCTCAAAATGGTATTTTCTCCTATATATTACAGCACTGTCCAGGTGCTCTGCCTTCAAACTTAGTGCTTCTTAAAGAGCTCAACCAGGCCTTCTCCCTCCAGCCCTCCCGCAGGGCCGCAAACCCGGCGGCTGGGAAGGTCGGCGGCCCTCGCCTCCCGCGGGCACGGCGGGCTGCAGTGGCGGCCGTCCAACACCTCGGGAGCGACCAACAGCCGGCGGCGGGATCCCGCAACCCGACCCGCCTCCTCCTCCTTCTCCTCCAGGTGCGGCCCTCCCGGGCCGCCGCTGCGCACTGGGCGGGGCGGGTAAAGCTCCTCCTGCTCGGGCACCGGAGCGGCACAGCCAGGACGGCGGGTTTGCGGCGCGGGAGCCGCTTCCACCAGGCTCGTCCCGGCGCTGCCGTCGGAGCGGAGCGGAGCGAAGCGGGGCGGAAAGGCGGCGCCGCCACCGCCGTGCGCGGCCCCGGCACCTGCCGCGAGGTGAGCGAGCGGCCGGGCCCGAGGCGGCGCTTCGCCGCCCGTGTTACCTAACCGGGACCGGGGCGAGGGCGGGGGGCGGCCGCCGGTCGCGCCCCAGCCGCCCCCCGGTCGCTCAGCACCGCTGCCGTGGGGAAGGGGGGCCGTGATGGGGAAGGGAGGGGGCGAGTGTCCCCGTTGCCAGGGAGACGGGTCAAGCGGCAGCTCCGGCCGCCGGGGCGCCCCCGGGTACCGCGGCCGCGCTGCCGCCGGCCCTCGGCCCCGCGTGGGAGGCGGGGGGAGGGAGGATGACCCGGAGCCCAGGGGTGGCTCCGGGGCGCCGTGAGTCCCGCTTCCCGCGGGGTTATGCGGGGACGTGCTCCGGGTGCTCGGGTTGTGACGGCTCCGTGAAACATGGCTCTGCCGCCTCGAGACGGGCGCTGGAACGCGTCTCGTTACTTGGTGCGAGCTGCGCTCTTCATGTATCCGGACTTAAAGCTACTCGCTCGAGTGACAAGAACAAGCTTTTGCTCCTCTCCGGTGCTTAAATATGCGAGAGCTCCCAGCTGGGAATGATCTAGGTACCTTGATAGCTGGAACATTAGATCTGTAGCTCTCGGAATTTAAAAGGTGCTGCTCAGGTGGTTGTAGCACAGGGTGGAGAAGGATTTGGTTCTCGGCACGAAATTCCCTGTTTGGTCAATATGGAGCATTTCTACCGAAAAATCTCGGGTCCCAGCGATGCTGCAGGTTGTAGAGGGCTCGTTGCTTCCAGTTTCCCAGGCCATCGGTGGAAGGTGGATTCAGCCCGTGGAGCGAGCCTGGCTCGCCCGTGCGGGCTCCGGCGGAGTCGGACTGACACCTGATCCGTAATTGTCACACCAAACACTGGGAAGCAGCTTGCTTGGCACCAGGCAGTGCAATGAAATGTGAAAGAAATGGAGTTACAGTTTAGATCTTTGCACGGTGAGATAAACTGCAGACGTTGATCTCAGCAAAATAGCGTGACTACATTTTTTAAAGCTTGTTATAAATTTTTCCAGTTTTGTATGGCTAGGAGAATATCTTAAAAATGTTTCAGAAGCAAGTTGAGGTTAGTGTTATTTGCGTAAATGTTCATGACAGCATTTGTTCAGTCGTGAAAAGATTAGGAGCAGACCCAGAGGCCAGAATCCTGTTAACTGTAGCACATAGGGTAAAGCATTACTGTAGCCTTGCCAGTTCCTGTTGATTCCAGGATCTGCCTGCATGAAGGAGTTGGCAGGGGTAAGACCACTGAGGCGTGTTCAATTGTTTAGAGTTTTTGTCCAATAACTGTGTTTTCTGTTTAAGCAGATCCTACAGAAATCCAGTGATGTGCTGAATAAGTACAGATACTTAAAAATCCACCAATATATAGCTACCCAGTGACATCTCTTTGTGTTGTTCAAGTTTACAGATGATCAAAGAAAAATTTTTACTTAACTTTGAAAGTATTCCAGAAAACCTCCTTTAATCTTTTGTCTGCTGTTCCGATTGTGAAAAAAATTGACAACATCTGTAAAGCACTTTACAGTTATTATGTATGAAGTACTAAGCTAGGTATGGGTATTCTGAGAAACTTCGAGGATAATAAGCTCTCCCCTTAGTAGAACACTAAAAATAATGCAGTTGTACCAATTAATACCTCTTAAGCGTAAGATTTTTTTTTTAGGTGCCTACAGTGTTTATAAAAACACTGTGTTTTATTTAACAAAAGTCCCTGTCACTTCCTGTATAAGCACACATGGAGAAATGTGCGTTGGGCAGCTAATGAGTTGGCAGATGGGGGGAAGTTGTACTCCTAATATTTCAAGTGGGTAAGAAGTTGCCTCAGGGTTTCTTCAAAAGTGGTCCAGTTTGATTGGCAGGTGTACCTTGCACTCAATTCCAAGCGAGAGCAAGTGCTTTTAAGGAAGGGAATTTTAACATGGAAACTTAGGTGTTGTTTTCACACTTTGTAGCTCAGCATGTTGTATGAACCACACAGAATATGAGATTGAGCACTGTCTTTACTGTTAGAAAACAATGTAATATTCTAGAAGTAAAGATGACAATGCAGAAATTAAACTTCTGGATATATATTTTATGAAAACAAGCTTGAAAGTGACTGAACTTCAAACTGGCCCTGAACAAGTAGCATAGGATATTGCCTCGGACAGGAAACTTGAGATTCCTCGGGATTTTCTAGTGGAATTTTAGTCTTTCTTCCATTCTTCTTCTCTGTAAGAAGGACATGGACACCTGTGATTTAGATGGAAACACCTGTTAAAAGTCTGTGTATTGCTAAACGTGCAAGTGAATTTGACTCAGGATTTGAGTTTGAACATAAAAAGAAATCTGAGTAACATCAAGGAAGGTGGTTTTGTTTTTTCCTCTCTTTTTATTCAGAGGAGTAGTACATTTTGAGTTTACAGTAAGGAGAAGTATGGTTGGAAGATCAGTAGCAGATGGACATTTATGCTTGCATGAGTCATTTCTTCAGTGGGTACTTATATATTAAAGAAAGTGTGATTTGACCAGAGAAAATGCTATGTTAAAAAAAAATAAAAAGGACTTTTTTGTTATCTGTTTTTGATTCAGAATGTATTGCTTCTGCCTGAAAAGTCAGAAATTGATATAACATAGCTTCTGACACTGATGATCAACTTCTACAATGTAGCAAAAAGGAATGTATTCAATAAGAAATTCATGGCACTACTGTGGTGTTTTTGATCATCTATGCTGACTGGAATATGATTAACTTAATGGCAAAGAATGACAGTAATTTAATGCCACACTAGTATGGGGAAGTGATGATTATAAATTGAACTAGAAATGAGAATTGGATTAAATGAAAAATGAAATTAATTTAATCACTTGGGTGAGAACAGTTGACAGAATTACAGGAAAAACTAGCCAAACAAAAATATCATCCACTGTAATTACACTTTCCTACTGTAACTGCATAGTTGTCTCTTTTTAATAATTTTATTTTAAAGAAATTATCCTTCATATTTCTCATCCATCTAAGATTTTCATATGGTACTTGCCAGTGTGTTCTGTGCTCTGAGGTCTTCAATTACTCAAGAATTGATTGCAGGGCATGTAGGGGAATCTTGTGTTCAAATTTTTGTATCTCTCTTCTTTGGAGATAGAGGAGCAGTGCCAAAAGGCTGAAAATTACAGAGATTTTCCTAAGAAATTAGTGAATTTTTAAAAACCTGATTTTTTATTTTTAACTGTTTATTACCCACAAAAAATTACTAACTGGTAGTGGTGGTATATCCCCTCAGTTTCTTGAATTATCTGACATTTATACTTAATAGTGAAAGACATAGGATCCTTGACATAGTGATTTTGAAATCTTCACTTCTTGCTGTTCTGACTTAATCGGCCTTTTGACCACTTACAAGATAAAATGAGGTCTGCTCTTCCGTCATTCTGTATACTTGTATACATTCTGTATATTCTTGCATACTGTATTGCCATAGTGTGTGCTTGTAAATGGGATGCTTTTATTTCCAAGAGATTTTTGAAATTTTGCTATCAAATTCTGATTGCTAAAAGTAAGTAGAAAGTTGGAATTTTTCACGGGATCTTGTACACATTTTTTTTTAATTATTTTTTTTTTAAAACGTTTTGGCTTGTGTGTGGGTTTTACCTCTGACTGAGTTTTTGGCTTTGAACAGTTAGAAGCTTCAATTTAAGAAAAATATGCATAGGACAGCATTTTTTGAGGGGCATTACTGCTAAGTCTGAAGAAATTCCAGGGGCAAGAGGCAGCTCTAGGAGGTAGTTTCAAGAGAAGAAAATGAAGCAATGATGTTAGAGTTTGGGAGCTTAAACTGGGAGACCAGGAGATCTTTGAAATTCCCAGTTCTGGGTGCTCCCATGTGGACCAGCCATCCTGAATCTGCCTGATTTTTATAGAAAGGGAAATCTCTAATGTACACCAGAAAGGAGCTGTAGCAGGTTCTGGCAGGTTGTTAGTCTGGGTTCTAGGCCACAGTCTTTTGCCATTTCCATCATTTGTGGGCTATGGATCTTTGGGCTGTTGACTACTGAGTAACCTGGCTGAGTGGGATTGCAAAAATGTTTTGTCAAGATTTTATCAGACTTGTGTTTTAGTTGCACTTTTAACTGTGGAAAAACTTGAAAATAGCTAAGATTTGACTTTGTAGTCTATTACCAGACTTGCTGTGGATCTGCAGTGTTTGACTTCTTTTCTAGGGAAGAAGTTTTGCATAGACAAAGTCCCTGAATTAGAATATGTTTTGTGCTTCATGCTGTTAGTGGCAGCTAAGTTACTCAATGGGCAGATACTTTGTGGGAACTGGGGTAGCAGTAGGGGGTTTATACACCTACATACATTGCTAAGCCTTTGAAATACATTTTTCCTTTGTCTTGAGGAATGAAAGATGTAATTTCAAAAAGTGAAATTCCAATAGTGAATGCCATGCAAATTCCAGTCACACTGATGCCTCTTTGAAGCTACTGACTTTGATATCAGCAGTTGGAGATTCCTCTGTGATGACAAAGCAATAAAATATTTAAACAGTTTTGAGTAAAATAAATCAGAGGCTTCAGAACATCAATAATACTTGGGCATGCATGATTTTTCTTTAAGTTAGGTGACTACTCTGAACAATTATGTAAATTGAGAATGTTTTCTGCCAAAATTTCTGTAGCAATATGCTGCAGCAGTTTAGAAGAGCTGTAATTATAGGAATGAGCTTTTTAGGGGGATAAATATTGTAAATATTTTGATTCATCAGTACTTGAAGGTTATGGTTGTTCTGAAGACTGGCTTTTGCTGCAACCATCTGTCTTTATTTTTCATGACAGGAATTATGTGTATAGTGGTGGGTTTTGACTGTATAGATGTTGTAATGCTACAGCCTAATTTACTCTTGGTTTTTCCTGGATGCTGTCATTATATGGAATGCATCTTAAAGATCATGTATATTTCCCCTGATAGCCTGAACTTTAACATCTTCCAATTTTCCAACCCCTTGTTCCTCCAGAATAGCCTTTCATTCTACTCTTCAGTAAGAAAGTGCTTGAAAAAAATTCTAAGCATCACTAGTTTGGATGACAGGGGGCTTTTGTTTTGAAGGTATCATATCAAAAAGTGATTGAGGTCCAGTCTGCAATGTTGATAAGACTTGATTTCTATCCTGTATGTTTGGGGTTTTTTTTAAATGATTGTTTAAGTGAAAACATCATGGCTTAGATAAATAAGAAATTTTGAAGAGGATATGAGCAAGCTTATGGCCTTATTATGTCTGAAACATTTTCCATCAGGTTTCACTTCAGGTTAAATAAAGTAAAAGGGCTACTGCCCTTTATAAGCTAAACTGCACCTCTACCTGGTTTATCAAGACAGAACAGATAAAAACCTGTCGTTGAAGAAATGTCATCAGGATATATGGAATGTATTCTTCCCAGGTTTATTTTTTAAATTCTCTGAAATTGTTATTAATATCTTTTTTCCAACAGCTGCATTTATAAGAAGAGCATGGCTTGAATAATATTTTTCCTGATCTAATACAGATTTTAAAATTATGTTTTTAAAGCAGTAATAGACCATCATAATATTCTCCATTTGAAGGGATACATCTTCTCTGGTTTTCCTCTTTTCTTTGTTATATTTAGTTTTGAAAGCCCCCTTTCAGTCAGTGACCTATATATTAGTTGCATAAAACAAAAAAAGAACTGAGGTGATGTTTTCAGAACAGAACTGGGACTTTGACTTTAGTGAACTGTGGAGATCAAAACAGGGATCTTGAGCTAAAGGCTGAACTGAAGTGCTGACTTCTTTAGTGGGGATAACAGTACCTGTTTTGTGGGTTTGGTATGTCCCTTAGCTGAACTTCCTTTTCTTCCTTTTTCTCTTTCAGTAGAAAACTCAGGCAAACAAACAGGAAGGAACAGAACTCCTTTCTGGCAGGGTCTTAGTGCATCAGCACTGCAGAGCGCATTGGAGAGTGTGCCATACCCCTGCTGCGCTGAGCTTCCCATCCTCGGTGAGGTTACATTAAAGTACACTCAGGATCTCCTGGGTTCTGGGGTGACTTTTGCATACAAATGCAGCTGCTGTATTTGCTTGTTAAGAAAGCGCATAGGAAATGGAATGATGAGGATGCAACTGTGAAGTCTTGTCTGTTTATTTTCATGTATGTGCTCCATCCTCCAAACAGAATCACAGAGGTGCAAAAACATAGGTTTTGCTGAAAGGTAGATAGGAGGACTGAATGTGTTTTGCTTACTTAGAGAAGATAACTATGAGTGGAGGTGGAACAGAAATAGGAAGTCAGCATTAGAGAGAAAGTCAGTTCCAAAATGTTTCTGTAGCCAGGGCCACGTAACACAGGAAGCTCTCCTGGACCACTGTGACTGGACCCTGAAGTATATATTCAGTTTGAAGCATGCAATTTCATTTTTTTAAATTTTTTTTTTATTTTATTAGGCATGTTCAATTTCTTTAAGACCTTTTGATCAGGACCATTGTGTGTAATGGAGTCAGATTCGATGCTTCACATCTTCGGATGCAAATGACATCAGATGAGAACAAGTCATACACAAAACTAGCGTAAATTATACTCCTTGCAGCTGTTCACATTTCCCCAGGATTCCAAATCTGGCATAGTGCAACTTTTACCTTAAAGATGGGAAAGCTGCTAGACAGGCTGTTTGAATTTACTGTCTTTACTATTTAGAACTAATTTGTGCACTATGGACTTGCATTGATTTTTAGTAGTGTTGCTGGATAAGTGAAGAGAATTGAGGCTCTAGTAACTGAACCTTGTCAGTTGTAATTTGTGGCAGTTTAAGACGTAAATACCTCCCTTCAGCTTTCCACCTCCCTCTGCTCATATAACAGAGCTGGAGGAGTAGAGCAAGTGCCTTCATTTTATCTGATTGTAGGCACTGTCATGGGATGTCAGTGTAGGTTTGTACCATAATGCCAGTGGGATGGTGGTAACACGAGTGTCACCTGTACTCTGGGGCAATAATTTGTGGCAGAGCATGGGGCATACAGGGGAAGGGGACTTGAAGCTTCTTCAGTGGCATAGATTGCTTCAGTGAATTACACTTTGTTTCTACATTTTATCCTCTCATTGGCCTGTGCACTGTGAATATTGAGAATTGTTGTTGGAAACCCAAGGAATGAATTCTCATAGGCTGTGTCTTTAGCTCCTGATGTATTTATTCTTTGGCGCGGGTAGTGAGGGAGATCGCCAAGGAGCCCATAGCAAACCATACCAAGCCTTGAACACCTAAAAGGAGAAGGAAAAAAAAGTGGGAGTATAGCTATGGTGATCTAAGAGTATAAGAGAGAAAGGTGGGGTTTTGTTTTTTGTTTGGGGGTGGTTGTTGTTTGTTGGTGGTTTTCAGTTTTGTTTTCTGAGCTAGATGGTATAGTCTGGGAAGGAAGAAAAAAGTGCAAGACTTCCAAACAGAAGTGTTTCTTTTGCTTAGACCTGAAGAAGATGCAGAAGTCTAAACACTTGTCTGTTCCTCTTCTAATTCAGTTTTTGCTCCTAATTAAAGGTCAGAGATTAAAAATAATTTAAAGTCTTAATTTTAGGCATTTTTCCTTGAAACAGCAGTTTTTCTGCATATAAAAGTTGTATCTCAGAATAAGGAGGATGGGGAAAGGTTGAAGAAAATCTTGAGCTGTAAATTCAGAATCTTCTATTTGAAGGGACAAAAGCAGCCCTCCATCTCTTCTCAGTTAGGATTACTTTCCACCTGTTTGTCTCTGATACACTTGAAAACTGCCAGAGGAAACAGACTTTATCAGAAAATTCCATCTAATGGGTTTATGGCACCTTGTGCACTTTGCCTGGATAGATAGTTGTCAGCTAAGTGCAAGGTGTGGATCAGTCTCTCCTCACCTTTCTATCATGTTTTGACACAAGATGCTCTGCAGCAATAATGGCTTGAGGTACACATGATCTGTCTGCCCTCCTTCTGCAGCTTATTGCTCTTGTGTTTTGCTGGCATCACTGTTTGTAGAAGTGTAGTGTGGATCAGATCACCAGCATGTCTCTTAGAGCTTTAAGTAAAAAAACCCAAACCAATAAAATAAACCAACCCCGCTAAAAATTGAAGACACCCCAAAGAATTCTCGCTTACACCCTTCAACCAGGTCAGGCAAGAGAAAGAAGTATAGAAACCGGCATTGCTGCTGAAATTGTACCCATTCTGTCTTGAAAGAAGAGAAAGTTGCTTTGCCCTGTAGTGAATATATATAGACTAGAGAAAGGCATGTTGACTGTAAGTACTTAGTTTTCTTTCATATAATAAGGGTTAAAAGGAGTTAAATTAGTGGTTTTATTTACCAAATTCTTGCACTAAATTGTAGTAAGCAAATGTTTACACTGAAGCTTGCCATAAATAAACAGAAGGGTGTTTGGAAAGCCTGATCAGCTTTTGTGTAGGAGAGAGCAGTCATAACAAACTGGTTCTGTGAGAAACTGAAAACAAATAAAAGATGGGCTGCTATTCATGGTTTACAAAGGCAGAAGAGACTGTGAACAACAGAAGCAAGTAATTTTCAAATACTGAAAAACATTGTTTGTGAACCTGGGATAAATTTCAGTAACATTTCATGTTTTCCTCTTTTCAGTCTTTAGAAGATCTCAGGAAAAGAAAGACAATGATTTTAACCAACTCCAGCCTCAGACAAGGGTGAAAATCTTCAACTACTGCATTCAGTACTGCTGTGAGTCTTTTGTATCTCCCCAAGGTATTTCCAAGAACATTTCCTATGTATTTCTGAATGTTAACAATCTTGCAGTCACTTAAAATTTGTATTTAGCTGAAGGAAAGAATCCTTTCAAAAATTCTTTAACAAAACTTTTCCTACAAGGAAGGCTCTTCTTTTAGTACTTAATGAGAGTGTTAGCTAGTACATGGAAGCTATTTTCCATATTATTTTGTGTTCTTAGCATTTTTTCAGTCTATCATTACTGTATAAAGTGATAGGCAGGCAGTATTCAGAAAAGAAGAGCATTTCTGGTTGTGCAGCTGAAGGATGGATTTTGTTTGGGTTTTTTTTAAGTAGTTATTGTTAAATGGCACCAAATCCCAAAGTCAGTGTTCCATTTTTACTTCATACTGACACATAGTTTTTGTGATTGAGCAATGTCTGAGTATCTGAGTAGCTGATAACTCATACTGACTTTTTTGCAACTTTTTTGTGGTTTTAATGCAACCGCAGCAGTGTCCCAAAAAAAAGCCTCTAGCCTTAAAAGATAAGGGTAGACTCATCCTAGAAATGGAGCTGATGAGGTGGTAATAAAAATCATGGCTAAAGCTGAACCTTTTTCCTAGTTATTCCCAGTGTGGAGTGGAAACCTGTCTTCAGCAATCTTTGGTCTTCATGGAGAGTTTCTTGGTTACACGGTTCCACTGGAACCGAGTAGGTTAGAAGATGGTATTAGTAGCTCAAATGTTTTTGTGACTGTGATGGTAGGAAGAAGAAATATAATATTTTACAGAAGGGATGAAACCTTTCATATAAACATATCATTAGGTCATACAAGTTGACTGTGTAGAGATACCCACTTAGCTCTGAACAAAGTAGCAAACCATGCAGGAGCAGTATTGTTGATGTAATATTTTGTGTGAATAACATGTTGAGAAATTACTTTATATATCTGAAGGTCTCTGCATTGGGCTGTGTTGAATGCAGGCCAGGTTGTGATCTTTTAGGAATTGCCAATTGATAAATTCCAATCCAGATTCAGAAATTTTATTCTCTCTCTGAGAAATAGATTTCGAAGACCACCTTTACATAATAGTAAATTGGGGAAATATTGAGTCCTAATATTATTGCTGCATAGGATTTCAAGTCATCTCTGAGAAGGTTTGTATTGCCAGTGGCACTTAATGAAGGAATTTCATAAATACCTTTTAGTTCTAGTTAGTCTGCAGTTTGTGCTCTTTCTCTTCTGGAAAGGGGTGGGAGGAGCCTTTATTCGATTATCTTGGAATTGGTATAAAAGCAGAGGTAAAAACTTACATTTGTTTTTCAAATATAATCAAGAGTTGCCTGACAGCAAGCTGCAAAACCAAGTCCTAGTGATGATGTAGCAGCTTTTCTCTGCTCACTGGCTGATAATGTTGTCAGATCTATGAGTTAAAGTGCTGCAAGATGGGAAAGATCTTTCAGACTATTTTGGCATTTATTTGTTTACTGGAGAACAGTTGTCTCATGATTGTGTAGAGGTGACTGCAGCGTAAATGAATAAACCTGGCCAAAGCAAGAAGTGAACCCTTTGCTTGGTTACAGTGACTCAGGTCATTTGGATGCTGTCCTACACTTCTTGGCTGCATTAGGTATGTTACTGTCCAAAGATGAAAAAGAAGCAACGAGTCTGTGCTTAGAGTGATGGATCGTGTACAATACAACCACTCAGTTTATTGGCAAGGTGAGGAGCAGTCTGTCCCTTGCAAATTTTCTGATTCAAATTCATCTTCTTGTGTGTGCC
>JAWWLV010000121.1:75164098-75200938 GCA_035041135.1 Platyrinchus mystaceus | reverse complement strand
GGAGCTGGGGTTGTTTAGCCTGGAGAAGAGAAGGCTCAGGGGAGACCTCATCACTCTCTACAACTACCTGACAGGAGGTTGTGGCCAGGTGGGGGTCGGCCTCTTCTCCCAGGCAGCTATCAGTAAGACAAGAGGGCATGGTCTCAAGCTCTGCCAGGGGAGATTTAGGTTAGATATTAGGAAGAAATTCTTTACAGAGAGGGTAATCAGCTGTTGGAATGGGCTGCCCAGAGAAGTGGTGGATTCTCTGTCCTTGAAGTTATTTAAGATGAGACTGGATATGGCACTCAGTGCCATGGTCTGGTAACCACGGTGGTGTTGGATCGAGGGTTGGACTTGATGATCTCAGAAGTCCTTTCCAACCTGGCTGATTCTATGATTTTAGCTTTTTTGTACCTTAAAATGTGTGTATTTTCTGATCAATTCTTACCTGTGATTGCAACAAAACTATTCCCTATGTTAGAGACTGAATTAGCATTTTCCTTCCTCAGTCAGTCTGTGTCAAATATTGATTTAGAAGGTTGGTTGATCTTAGTGGTGATGTTGTCCCATTAATTCTTCTAGAGATGTATTAACAGTGATATATTTAGATCTTATTATTTGCTGTGGTCCAAATATAGAAGCAATCTAGGTAGCTTCCATGTGGGTTAGAAGCTAGGAATCTAAACAAATGAAAAAATAACTGGAGTAAAGGAAAATGTGAAAGTGTTGTGGTACAGCATATAAATCAGAATAATATAGTAAAACACAGCAATTCAGTCTTTTCCCAAGCAAATTAACTTTATTAAATGTTTTGAAGTGTCTAGTATAGAATAGTATTGTTTTGTTGGGCATATGCAGCTTAATTTGATCATCATTCCTTTACAAAGTGGATTGTCACTTTTATGTAAGCAAATGTTGCTTTTGCTTGTTTAAAAGTTCATAGCAGCTGGAATCAAATGCTTTGCCCTCAAACAAGAGTAATCATTAAGAAGTTAATCTCAGATCATGCTGGTACCAGCAATATTTAATGTGTTTTAAATAATTAAAAATGCTAATATGAGATCTTGTAGACAAAGTGCACAGTTAAGGCAATTAACTGCATAAGATATAGTCAAATGAGTTGTTTGATGTAAATTCTTTTCCACTAACAAAAAATCCCAAACCACCCAACATCAAAATGAAAGAAAAAAAACCTGTGTAAGGCTGCTTACTCTGTGCTTTAAACTGCTAAAAAGATTGTGGATCTTTCAATTTTAGTTAGAGCTTTGACTTCTCCAGGTACTTCAATAACACTTTTAGGAATGAAGGTACTATTTTGACCTTACGTGTGTCCATGAAAAGAAGATTTTTGGGGAAAAATCTCTTCAGGGGTCTCTTGTAGAGTTTTGTTGTTATCAAATCTTCATTGTTTTCTGGGACATGGTAGTAAGAGTAATAGGCCACTGTTGTCCCTTTGGTAATTCATGGTTTCCTTTCATTTTCATTTCCTTCTCTACCAGGCAGTGTAGTTTTGATGGAGATGTCTGCCATGGCCTCTAGGAGTCCTTTCTGGAAACATACCCATTGGAAGGTGCAGCTGATGTCCTGGTTGGCTTTATATTCAGCACCATTGATTTGGTGCTGAGTGAAGTGCCTCTCTTCCAGGGATAGCACCTATCCCCATTTTGCTTAGCTATGGCTTGTTTGTTGCTTGAGTGCTACAGTTCTTCTCATCCAAACCCAAAAGCCTGTTCCATGCTAGAATCCTAGGTATCTGGGCAAAGTTTAATAAGTTACCTCCCGTTGTGTAAGGAGCTCCATTCCTTTTATTGCAAGAAGATCATTAAAATACGAGTGGTTTGTTTTAAAGATTTAATTTTCTCTTTCTTCACTACTGGGAATGCTTTACAGTTGTGTACCCTTGGAGAACTGCTTGCCAATTTGCCTAGCTCCATCTGTAGAAATGATCTAGCAATAATATGTCCCTAATTTTTTTTTTTCAAACATGCAGCAGCATTTCTACTAGCAAGCTATGAAAAAAAGACACACAGAAATGTAGGGTGTTAAACTATGAATTTAGTCTAATTCTCATTGAAGACCTTGACCAAACTATTAATGAATTTGAAAATAGTAAGGTTTGACATCAAAGAAATAGAAGAATTCTGTCAGAAAATTTTTGAAAGTATCCTCACCGAAACTTAGTTACATAAAATATTTTTCCTCTTTGTCAGGAGTCATTCAGGGCTCAACTTACTCGCTGGAACATGGATGTCTAGTGGAATTTGAGATCCTGATCCAGAAGAGACTGGATGTCCTGTGTGTCCTATGTCATCTCTCTCATCTCCCCAGGAAGATGTCTCAGATACTGCAGGGGGTCTGAAATGACAGGAAATTTCTGAATATTATCATCTGGATTTAAGTCTTAATTGAGTTTAATTGGAAAAATAAAAATCAGCACATGCATATATAGCTTACAAAGTATTATTTTTGTTTATCAAGTGAACTAATCATCTAACTTCATATAGATGGCAGTTGCACCAGAATTGCTACTGAGTTTTCCTACTCTTAAGCAAATACTCCTTTTTTTTATGACAAAATAAGTGTTTAGTGCTACAGTACATTTGCTTTGGATTGGTATAATTCTAGAAAGGAATTAAAAGGATCGTTAGGTGGTTTCAATAAATGGAAAGACTGAAACTTATAACTGCCCTAGTGGGACACCTAAGAGAGATGTGGAGACGTGTGCATTCGCTCTGGTTTTGATAGAATTTTCCCTTTTTTTGCCCCTTCTGTTTCTTTTTAGGAGATAAAATATCTTCAAGAAGATTGGAATGTAGAATAAATAGGACATATGGGACTAATATGCTCTTGCATGCATATAGTACATTCAAAGACTTCTCAGCAGTGCCACAGAGAATGACACAAAACACAGAATCGTCTAGGTTGGAAAGGACCTCTTGAGATAATTAAGTCTAAGCAGACTCAGCACAGAGCAGGTTGTCCAAAAAAGTGGCCAGAGGTGTTTTGTATATCTCTAAGAAGGAAGACTCCACAACCTCTCTGGGCAATCTGTTCTGATGTTTAACCATTGTCGGAGTAAAAAGTATTTTCTGGTGTTCAGCAGGAATTTCATGTATGTTAATTTGTGCCCATTAAGTTATAGAGGAAGCCATGTTTTAACTTGAATTATAAGTAGCTATTTGTAGCATTTAGTGACTTTTAACAAGGTAATTATTGCCCTTATAATTTTAAAAAATATAAATGTTATTTTAGAAACAAGGAAATAAGTGCTCCTACAGCTTTTCTTTTTTTTTTTTTTCCTGCTTCACACCATTTAGCTTTCTCAAATCACAAAATCAAAGGATATGCTGAGTTGGAAGGGACCCACAAGGATCATAGAGTCCTACTCTTAGCCCAGCTCAGGACCATCCCCAAGAGTCATAACGTGTGCCTGAGGGTATCAGCCAAGCGCTTCTTGAACTTTGTCAGCTTACAGCTGTGACTGTTTCCCTGGGGAGCCTGTTCCAGTGCCCAACCACCCTCTGGGTGAAGAACCTTTTCCTAATATCCAGCCTAAACCTCCCCTGACACAACTTCAGGCCATTCCCTCGAGATCTGTCACTGGTCACCACAGAGAAGAGATCAGTGCTTGTCCCTCCTCTTCCCCTCAGTAGACTGCAATGAGGTCTCCCCTCAGTCTCCTCTTCTCCAGGCTGAACAGACCAAATGACCTCAGCTGCTCCTCCTATGGCTTCCCGTCAAGGCCCTTCACCATCTTTGTTGCCCTCTGGATGCTTTCTAACAGCTTAATACCTTTCTTATATTGCAGTGCCCAAAACTACACACAGTATTCCAGGTGAGGCCACCCCAGTACAGAGCAGAGCAGGACAATCCCCTCCCTTGACCGGCTGGAGATGCTTTGCCTGATGCCCCCCAGGACAGGGTTGGCCCTCCTGGCTTCCAAGGCACTGCTGACTCATATTCAACTTGCCATTGACCAGGTCCCTTTCCATGGCACTGCTTTCCAGCATCTCATTCCCCAGTCTGTACGTACATCCAGGGTTGCCCTATGCATTCCAGTGCAGAATCCAGCACTTGCCATTGTTGAACTTCATGTGGTTGGTGATTGCCCAGTCCTCTAATTTGTCGAGGTCTCTCTGCAGGGCTGTGAAGCTGTGCTGGCTGTGACTGATGACAGTGTTGTCTTTCAGGTGTTTTTCAACACTTCCCAGAATAATTTTCTCCATAGGTTTACCAGGTCCTGAAGTGAGACTGACAGGCCTGTGGGGTCCTCCTTCTTGCTCTTCTTGAAAAGCAGGGCAACATTTGTCAACTTCCAGTCCTCTGGGACCTCTCCGGATTCCCAAGGCTGTTCAAAAATCATCAAGAGATGTTTTGTGATGACATCAGCCAGCTCTTTGAGGATTCTTCAATAAATCCCATCAGGTCTCATAGATTTGTATCCAGTTGGAGCAGCAGATCCTGCACAATTTCAGGGTCGACCGGGAGTTGATCATTCTCACAGTCATGGTCCTCCAGCTCACTTGGAAGTGTCCCTTAGTTTCTCAAAGAATATTCGTCAGCATCATTGTCCTGGCTGGGAAATCTATAGTAGACTCCCACAATGATATCCACATTATTTGTTTGCCCCTTGATTCTGACCCAGAGGCTCTCAACTGTGCCATTGCTGACTGTGAGCTCCCTATGTTCCAACCCTTCTCTAACATACAGTGCTACCCCTCCACTTTTTCTGCCCTGCCTGTCCTTCCTGAAGAACCTGTAACGATGCAACTCCACTCACAGGACTCATCCCACTGGGTTTTGCTTATGCCAGTGGTGTCAGATCTCTTTGGGACTGAGCCAAAGCTTCAAGCTCCTCTTGTTCCTCATTCTGCCTGCATTGGTGTAGAAACATTTCAGGTGTGGTAGCCAACACCTGGTGAGACAGAGTGGTGGATCCCATGAGTGCTCATTTGTTCCAGCTTTGGCACACCACCCCTCTCTCGTCAAATCTAGTGATGTTTTAGTGATTGGCATGCAATTCATAAATTTCAGTTAGGCATTTAGGACTGTCTCCACAAATTATCTGATGTTTGGTTCTAGGAGCAATAGTCACAAACCCTAGAGACTTGATGACATTACCAGTTTAATGTCTGGGTAGTGATAGATGCTTAAGAACAAAGATTCTGAACAACCTTGTTTTCATGTATATGAAGGGAAGAATGATTTCACTGATAGAAATATCAAAATATACATGTTTAAAATCCCTCACTCTTCTGTAAGCAAGCACTTAACTGTACTCTTATGAAGTCTTTCATAGGTGCCTACATTCATGGTGCCCTTGGGAATTTAAGCAGCAAGTTGTTTCACACAAGAAAAAAATGTGTTTTACTTTTGTTTTGAAATTTAGATTCTCCTGGTTTGTTTTGTTTGTTTGTTTTTGTTATTCTGGGTTTTGTTTGTTAGTTTGTTATTTTGGGTTTTGTTTGTGTTAATAATCTAAGAAGCATTCATGAAACATTTGCCTAAAAATGGATCTGAATCTGTCGTTAAATCTGAATGTACCCAAAGGATTTAAAATATTAATTCTTGGATTGTCTCTGAAAAAAAGAGTATAGAGTACATTCAAATCTGACGTTGGCAAACAAGAACTCAAATGTGTCTCTAGTAACCTATTTGATAGTGCTTAATTAGAGTGATATTTTACTTTAGTACAAGGTATTACCTTGTTGCCTAAAAGACTGTGGAGAAAAAGAGTCTGAGCCAATTCAATATAGGAGATAAGAGAGCAGGTGCTTTAATGAGTCTGTGGGCCTAGAGGAATACATACCACGCGCATGTCTTCAGTCAGTGGTTCTATGATTTTATAATAAGGTTCATCCAGTCCCAGGTTTGTCCATCCCCCGGTTCTGCCTTGTTCTGCCCCCCCAACACGCCTTTTCAGGAATTGAGTCTGGGGGAGTTTGGGACCTCTTCTTCCTTATCTTCATTTTCTTCGCTGCACGTACAGTCCTTGGAGTTCTTCCAAAGTTCCGGGCTTGAAGGTCGCTGTGTTTGTGTGTTATCTTCTGGTTCAGGCCTTAGGATATTTTTCCCACAATTCTACCTTGAAAGGAGGCTGAACACGCTAACGGAATTTTAGAGGGATTGATATGAAATGGGGTAGTAGGCTTGGGTATGTGTAAACATTAGGCTACAGGGTGTGGAAAATAATACAGCTACATTAAAATCTACATTCACTACGCAACTACTTTTAAAATCTATAAAAATTAAAAAATCCAAAAAAGCTCTGAGGCATCACCTTAAGGTGAGTTTCTTAAGATGTGTTGTCAAAGTCATGACTCACACTATGAAATGCATCATACTCATCCTAACAATGAGTTTTTTTAGACTGTATGTCTTGACACCTCCCCTCTGTACCTGATATGTCCCTTCTGCTCTGAGAGGAATTTTTACTTGCTGGATTGATGCTGGGTATTAATGACAGTGGTCAATATCAGAACATTTTCTAGGTAGCTGGTCTGGAACATCGAGTAATGTCTGTGTTAGGAATGGAACGTATGTTGAGCAAAGGATGAGAGAAAATGAGATCTCCTGTTTCAGTAAAATATGCTAGTACAAAGTCTAGAAGTCTTGTGCAAAGCCTAAATAAAAGCACTGGATGAATCCCCGGAGAAAAAGAATCCATTAACTCTACCATCAGCTTGGACATGGCATTCAGCAGTTTTCCTGTGTAAGAAGTCAGGTGTCCTGATGTTTTCCTTTGTGTTCCCAGCACATATGTGGACCACAGCTTCTTCCGTCAGGGGATGGGAACTGTGCTGTTCACAACTGTCTTAATGCTTCAAACACTCACACTCTAAGCAGGTACTCACAGGGAGGTGGGAGAAAGCCACAGCTCCCCTAGTAAATCTGCCCCTTGATACCCGTCTTGAGGGGAGAGTGTTACTCCTTCTGTTTGTATGGTAAGCGTTTTCTTCCTTGACCAGTTTGTACACTCCTGTGTATATAGCAAAGCTCCTGCAGTTTTTTGGCTGTGGGGTTGTGAGATCCTCGATCTGAATCTCACTGAATTATTGATATGGGTTGGAACCAACTCACTGTGAGTGTGTGTGTGCGTGTGGGGAAGGGCAGGACCATGGTAAGGGCTGCACATCAGGCGTGCTGCCCACGCCGAGCACAGGGCAGGGCTGAAGGCCCTGCAGCCGGGATGTTAGTCAAGGCAGAGCTGCCTGGCAGCCTGTGACTGGCTACAGCACACCTCGCTCTGGTCTGGAAGGCACTGCCCGGATTGCCTGGGAGGGAAAACTGAATTCTGTAAATACACGAGACTCGTTGCGATCTCTCGCTCTCCTTCCCTCCTGCGGCTTGAAACGTGAGTCAGTAACCATTTTTTTTTCCTCCTCTACTTCTCTCTTCTCCCTCTCCAGCCAGCACCATGTGAATCATTGAATCTTGTAACTATTCTCCTCTCCTTTCTCTCTCTCCTTCTCTCCCTCTTCTCTCTTTCTTTACCCCTTTTAACCTGTTGCTTTCTTTTACTCTTTTCCTTTTCTTGTGGGTAACTTAAAACCAATGAATTGTGTTTTACTAAAGCTGGTATATGGATTGTTTTTAGTGGGTGTTTCCTGCGGAATGGGTCTTTGTGCTGAATGTTTTAGTGAAATGCTTTTTTCCTAGTTGTATTTTACTCCTGTAAAAACCTTTTGCCAAAATATCTTATTTTTCTTACTAAATTAAAAAGAATTTCTCTTAGAGGAGAGCGTGTGACTCTTTCTTAGGATGCTAATTAGTGGTTATAACAAACCAAAAGTCTTTTAAAAGGTCTTAAATAAAAAATGCAACCACTCTGGGCAGTTTATAGCTTATTCTGGAGTGCAACAGGGATGCAGAAAATTTCTCTGACTTCTTCAATGGCGCTCTCCCCATCCCAGATCAAGCTTATTTGTGTTTTTTACTAGCTAGGCTAGTTAAGGTTATAGAGGTAGCTAGCGACTGTGTAAACATGTTGCAGACATGTAAATGTAAGAAGTAGTGATCTTACAGTAGTAAAATAGTGTACATGGTTGAAATTCTATTTTTCCCAGACAACAGGTGCTTTTTTTGATCTGCAGAAGGCAGTGCAAAACAGGGTCAAGGCCTGGAAGCAGATGACTGTGCAGACTTCACTGCTTATGGCTTTTGTAATTGCAATGTGTAATAGAATTTGAATACGGGCAACCCTCTCCATTCTCTCCCCCTCCTTCTTGCCCACAAACAGTGGCCAGAAATACATTTGTCTGTAGGTCTTATTTATTCTGTTCATCTAATTAGTTTTAATTTTCCCTTTCAAACTAGATTTCTTACATGTTTAAATCAAATCTATTGTTTTGGTATAGAAGTGTTTTAATCACTCTGAGTTTGTTGTAAGGAAAAGGTTTAGATTAGATGGATCTACTTCAGAGTTCTAGCTAACTTCAGGTCCTGTCACTCCTACTTAAACTTCTGAGTTTAAGGCTGCATGTGAAAATTCCTTTTATACTTAAAGCAGCTTGCAGCCAAACAGTAAATACAGGCATCACTCTAATTCAAGAGTTTATGCTGGAGTGGCATTAACCAGGCTTACAGAAGTTTTGACATAATTTAAGTGTGGATAAAAGGTCCTAAGGGAGTGTGTATGTCTTCCCAGTATTGTTATCCCTCATTGACTTCAACACAAACATAGGTCATATGAGAAGAATTTCACTTTGCTCTTTTTTAAAAAAATTCAAATGTTCATGTGTTAGGAAGTAATGGAATTAGGAACCTGTGCCTTTTCTTGTAGTAAGATGATTGTAGGGAATTTCGGTTTTGGCATTGGAGCAGTTAGCTTTTTGCCTTTTGTAGCATTCTTAGCTTTGTGGGCGTGTAACCTCTTAACACTTCTTAAAAGGTAAACTAAAGAAAAAATCTGGAAGAGCTATACTGACTGCGTGGAACAGCAGCATAATTGCAACCACTTACAGTAAGATCTGCCCCTCAAGAAAACTGTCAGGGGTTATTTGCTATAATCCAGCACAGTCAGCAGAGAGTGAAGGCAAATGTTCTGCAGATATTTCTCCACAAACAAGATGTGGAACTTTGTGATCTTGATTTCTATTCTAAAATCTAGATAGAATGCCCTCTAACAGACATTGATTCTTATAGTTGGTTTCTTCTAAATCTGATGATTTTGTCACACGCAGGTTTTAGTGCAGGATTTTCCCTGCCCTTGGCTCTTTGTCTTTATTCTTTCTGTGCCTTCCCAGTTTTCACTCCTAAGCATTCAGTCTTTTTGTCCAGCAATTAGAGTCATTCCCAGTGACCTCTTGCATCTCTTCCTGTGATTGCTCTGTAGAAAAGTCCATCCCTTCTCATCTATTTTGCCCAGATACTCATTTGATTTTAGTATTGTGTACTATTCCACTGTTTCCCCTTTGCAAAAGAAGAAAACCAAGAAACAACTGCAACTGTCTCACCTGGTCTTCATCACCAGCTTCTTCCGTATAATTTTTGTTTCCTCTTCTGACTTCTTTCTCACTTGTCATCTTCCTCTTGGCCTCATCCAAATTTGTTTCATCATCAAGATGAATGACAATGCCAAATTTGCTTTAAGCTGCCAGAAATCTTTTGATGCCCATTTTCTTCACAGAAAGGTGTTTGCAATTATCTTTCTTGTCTTATACTGAAGAGTGAAGGAATAATCAATAAGCCAATTATGTCACAACAGGCTGGAAGGCAACTCCTGTTCCTTCAGAGTAGAATTCTGTACTTTAGTGTTGACTTAAATGATTTGATTTTTTCTGTTCAAAAAACCTGAGAACCCAGAAACTCTAATTAAGGAAGATTCTGAATGCCCTGTTCTGCCCTTGACCCTGCTCAAGGGAGTGAGATTGGAACTAGATGATTTTTAAGATCCCTTCTAACCCAAGCCATCTGATGATTCTATAGGGGGTAAAATTGATGGTGATTTTAGTCATCAGTTACTGTATGACTTGAATATTTTTTCAAAATAGAAACATAGATGTCAGTAACCTGCTGCAATGCTCTGACTTTTAGAGAAGTGCTGTGTGGTTGTACTGGTATGTACAGACTATTTTCTTTTTTCTTTTTCTTTTCTAATTCCTGGTGTTGAAAGTATGCACTGGACACACAGCAAGTATTTTATATTATTGTAATTATGCTGGGGGGGGTGGTGGAGGGGAAAAGACTTCTTGAAATATTCTGGTCACTGTCCTGGAGGTGTAGGTTATCTTGAAGTTTAGTTCTGCCACCCTGTGGCTACTGAAGGCCATTCTTAGAAAGTACGTTTTCTTGGCTGCTCATAGTCACAGCCTTTTAACTTTATGAATGCTGTTTCACGGAGAAGGTTGAGGGCCTAGTAGGTCCCATAGAGGTGTATAAACTCTCTATGTTTTTATTGAAATATATAAATACTTGTTCACTGGAAATGCCATGTAGTATTTAGACACATAACTGGTCACCTCAGTTATGCAAGGCTGTACATTATTGATCAAATCAGACTGTCTTTTATTTTCTTTTTGTTGAGGTCTAGGAAAAATCTTGAAAGCATACTCTGGCAAAGTAACTGAAGATTTTGGTTCATGCCAGCAGCAGAATGCCTTAAAAACTAAAATGCCCAAGAACTTTCATCCTGTCCCTTAAAATGACTGTGAACTCAATGTATGGATTAGATACTATACTTTAAGAGTTTTTTGCATATTTGTTGCCTAACTTTGAGAAAGATGAGAAAATAAGTTTATACAACAATAGAATAGTTTGGGTTGGAAGAGGCATTTGAAGGTCATCTAGTCCAGTCCCCTGCCATGAGCTGGGATATCTTCAACCAGACCCTGATCCAGCTGTAATATTGTTCTCCCAGCCATTCCCTAACAATGATAAATGGGTCAGCTGTAAGTAATGGCCTGCTCCTTTCAGCAGGTGAGTAATTAGTATCATAGCTTAAATGGTAGCAACAGTGAGTGGTTCTGAAAAGTTAAGCTGCTGGTGCACAGTGGTGTGTTATTACAGTTGTATAAAACTTACTTTTTTCAAAGGAAAAATGTGAAAGAGTATACACGCATCCTGGAAGCAAACGTGTTCTTGGAAGTCATCAAACTCCAGCTGTGTGATTTCCAGTTAGGTTACGTGTTTATATGTGGTTTTATCAGTAGAATGCAACAACTTCTTGCTCAGGTGGTAGTTGAGGTAAAATATGCTTTAAGTTACACAGATGACCATGAACCTGAATTTTTGTTTTATCTGAATGCCTCTTCAAAAAAAATGTTCAGAATGCTGATATACTGAGATATGTAGTAGATATAAAGGCACAAAGAGGATATAAAGACATAAAATGTGTTTCTGCTTGTACAGCCTGTGGTTTCATTTTATATTTCTGTGGTTTAAGATCCTAATGATTCTATGAAGTCAGGTGGTAATTTGGTAGTAATAGAAAATAAACTTCATTATTCGAAATATCTGTAGCTGATGGCCTGAAGATAGCAATGACCTTTCCAGTCTCACAAGAAAATAGTTTGTTATTAATCAGAAGACTGTAAAAGTTTTATTTTATTTTATTTTATTGTTTTGCTGATTTTTTTTCTGACTGCTTTGACTAAATCCTGTTTTCCCAAACAAATCCAGGTTTTCAATTTTTTTATTCCCTTAGTGTTGTAATTGTCATTAAATCTAAGGGTTTTTTCCAGTACTGTGAATGCTTTCTCTTGGAAGTCACTATATTGAGGGACTACTTTAGATGAGCAACTTGTGATTGAGCTGAACTATGGTTTCACTGACAACAGTGGACAATGGCAGATTTTTCTTTACAGTTGTGACATTCTTGGACATTTTTTATGGAAAGAGAAAAATATTTCAACTCTCAAAGATCTCAATGAAAAAGGGAAAACGTAGTGTCTCCCTGTCATGGGGGAGCAGTGTGTTAATATACTCAGAAGAGCAGGTTTGCAATCATTCTTCAGGAAGTCTAAAGTTCTGATCTCCTGAGACTGGAAGAAGTTACTTTGTTCAGATGTGACATCAAGGTGGATTGCTTTAAACTTAGACAGTGGCTAGAAAACCACTAAGCTATGCTCTTTATTTTTATGCAGGTGTTTTAGTATATATAATACTCCGTATTTAATGTATTGTATGTTTCATCAGAATATCTTACATCTGCATAGACTTGAGGTGAGTTGCTTCTGGCTACTGTCTCTCCAATCAGCAGAGATCAGACCTTTGATTTGAATGTCCATATTCACAACTGTGATGGAGTAAGGAATTTTTGCTCGAGAATTCTTTGTGCTGGTATAGGCAGTGCTGACATTTATGTGGATGCTGTAGTGGAGTAATACTTACAGATATTAGTTCTGGTGAAGGACTTGGGCCATTTAAGGACCTAGTTAAAACTTCTCTGTGTATCAGTCAACTGTTGAGTTTCTCCTCTTGGTACTGGTGAATGAAAAGGTTGAACTTAGAAGCCTTTTATGACCACTGAAATGTTATGTAGGTGACATATAAAATAGCAGGTACCTTTATCAGAAATGTGTTTGCTTCATTAGTTGACAGCACCTGGACCACTTACTTAATATGTTGTGTTTTACTGTCACTTGAAGGATAAGGTGAATTGTAATATAACGAGAAACTGAATGATGGTGAGAGTGAAATGTTCTGAAACCATCACTGGGAAGCACTGTATATCAATTTGCTGAATATCCAGCTGAATCATCAGTGTAAGTTCTCCATGACCTCACCCCCTTTGCTCAGAATTGTAGCCCTTTTGGAAAAGGGAGAAAAATATGGAAGCGTTTCCATTCTTCAAATTTTGCTAAATGGTAATATTGCATTGTCACTGAGTTATATTAAATGATCCATGTATGGTTTAAATAAGCAGCCAAAGTAGTGTACTTTTCTTTTTTGACTATTCTATTAAAATACATTTTTTCTTTTAGACTTGACATATGAAGGTGAAATGTCTTTTCAGCTGTAATGGCTGCTACACCAGCTAAAAAATTTTCCGTATAGCCCTGTTTTCAACAGCTTAGGTCTTTGGACACTTCAGCTGTTCAGGATTTATTTATACGGTCTACTTAATATTTTGCCTTTTAAAAAAAAGATACAGAGTTTGTAAATCCCATTGCAGTATATTGTTTGTATTTTCCAGAATGTTTATAGTGTCATAGAATCATTTAGGTAGGAGAAGACACTTAAGATCATCAAGCATTAACCCAGCACTGTCCAGTCCACCACTAAACCATGTCTCTAAGTGCCAAATGTACACCTCAGCCACTTCCCTGGGCAGCCTGTTCCAATGCTTGACAACCCTTGCAGTGAAGAAATTTTTCCCAATAACTTATCTAAACCTCCCCTGCCGCAGCTTGAGGCCACTTCCTCTTGTCCTGTGTTTTGTTACTTGGGAGAAGAGGCTGACCCTTATGGCTACAATCTCCTTTCAGGTAGACCATAGAGAGCAATAGGTTCTCCCCTGAGCCTTATTTTCTCCAGGCTAAATGACCGCAGCTCCCTCAGCTGCTCCTCATAAGAATCATGCTCCAGACCCTTCACCAGTTTCATTGCCCTTCATCCAGGTTGACAGCGGTGTTTGGTCATAACATTGATCAATCATTCAAGTGTGTTGCTCTGTGGAAAGTGAGACTTTGACTTTGGGATACAGTAAACCTATCCCCTCTCCCCTACCAGATTGTGTCTTTAGGAAAACATGACATAGTGAAAGCATGAACTTAATGGTACTGCAAACCTCTGAGACCCTAGGCAGGCCTATGACAGATGTAAGCTTTTATAGCTGTATGTTATTCAGGGAAGTAACTAATACATGCTTTTGGCTTTCTCTTCACTGAGGGATTTTTGGGACAGTTATTTCCCTCCTCACCTCTCTTCAGCTTTTTTGAATTTATATGTGTTCCTGTGTTTGTAGAAAGCATGCCTCAAGGGCAGGAGGTGCAGGACATTCAGATTGTAGGGTGTGAATTTCTAGAGAAGACTAGAGCAAAGGCCGCTTTCATTGGCCAGAATTGAATACAGTCTGAAAGTTACTTTTGAATTTCTTATCCTGAAAGTATTGATCTTTAAGGCTGAGGCTGTGTATGCTTTGAATTTTAACTTTTCTCTCTGTTCTCTCTTTCTAGCTGGAATGTTTGCTGCTTTCCCTCCAGGATTATAAGCTTTGATATTCTGAAGACCAAGACTGAAAGATGCCATCTGAGAGGTGCCTGAGGTATAGTACTTGGTAGTGTGTAGGAAATATTGACATTTAGGATGATGTTTGCTAAAGCATCAGTTAAGAAAGTAGAAAAAAAGTGGAACTAATACTTTTATTTGTTAGATAGGAATTCACATTATTAAATACGTATCCATGTTATAATCTGCTTATTACTCTCTTGTTGCCACTTATCTCTAGTAAAGAGAAGTGTGCCTAGGATTGATTGGGGACCCACAGCCTCTTCATATATAATCTTGTTTATGCCTTAGTCTATACTTGGAATTTTTGATTGTGGAATCAACTGGCGTTTTACATTTATGCATCCGAATTGGTGGCTGGTGACAATTTTGGAGGTGTGTAGTGTTCCACTGTTCAGGACGTATATTACTCTTCCAGTTGTTTAAAATGCCTTCCAGTTGTGTTAAAATGTCTGCCTTCCCTTCTGTCGCTTTCCCAGTGTAGCCTTTCTCATTTGTATTGGCCATTGTCACAACAGAGCATTTGTTATTTATAATTTAATTACTTTCTGGGAACACTTTCAGGCAGAACACTCTGCACAACTTATTAACTTAATTGTTTTTCTGCAGAACTTTGTAGTAGTGTGAGATGCTGATGGTTCTGTTTTACAGAGTAGCTGACACTGATCTGGGACCTCAGAGAACTACCTGGTATTACTGGCACACCATATCATTTCAGTTTCATTCCCCTTTCCTATGCTGTGCTTTTGCAGTAGAAGAGAAACAGGACTTGCTTGCATTTATAGCTGTTGAACCTGTCAGCTGGCAATATCACTGTAAAGTCATCATGTTATGTTTAATGATTCTGTCTATTTTTGTTTATAAATTCCAGTTAAATTGCCTTGCATTTGTATGGTTCATGTGTTTTTAACACAAGGATTACAGGCAATTGATTTTTCATTTTGGCATTGAATTGAAAAATGGATTACGATGGAGCTCAGTTTAAAACCACAGATATGTTTTCTATTGAGTGAAATAGTCCTCTGGATGATGGTGAAAAAAGCAAGAGGAATGAAGGTCTTGGTTCACAGCACTGGGAGAGGGGCTAATAAAAACCGAAATAAAGAGAAGCCATCTCTGGGTACAATTAGCATATTATACTTGCACTAGTTTGATTTAGTCATTTTGCTGTAGAAATGACAGGAGAGAAATAACTGTTAGAAATAATTCCCTTGTATTTTAGCAAGTTAGATTTCTTGACAACTGTCATTTAGAATATGAGTTGGGTTCAACAAACAGAACAGCTGAAGAAAAAAGAATAATTTGAATGAGTAATTTTGAAACGTATTTAGGGCATATAGATACATGAAACCTAAACTATCAAAGGGGATGAGTTCAGGTACAGACTATTCCACTTTGGCCAGCCTTCTTCTAGAAGTAATGTCTTAGTATTCGTCTTTTTTGAAAAGCAGGTTGGATTAGAGCAAACAGCCTCCAAGGCAGGTCTGCAGTAGTTTAGAGATGCCAAGGTGCAGGAGTGGGTTAGGCAGACAGTGTGTATGGATAAGAAAGGAGAATATAGCAGCCACACAGCTGCTGCATAGCATATGTATGCAGTGAATTACATGATTGTAATGAAAAGTTGATAGGTTACTCACCCCTTAATAAAAAAAAAAAAAATTTATATCTTCCCTTTGATTTGCACCAAAATGACTCTTTTTAAATTTACCTTCTATAAACACATAAATTCTCTGGCAATATAAACTGGTAGTATCACAGATTTCAAATCAATTGCATTGTTTGGTGCCAAAAGGGATTTGCCAGTATGTTTGATTTGTTTCTGTTTACGTCAACAGTTACATTGTCTCTTCCTTCTGCTGCAGAAAAGAAAGCTGCCATCAAACAGTCTTAGACTGGATTATGTGTAAATCTTTTATTCATACATGGAGATATTCAGAGGTGGAGAAAGCCTTAGCATTTTAAAACAAGCAGACATCTTTCTCCTATCCCCAACACAAACCAGACAATCAAAAAACTCCTGCAACAGTTCATAAATATGAATAACCTGAAATGATCTGAAAACATTCAGTGGCACAGTATTAGTCTTAAACAGGCCACCTGAGACCATGATCCTTCATTCTTTTTAGATGCATACATACATACATACATACATACATCCTCCTTTCCACTGATGCATCAGTTGGAACAGCTTAACATTTTCTGCAGTCCCTTAACCTAGGACTTTTATTCTTCTCATTTAATTCTAAAATGATTCTGAATTAATCATGTGAGTTCAGCTGACTTCCAGCAAATGAAAATCAGAACCACTGAGGTTTTAAAATATGAGTATGTAATCAGGTTTCATAATACTTTGTTATACTGAGCTTTACTTGTGATGTCTATGCTATATTAAGATTTTTTTGCCTGACAGGGGTCATGACTTTTTTTTCTTTCCAAGAATTATCAAACAATCTTGCCTTAGAAAAAGTTGTTCTGTATTTCTGACAGAATATACTTGTTTCCTACATTTTTTGACAGAATCTTTTCCCTTTCCCCTCTCAGTGTTCAGGAAATGCTGACAGGTCAGAGGCTTTGTCAGTCCAGCTCGCATAATGATGCTGTCCTGGCAGCCCTGAACCAACAAAGAAGCGATGGCATACTTTGTGATATTACACTTATTGCCGAAGAGCAGAAATTTCATGCACATAAAGCAGTCCTGGCAGCCTGCAGTGACTACTTCCGAGTAAGTACAAAGACTTTTCTCTTCATATAATAATATTAAAAAGTTATTATTGTGGAGGACAGGAATGGTTATAGATGTCATGTTGAACAAGCTTTAAATTTGAGCCTTTTAGAAAATTCAGGATTATTCCAATTTAGTAGAGTATATAACTTTAAATGTCCGCACACATGTCGTAGGAAAGAAATGTTAAGAACATAATTAAGTTTTTTTAATCATTATTTACAGTAAGTCTTCCACCCCTCTCCACCCCCAACAGAGGTAGGCAATTTCTATGAATTTTATGCCCCAGTAAAGTCAGAAAGTGGAAGACTTTTTAGTAGAATGAAGAAATGTTTGTAGAACATTGGAGGCAGTTGTGATTAGAGGATTGTGAAGAGGAGACTGAGGGGAGACCTTATTGCGTTCTTCAGCATCCTCATGAGGGGAAGCAGAGGGGTGAGTACTGATCTCTATTTTTGTGACCAATGACAGGACTTAAGGAAACGGCATGAAGATGAGTCAGGGGAGGTTTAGGTTGGATATCAGGAAAAAGTTTTTCATCCAGAGGGTGGTTGGGCACTGGAACAGGCTCCCCAGGGAAGTGGTCACAACACCAAGCCTGACAGAGTTCAAGAAGCCTTTGGACAATACTCTCAGGCACATGCTGTGATTCTTGTGGCTGTCCTGTTTAGGGCCAGGAATTGGACTTGATGATCCTTGTGGGTCCCTTCCAGTCAGCATAGTCTATGAGTAGAGCATGGAAGCATAGGGAGAGGGAATTTAAATTTAATCATTACTGTAAGGGTGGTGAGGCACTGGAACAGGTTGCTTATAGAAGTTGTGGCTGCTCCTGGAAGTGTTCAAGGCCAAGTTGGATGGGGCTTTGAGCAGCCTGGTCTAGTGAAAGGTGCCAATGGCAGAGGGAATGGAACTAGGTGATCTTTAAGGTCCCTTCCGACCCAAGTCATTCTATGATTCTATGATAAATGCAATTTAATTCAGCTTGAGAGTGATTTTTGTAGGATGTAAATGGTTACTCTCAAAGAGGAAACTATAGTAATTTTTTAAATGTGGTAAGACTTATTTTAAGAAACAAGTGTTTCCAAAATGTAAAGATTAAAATCCTCCCTGGGAAATCAGATACTCAGCATGGAAAATTGAACCCAGGTGCTAAAATTGGAGTAACTGAAAAATTGAGTTTGCTAATAAGGAAGAGTATTCTTTATATAAAGTAATTCTTCTAACCTTCATTATAATGTACCCGCTCAAAATGTTGGCCTGTCTGTAGCTCTGTAGTTGACTGGTATTTTTAAGTGTGAGTCATCCTGTTGTTAATCAGCGACTAAAGCTGAAATTAATTTAAAGGTCTATTTTCTCTGACAAAATAATTTTATTTAATATTTTGTCTACACTGTAATTGTAGTGTTATGAACTTCTTTATGGTGACCTTTTTGTTTTGTTACAATAGTAATACACTGTATGACAACTGTTCGATATCCTTAATTACCGGAGCAGAATTTTATCTTCCTGTCAACTGTCTCTCACTTTTGGTTAGAATTTAGATTTAATTTATTCTGTGTATTTAAGGAATATTATTAACCTTGATGTTACTTTTGCTGTGATGGTGTTGAGACAAATTGATTGCTCATTTTTTGAACTTATCTGCATGCTTATGGTTTCTGCTACTTTGTACTTTGTATAGCATGCTTTGTACTGCCATAATTACTTCATAATGATGCCTGGTCCCTGCTGTAACAGAGACTGCTTTGTACTTTTTTTCCTTTTACCCTAGTGCACAGAGAGGGATTCTAGAACTCTCTAGCTCTACCACGTGCTATATATTTGTTAGTGATCAATGTACTACCATACTATTCTTTTTTGACTGAAATATTTTAATAAGGGTTCCATATCATTACTCTACTTGTGACATTCTTTCCAGAGCTCAGTGTACTGTGTGCATAGAAACATCATAGAGTGGGCACTTGTGCTCAGCATTCCAGCAGTGTGGTAGGAACAGCTTCTAGTTTGATCACTTATTGATTGATATTGAGATTTGGGGCACTGTGACTTACTGTGTTATTTCCAATTGAGTTACTTGGTATTGGCTGGACAGTTATTACAAATTAAAATCTTAATGCTCTTAATTGCTACATAAATATTTTCTATTCAAAAAATATTGAGAGATGATCTATGCAGCATTTAGTAATTTGGTCTGCCTCTAAGCTGTTGTGGTTTGGTAGGATGTATTCTTGAGACTTTATGTATCAGCTCTAAATATGGAATCTCCACTTTCTGAAAGCAGGCAAACAGTTTTCATTATTAATGGACAAAAATCTTTCTTAGAAAGTTGTGAAATGAGTCCTATATTCTGTAGGAAGATGGCAAAAAAGTTACTATACACTGTGTTCCTGATTCTAATAAGTTGGAAAAAGCAAGAGTTGATTAAAAAGTAATAATGTTTTATATTGAACTTGAGATTATTGATCTTTTTATATTGAGGGGGATTCTGAGCTACTCGGGTATTGATTTTTTAAGATTTAGGAGAATGATGCCAAATTTCATTCAGAGTCAGTGAAAAGAAACGGGCCTTTCCAGAGTATGATAAAAGTGGATAGAAGATTTATTTAGAATGACATTAATGACCATCTGAAAGTTCCAGATCTCTCTCAACTGGTCATAAAGACCAGACTCACATGCTTCAAAATTAGCTCTTAATATTATATTATTTCAACCTTATTTTTTCCTGGATTTTCGTGGAAGAATTGGGTGAAACTTGCAGATTTTCTAACGCTGAATTTATTTATGAAAGACTCATTGTAATGTGAAACTTAGCTTTCACTATTTTTTTGAGATATAAGAACAGAACTGCAGTGAACGGGATTCTGGGAACATCAGATGTTGGAGTTGCCTTGAATAAAACTGAGATGACACAACTATGTCATCAATGTGACAAAAAGAACTTGCCTACCATAGCTTCTGGTTTCTACAGCTTGTAGGTTTGATTAATATCCCAGTCTACTTTCAGCTCTATCTGGAGAGGCTCTGATCTGATTCTTATGATCTCAGAAGCGTATTGGGTTTCGGTGGCTGGGTTTTGGTAGCATGGATGGCTCCTGTGAGAAGCTGCCAGAAGCTTCCCCCATGTCTGGCAGAGCCAATGCCAGGCAGTTCCAGGATGGATCTGCCACTGGTCAAGGCTGAACCATCAGAGAAGGTAGTAATGCCTCTGGGATAACATATTTAAGAAGGAAAAAAAAGTTAGTGCACAGAGAAGAGCAGAGTGAGAATATGTGAGAGGAAAAAGTCTGCAGACACCAAGGTCAGTGGAGAAGGAGAGGGAGGAGGTGCTCCAGACTCCAGAGCTGAATTCAAATCCTAAGTATATCTCCTGGTTTGGGAATTTGCCGCATTTGTACACCAAAATGTTGTGGGTTTTTTCTTTAAAAAAAAAAAAAATCCCTTAGGAAATTGGATACAAAGACTGCATTGAAAATGCAGAGTTAAATTGCAAGATTAGACATTTGAAAATTGGGGGTTTTAATTTGTTTTCTGCTCCTGTGCAACCTCTTCTTTCCGAATGTGCTAAGGAATATAGTAGTTATCTCGACACCATAAAAGAATGCAATAAAGAATAGTAACATATGTATTTTTATGGGTACTTTTTTAAGCAACAAACAGCATTCTAGGTAAACTTTTCTGTATTGACATACTGTAATTTGCCATTAGTCTCAATCTGTTGCACTGAGACAAGGCAGTTAAGTTAGTATGTGTGCTTTGTGATAACTCCAGCAAGCTAAGTCATTTTCAATTAAAACATTCTTCTGCTTTTTTCCCCTCTGGGACCAGAATGAAGTGTTATTTCATGACTTCATTAGTAGGCATTTACAGTGTTGGCAGGTGATTATATAACCTCAAGATTTTCTTCTACAAAATGCATTGGTTTTCCAGTCAGAGCAACTCCTTTCTTCTTTGTTATTTTTCATTTGAGTAGGTTTATAGTTGCAGGACTTTGATCTTTCTCAAAAAGATGCAGATTTTCCATCTAATATGGATGAACAAAATTATATCAACTATCTGGAATAGATTTTAAAGTGTCAATAATATTCTAATTTTTTTCCACAATAAGCATGCTCAATTCTTAGAAGAATTTTTCTTATCTGAAATGAACTAGTAGATAATAATTTTGCATACAGGCTTTGTACTACTAACTGTCTCAGTTGATTCTTAAACAGTTTCTTTTCAGGGGCTTTCTGTACCATCTTTCCTGCCTGTTGACCGTTTCCTCCTTTGCACATGATATTAGTGATTGTTCATATTTTACAGTATATTGCATTATTTTTTGTTAACATTAGAGAATTAATTTTTATGAACAAATCCCTGAGGTGTGAAAGACTGCATGATGCAGATGGCTTCCAAAGTCTTGTTATATTCATAAAGAGTAAAAGGCTCTCCCTGATATGTCTTAGGGATAGATCTAAAGACCTAGTTCTGAGAAATGAGAATTAGCTGCTGTTTTTGCAGTTTAATGTGATTTTGTCTTTCGGTATTTTACCATTGATACATGCCTACTAAACAAACAGTATTTTCCGTACTATTGTACCCTGAAAGTGATGCTACTTAGAAGCTGTCTGTCCAGATAACCTTTAGAAATGTTAGCTCTTCCCATAGGACCAAATCAGCTCGATTCTTCTGAACAAACACTAGTTCTACCAGTGGACCTTCCCTACATCCAAGCCGCATATGCATAGGTATGGCTGCTTCTGAACTTCCTGAACAACAGGACAAGGACCAATGGCCATAAACTAAAACACAAGTAGTTCCTCCTCAATATGAGGAAGAACTTCTTTACATTGAGGGAGGCAGAGCACTGAAACAGGTTACCCAGGGAAGTTTTGGGGTCTGCATCTCTGGTGACATTCCAAACCCACCTAGACACATTCCTGTGTTACGTACTCTAGGTGACCCTGTCTTGGCAGCAGCGTTGGACTAGATGATCCCCAGAGGTCCCTTCCAACCCTAAAGATTCTGTGATTCTCTAACCAACAGACTGACTTTCTAGCTTTAGCACTAGAAGAGGAATTTTTGTACTAAGAGTCAGGCTCACCAATAGGCTTGCTTTTCTTAGCCCTCTTCCTTGAATCCCTACAAGCAGTACACAGATTTTCCCAAACTAGTTGTTTGGAAATCTGACAGTACAATTGTAGAGATGTCAGATGAACATTCCAGAGTTGGCAAACCATGCACCCTGCTATGATTCCTCGCATATTTTGTTCTCACTGATAACTTATATGACAATTGAAACATTGTCCATGAAATACCAAGCTCCCTTTCTGCTGCCATCATGATTTATGCAAAATTAATAATATCCCAGCTATGTGGCATCTCTCATTTACTTATACACCCTTGCCATCTTCTTCCTCTTAACATTCTTGCCCACAATCTGTGAAGCCTTAAGACTTTTAACCAACTAATTGCTGGTCTTTGCCATACTAATTCATATTGTCCTGTGCCATTCTCCATTGTTGAAGCCCTTAATTCAGAAGCAGTTTCCAATTACTCTACAAAACTTCAGGACAGGATAGAGTATTCTCGTTTACTGTCACACCAGCAGTATTCTTGGATAAGAACTTTGATAAAGATGTCTCTATTAAATATGCTTAATATTAAGATAAGAGTTTCCCCCTTCTTAACTCTCTATTTAATCTCTCTTGTGTTTTTTGTTGGTTTGTTAATGCATTCTTCCAATGTAAAAATGCTAACTGCAAACTTGGGAAGGAATATAGTCTTAGTAGTGGTTTCAGGCTTGAGATTATTGAGTTTGTAATGTTCACTACCATGCATTGATGCTGTAAGAAATCTAAGGGCTATTTTGGCATGCTGTCTAACTGTTTAGTGTTGTTTTTAAACTCACCTACACATGAAATCAGCCAAACGTGCCAACACATGGATCTGAGTGATGCCAACAATGCAGAAGGTATTTGAAGATTCACAGTGGTGTTTAGTTGTTGTGAACATGTTATTTATACACCACCTGTTGAGAATGAGAACTCAGTGCTGCTTGCTTCCCATCAGAAAAAGAAAAAACTTGCTTAAATTAAGAGGAGGCCTGGGGAAAAAAATGTAAGTTATACTACTACCATAACATAAATTTTTAAATACAAATTAGAATTTTAATAATTTTAATAAATTACATTTTAATAAATTTTATTAAAATTTTTAATTTTAATAAAGTTACAGTTTTACTACTAATTATTCAATAACCCAGTTACAGTTGAGTGTCAAGAAAACTGCACATTCCTTCACTTCTTAAAATAATGCTTAATGGGTGTTATTGTCATGGTTTCATGTGGCTGAATTTTTGGTAATAGGGGGCCATAGAGATGATTTCAATTAAAAGCTACTAGAAGCTTTTGCTATTCTATGAAAAAGCCAATGATAGCCAGCTCCAAGATGAACTTCCTACTACTAGCCAATGGTGTTCACTTCTGTGATAACATATTTAAGAACATAGGAAGAGAAGCCTGTGTCACAGAAAGAATTTCAGTCAAACAAGAGAGCAGAGGAGAACATGATATATAGCAATGTAGACTCCAAGGTCAATGTAGCAGGAGGGAAGAGGCCCGGGGAGGCCTTGCTCTCCCACTCCAGCAGGGGAAAGACATAAAGCCGAGACCCCTGCCACCTATGGAAGATTATTGGGGTGAGGAAACCCCCCCTCCCTAAAGCGCACGGGGGGCCAGCTTTATCAAAAGCATTTAGAAGAGTCTTCTCTTTTCTGAATTCTGTGTTCAAATTCCCATAGTTGTTATGCTGTCCTAGTAAATATATTTCTGTTGCAGTTCTCATAGTTCATGAATGAATTCATTGCAATTCTGCCAGTATTGGGTGGTAGACAATGTGGTGTCATATCATCTTGATTTTTTTTTCTTTTCTTTTTCCTTTTTTGAAGTGCCTGTATGTTAATTAAGTGCACTGTGGTTAAGTATGGCAGAATCAACTCTGCTGTTAACGAGATAGGCCATTGGAGACTGTAGCTCACTTTCTCAAATTAGTCTAGTGTGATAACAACATATGTGGTGTTTGGCTACTATTCAGTTGATGCATATTCTCAGTTTAAAACCAGGACAGAAAGGAATTATTGTAGCTATGTTGCTGTAGTTGCCAATTTTCTTTAGCATCATCTTTACTTGCTCCAGGATACCTCAGTTTGATTTTGCAGTGCTGGGCTGGGCTCAGCTGTAGTTTCTGTGTTGCTAAGTGCTTGTCCGTGGAAAGCCAGTTTATTGAGGCAGGCCTGTGGCAGAGAAGTGTTTCGTACGTGTTTTCTTTGCAATCCCTATAGTCTGTTGAAGAAGTTTGATGTTTCAGAACATTGTTGGACACAGTAGACACTCTTCTCTCTTGTAGTCTCTGACAGTGTCTTCCTACACAACCTCAGGAAAATTTAAAATTATTCTGTGGGTGTAGTGAAGCTAAAAACACCCGAGGGAATTACTTGGGTAGCATATCACTTTTAGCTTCAGTGACTAGGACCCAAATACCATTTTAATAACATGAGAAGTATCCAACAAAAGAGATGAGTGATGAAGAGCTAAAGCCACAGTCCACTGGTTTCACTGTACATATAGCTGGTGTTAGGAAGTTTTAACACTCTTAAAATATGATCTGTAATCTCTACGATTGTACGGTCAGAATCACAGAATATGCTGAGTTGGAAGGGACCCACAAGGATCATTGAGTCCAACTCTTAGCCTGTCTCAGGACCATCCCCAAGAGTCACACCTATGAGAGTATCATTCAAGCGCTTCTTGAACTCTTGTCAGCTTGGAGCCGTGACCACTTCCCTGGGGAGCCTGTTCCAGTGCCCAACCACCCTCTGGGTGAAGAACCTTTTTCTAATATTGAACCTAAACCTCCCCTGACACAGCTTGAGGCCATTCCCTCAGGTCCTGTCACTGGTCACCACAGAGAAGTGCCTGTCCCTCCTCTTCCCCTCCTGAGGAAGTTGTAGACTGCAATGAGGTCTCCCCTCAGTCTCCTTCTCTTCTCCAGGCTGAACAGACCAAGTGACCTCAGCCTCTCCTCATATGGCTTTCCCTCAAGGCCCTTCGCCAACTTTGTTGCCCTCCTTTGAACACTCTCTAACAGCTTAATACCTTTCTTATATTGTGGTGCCCAAAACAGCACACAATATTCCAGGTGAGGTTGCACCACTGCAGAGCAGAGTGGGACAATCCCCTCCCTCGACTGGCTGGTGATGCTTTGCCTGATGTGCCCCAGGACACAGTTGGCCCTCCTGGCTGCCAGGGCACTGCTGACTCAACTTGCCATCAGCCAGGACCCCCAGGTCCCTTTCCATAGCACTGCTTTCCGGCCTCTTATTCCTCAGTCTATGTACATCCAGGGTTGCCCCATCCCAGGTGCAGAGTCCGGCACTAATTTGTCGAGGTCTCTCTGCAGGGTGTCCCTGCCTTTGAGGGAGTCAACAGCTCCTCCCAGTTTTGTGTCCTCTGCAAACTTGCTTAATATCCCTTCCAGTCCTGCATCCAAGTCATTTATGAAGATGTTGAAGAGCACGGGACCTAAGATGGAGCTCTGTGGAACCCCACTAGTGACAGGTCACCAGTCTGATGTCACCCCATTCACTGTTACCCTCTGTGCTCGACCCATGAGCCAGTTGCTCACCCACTGCATGATGTATTTATCCAACTTGTGTGCTGGACGTTTTGTCCAGAAGGATTCTGTGAGAGACAGTATTGAAAGCTTTACTGAAATCCCAAAAGATTACATCAACCAGTTTCCCTTGATCAGCTAGGTGGGTCACCTTGTCATAGAGGGAAATCAGGTTGGATAAGCAGGACTTTCCTCTCATGAGGGCTCTTGTGACCGATGAAAGTGTTGACTTTCAGGTATTTTGCAATACTCCCAGAATAATCTTCTCCATCACTTTACCGGGTCCTGAAGTGAGACTGACAGGCCTGTAGTTTCTGGGGTCCTCCTTCTTGCTCTTCTTGAAAATCAGGGCAACATTTGCCAGCTTCCAGTCCTCAGGGACCTCTCCAGATTCCCAAGACCTCTCAAAAATCGTTGAAAGTGGTTTTATGGTGACATCAGCCAGCTCTTTGAGGATTCTGGGATGAATCCCATCAGGTCCCATAGAATGGTAGGGATCCAGATGGAGCAGCAGATACTGCACAAGTTCAGGGTTGACTGGGAGCTGATCATTCTCACTGTCATGGTCCTCCTGCTCAGGGCACTGAGACCCCCTTGGTCCATCATCCGTGTTGAAGATGGAGGAAAAGAAAGCATTAAACACCTCTGCCTTGTCTCTGTTCCTGTTTGTGAGATGACAGGTTGATGATATTTCTATACTGCTTATTGACATTAATATATTTGAAAAAACTCTTTTTGTTGTTCCCCACATTTCTGGCAGCCTCAACTCCAGCTGGGCTTTGGCTGCACCAGTTTTCTCCCTGCAGTGGCAAGTGGCACTTCTTCAATACTCCCTTAGGGAGTATTCCATTCTCCCTTGTTTGTATAAGAAGCCTATCACAATGCACATACTGTTTCCTTTTGTGTAGCACTTCATGCTCATTTGAAATTTAGAGGAGATAGCCTTCATTGTCAACACTGCTATTTTTTTACACCTTGTTAACAGCTTCATTTTAGTAGACTGAAATATCCTACTGGTGAGTTGTATGTCACTGTAGGCCATCATCTAGTGAAGAGTTGTATTTAAGCAGTAGAACCTCTGCACTTGACTGTCCTGAACAGCTTTGTAAATGCTGCTGGTTGCCTCTCTTTGTGAGGAATTAGTCTGCCTGATTCAGCCAGTTTTCAAATATTAGACATCAAAAACCTCTCTAAGTCTCCAGATCCACTCTGACTGTTTGACCTAATGTGTGAGTGATGAATGAACAAAACTGCCTTTCAATCTACTTCCTGATAGGTAATGCCTCAAAAGAGGGAGACGCCCTTAACAGCTTTGGGTGAGAACATAAGAATGGCCACACTGCATTGGATCATTGGCTTTAGCAGCAGCTGTTTGTGATGTCTGGTGAAAAAGAGTAAATCCAGGCTAAGTATATGTGGTGTATCCCTGAGAATTCTCCAGCTGTTTTCAGCTCAGGGGCGTTTCCTGAGCAGGGTGATACCTGTCTATTCAGCAATCCTAAATAGGTCTCTCTTCTAAGCTTTTATCTTCTTTCCCATAGAGCCTGTGTAAGATTTCTCATCCTCCATACAGCGTGGCTGACTGTCTGTTGTGTGAAGATCTACTTTTGTTTATTTTGTTTATCTGATTTTGGGCAGTTTCACTTGATTCCTTGTATTTCTTCTATTGGAAAAGGTAACCATTGGTTCCTAGGTATTCTTCT
Source organism: Platyrinchus mystaceus (assembly GCA_035041135.1). Taxonomy (NCBI): domain Eukaryota; kingdom Metazoa; phylum Chordata; class Aves; order Passeriformes; family Tyrannidae; genus Platyrinchus; species Platyrinchus mystaceus. The sequence goes on along the minus strand of JAWWLV010000121.1, from coordinate 75,173,710 downwards.
CATGGCACTGAAGCATCCCTTTTCCAGGCTGGAAGTTTTTAACTTAATCAGATGCTGATCAAATGGAAGCTGTGCAGGATGCTTGATAAAGCTTGTTGCTCTTCTCTGAAGCTTTTCCATCTCTAGTGTGTGTTTTGTGAGGTGAGGGTAAAAGACTTTTATGCAGTAGGCAAAACGTAGATTTCTGCATGGGCATAGGGTTCATTTTTGTTTTGTACTCTCTTGCCTAAGAATTTCTAAGTTTTGAATACCTTTTTTCTTGTTATTGCTAAGCACAGGGATGATTTTTTTGTTAAACTCATATGCTGATTTTTATAGCTGCCATTTTAGAAGCCAACTGCTTATCTAATACAATCCTTTTACAGTTTATCACACTTTACTCAGGCCTTAACTACCTTGGATAGCTTTGCCTCAATGGACTTTATAGATGCACTGCTCTTGCCCTTTTCCAGATCTTCTGTGGTATGTTAAAAAGCCCACACTGAGATGCTCCACTGGAATCATGACTCCCTGTGAAAACTGTTCCAGTCTTTCCTTGCTCACTGTTTTATGTATTCAGTCACTTATTCAGGCAAAGATCTCTCCTCTTTTCTCTCTGCTTAGTTTGCCTTCCAGGCATTTGAAGGCCTCTGTCAAAAGCTTTTTTTGAAAGCACTTCGTGAAAAAGTAATGTTTAGAGCTCAGCATAACATACTCTTCACCATTAGGTTGAATCTATTCCTTTTAATATGTATAAAAACAATTATGTTTTTGTATGTATGTGTGCCAAAACCAAATTACAAATTTAGCAGCTCCCTGGACATGTGCAACATTCTCAGCTACTGATGAAATAACCTGGCCTCCCAGGGCCACAGGGTAGCAGCTATGCGAAGAGGCAGCAAATGTTCACAAAGTCCATTTTATATAAAAATTACAGAATATTAGGACACCTTATGAAATGTCCATCTGCATTTTCAGAAGCTCTCATACCTGGCACTTAATCATCTACCTTTGTCAGGGTTAGATTTCAACCAAGGAGTAAGTCTATATAATTTGTGGGAATAATTAAATGAATATCAGTGTGGTCTGTTTGGAAGGGTTTTGTTGTCAGAGTTGAAGGAAAAGCCAAAGGATAAATGAGCATGGTCAAATGCAGACTACTAAAAATAAAATGAAGAGACGGTTTTATAGAGGCATTTGTTCCAGAGGAGACAGCTGATGGAGGGTAGAGCACAGCTGCTGATGAAAACTACTGTGACAAATGACTGCAACATTAACACAAGCTTGGTTAGTCAAGTCATTCTTTTATTTTGCAAATTGTTAGTGCTTGTTTACTTTTTTAGGTTTTTTATCAGTAGAGGATATGAACAAACCATAGAAAAATAGCTGGTTTTATTATTTTGCCTTTGTATAAAACAGTTTAATAAATCTGGGAATGGGAATTAAGGGCCTTTAGCAAAATTGTGCTGTATTCTTAATGGAAAGCAATATTTATAATTGTAATGGAAAATAATATCGTCTTAAAGGATGCAAAGGTTATATAGTTCAAACTCTCATAAAATGGGCCATATATGAAAGGTGTCTAGTACAAACCTTAATAAAATGAGCCATTTAAAATTTCAGCATCAGATTTCTCACATAATAAGTATGCTTTGCAGTTATGATGCAGAATGAAAGTAATTGCCATAGTTTATTATTGCTTGGAACATTTGGATGTCAGTGTCTAATGACATTCACATCACAATATAAATGGCTTCTTAAGAAGCTAATTATAATCACAAGTAAGATTGTTACTCAAGTTCTGTTAGATTAAGCTTTGCTGCACAAATATTTAGTTAGAGTTTGTATGAACTGAGCTGGGAAACTTGTCTTGATAGTATTGTATGAAGTATGTTTTTAAAAATAAATCCCTTACAGGTGTCCAAGCTTTGATCATGGTTTTTCCTGGGGGGAAAAAAAAAATTGCAGGAAGCTTTGCCTCCGTGAATGAAATGTATTGTGATAATTAAAATACTAGTTCAAGAGCTAAGTGACTTTTATTCCAGTTTTATTTTGGACTTGCTTTTGATATCACTTGCTAAAATCATCAAAGGACGTGAACAATAGGCTTATGCATTCACTGGGAAGCATTAAACCAATTTAAGCCAAAATTTGCAAATGTGACTCATCCTTTTCTGTGCTTGACTGGAAATGCTGGAAAAAAAATCTGGTTTTAGTTATGCTGCTTCCTTTATTCTCCAAAAGGCAGGCCTGCTTATGAGGGACTGTTAGGACATACTGTACATTACTGGAGTTTTATGCAGTGCTTTGCGTGGTACTGTTCTTACAATTCAGTTTTCTTACTTCTGCTATAAAATAAACAGTAATTTTTATATTCAGGACCACCTGTGATGACTTACTAATTTTAAAATATTGGAACTAAGAAGGTTACTGTAGTTGTAGTAGTTCACAGTTAATTTTTTTTTATTCTGATACAGGTTTGCACATGGAAATTGTAGAATTATTTTGTTTCTGTGATACTACTTGAACAAATTTTGCATACAGGTCTTTTTAGTGAGGACTCGGCAACTCATTAGCAGTAGCATGATACAGTCTTCCTTTTTCCATGTGCCTTACATTATGTTCATGCATCTCAGCAGAGATTTGGGGAATTATTACATTACACTAATAAACTGACTATGAAAACATGAATTACATTTAGTGAACGTTTAAACTTGTTAGCAACAAATGCTTTTTAAAAAATTTTACTTTTAAGTTTTTATTTTGACTTGGAATGAAGACCCTGTTATAGCCTTATTACAACCAAGAAAATTACTTTGTTCTTGGTGGAATATCCACTATACAAACAGGAAAAAATATCACATCCTTAGGTCCTCTAAAGTGTAGCATAGTTCTTTATTTCAAGTTTCATTACTTATTCAGGGCTGTGTAATTATGTATCGCTGTCTGACACTGACATACTAAAAGAAATACCAAAGGTTCAGTGAAATTTACTTTGCTAACAGTAATATATGACACTTAAGTGCTGGGAATAAAACTGTATAATTTGCTGCTCAGTTTTTGCTTTAACTATGTATTCCCTTAAACTGTGAATGATAGCTGACCTTTTCATTTTATAGTACTCATTTTAGTTGCTTGGCAAATGCTTAAACCCAATATTTAGGTAGATTTCATTGGGAGGTGAGTTACTACAGGCTCAGTTATCAGTGACTGATGTTATATGACATTTTCTCTGGGAATTTATGTAGAACTTTTTCAGAAGAATCATGTAATGAGCCTCTTAATCACACTTCATGCAATTGGTATTGATGGATATGTTTTTCAGTGTGCAAGAGACTGCAGAGGACATGACTGATGATTGATTTAGGATAGATAGGCTTAAATTGGGAGGGAAACAAAGCTAGTTATGAGAAGAACAAAGCACGTTTTTACATTCTGTAAAGGAACATTCACATATTAAATTGGTTATTTGGATAAGTATGCATTGCACATTCAGAACACAGTTGATATTTGAGATGGACATTGTCATCTGTCAAAGCAGTATTTTGACTCCTATTCATACATTCTGAGTATTTTCTTTTTTTTTTTTTTTTGTGATAGGTGAAACCAACAAAGAAAAAAATATATTGCTTTCATAATGAAGGATTAGAACATGAAGTTAAGAAAACCTAAAGGTTAATTCAGGAGTAATGCAACACAGTAGATCAAATAGATTATGTTTTATTTATTTAGTACCACTGTTACATGAACAGGGAATTGCTATTTATAATGCAAACTTCAAAGTATGATGTTTTGTCGTGAAAAAGTTTATAGTCCAAATAGATAATCTCAGTGCTGGATACTTAAAAGTTTGAGTGACCTGTATACAGATAAGCTTAGGTCCCAAATCAGAAAGAATGCATGACTGAGCTCTTACATTGATGCCAGTAATATTTCTCACAGGCTGAAAATTACACATGAAATAAAAAAAATCTTCAGGTATCACATAATGACTGAGTTCCCTGAGCAGTGTAGGAAATGGATCTGAGATCTCTGTTTGCTTTTCTCTGTTTGCTGTTAGTTTGCTTTCTTCATAGCTTTTCTGATGTGTGAAATGAGAAGTACAATCAATTTCCTGTAAAGAAAATCTGTGGAACAGGTGAATATAGAAGTAAGTGCATATGCCGTGGGAAGTGAATTTGAATAAAGGAGTGCCTTTAATGAAGACACCTATCTATTTTAAAATATTTTTAAAAAGAACTCAAGCAGTATCATTGTGGAATTGTGGAGGAAGCACTTTGAGATGACAATTCAGCTCTCTTAAGCCTATAAAATAATGCTAGATAGTGTTACTAACTAAATAGCTAAGGAAAACCTTGGTGATTTCATTGATCAGTTCTTTGGCACTTAGTTTTCTAGATAGGCAGAATAGGCATTCATTCACTTTCAAAGTTGTTGTAATATGTTTTTTTCCAGCTATAAGTATACATTAAGTTTTTTGCTTCTTCAGACATGCTTCTGAATTGGGTGGAAAAAGTTAGTTAAATAGTTAACATGGCTTCCAAACGATTTGTTTGGTGCACTTTAATTTTTTCCTATATAGTTCAGCCTCAGTAATTGGGTGGGATCGTGTACTTTGTGGTTTTACCATAAATTAAACCTTAAGAATTTTTTTCCATAACATTTGACCAGGGTACTTACAATATAGTTTATAATAAGTAGGAAAAGTAGGAGTGAGTTTCTAATACAGAGCTCTACAGTGACTTACAGGTGAGAAAGCTCATGTGCATTGAGCTTAACTTGCTCTTAGTTCATCTTGACTTCCTGTGTGTTTGTCTTTTTGCCTATGGTGCAATGAAAGGAACTACAAGAATGCTGGTTCACCCTGTGCCAACTTTCCACTCTCCTTATCTGGTGGTGATTGTGAGGAAGTGCAGCAAATGCTTGTGCACTTTACAGTAGAGAATGTTTTGTATTCCTGGAGAGCCACCCAAGAATAACAGCTGAAGGTAAAGGTGGGCTCTTGCACATCAGTTGCAAAACTTTTCCACTGCCAGTCAGTTGAGGATGAAAGATGACAGGCTAAGCCAAGGGGGGATATGGACTGAGTTGAGACATTTGCACTGTGTTTTGTATAACAAGCTTGGCCTTGCTGAAACTCTATGAACATCATGTGAATACAGCTTTTAGTGGAGGTGATTCTAAAGTATCCCAGACCTTTACTGTTTTGCTTGCTGCCTGCTGTTAAGTCTGACATTGAACAAGAGTTTATGAAGGTCAAAGCTGTGCGTTGTTGGGGAGTTCCAAATGTTCATTTTGTGTTGTGGTGGACTTGCATCTAGGGCTGTTGGTAATTACCAAAGCAATGTTTGAGAAAACAGAGGGAGGAAGTTTGGAAATGTTGCTGTTTGGGTTACTGTATTGCTGTAGTAAGCTCAGCTTACTTGCTGGTTTTTGAAAGTTTAGATTTGTTTTGATAGTTGAATTTAAAATTGAATCAAACAAAAATGGATAATGATGAATGTCTCTTCACAATCTTGTTGAGGGAACTTTTGAGGTATTTTAGAGGTTATTGCTATGCACTGGAATCATGTACTTTACTCCTAGAGGAGTCAGGGTATTTCTTGAAGGCAGTAATTTAAATGGTCATTTGCTCATCTCCCATTTGGAATATATCAGAAAAGCTGGCTACTGGCTGATGTAGCTGATGTAAGGGATGAGCATAAGAAGATCAAGATAAGCAAACTGAAGGCATTTTGTGTGTATTCAGCCTCTCATCATTTGCAGTCTATAATTTTTTTCTTTTAAGAGCCACTCACCTAAGGATTTTTAATCTAGAAATGACTTCATGTGAGTTGAGAAAAGTGAAAGAAAACTTTGCTTCCTGTGACAAATTACTATATGCAAGAACCAAACTTAAAGGTGCAAACATTTCTAAGGTTATTATTGCTGTCATTGTTTGTAGCTTTCATTCAACATCTTCAGAAAGTTCTTCTGTTCTCATAAAATGAATACACAAAAAAGACACAATTCACACATCTCTTCAACTTTAATTCTTCAGGTTGCTCAACCCTTTAATCTTAAGATTAAAGTTTTCACCTATTTTAAGCATCTAGGCTAAGCTAAGTGTTTAGGCTTCTTTTACAGTCAGAGTAAAAAAGAATACCTTATCCCACTAGTGTCTCTATATTGTAGTCTAAACATGCCTATTTCTATCTCTATCTGTCTGTCTGGTTTACTTACTTTTGTTATACAGCTACCTAACTTTAGATATTGTTATTGCAGGACCTGATGACAATTTCATTTTCTCTCAAATTTCCAGGTATTTTACCAATTTTCCTTCGACTTGGTACTTACCCAATGTATCATGTTATTGTTCATTTAATGACTTTAATAATTCCCTTAAACATCTCTTAAGCATAAAACAGGTTTTGTGGAGATTTAAATTAGAACCCAGTGGTTACCTCAGTGTTCAAATATTTGGTTGGGTTTTTTTTTTCTAACTTTCAGCAGAAAACTTATAAAAGTTCATTAATAAGAATTCTAGGTCATAGCAATGAGTTACTTAGGATTTCAGTCACCATATTTTTTTGACAGAGTAATCATTTATTCTTTTTATATCCATTTTCCTGTCTCCTGACACTGCATGTGTTTCGGTTCCATTTCTTGCCTTTAAAAGGCCACTAAGCTGGGTAGAATTCACTGACAGTTTGCTTGTGTGAACTATCTTACAACTTGGTTAAGTTGTTTTGTAATTTACTATTTGATGTGACTGACATGGCTGTAAGACTGATACATGCAAATGAGGAAAAGCTCATTACTCTCATGGGTATGGAACATCTGAGTAAGTGAGAAAACTACTCAAAGGTAGGGATCAATCCTGGATCTCACTGTTGTGACAGTGAGTAATTTGTATTTTGGGGATTTTGAATATCATTTCATGTGTCTGTTACCCTGGTGCCTGTTCTTCAAGTTATATGCTTTGAAGGAGTCTATATATAATATATATATGGCTGCAGTGCTGCCTGACTGATAAAATCAGTGTATCTGGACATTTGAACAGTAATACATTATTCTGATTTGATGGTATTTTGCAGTTGTCTTGCATTTTGCTTTTGAAAGCTAAGCAATAGCAGGTTGCCATGCTGAGCATGGGAAGTTAGGCACAAAGGCTGTGCTAAGCATCTTTTACTTGGACTCTTCTGCCTGGTTACATCAGATTTCATCACATCTGGGCCTATACAGCCTGTGGTTGTGTACCACTCAGTTTTGAGCTCTTGTTGTCTTTTGTGTTCTACGTTTGCAGAAGAAAACATTTGATAAAGGTGCCTTTGGCTGTTGAGGGCAAAGTTGTGAAACTACAAGTGCACTCTGTATTAAATGCCCACCAACTTGCCACGTTACTTTGAAGTCAAGTTTTCAAGAGTCTGAATTTTTTTTTTGTTTGTTTGAATATTTTTATCCAAGGATTGTGTGTTTTGTTTTCTTTTTCCTTTGGATGTAGTTCTGTAGTTTTGTTTCTGATTCAGACCAAGATTAGAGGAGGAATGGAGGGTTGATTCCTCCCTGCCTTCAAAAGGATGAGCTAATAGTGTGCACCACAAAACTAAGGCCATCCAAATTTGTAGCATCTGAAACAAGCGTGACCTCAAGTGGAATTCCACAAATGCAATATATACATTTGTGACATCATGTTGAGACCTGAATTTTGGAGCAGTGGCCACAGAATGCCAAGTGGATTGTATTTACTTTTCAGTGGGGGATTTGCTTTACTTACATCAAATCTTAACTGAAATAGCAGAATTTAAACAATCAATTTACTTACCATAACATTGGCTAATTGTATGATTAGATGGCAGAACAAGATCTGGACATTTAAAGGAACTGCAAGAAAAGTCGTCTCATCAGTGGGTTTTATTATAAAAGGGATCTTTGGTTAACATTGGCAGTTTGTACTGCCCACTCTCATGAAGGTCTTGAAGGGGAAATAAGCCATTTTCAAAGAGATTTTATTTTGTTCAAGCAGAAATGTTTTAAAATAAAGTATAATAGCACTGTTGAATGAAGTCAATAACTAACATGATTAACATTTCATGCTTAACCAAATTTGGTAACTTTTCTGGTAAATTTGACTTATAATTGTGCAATTGTCCAAATATTTTGTATTTACTTTGTTTTTCCTGTCTTGACAGTTGTGCATCCACCTGAGACATTTGTCTTATTGCCTTGTTTTTAATGTACCCAAGGTACATTAAAAAAATAAAACAGGCTACTAGCCTATTAAAAAAAATAACGAAGGCTACTAGCCTTGCATTAAAAGAATGAGATGGATCTATTTAAGCTCACAAAACCTCAGAGTGTTTTCAGACATGTATTTTAAATTGGAGTTTGACAGCCCAACCATAACTCATTCTCCAGGTATTGGTGAAGTCTCAAACTACAATTTAATGATTCATTTTTTTACAGTTAAAACTACAATATTCAAGTACAGTAGGGCAAATTAAAAACTGAGTTTGAATTCAATTTCTGCCTATGTTAGAACAGATTTTTTTCATGCTGGATTAAACCTTAAAACTATCAGGCTGAGAAGCAAATTTGCCTGCTGGTGAAGGCAGTATGGATCACTGAGCAGTACTAAGTTCATCTGAGTGGCGGACTACTTTCCTGGAGGCTAATCCAGTTCAGCTGAATGTGAACTGTCTGAGGACCATTGCAAACCTCATCTTTCAGTCAAGAATTTCTTTGGCCTTGCCTCCTGAAAAACAGATGTAGTTCATATTCAGTATCAAAAACCTTCACAGAATACTTGAGGATATTATTTGAGAAAATGAAGTCTGAATAGCAGATGGCATCACATCTATGGTGGAATGACTACCTCAGTGGACAAGGGAAGGGCTACAGATGTAATCTATCTGAACTTCTGTAAAGTCTTTGAAGTGGTCCCCCACAACATCCTTCTCTCTAAATTAGAAGGAGATGGATTCAGTGGGTGGACTGCTGGATGAATAAGACAGTGGTTGGACAGTTGCATCCAGGGGGTCAATAGCTCAGAGTCCTGATGGACATCAGTGACAAGTGGTGTCCCTCAGGGTTCCATATTGAGACCAGTTTTATGTAATATCTTGATCAATGACACAGATAGAGGGATCGAGTGCACCCTTAGGATGACACCAAGCTGAGTGGTGCAGTTGACGCACCTGAGTGGTGGGATGCCATCCAGAGGGACCTGGACAATCTTGAGGAGTGGGCCCAGGGGAATCTCATGAGGTTTAACCAGAGCAAGTGCAAGATGCTGCATCTGGGTTAGGGCAATCCCTGTTTTCAATACACGATGGGAGATGAACAGATCTAGAGCAGCCCTGCTGAGAAGTGCTGGTGGAAGAGAGGCTGGACATGAGCCAGCAATGTCCACTTGCAGCCCAGAAAGCCAACTGTGTCCTGGTCTGCATCAAAAGCAGTGTGGCCAGCAAGATGAGGGAGGTGATTCTGCCCCTCTACTCTGCTCTGGTGAGACCCCACCTGTAGTGCTGCATCCAGCTGTGGGCTCCCTGGCACAGGAAGGACATTGATCTGTTGGAGCGAGTCTAGAAGAGGACCACCAGGTTGATCAGAGGGATGGAGCACCTCTCCTATGAAGAATTGGGTTTGTTCAGC
>JAWWLV010000121.1:75127515-75163998 GCA_035041135.1 Platyrinchus mystaceus | reverse complement strand
AGAAGAAAAAGATTCTCACAAGGATTCAGAGGCTGTGTAGGGTTGCTTCAGTCCAGGGAGGCACTGAGGACAAATGATCTGGAAAATGAAACTTGATAAAATGACAGTTGCTCTTCTCAGTGTTATTTTCAGGGACGCTCCATAGCACTTTGCCTATCATCACTTTAGGTTTTATGATCTGAGAAACTGGAGCAATAGCAAGTAAGGGGAGGTTGTGTATGTTTAGGTGACTGCATCTCCATCCTTCCTCTTCATTCGATAACTAGAGTATTATATTGCTCACATTATGGTCTGAGATGCTTATTTGGAAAGGATTGTTTATAAAAGATGGTATGTTAACTGCCCCTTTTCTCTAACAAGTAATTGTGTATGGTTTATTGCTCCTTGTTATATATAATGATATTATACATAAATATTATTTCTAGTGGTGCTTGTGTAGGTTATTGTTTCGCAGAGTCCAGTTATCATTTTATTGTTTTATTATTAATTTTATTGTAATGCATAATATATTATAAAATATAACTATATAAAATAGATATATAGTATAAATAAATATATAATATATAATAAATAAATAATATAGAGTATAAATATTATGTTAATATTTATTATTATTTTTATTATACCTTGTTATGTGACTGTTCCCATTGATTTCACCAGAATTACTTAGTTAAAAGTGTATATATACAGGGACCAAAGGGATTTGTTTCAGTTTTTCCAGAATAAGTTTTTGTATTTCTTTATTGATAAAAGGACTCAGTTGAAGGATTGCTGTGAGGTTGATATTGAAAACTTGGTATAGATCTCATTCTAACTCTCAGGTGTGTTGCTGTTTAGATTTCTTATCCAAAATTGGTTAATAATGTTTCTTTTTTTCCAATAGGCAATGTTTAGTCTTTGCATGGTTGAAAGCGAAGCTGATGAGGTGAATTTACATGGTGTCACAAGCCTTGGTTTAAAACAAGCCCTGGACTTCGCATATACTGGACAGGTATTGTACAGTTCTTCAAACTAAGAAACAGAGTTGAAAGCAACTGCAATAAAAACTGAATATGACCTTTTCAGAAGTACTAGAGATTATTTTTCTTGTGCACTACCCAGTACAAGGTATTTTAATTCAACAGATCTTAATGTTTGTATACTGTGATGTATTTTTTTCTTTAGAAGAATTGTTTAATAAAAACACCACTTATGTGCATCGTTGCCAGGTAGTGAACCATATAGGATTTGTATTCCCTTTTTGTGGTTGCCTGACTCTTCATAAAATCTTAATGTGAGTTGATTCTGCATGCTAAATTAAATGTAAAGAAAGGTGTTTTCCTAGTAAAAATATTTATAAACTCTGCTGTGTTTGACAAGTTATATAATAGAGGAGAATAGCAGTCTCTTATTCTCTGGACAGATACAGCTCAGTTTGTAAATACTTACAGGTGCTATATATTTTCATTGTGGCATTCTTTATGACCACAGGTTAGAAATTGCATTATATTTTTTACTTCAGAAAATGCAGAGCGATGCTCCTTTTCCCTCTGCCCCTTTCCATATCTCTGCACTGTGTGGTTTGAGAGCATTGCTGTGTGACCTCATCTCAGTTCAGGGTTCATGGATAGTGAGCTCAGAACACCCAGCTATTTCTGCTTTGGACCCTACAATTCCAGATAACCAAGCTGTTTTTGGAATATTGCTACAACAGTTGAGTCCAGTGATGTATTAGTGATGTTTGTTAGTTAATTTCAGAACTGAAGGCTTAAATCCATATTGCGTTATTGTGGAAGAGCTGTTGGATTATATAAATTTAAGGCATCTGCTGCCTACTGTGTATTGAGTATATGGCCTTATGTGGGTATTTTTTTTTTTTTAATTTTGTTTGTTTGTTTGTTTTGTTTGTTATTTTTTGTTTGGTTTGGGTTTTTGTCTGGGTTTTTTGTTTGTTTTGTTGGTTGGTTGGTTTTGTTTGTTTGTTTGTTTTACAAAGAAACTAAATAGGAATAAGGAAAAAAAACCCTTCCTGTTTTAAAGAAGCTATTTTTGTCACCAGCCTACAAAACACTTATGGTTTAGCATTGGTCTTGGGTAATAGCACTTTAATTTCTGTGTTTCTGCTGTCACGGAAAACAAAACATATTGAAAGATTTCCTTTATATAAGTGATAGATAGAGATACTATATTATATTAGTGAATTAGCTGATGATCTCAGTACATGACTTGTCATTGGTATACTTTTTGTTCTTTCAACTGAAAGTTTTGGTAAAAATGGAAATGTTAGGCACCTGTATCACCTTTTTATTAATTCTAAACTATAGGTTGATTATTCTGAAGGAAGAACTGTTAGAAGTACCTTTTGAGAAGATGGGTTGTATTTGATTTCTGTCTGACCCATCCCGTCTGTTGTGGTTAGAGATATATTCACCATCTTTCAGCAAAACTCAAAGTCTAAAAAACCTGTGTAAAATGCATTGAGAACCTTTGAAAGGATGGATATGGCTTTTATGTAACCCAGCAAGCAACCTCACATTGCTTCCAGGATAATATTCCCAGCCCCCTAGCAAATAATACGTGCTTTCTGTCCTTGGTTCTTTAGAGACTTTTGAGTCTTTCATTTTCAGGCATAATCTACTTTGAATAAATGAATGGGGTTCTTGAGTTAATTATAGATGTGCATGTATGTGCAGTTGCTCATACATGTAAGTGCTTATAAGGTGAATTTTGCTCTGTCCTGTCTATCAGGTACACCAAGTGCTACTTTGATGCACAGAGAAATGAGAAGGATTCTGCAGGAGTTTTCTTAAAAAGGTGCCTTTGAAGCATAACTCAAGTGATATGTGGGTCTGAGCATTAGCAGTATTGCTTTTTTGCTTTAGTCCTTGAAATTCTCTTCTGGCACTGGGTTTGTATGTCTTGAGCATTGCTTATGTACTGACTCAGCCTGACAAAATCTGGGTGAGCATTTCAAGGTAGTGAGTAGGAGTAATCCACAAAGGCTGTTAACAAGCAACTGGATTACTGGATGCTTACATCAGAGAGTTCTGAAAACAGTTGTCTTTGGTTTGGTTTGCAAACTGTTTCTGATTTAAAAAATAAAATTTTGGTTAGTAGCCCAAAACTCACTCATGCCAAATGTAATCTTATATTGCTCTGAAAATGTAGGTATCGAGACATGATCTGAAATACCTCTTAAAAGTGAAAACCATGAACTCTATTTATTTTCTTTTTTTTTTTTATAACTGCATTTGGCCAAAATGTTGGTCAAAAAAATGGGTGTTTCTGTAGGTAACACTGTGGAACTCCTAAGGTATTCATGTCTAAACAGGTAAGTAATTAGTTGCAGCTTTCTTCTCTTTATTTTTTTAATATTCTAAACTTGTGTTTGAGATGCTACACTTCAAATTGATTGCAGCTTTTTGTGAAAAATAATATATTGGAGACATCTGGTGGAAATATTTAATATTGCACAATGGCCTGCAGTTTTTGAAAGTTGTCAAAATTAAGACATTTAATTTTTAGGATGACTTCATCTTCCTGTCTACTTAGGCAGACAGTGCCTTATCATAATTACTGTTGGAAATATTTGATTGTTCAGAAGAAAAAAATGGTTTAAAAATCAAGTTAAATATAAATAATACCATAATTCCAACTGAGCTAATCCATTACTGTGGTCCTTGATCATCACAAAGAAAGAAATTTGGTACTGAAATAGGTAAAACAAATGAAAGGAATGGCAGCAGAATTCGATTTTGTTCTATTCACGTAGGTTCTCAGTAATCCTCTAATAATGAAATCTTTGGCAAAAAAATGTTTTAAATATGTTTCATCTTGACCATAGGCATTTTACCATGTAATTCCCATATTCAGAATTGAGAGATACAACTGTTTTCCTGTTGTAGTTAACTCCTGTTGTAATTGCCATATCCTTTCTTCATAAAAGGCCTTTAAGGTCATTCTCTCTTCTGCTTCACAGCTGGCAGCAATAAGACCAGGCCAGAGCCTCAGTGAGTAGATTACTTGCCCTGCCTTTTCCAAGTGTTAGATTTGAACTGAAAGGGAGATGGATGAAGTACAATCAATATAGGGACTATGTATTTTAGATTATTAATATAGAGAAGCAGTTCTTGGTGCAGAGTTTGGAGCTCTCAATTCTTTCTGTGCAACTAAGGGTCTTAGCCACTGTATTAGAGAGTCATGGGCATTGTTCTTTTCTTTTTGACTATTTTTTTTTAATTTTAACTCTTCTGTTAGCGAGAGTCACAATCTTATTTGGAGGAATGGGATAGCCCCCAAATAGGCCAGTGTAGTTGGCTGGCAAGTCACAAGAACACTGGCTTTAATTTACGGTGGATGATCCTAATTCAACAAAAATACAAACACACAGTCCTATGCATACTGAAATGCTCCAAACTTGGATCTTTCTTCTTGATGACTATGTTTTATCATATGTCTTTAATCTGTGGTAATGGAAATATTTTGCATTTAGATAGAATTTTATTTAAGGACCTCAAAACACATTATAAAAGCAAGTAATCACTGTCCTTACTTTGTTGCATCATAAACAGGAAATTATTTTGGGAAAAAATAACTTTCCAAAGACAGCACTGCAAACCAGTAGCTTTATTAGGGTGTAATACCAAGTTCTGCTGCTTTCCTAACTGGCTGGTCTCTTTTCTTGTTGGTTGTTCTATGTTTTTTTCCTAAACTATAATATTTTGTTTCTGTATTAATAGAAATTAAGTTGTTGTCATAAAGTTACAAAGTTATTCTGAATTGTCAAAGCTGAAATTAAAACATTAGTGAGGAAGGCCTTATATGGGAGATTTTTTATGTTTGGCTCCTTCTCCCAAAGTGAATTTTGAGGTAACTTATTCTGTGGTACCTTCTTAGCCCAAGATTAACACAGCCTTACACCCTGCCTATGGAATGTTGAAATGTGTCCTTTTATTAAAAGCCACATATGAAGCTGCATTTATAATGATTCAAAAATGGGCTTCAAACTTTTTCTGTTTATTAGCATATTTAACAGATTTTCTTTTACTCACAAAATGCTAATATAGAAGCAGCCTTTTAATAAAGGTAATATCATTGTATTATGCCACTTACAAATCTAGGACTTCATTGTATTTTCAGGTATATTGCTCTCAATGTTACTTTAATGCATTATCAATGTGTGTCCTATTTAACTATTGCCTTGACTTACTGACTTTGTATTCAGTTAGTTTGAAACCTATCATGCTGTTAACAGCTGCTATCACTTTACCAGGCAGGTTCCAGGAATTGGTAGGAGTATCATCTGGTGATTTTTCGAATTCATGGACACAAACCTCTGATTAGTTAAAGTATTACCTTACAGCTCCTTTGTGAAATTGTACTTTCATTAGTTATTTCTTTAACGAAAAAAACCCAAAAAAACCAAAACATGGAAGAATGAAAGATCTTCCCAGATGGTAAAGAAATAGTAGAAATAACTATTTTCACGTACAACAATTTCTCCTGATAATTGCTTTGATTCTTTTATAGAATCTTGGCTTTAATTTCTCATCAATTCCTCCCCTCATTTGATATTGACCGATTTTCTAGTGATC
This sequence comes from Platyrinchus mystaceus, assembly GCA_035041135.1. Classification (NCBI taxonomy): domain Eukaryota; kingdom Metazoa; phylum Chordata; class Aves; order Passeriformes; family Tyrannidae; genus Platyrinchus; species Platyrinchus mystaceus. The sequence continues at coordinate 75,158,425 of JAWWLV010000121.1, read as the reverse complement.
AACAAGTATTTCATCTGCCATTTTTAGTTAAGACCGGGGGAAAATGGCAATCAATATCTTAGCACCTCTTACTGTGTTAATCCTCTCTCTCTCTCTTGTGGATGGAGGTGTATTGCAAAGGTGTATTGTGATGGTTGATTTTCTTGGGTAAGTGCCTTCTGCACCCTGTGCTTAGCAGTTCCACTGGCTGCCTTTTGAGTAAAAAGAATCAATTAAACCACCTGCTGTCCCTCGCAAAAGTGACTTCAACTGTCCTTGCTCTTTTCTACTGCGGACAGAATGCCGAAGTCATGGATACCTGAATACAACAGGTCTCTGTCTTACTGTAAATACTTAACATCCTTTTTCAATGGTATTTCAAAGCCAAAAATAAAAATTTATACTTAGATAGGGGCATTTCCTTTATCACTTTTATCAGGAGGATAATCTTGTTTCTGTGCTTAGCACTAGGTTTTAGCTGCTAGGTGTTAGGTTCACAGTTCAGCTACAGATTGCCCAGAAGGCTCAGAACAATACAAAGCTTAATTAACTCACTTTATGCAGTTTATTGTACAGAAAGTTAAATGTTCCATGTTATTTGCTCTGGACAGGAATTAAGCTTGGGGACAAGACAGCTTTTCTAGATCTGAAAGTGATTAAAGTAATGAAACATCTTCCCCAAAAAGTAGTGAATTTGCTTGGAGTCTTGCTTATTCAAACCCTGTTTACTTCTAATAATGGTACTTACTTCATAGTGGTATGAAGCTATGTCAGGGAAAGATCAGGCTGGACATTAGAAAACTTCACTGAGAGGGTGGTAGGTCACTGGAACAGGCTCCCCAGGGAAGTGGTCATGGCACCAAGCTTGTCAGAGTTCAGGGAGTGTCTGGACAATACTCTTAGTCATGTGGTTTAGGAGGAACATGGAGGAGGGACATAGGGCTAGATGATCTTTATGGGTGCCTTCCAACGTGAAATATTCTATGATTTTATGATGTAGATAGTGTGCATTTAACACAGATTTTCATTTTTTTGAAAAAAAATTTTAACATGTCTCAGAGTATGCTGGTTGTGATTCCTTCTAGTATTGGCTAATGAGACATCTGGATTTTGTAACGAGTGCTACTAAACATTACATGCCAGGGCTTTGGGCTGTTTCCTGCAGGGGACTAGAACATTCTTTCCCCACTCACTTTTTTGAAGCAGAATTTGTCAATGTGCAAGGAGCTCAGAATTCAACTGAGGCATGAATGAACAGGGAGACAGGCAAAAGTGCTGTCTGGTTGAGAGTGAAATGCAGTCTAAATTACTTTAAAAGAAAAGTTAAGGGTTTTGATTGCTCTCAAGCACACAGAATGATCTCCATCAGGCAAAAACAAGTGATACTTTTGTTAGATGCCTGTCTCATTTTAAATGCTGATCCCTGCAAGTGGAATCAAGAAGGAACTTTCTTTTCCATCAAAGTGGCAGGAATCTTAGATTTTTTTTCTCGTTTTCTGTGTTAAATTCCATATGGTTTACTTTCTAGAATTTTCTGACATGAAATTACATATTTCCTTACTGTGTGTATTTGTGATGTGCATGTGGTGGTATTTAACTGCATTTATGTTAATATTCAGCTGGATAGCCCAAATATCATATACACAGCTATGCTGGTAATTAATAAAAATCAATTAATTTTAATAGTGTATAGAAGCTGAGAGGTGTGGAATAATTTTGAATCACCCAGTACAGTAGAAGGAAGGTTTGCAATGATTTTTTCCTTCTTATTGTTTTCTTTTTCTTGTGGATTTCCCCAGCATGCAGTTTGCTTTTGGTGAATGTTTAGCATAGATGAACTAGTATTTTTGCCTATCTTCAAATGAGTATTGAATAAAAGTTGAGATAGTTCCACTTATGGCAAAGTTTTTTGAAGAGATAAGCTAGACTTTCCTCAGTTACCTTGGGAAACGCAAAGGTGAATATGTTTTCTCAGCAGAATAAATCTTGCATGGTATACAAAAGCTGTAAGAAATGTAAAAGCATGTAAGAACTATGTCTGCCACCTTGAAATACACTGACTTTTTGCAGATCACCTCTAGACAGTAGCCAGTCACCCTCCTTGTCTCTTGTCTTACTTCTCATCTCAAAATGCTACCAGTATTATTTATAAATGGATTACTATAGCTTTAAAATACATTAATACTATCAGAGTTAAATATAATTTGTCTATGCCTAAAAGGTAGTAATGTGCTTGGGGTTCTGATTCTCTTCATATTGTGTCTTTAACAATGCGAAACTGATGGCTGGCACTTAGTAAGTAACATGCCATCAGATGGCAACTTTCTCAGTGTAAATCATGTCTGAATAACATACACTGCAAGATCTGTATCAGCTTGTTTTGTCAGTCTGACCTTGAGTTCTCACTTGAACATACTTGACAGTGCTGCTGCTTTTTTTTAATATTCATACCTGCTGGAGATATTTTTGTGACCGAAATCTGTTCTAGTTTTCCATATTTTTGTCATCATGCATAGCAACCTCAGTAGCACCAGCCAAAAACCTGGATGGTGCTGGGCCTTATTCTCATTTACATTAAGATTCTGACAGGTCTTTCTGACTTGATGAAGAACTTTTATGCGGTATGTAAATTGCATATAATGTTCAATTAAAACCTGGTATTAATATATATAGTGACTTGCACAAGCTTTAAGCATATATATACTCCCAGAACTCAGTGTAAATGAGTTCGTGGTATAAACAAGGATTTCTTGGTATAAACAAGGATTTCTTGGTATAAACAAAGATCAGGCCCCTTTTCTCTGGCTCCTAATATATCCATTATGTTGGAGATATTTTGTGGTTTTGCTTGAAGAAATGTATACACATTTTTCATTTTCCCTCAGAAATAGTTGAACTACAAAAGATGCAGATGAGTGTTTTTTCTTTTGTTTACCTTCTTCCTTATTCCACTGGATTTGAGGTTCATGCAGTTGATGCTGTGAGATAAAACTGAATTGTGTGGGCAGAAGAAAAAGGATCTGAAAAAAAGCTTTGCTTCCCTGTGGAGCAGTGAGACACTGACCTCATGTGGCATGAAACCAAAGTTGCCAGGGGAAATACAAGGATAAAACTGAATAAACGGAGCATCTTTGAAAAATTAATTTTTCTTATGGATTTCTGATTTTTGTTGGATATTGCACTACTTAAATAATTTTAGTTTGTATAGTTTGTAGTGTGATTGCTGGTAAGAAGTTGACCAGTGTCTGTATTCCTAAAGACTTTTTTGTTTCCCAAAAGGGATGCTCTAAAAAGCTGACCCCAAGACAGCAGTCTAGGAGCTATGGTCCAATTATCCTTACTGCTGCCTCTACATGATTTTAATTGAAATGAGTAGGAGATTCATGGGAGCAAGTGACTGAATAATCAGTCCTGGTTTCTAAGCCCTTTCTGGCACTTCCCCAGCAGCATGCTCACTGTGCTTTCAGGGCCCTGCTCTGTAAAATGAAGACAGTGGTTAGGAAAATTATAAAGTGGTACCATGCAGAATAGAAAGGGTGTTCCTAGTCTGTATATTTTTAATACACATGAATTGTATTAATAGTGGAGACTTCTGAGTCAATTCTGTTGGCCTGATTCATCAGTATATATGGATGCATCCAAGTATATAGATAACAAAAGGAGGTTCTGTTATTTTGGAAAGTCTCCTTAAATAAACAGCATGCATTTACTTTCAAAATATTTAGAGGGTAATGTGGCTTACTGACTGTCACAGGAAAAAAAAAAAAAGCTTAAAAATCCTTTGGGCAATTCAAACGAACTTCTGATGCTGTCCCCATCCTGCAAAGACTTCTCTATATGCTTAATGGTACTCTTTCTGTTCTTTATGTTGACTCAAATGTCTGAAATAATAAAGGCCTTTAGTGTTTTCTACAAGTACTCTGAGTTCCAGATGACAAACCTTCCATTTTCTTCTTTACAGATCCTCTTGGAACCAGGGGTGATACAGGACGTCCTGGCAGCTGGGAGTCATTTGCAGCTGCTGGAGCTTCTCAGTTTATGTTCTCACTATCTCATTGAGGTGAGGCTTCTCAGCCTGATCAGCCATTTCTGTTTGATACACTTTTGTTAAAAGTCTGATTTCATTAGGAGAGTATTAGTACAATGTCTGGTGTAACGTAAATGGCAAAAACTGGATTTTAGGAGGTCTGATTTCTGAGTGTAATTTGAGTTTCAGTTTGTGGGAGATGCTTTCTCCTTCCATGCACTTTGTCCATTTAATTCCCGAAAGCAAGAATGGTCCACTGGTTAATATTAGCACATGGGAGTTTGATTCCCTCTTTTACCAGAGAATTTGCTTTCTTCTCTTTTGGGATAATGAGTATTATGAAGAATTCAGATGCATAAATGTTCACAGCAGATATCAATATGATCCCAGGGCGCTACTACCTCTCACTGAAGGGATAGGGCTTATTATAATGGCACCTTATTCTCAATTGGCCTCATGCCCCTAATGCTGAAAATTTGAGTGTAGTAAACTAATTTTCTGTGATGGCTTATAGCAAGAACACAGCTTTGATGTGTATATATGAAAAAACTTACAAAAATAAAATACCAATAGCAATTCTACAGAACTATTTGTTTTTTTGGTAATTTTTCAATACTGTTTCTGACATAGGGTGTGTTAGCTGCTTCTGGGCAACAGGTGGGCATGGAAATGCACATCAACACAGTCCTCTTAGTATGAAGTTGCCTTCCAACAGTGCAACTGCCTTTAAACAGTCTGAGTGTGCTTGGCAGCATGCTGAGCTACTGAGTACCAGGGGCAGGCAGGATCTCATAGTAAGAACTTCAGGATGTACTTGAAGGCTCTGTGTCTTATGGAGAAGTGTTAGCCTTATGAAACCCTTCAACATGTATGTTCAGATAATAAGGCAGAGTTAATTTGTACGTTATAAATTAATTAGAAAGAGGAGCTGGTAGACTACTGCAATTCATTTTTTTTCAGGAATGTAAGGAGGGATTTAATTTTTCTGAGAAAATAGACATGAATTGTAATGGGAAAGGTGGTTGGTTTGAGAAGTAAGAACTGTGAGATGCCAAATAAGCCACAAAACCATTTGGCCTACCAGTTGTCAAGAGGGCACAGGAAGGGGTTACTCTAATGAAAAGAAGATACAAATCTAACATTATGCCCTGTATTTAATGCCCCCCTAACAAATCAGTCAGTGTGAGTATGTTTTTGCTGATAATGTGGTTCTGTGTTTGTCAGAAATTGAACCAAAGAGAATACTGCAGCGAAGAATTTAGGGAAAATATTGAAAAATAGGGAAGAAGCTGGGTATTGTGCTGGTGAGTTAGGGATATGAGAGAACTGTAGGAGAAGAGCAGGTATATGCTCAACATAAATCCTTGTGCTAACTATTTTTATTATCTCTGTTGGGTAGTCTCTGGTATTTGTAGCTCTTCCCTCAGCACTATCTTAATACTTTTAATCCTGAGGCCACTGCAGGGGAAAGGCAGACAACTGTAGGATTATCAGCGCTTTGGGTCTTGTCCTTGATGTGAAAGCCATAGTGAATTAGGCAGAGACTGATAACAAATTAAAAATCTCCCAAAACAAAACAAATCAATCCCAAAATCACATTACCCCCACAAGAAAACCACTCTGGAGTGAGTAAGCATTACTTCCAAATTATTCTATAATTAACAGACCAGTAAAAATTCCCTGTGGATGACAATTATAGAATCCCTTAGGTTGAAAAAGACCTTTAAGATCAAGTCCAACTGTGAAATGATAACTTGCAAAAGAAGCAGAAGTGTTTTAATTCCTATCCTGCTAATGCTTTTCCTGTTGCTCTCATGTCTTTAGATGAAGTTTGTCTCATGCATATGTTTATTTGCATTTTTTTTTCTTTCTATAATTTAGAAGAGAGCCATGTCCTTCATGAGTCATAGAAACCACAACTCTGTGGTCTGCAGTTGCTGTAAGATGTGTAAAAGATGTGAAGTAGCATTGTTGTACTCTGAGTAGTATGCCAGGGTAGGATAACTGGAGCTCCACTGGTGTAAAAATTAGGAGGAAGTGGGACTTAGTGTCCAGATTTTTAGTAATGAAGGTAGGGAATAAGGTAGGGGATGAGGGGAAAAAGGAGGAGTATATGTGTTGCACATTAAGACTGTGATACCTTTCAGGGTCCAAACTAATTATACCTGTTTTTTCTACATATTATTAAGTGACTTTAAAAAATGTCTGTTGCTTTATTTTAGTACTATCTGAAAATAAAATCAAAGTAGTTAAGGAAGTCTTCCTTACAGCCACTTATCCTTGCTGCAGTTGTTAACTGGGGTACTCGTCATCCCATGTGCTGTGTTACAGATTCTGGAAAGAGATTAGTGCTTGCCCTTTCTCTTCTTCCTGATGAATCTGTGCCAGAGTTCTTTATTTGCAGTCCTAGTGAATTTCTTTCTTGCTGTTTGGAGTTGTGCTAAACCTTAGCTTAGTTTAGCATAAATTCAGGAAATACAGTATGTGGGATCTAGCTGTCATTTGATGTTGTGTAATGATGACACAGAGTTTTAACTTGTGAGGATTGTCTTTAAATGTTTGGATTAGACCAGGCTTTTCCCATATGAGTGCTGCTTTTATTGTTAACACTCGTTCCAGCTCTTCTCTCTCTCTAGATGTTCCAGCCTGTCATGTTATTGGAACTGTCTTGAACAGTTTCATCTTTTCATGATACTTTTATTTGGGGCCTGTAATGGTTCCATGGTTTTCAATAAGGAGGAATTTTTTGCTACAAATGCAATTGGCATCACTCATACACGGATCTTTTTCAAGGCATATTGGTAGTCTGTGAGGTTCCAAAGAAGACTGTTCTGATCTGATTCATCTAAGATGATTGTCGAAGTGTCTAATTGTCAAAAATTATTTGTAGTGCACTGGGCACACATTAATTTGCAGCCAACACTGCATATTCACTGGTCTTTAAGGAGTTTCCTCTCAGTTGTCTCAAAACAAGATGTTATTTTGACTGTAAGAGATATCTTCTTTGTCATAGACCAAACAGCTTAGAAGACTTTAATTTGTTGATGCATCTCAAAAAGATTTCTGTTACAAATTGTTTGAATTGCATTTATGGCAATTTTTTGAAGAATTCTCTATCTAAGGAATGACAGAAAAAAAAGGAAAGGAACGTTCTTTCTCCCCACTCTCAATTAGGTAATATCAATCTCTATGACATTTATGATAGCGTGACGCAGTGGAGATTTCTGACAACACTGATAGTTTATTAAATGGATTTTATTATCTATAAACTTCTCATTATCAAATGTTCTGTAGCATCTAATGTTGATTCAGCATTCTTATTTGAAACTCGTGCTCATTTTGGATTGATAATTTACTATTTTTTATTTTAAAATAGCTATTGATCATATTTTCTGTATTTGCAAACAAGAGAAATGCCCAAGTATTCCCTACTTGAGGTCCTAATTCCAGCTTTGTGTTGTGCAGACTTCTCCCCCCACCTCAGTCATATCTTGAATTATGATTACTCCACAACCTCTGCTGTTTGGAGGTTTTGTTTTTAGCTTCATTTGTAGAGAGGGACTCTTTCAAAGCATGCTGATGTATTTTATTTGAGACACATACATATTCATGAATCTTATGTCATCTACATAATTCTCAGGTACATTAAACATTGAAACAAGGCTTGTAAGCTCACACATCTGTTTCAAGCTGAACAAACGGTAAGGCGATGTGATTTTTCTTAGCTGTGTTGGTGCTACATAGGTGTGTGAAAGCTAAGCTAAAGACTTGAACTTTGTGTACCTTGAATTGCACGAAGGTCTGTGAACAAGCACACAGCATTTGCTTGCATCCAACTCTCCAAGATTCTTGTTTTCTGCAGCAGAGAGCTGCAGCCAACAGGCAGACTTGGAAATTTAATGGGAACAGGTTATCTGAATATCCTCTTTACCTTTTGAAAGTTTTAGTCTGTCGAGTTCCAGTGGACTGTATTTGTCCTATAATGTTGGAGAAGGCAAGAGAAAGCTTAGCTGAAGGCATAGAATGTGATGTACATCGGAGTGTGGACTTCTTAAATGGAGCTGTAGAGAACATGGTATTTGGTAGTGTGTTGTTGATGACCTATTTTCCACTTTAAAGCTTGTAAATGTTTTTCTGAAGAATATATGACAACTTTATTCTTATGGAAGAGAATAAATATGTTAAATCATTTATTCAGAACATAGAAATGTTTGTTTCATAAATAAGTCTGAGTTATATAACTGATTGTAGATCTAAGAAGTTTTGTCTTTCTTCTCAACTGTTTTGTGTATTCAGTACTAAAGAGAGGCACAAACTGCAAATTATTTCAACAATCAAAGAGTCTTAATAAAGAAGGAGTGCTATTGAGAATACAAGTTTTTAATGGAATTTCCTTCTGCTGATCAACATCAACTCAGTCTTGTGTGGGAAGTAATTGGTTTTTAAATCAGAGTTTGATTACCACTAGTATTCGGGGTTCTGGGACATTGGACTGTCGTTTTTGAAATCTTAAAGCTAAGAGATTTTTCTGTATTTTCCAAAGTCCAGTATTGTTTTTTCAGTGGAGTTCAAGGTACTTCTCGAGTTACATTCAAGATAATTAGGTATAGTTGTGAGGGGTTTAGAAGTTGCAGAACTGTCCAAAGCAAAGTACTCATTTCTGAGAGGTGGCATGTGGCATGATTGTTAGTTGGCATTTATCCCATTAACTTCCTGCTGCCAGATCAGGCACTTTTTGTGAAGAACAAGTTACGTTTACATACTGGACAGCGTCTGAGGTATCATTTACGTTGGGTTTATTGGTTGGACAGTTGCATAGTTTCAATAACACCTTATTAGATGTGGCGTTACCTGACTGTCCTTGTACTCAGGGCTGGAAAGGATTTCCTATTCCCACAATAGCTAGGAGCACTAGGTGTAGTAGACATGAGCAGTGATCCTGATTACTGCTAGAGCTACTCTGACTGGTAAGAATTGTTATTGGGATCATAAATGTTTTTGTGTCAAGTGAACTTGAAAGTTTGATGGCAATTTTCCCATCAGTTTTAAGTGCATTAATGCTCCCTGCTATATGGTAAATGTTGCAGGTTACCTTTTAGAAACTTGATTACAGTAGACAGAACTCTGCTATAGGTGTATCTGCTTGCTTGCTGCTGCTGTCAGTCACAGCATCTTTAAACAGAGCTAATTTAAGCTGAAAAGAGCATTTTAGGTGAGTGATTAAAATGATCCTGAAAAAACACAGCACTAGTCAACAACAGTCAACTTGAATTTTCTTGGGTCTGTACTGTACTGCTCTGGATTCTTGCATACAAAAGCAGACAGTGGACAGGATCAAGCCTGGAATGTAAAAATTAGATTAATCAACACGCAAATGATAGAATAAGGCCTCCTGGAATAATTCTTGGTAATATGTGAAGCAGGCAAATTATCTTGGGTAGGGGCATTTGATTTTTAACCTTCTACTAATGGTCAATTTAGGCTTATAAAACAATTTTTTTTCATGTTGTGTGGATGCTTAGTGATCTGGATCTTTTCTTCTTCTAATTTTAAGGTATTTGAATGTGTTGTAGATTGAATATGTTACTCTTTTTACAAGGAAGAAGCTACAAATGAATCTGCCCATGGAATTAAAAGGAGGAGTGTGTGTGGTTTATATGCGTGGTGAGGCCAGAGCTTCAAAGTTACTTATTTTTTTTAAACACAATTTCTCTATTTGGAACAGTGCCAATGACACAATCCCAACTTTCACTAAGATACACTCCTTCAGAGATGAATTAATTTGTACACCAGAGATTGAGAGCATCACCTTTGTATTGCTAGAAACCCCAGCTCAGTTGGGATTTTAGCTCGTGGGTTTTTCATATGGAGCAAATTAAACTGCTGGAAAAAAAATCTAAAGGTCATCTAGCAACCAAGGCTTGCCTTTTTTAAACTAATACAGAGTTTTTAATCTTAAGTCATGCATGCACACTCTCCACACCCCACAATCCCCCAGAATTAGTCACCACCATTAAACTTGAGTCTACCTACTTTACCCTGTGGTGGAGTGACCTTCCAGTGCTAAGAATACAGAGTAGACAGATATAATGTTGCCTTGCATTTTGCTGGTTTTAAGTGTTATGCAACCATTTGTTGCTGTGCTAGCCTGCTGTTTTTTGAAGGAGCATTGAGCTATTGACAGTCATTAGGAAAGTTCTTGTGAAAAGCTCAAAAATAACTTTGGTAATTTTTCTCCACTCTCTCTTTAATATATAGATAAATTAAAGAGATACAGATACATGAAATGTTAATGCACTATGATTCCAGCTTAGAGTGGGACTGAATAAAAAAATGACAGTGTTTTTCTTCATTTTTCGGTTGACGTCAGTGAGGAAAGTGAAAACATACCAAAGTGACTATACTCAGTCACTTTGAATCCTATTCTTACTGCTATTTTGCTACAATGTGAATTGAAACTGCCGATGGATGTGTAAAAGATGGTGGAACGTCTAGCTTAGCTATTGCTGGCAAGATTAAAGCTCCTGAGCTGGCTGGAGAGTTTTATGGATACATATTGCCAGTCCTCTGCAGCAAAGTTTCAGGAGGGGTCACAAGTTGGGAAGAGCTGTTACTGCCTTCTCTTTGCAGATTCTGTCAGGAAGGGAGAGCAGCTTTGGTGTGTATTTGAAATAGCAACACAGAAACTGCATGGCTTCATAGTTTCCCTGCCCTTCTCATGTCGTCTTTCTAGCCAGTGTGGCCTCCCTCCCTGACCTTTCTGTCCAACAGCCCCTGAAAGACTTCTGCTTCTGGAGTCTTTCCAGTATTTTTATAAAGCTGTAAACGGAGGCTGATGAATCCCAGAATGCTTAGTGTACAAAATTCTTCTTTGGTTTTATTACCATGTGATCAATACTAATGTTTTATGTTCTCCCTGTGCCTCCTGGTCTCCGGTGTCTTTAGCTTTAAATTCTCCTAATTAATTGAGGCAGTTTAGATGCATGAACCCCAAAAATGGAAGTATTTGTAAATGGGCAGTGCAGCTACCCTTATCTGCTGCTGTTCTGGGTGACATGCCCAGTTATCAGCCTGGGAGGAAAATTTTGTTAAATTGCAAGAGATGACACCCAGAAGACAGAATGGCTGAACTGACTTGAAATGACAGTCAGGGCCCTTCCTCCCCGGGACTGGACAGCAGGTGGCAGTGTGAATCCGTGACAGTTTGAGCAGATAAATTCAAGCTAAAATCAGAAAAAATGAAAAGAAAAATTATTTATTTTTACTCCATATTAGTCTTCTGACCTAATCAGTAAAAAAGTCATTATTCACACAACACTGGGCAATATGCATTGTAATTTTTAACAAATAATAGGAAACTGTTAATGTTTTCACAGGAAATACAGTTCTGTCTTGTGCAGCAATGGTCATTTATCCCTGCACTTTGTGAAATCACTCATTTGTTCTAATTTGAATGTAAATGACTCTAAGGTTTTACAAATAAGGTGACAGACTCACATAAATGTAATTGCAGGGTTCATCTCTCTCTTTTTATATATCACTCATTAAGTTATGAATTAAATACATCGTATTAAACCAGGGGCATGTCCAATGATGATATTGTAATGGCAAATTACTCTATGCTATTAGAGGTGTATTTTTTATTCATGGACATTAATTTGTCATTAAGCGGCATTAGTTTAGCACTTTTATGTGGAAGACGTGACCTGAAAGAGGAGACTTAACAGTTCTAATGTGAAAGAACAGAAATACAGGCACCAGATATACAGGGTTTTGTTGTTGTTTTTTTTTCTCCTTAACTCCTGTAAAGAGGCAGAGGGACGTTTTATTTGAGTTTGCTTTGATCTAAAGCATTTTGAGTTATGTTAAGCTATTTTAGCAAAGGTATTTCTGAAACATGGACATGCTTTTGGTTATAAAGTATTTACCAATATGGGAAAAGCCAGAATGCTAAGTACAAAATGGTGACTATAAATCATGTGTAACCTATGAACATGAAGAGAACACTGGGCTTGAAGTGAGTTGCAGTTTGATTTTATCTCAGAAGTGTCACTGTGGTAGAGAGTTAATTGCCCATCTTTTCTTTCCTTTGTACTGGCTTAGCCAAAATAGAACTGTTTTTTTTTTTTTCATTCATAATTATGAAGTAAGTATATTTTAACTCCTCTCTACTTTGTATTTTTAAGTACAGTATTATTATATTCACAAAGGTCAATTTCAAGTTTGAAATGCAGGAGCAGAATCTTTCTTAAGAAAATGAGTGAGAAAATTTATTATTTGATGGAATTTCAGAGGCAACTTAGCCTCTGAAGTATTAAACTAAGGAAAATAGTGAATGACTCAGTCTGCTCCATCTTTAAAAGGTTTTAAAAAGACCTTGTAAATTTGATTTTAATTTTACAGTCAATTTAGTAATTCAATGTCAAAACTGTGTTTTGTAATAGTGAAGATGGACTGTAGTCATAAGGATCCAAATTGATACATTCTCCAGTTACACAGTATTTGCATTTTAGTCTTTTTTTGTAGACCATCTCTAATTAAAGGCAAAAGAAGTCTGGACTTGATATGAACCTATGTATTTGGCAGTTGATTCCCTGCCCACCCACTCTGTGTTACATTTTTCTGATGGCTTAGTCATTACTGTTCGATCCATCTATGTGAACTGCTCACACCATATTCAGCTAGTGTTGTGGTAGTCATGAAAATGACCTAAGCCCAAATTATTTTAAACCCAAATGTAACACTTTAAACTACTGTTAAATATTATTTCAGAACTTAATAGAGAAGCATTTTTCAATGAACCATTAAAGTTTGTAGGGCAGCACAACAAAGGAAACAAGTTCCATGTCAGGTTGTTGATGTTTTCCAGTAGATCTGTTAGCAGCAGTAAATCAAACAGCATTCTAGCACATTCCATCATTTATGGTGTGTTGCTTGCACAACTGTGTGAGTAGAATTTGCCAGGGAACCAGCATTTTGCATCAGAATAGTGATGTAGACTAACTATTTAGAACAAAAACTCCCTTTCTGTCCAGGGTATTGAATAGGCCTTGAACCAAGAATGAATATAAGCATATACGTGCTGTAATGACTTACTGAATCTTCAGGTAATATGTCATCAGAGCTTTGAAGGTCATAAATTGTCCCCATTCATCTCACTAATTCTAAAAATTAAAGATCCAAACCTAGGGATTGGTGGTATCAAAAACTTTTTAACCATCAATATTGTCCTGCAAGTTTGTTATTTCAAACTGAGAAATGTCTGTAACTTCATTCACCTGTTTTCCTGTGTAATCTAGTCTAAACATCTGTTTATTAATTTTGAGGAAGTTGTTGCTAAATTTCCCATCTGTTAAACAGAGTTTTACAGAGTCTGTGATTTCTATCACAGAGTGTGTCTAGATGCATAGGTAGCACTGGATCTTAAATGACTTAAACCAGGAAATTTGTTGGTGGTTCAATGGGAACTGAGCTGGTAACATAGTATTGTCTCTATGGTAATTTTTATGGGAGCTGTAGTATCCTCTGGATTAGAGGGGTACTAATATATTGGCTGGACTTGTAAACACTTTGACCTTTGTTGTGAAAGCTATACAATGGAATTTTTTTCTAAATTCCACTTCAGTATTGCCTCCTTGTTTACTGTAAACCACATCTGTTCTAATTATATATGTAAAGGGCCTTGAATTTGCATAGCATATCAGCACACCTGTTTATCCTGGGTAAAGTAGCAGTAATTTCAGGTATGTTCAGTCCCCAGCAGTCATTGAGATGGGAATTCCCACTGACTTGAGATGGCACGTTGTGGGCGTACAGAAAGCTAGAGGGACAGGCCTAATTTATGCCAGGCCCCTAATCAGTGTTCTTATGTGCTTGTCTTTTGGTCTTGCCTGCCTCTCAATATTTTTACTCATATTTATAGCATTACCATCTTCATGGGGAACTGAAGTGTGCAGAGAGTATATGTATGCAATGGTGATGTCAAGGACCCCCAGAAACTGATATTGAAAGTTTACTGTAACTAAATACTTGAAATTATTTGATAGCCTAGATACAGTTCTGACTCTTAACTTGATGTGTGTTATACACCATTGGTAAAAAGTCCTAATGAAGTTCTGAACTCATATAGCGCCATTCAGCCCTGGTCCAAAACTTGAACAGATTAAAGGAACTTCTTGAAAAGGAATAAAACAAGTAGCAAAAATCACAGTGTGTGTGGGGGGAATGTTTTGGGTTGGGGGAAAGCAAACAGCATTAGGTATATGTAACCTTTTATAATCTGTTAATAGGATTTTGATTTTAGATGTGTTTGAAATCTTTGAAATTTGAATGTTTTAGCAATATTTCTTATTAAAATTTGTATTTGAAAAGGACTAATTTTTCTAACATTTCATGGAATAATCATTGACTAAAAACTTCTTCAGTAAGCTGTAGTTAATTTTTAAAAGCAGTCACTGTTGATAGATTAACTGCAGAAATACAGTATTTTGAAGTAACTGAGCTATGTCCCATCTTTAAATGCCTTTCAACTGTTAGAGTGTCACAGAATCCCAGAATGGGTCAGGCTGGAAGGGACCACAGTGGGCCACCTGGTGTAATGTCCCTGCTCAAGCAGGGTCATCCTAGAGCACATGGACGCAGGATTGCATCCAGACAGTTCTTGAATATCTCCAGTGAGGGAGACTCCACAACCTCTCTGGACAACCTGTTCCAGAGCACGGTCACCTGCACAGTAAAGGTCTTCCTCATATTCAGGTGGAACTTCCTGTGCATCAGTTTCTACCCATTGCGTCTTGTCTTATTGCTTGTGACCACTGAGAAGAGCCTGGATCCATCCTCTTGTCACCCTCCCTTTAGATACAATGTTGTGGTGCCCCCTCAGTCATCTCTTCTTGAGGCTGAACAGGCCCAACTCTCTCAGTCTATTCTCATAAGAGAAATGCTCAAATCCCCTAATCATCTTTGTAGCCTTCCACTGGACTCGCTCCAGTAGCTCCATGTCTCCCTTGTACTGAGAAGCCCAAAACTGGACACAGCACTCCAGATGTGGCCTCGCTAGGGCTGAGTAGAGGGGCAGGATCACTTCCCTTGACCTGCTGACAGTGCTTTTCCTAATGTACCCCAGGATACTGTTGGCCTTTCTGGCCAAAAGGGCACACTGCTGGCTAATAGACATCTTGTTGTCCACCAAGATCCCCAAGTCTTTCTCCTCAGAGTGTTGCTTCACTTGATTCTGTTGTGTCTAAAGGGGAATACAGGAGAGGGGCCCTTCAAACGCATCAGGATTTTGAGAAACTGGCAAGTATCTGTAGTTGTGAACACTTAGAAACTGGGCCTACAATGATCTCTTCTGCTTTTAAAAGTGGTGTCTTCAAGGTGAAATCTTGAAGTCAGTGAGAAATGTCTTAAATATATGGTGCATTTATTACATGTTTTTGTCTTGTATTTCTGTGGGGAAAAAAAAGGCTTGGTGGTAAAGCAAGGAATTCTAATGGTTAGCTGTTTGGGATTTGGGAGTGGGAGATTGAATTTTTTTTTATTCTTGGTAAGAGCTGCTAGAAACTAAATGAACAAAATTCATCATGATCTTTGAAGGCTCATACACTGCTGGTGCTTGTCATCTTCAGCTTCAGCAGTGTGAACATTCGCACGTATTAGTTTTGGTAGGACTTGTGAATTTGGCACTACTAAAGATCAGATATAGGAAATGTCAAACTGGACATTGAGTCAAGGCCCATTTTTTATGTTTGGCCTTTGCCCTTTCTAGGATTTTGGATTTTGAAAGACAGATTTATAATAATTTCTGACCAAGGGAATCATAGGTGAATCCCTAGTCAATAGTGCTTAAAATATGACCCAACTCCCCATGATCCTCACATGTACCGATTTTTTTCTTTTTTAATTCAGTGGTTCTTCCAGATTTTTTTTCATTCTTTTACTTTTCTACATTTATGGCCTACTACTATCCCTTTTTATGCTGTTTATCTCCTGAGATCAGTTCTGATTATTACATTATAAACCTACTAATCACACAGTTCCTAGTTATGGGAAAGAGAGATGTTTTTTCAGTGCATAAATTTAGGAACAGAGTGTTGTACAGTATTTTACTGGGAAAAATGCCTGTACAAAACATGTTGCAGACATTTTGCTGATATATTGAGTTGCACCCTAACTTTAAATTCTGTTAAAGTTGATGAAGACAGGAATTATCTAACTACTAGAGCACTGGAGTGGGTTCCAGTCATTTGATGTTCTGTTCTTTGTATGTTCTTCATCGTGGGACATCTTTTTAAGTTATTCCTCTGCTCCTCCTTTTTTTAAAATGAGAATTTGCCTTGATTTTAATGCTGTGAGCTAAAAAAAAAGCTTAGTGATTCTTGAGCTGAGGTCAGATATTGCAGGAGCATAGAGATACCTGAACAAATAACAGTTTTCCAAATAAAATGGAAATGTTACCTTTTTATCATTCACATACTTATAATCAGGTTCTTTTAACTGCTGAGTACATTCATATCTTTCTGCAACTGCAACGAGTCTTGCTTTTGAGAGAAATGAGAAACTATTATAACCTCAGAGGTCAAATTGCACAAATATTTCCTTCTTTACCTGTACAGACAGTTGCCAAAAAACTTGTTTTATTGCAGTCATTTTTTTTTTTAATACAGAGCTGCAAAAAGTTCATAAACCCATGATAGCAATGCAAACAGTCCTATACTTTCTAGTTCTTTGGCCAGGGTAACTCTGATCCTGCATTCATGTGCTAGACAATATTATCTGAAAATTTAGTCAAAGCTTTTTTTTGCTTTCATATATTCTCTCCATTTTATAAATATCTTTGCTCAAGATCAAATCCTCCAGCAATCTTTCTTTTAAAAACTAAGTTGAGCACCTTAAATCTTGTAAGGTTGTTTTTCCAGCTTATAGTTTTCTCATATCCTTAAAGTGTGGACTTCAGAACTGGGACCAGTAATTGAAAAATAGCTAACAAATGCAATGTGGAAGCAGCAAGAGGGTTTGTTTCTTTTATTGGACAGTACTTGGTTTGCATTTTATGACATGAGCTTTTTTTTTTTTTTTTTGGCACAGCACTGTTCTGAGAACTGATGTTGCTATTTATGTCTGCTTTTTAGTGCCTCCTGATAGCTTGTCAGTGTTGTGCCAAATAGAGCCTGGTATATTTTCTATATCTGTGTAGCTGTTTTACTGGTTCTCAGACAGATATAGATATTCACACACTTTTTTTTTTTTCTTAATGTGATTACTTTAACAGGAAAGCCTGACCATACTCATCCTGTCATTCTCATAATTTCATAATTTTTTACCCAACTGCTCTTGCAGAATCTTCTGCAAAGTCTGTATACAGACAAAACTTACCATTCTCTACTTCAATTAAACTGTTAGCAGTATTGGATCTAGAATTGTTTCCTTGAGGACTTTGCTGGAAGAAGTTGCACTGCTTTATAAGTTACCATTAATAACTTCATTTTAAGATTGCCATTTAACAAATTTTTGATCCATCTAACATGCATCCAGCTGTAAGTATGTGTTGTATGAAATTTATGAAATATTATAGCACACAACTTTCCCTAATTCTCCATGTGTTAAATTTGTCCCATTTTATGCTGCCAGCATTTCTTGTAAACTTGGAAAACTCTTCCGAGGTTTCAAAAAAAATATGTTCCTCTACTGATGCTTTACTCCTTTCATGCAAGGCAAATGTTAGTAGGTAGCTCAGGTGATGTAATTTTTATAGTGCATTAGGAACTACTGATTTTAAATAGGTGACTGATCCTGCTTTGTCTGTCAAAGTTATACACATTGAGTTATCTTACACTGGATTCAGCCTTTCTGTAGATAGAGTATCACATACTGCCTTAAAATTCTAACAAAGTTTTGTTGTTTGGGGCTGTATAGCAAATATTTCTGAGATTTGAATTTGTCTGTGTTAATTAACCCATCATTCCACAAATTTTAGACAATTTGTTTCATTCTATGATGTTATTAGATGTTCAGCTCACTACACTTACTCTTTTCCAATTCTCAATTTTTAGCTGTTTATTAGCTTTGTTAGCCTTAAGCTTTTGGTAACAGGCTGTTGCCTGAGAGACATCTTCTAGAGAAGTGCCCACTTGCTGGGCTTATTACAGAGCACATGTATACATCAGTGAAGTGTTCCAGAAATGTTATAAAAATATTGTGAAACACTTGTTTGCATCAAATTATATATTCTTTGCATATGAGTACCCTTATTCTTAATTATACCTAGAGTGTTAACATTAGTATATTGATAATTTTTAATATGCTTCCTGTTTTTTTAGTGTAATATCATGAGTGTTGACTTTGTTAGTTAGTGACTATGATGCTATTTATCAATTGTCATTATTTTTCATTTACATATATGCAGAGCAGTTGGGGGAACTATCACCCAGCCTCACTAAGAAGCCACGTTTTCTCTGAATTGTGATTCTAACTCTCCTGCTCTGTTCCAGTACTGTTTGCCCCTTGTAATCTCTGTTCTTCTTGTCTGGATCTGCTCTCCTGTTCTTTGGTCTGGTTTTTTTTTTCATACTTCTGTATCTGAAAGTGATAGTGCCTTTCTATGACCTGCTGGGGCTCAAAAGTGAATCCCGAGCAGCACAATAGAAACAGACATTCAGCCTTCAGGTTTTGTCATTGTGATTAGGCCCACAGTGGACAATGATGCAGATATAATCTCGCTTAGCTGTGGAAGAGATGGTTCAACTAGAATGGGATGAGATTTTAGACTGAAAAGTTTAAAGTCATTACTGAACATATCCAGATTATTTTTCTAGAGGTGGATGAAGGGTGTCAGTGGAAGTTTTTCACAGTGATGGCAACTCCTATGAGCTATTTCCATTCTGAATATTTTTAATGTGGAAAGAGTAATGGTCTTTCAGTCAGTCTCATTCTTAGTAAAGTGTAATATGCTTTTAGAGACTTTTTCAAGAGATTTTAAGGTGATTCATCTTGAAGCTGGAAAACTTCAGCTAGATGTATTAACTGTTGGCAAAATAGTAAGTTATTTAAGAAAAGGCATTGGAAAGGGAAACTGTCAAATGCACTAATACCTCTATTAATAGATATATTGTTAATGTTGATTTTTAATTTGTTTTCTTTTTACTCTCCCCCTCCCTTTTATGCTGATAATGGGAATGGGAATTAAGACTAAAAATCACACTTTAACAAATTCTGAATTAGAAATAATTTTTCTATTTGTATTTTCACTATGTCTGAAATTTTTCCTACTTATTATTGATTTAAAACTTACTTTGGTTTTCAGTATATTAATGGTAGTTTACTTACCTAGTTTTCACAGAAAAGAATCATTAAGGTTGGGAATGACTCCCAGGTCACTGAGTACAACCTTTGAACACCAGTGTGTCAATTAGACCACAACACTAAGTGCCATGTCCAGTTGTTTCTTGAACACCTTCATGAATGGTGACTCCACCACTTCCCTGGGCAGCCTGTTCTAGTGCTTAACCACTCTTTCAATGAAGAAATTCTTCCTGATGTCTAACCTGAAGCTCCTCTGCACATCTTGAGGCCATTTCCTTTTGTCCTGTCACTAGTTGCCTGGCTACAACCTCCTTTCAGGCGGTTGTAGAGAGCGATAAGATCACTTCTGAACCTCCTTTATTCCAGGCTAAACAACTCCAATTCCCTCAGCTGCTCCTCACAGGACATGTGCTCCAGACCATTCACCAGCTCTGTTGCCCTTCTCTGGATACACTCCAGCACCTCCACGTCCTTCTTGTAGTGAGGAGCCCAGAACTGGACACAGGACTCAAGGTGTGGCCTCACCAGGGCCGCATACAGAGGGACCATCACTTCCCTGGTCCTGCTGGCCACACAGTTTTTGTTACGAGCCGGGATATCATTGGCCTTCTTGGGCACACTGCTGGCCCTTGTTCAGCTTCCTGTCAATCAGCACCCCAAGTCCTTTCCCACTGGACTGCTCTCCAGCCACTCTGCCCCCAGCCTGTAGCACTGCATGGGGTTGTTGTGACCAAGTGCAGGACCTGGCATTTCACCCTATTAAACCTCATACCATTGGCCTTGGCCCGTTGATCTGACCTGTCCAGCTCTGATTTGAAACAAATCTTAATAAAATTATTGAAATAATTTCCCCCCCCCCCCCCAGTAAGTAACTGGTATGGACCAGGACAATTACAAGATTTGTTACTCAAATATAGAAAGAAATTAAATAAGTAATTGGAAAATAGTTTCTGAGCATCCTCAGTAGAATCTATTGCATCACACTTAATTTGTAACATATCATATTATTTCTGTCCTGCCTGGCAGACAGAAGGGCTGTTACTGTGTCTCACTTCAGGACCAAGTTTGTAGAGAATTTTCATGTTTGAGTCTATTTCATGCAAGGTAATTTATAAAGTTAAAGAAGTATTAATGCTAGTTTACAAGGTACTGCTGAAAAACCATAAGTACTATGAAGAGTTTGCCCATGCAGAAGAATAAATGAAATCTTACTGTGAGAGGTATAGAAAAGGGCAGCTAGGATGATCAGGAAGGCCTGTTTTATGTGAGGAGATTAGAAGAGCTTGGCTTGTTTAGTCTACCGAAATGAGGGCTGAGGAGGAATATGATTGCTTCGTGTAAATATAGCAAGGGAGTAAATACTGGGGGATGGGGGAGCAGGAGAGAGACACAGTGCTGTTAAATCTAAAAGATAATGTTGTCACAGAAGCAAATGCATATAAACTGTCTAAGTAAATTAAGCTGGAAATTAGGAGATGGAGTCTCAAAATCAGGTGAGCCTTCTTGTAATACTAGTTGGGAACAATATGGATCTTTCTTAATTTATGCTGAAGATACTTTGATGAGCTTGTATGGTATGGTAGAGGAATATGCTTAAAATAAGTAAAGGCCTCAAACTGCTATTAGAGCCTGTAAATATATATATATATATATATATATATAAAAGGAAGTAATACTACAGTCCTATTTTTTTTTTGTAATTATTTATTTTACTTCTGTGAGCTTTGGGTTTCTAAAGGACAACACTTGCTCTTTCTGGATTTGTCAGTATTAGCAACAAAAACAAATAAAGAGAATATTTACCATAAAAAATTGATGATTGTTGATGGATACACTAACTGAAGAGTTAGCAAAAATGTAAAATAATAAAACATCTGTAAAGACTATGTGCCAATATTTTGCGATTTCTACTGGACTGAAGAGTACAGGAATGAGTATGGAATATGTCATTCCTCACAATGTATTTGAAGACAAGGAAAGCTCCCATAATTGGCAAAACCAGTAAACACTGATAAATCTTATGGAATCCTTCTTTTGTGTTTCTACTCTCTGAAATGGCATAAAAGGGCCTGGTGAAGGATTAGAAGATCCTCAGTTTCCACTTTATCCCTGTATTTTTATTTGTTACATAGTACTGACTGCTACAGTTATCTGGCCAGGAGTACCTGGTGAGATGTGAAGCTTTTCATTTGGGGAGTTTCTGTGCCAGGTACAGTTAAAAAAATTCTAAAAATTCCTACAGCAGCATCTCTTAGCCAAGGGAAAGCAACTATTGAAATCTCTGCAGAACCTTCCCTGTGGTTGTTCCACTGGTCCTGTGAAACTTTAACTGTGTAGTCTTAATGTTTCAATATTATATTTCTTTCCAAGACACACATAATTCTGTATAATAGGTATGTATAATCAGAGTCACTTAAAAAATTTGATTTAATTGTCAATTGAAAATATTTGCACTATTTAATAATGTAGATTAGTCTGGCTGAGATTTTAGAAAATGTTTGCTTTTTTGGTTTTACTTTAGAGTATCTGCATATGGCATGTTTCAATTTCTTTTTTGAAGACCACACATTTGTGTCATCGCATGAGCAATCTGAGGATGTCATGTCTTCCTGCCGTGCGTGTGAAGCTCACAGGCCTCCTTTGTGCCTTCAAAGAGGATTCTCACTAGCACTAGCCAGCAGGATGGAACCAGAAAACCAAGCAGACATAGAGAAACACTGAGAAGGGAAATGAGTTCTCATAGGGTAGAGGGAAAATAATAGGGCTGACATATTTTGATACTGTTGGTCTTTTACTTACCTCTAGACCTACTTTGAAATAGCAGCAAGGATGCAAATAAATTTTTCATGCTCAAACAAGAAAACAAAAGAACTAATTACAGAAAGTGTAATTACCAGAAAAATTATTTTATAGAATGAGTCAGTTAGAAAGTCATTCTTTCCTGTGCCTATAAACACGTCTGCAGTCTGCACTTATAGTAAATGTAATCAGTTTTATACATTGAAACATTCTGACCCAGTTGTTTCACTGGCTTTAGCAGAATGCCTTTCATGGCTCAACTGGTTGGCTTTGGTGTTTGATGGGGGGCAGTTTCAAATAAGATCTAAAATACATTTTTTGTGCCTATGCTGATTATGAAACATGTCTGTCTGTTGCTGTGCTGTTGAGTGTGTGCATGTTCTATTAGTTCTTTGATAAATGTCTGAGGTTTTGCAGAATTAAAAGCTTTGATATAGAAAGGGAGAGCTGGAACCAACAGAACTGTATTTCTTTTCTCTTAAAATTGTGTTGGTCACTTTTGTTGTCAGGTCAGCATATTTCTGTCACTACAATTTTTCATTTTGTTACTATGCCTTATCTGTTTAGAGTCCATCTTTGCTATGCTTTTTGTCAAGGTTCTATTCTGAATGGTGCAGCTGGTTCACAGTATTTAATGTAGCAGAGAACCTGGAGGGCATAGGGTCAAGACCTGTTGTGCTAGATGCTGCTTAAGGATTTTGAATAACCATGTCCCTGTCCCAAGATCCTCACATTTGGGGTATTTTTGATGTAAAGAGGCTGAACTCCTTTTAGGAAAAGGGGAAAATAGTGTCACCGTGCAACTCTTCTCTGCTGCAGCAGCCGGGCTAGTCGTTTAATACCTTGATTTATAACAGTGTTGTAATCTAAATAGGAAGCAGGTGGAGTTACAACTGGGTACGATAGTTTGGATATTAATGGCTTGGCTTGGCAGTGGAATTCTAAAGCTGTATATACTTTTTCTGTCTTAATTATGCATTCATTAAAAGCTTTTATACCCAACAGAATAAAGTAAATATTGTTTGATCTCTGTAGTGTGCTCCCAGACTGTAGATTTGCACAGCAGGGTCTTGATAATCTGAATAAATTGTATTTCCCCAAGGAGTTTATCTTTCAAATAAGGTCATAAAGAAATGCATTCTTTCCCCTTAGTTCTCCTTGTGCTTTTTCTGCTATTTATAACACGGAGCAAAGGAATAGAAGTATATTGTAGTCTGCTGTGTACTTGGTTATGATTAACTCTAATTTATCAATCTGTTACATCCTTTTCTTTGGCTTGTGCAAGGCAATTATTCTTTAAAGTACATATGAATAAAGATGGATTTGGAAGTAATTTAAACACAATGTTTATATCTATTTTTCCTATTTGGCAATATCATATCTCTATATTAAAATACACCTCTGCATTAAAATATGGGCAATGTCACATCATTTATTCTGAATATTTAATATTGTCATCTTTCAGATTATGTTTGTTTGGAAAACAGATTTTCCTTTATGAGGGTTTTAAATGTCAGCTGATTGTTAAATTGGTTTGGCATCTAAAGGTTGATATTGCTGAATCAGAAGACCAGTAGTGTAGAACAGTGGATTCCCTTACTTCGGGAGGGATGTGCACTAAGTAGGATGCATAGGATCAAAGGTAGTTCTTATTTTAGCAGTACACACTGATAAATAATTTGGCCAATTTACTAAATTGGTTTGAGTTTACCGTGATATTTCAGAACAGTTTCAACTTCAGTTGTAAGTGCTGTATATAATTTTATACATATTTTCTCAGTCTGAATGTGTTTCAGCAGTGTAATGTACATCATATTAGAAGAGATAGGATCGCTACCTTTCCCTAATTCTCTGTAGCTCTTAGTGACAGTTCTGCTTGTGTTCATATTTCATCCTTTGGTTCAGAAAAGATAAGTGGAATATACTTAAAAGTTTATAAAAAGAGAGATTAAAAGTTTCAAGAATTTCCATAAGCCTGTTTTGTATTGCATGTTTTTAAAGAACAAACTGTAATACAGTACCGGAAGGAAGCTGCACTCTACTTTAAAATTTTATAGTTGCTCTTTTGACACAATATAATAAAATCTGTGAAAAGAAGAGACTGCCAGTACTCTTACTCATGACCACACCTAAATCTCCTGTTTAGTAACCTATTTCATCATTTATCAAAGTTTTTAATTCAGTTAAGTGTATAATGTGAAAAATCTATTCAAATCAGACTCAGCTGGCAGTGATTGCTTTGATCCTTCCTGTGGGATTTTATTAAAGCTAGAAGGTAAGATGCATTTTTCTTGCAACTAACTTACCTACTGCATTTTAGCCTATTTCTGAAAGTCTTACCACTTATAAAGGGCAAAGTTATCTGATCTGGGCTATACACTGAGCAATCTCAGTGTGACATTTTTGCCCTCTAGTATCATCACAGAGACAGTAATGTACAGTACTGTATAATCTTGATTTGAATATTGTTATGACAATCTGATAATTATCATTTGTAAAAGCTAAAGCACTGCTTGCCTCTTTGTCTGTGAAGTACAAACCTGTAGATCAACTCTAATCTTACAACACCAAAAATGAAAGGTTTCTGATTCCAGGCCAAGACCAGTTTTAACAAAACATACTTGCAGTATTCATCAAGCAGTAAACTGTAAGTCCAGCAGGTCACTAGCATATTATGTTAAGTGAAGCGTCAAAAATCATCTCAAACTTCACAATAAAAAGAAGTAAATAAATAATAATAAATAAATAAACACACATACATAAATAAGCATCTGAAATAAGTTATTACATATAGTATAGTAAATAAATAATAGGTGAGATTTTATTTATCCATCCATGAATATCTTCAACTGTAAGGCAGCCTTTGTAAAAACAACTTCAGCTGGTGTTGATTTGAGGGCATAGAGGAGTTTGGATGATCAAGAAAAAATAGCCAAACCAAAAATGGAGGCTTTCCAGTGTCATTCAGATTTCACTGGAAAGGTGAAGACTTTTCAGGGGAAGACTGCATTTGTGTGTCTCATTGCTGTTTCTCTCTAATGAGGAAAGATTTTATTATGTTATCTACAGTATTGTCCTCTTCTGAAGCCCACTAAAACCCACATCTCCTTCTCCATTGACACTTAGTGGGGTTTGATCAAGCATTTATTTTAGTTGGGCTGTTGATCCTCGGGTCACAGTGCTTCATTATTTATTTATTTATTTATTTATTTATTTATTTATTTTTATTCTCCCCAGATACAGCCATTGACTACAATTTTTTGTATCAAGCTTTTGCTCGGTAAATACACACTGAGCTCTTCTAAATTTCTTTCTGGCATTTAGCGTTAATTCAATCAGTGAGTTCTTTGTAAAGAAAGTTTTCCAAACCAGGGACAATGAACTACGGTTGTTGCTTGTCAAATACTGTGATGTTTACTTTGATTAGACTCTTATGTGTTGTTGCCACCACTGCATAGCCATAACAGAAGTGGTGTTGTTAGGTCCCGTCTGTGATCTGATGATATTAAGTCACCAAGCAAGCATACAGACCAGATATTTCTCATGTAAAATTCATTCCTTTCTCTTTCTTTCTGCAAGTGCAGATTTATCCCTACCTCCTCTGTTAGTGTGAAGAGGAGCTGACACTAGAATATCTGTAGCTTTTGGGATGATGGCTGTTAGTGCTTGTTCTGACAACGTAAAGAACTTTTCTTTGTTCTTCCAAGAAAGCAATGTGAAACTCCTATGCAGCTGTTTAAGTAGATAATGAACAGGATTTATCTTTAGTGTAGGACTCTGCTAGAGAAGGTGCACTGTTCAGAATGGGAGGTTATGTAACAAGCACGAACCTCCACTGGAATTCGATTTAATTTCCTCCAGTACTGACTCCGCTAAGCAGGTAGAAAAAATTCTTTCTCCACTCTCCATTGCATATGCATAAACAGCTCCACAGTCATTGGGACAGGCACCCAATTCACACGTTCAAGATGTAGTCCATAAAACATTCCAAAAAACCCCTCTTCGCACTTTCCCATCTTCCCTGTTGCTCTGCTCTATCTGCCAGCCGTGTGCAGCTCATTTGACATTTACAAGATTTCTTGTCAGTTTCATTGGTGCTGCCATTCCATCCAGCAGAGCAGTGAAAGTGAAATTGACTTAATTTAGTCTGTTTCTCTTCCTTGCTCTGGTCCCTATGTTAACTAACCAGCAAAGTGAAACTGACGAGACTTCTTGTCATTTTCACACGTGGGGCTGGTCAAAGAGAAGGCAGCTGATGGGGAGCAATGCAGGAAACTGAAAGGTGAAAACCAGGGTTGCGGAGGAGAGAGGAAGGGAGATGTGAGCATACGGCAGGAACAGAGAAAACGAGTAAACGTGCTTTATTTCCAAGATGCTCTGGATACTTTCGTATAATACAAGTGACTTCTTGGCCTCTCTCCTGAAGAGAACAGTGTGGTCCAGAACAGCAGTAGTTAGTTGTCCAGATATTAATTTATGAGGGATGCCAAGTTAAAAACGTTAGCCCATGAATAAAGGTCATCTGTTAGCAGGGTGGAAAAAAATTCCTGCCTTGAGTTACTGTAGCTTTTGTCTCTTCAAATTTTCAGCTGCTAGAAGGAGGGGGAGAAAAAGCAGGAGGCCAACATCTACTACAGGCTGATGTCAGTGGTTGGAGGAAAAAAAAGGGTTAATTTTTTCATTGAAGAAAAATTCATATGTAATAAGATGTAGCTAAGCACCTTGTATTTTTTGAGGTTTCATGGAACTAAAAGTTGTACTACACAGGTGCTCTAGCTCAATCAAAACAGTAAATAGTGAACAAACAACTGCTTTGTAACAAATCATGGTAGTTAACAAATGCATTTTTTAAATCCACTTGTTAGGTCCTGTGAGCTCTTGTCATACAGTGTAAATCATGCTGGTTTATTATGTTTTGTGCTAATCCATATTTCTTACAGATGCTTTATGCACATATAACCTTAGAAGTTGCAATATAAATTAGTACTATCATATGTATTAGCATATGCACTGGTAGCATTTACACATACATTTTGAATGAGGCTGTGTTAATTAATTTCAAGTTATATTGCCTTTCTTCTCCACAGCTCCAAAAGAATAACCTTTTTTCATTATCTGAGACCTGTGGGGGGTTTTTATTCTCCGTTTTGTGTTTGTTTGTTTGTTTGTTTTTCTGAGATGTATTTTGTTTGCTTCATCCATTTAGGAATTAAATAGTTTTAATTACTTGGACCTGTATAAGCTTGCGGACCTCTTCAACCTCACTTTGTTGGAGAATGCAGTCATTGGCTTCCTAGTAAAACATCTCTCTGAGCTCCTGAAGAGTCATCCTGAAGAAGTTCTGGCACTCCCATACTGTCTTCTTCGAGAGGTTTTTAAAAGCGATAGACTCACTTCACTCAGTGAAGAGCAGATCTGGCAGGTAAGGAGATTGGTGAGCAACCAGAATGTGTGATACTTTATAAACCATAGCAGTAATCTGTTGTTTTGAAACCCTGGAGCAATCTCGAGGGAGAATAAGCACTTGAGCAAAAACTGTGAATAACAACTGAGGGAAATTTCTAAATGAAATTCCAAAAATGTTGTGTTGTGTTAATGCAATTACTTTGTTTGAAAGAAAAATTTGTCATACTGCTTAACTTGTGCTACTTAAATATAGCCCGAGACTTCCTTCCAGATAGAATTTTGTTGGTGGGAAGACATGGCTGATGCATGCAAGTCAATTATCATTGCCTCTGATGAGGCTAGTGCTACAAGTCTGGTGGCAAACCTGCTTCTGCAGTCTGTCCCATTCACGTCAGTCACATTTAGTTGTGTAACTTCAACAGTCAATTAAATTGTTTGGGCCACCACAGCTGACTTTGCCTGAAGCAAATTAGAGAATCATCACACAGGCAGCTCTGCTCAGAGATGAGTGGAAGCTTCAGCGAAAGGTTTGCGGCAAAAAGCTGGAGGTGGCGATCACTTCCTTTAAAAAAGCAGGATCTAGAAAACAGCCAGGTTGATCCCCATAGAATATTAACAAGATAAAAGCCTTATGTTGTGACCTTAAATGTGTCTCTTGGGAGGAAACCTAATAGAAAAAAACACGTAACCTCTTAAGAGAAAACCAAAAACTAAACCAAAATCTGTCCTTGGAAACATTCCCACCATATGTCTGTAAAAATTGTAATTCATAATATAGTGGAAGGCAACCTCTATAATATTGGTTACCCAAAGACTTCTCTCTGTTTCCTTTTTGCTGTCATGTTTTATAGAGGAAAGTATTCCTTTGTATTTAGAGGCAGAATGTAACTTGCTTGAAAGAAACCTGTGCGTTCTTTTTAGGAAGTGGGTTATATTGATCCAGCAGAGAAGACTCTGAGTCAGAAAACTGATTTATATTTCAATGCCTGTTATTTATCTACTTATCTTTTGGATTATTCTAAGGAAATAATTACATGTGTATGCCATCGTTTTCTCTAAGTGAAAAATCCCACGTATCTGTGGGATATGTGTTTTTATCATGTTCTGCGGATTAATAACGTCATATAGGAACAAAATATTTATTCTTACAAAAGTAAAATTTTCAAGTTAAGCTCTTCAAACCACAAAACCAACATGTAGATATAACTTAACCCTTCAGGCTGGTAACTGGCATATTTGTTTCCAAAACTTTGCAAGTCCAACTTCATGCTAGCTCAGTAGTGAGCAACTGCATCCGGAGTAATATGTTGTCTGTAACATGTTGTAATGACATTTGGGAAGTGGGAGTGATGCGTTTTTCTTCCATTTTAGGCATCAGGAGTTTTTAAATCTTGTGTCACTGTCCTGTCCTGTCCTGTCCTGCAGAAAAACACCAAAATAATTTTCTTAATTGTGTGCACTCCAGTCAATGACCACTCCATGAGGCAAATATGACAAAGCCTCTGTTTCTGTTGCAGGGTCATACTGGGGAAAGATACTTACAGGCAATATGCTGCTTTCTGAGTGACAACAAACTCCACACTGTCCATTTAAGTGTTATCATAATTGCCTCTCTAAAGGTTACTAATGCTGTTCGGAAGAATTTTTTTAAACTAGTTTTCCGCTGCAGGCAAAACTTGCATGGGTATTTTTAATTCAGACTGTGCAACCAGGAAAAAGACCCATATATGTATAAATATTCCAGGTCTCCAGAATGGATTAAAAGACACATATAAATATTTACCAATTTGGGCATTCAGAAGGAAATAATAAACGGGTTTTTTGCTTTATCTTAGTAAATAAGTAATTCCCTCATAGTCAACCCAATAGAAAAAAATGAAATCAGACTAGCTATATTGCCTCAAGTGTAGTTAAGTTCATCATTTTTGCTAAGGTTATAGTGGTAATGCAATATACCATGGAAGAATCTAATATTCAGCCCAGGGTGAAGATTGGGCATGCCAGAGGATTAGTGTCAGGGTGCTTTATAGAAGTGAAACTTGATGGACAGGCTGGAGACAGATCTACAGAATCTCATTAAATTGCTGAATTGTTCATTACTGAGCACTCTCACTGTAATAAAGTGCTCATTGACTTTGACAAATCCCCATCCCATGTCGTAAGGAAGAACAGCAAAGCTAGAGGTGTTGGAGAAGCTGGAGGAAATTGGCACAAAGTGGGGGAGATAATAGAAAAGCTGATGAGGGGATGCTACCATTTGATTTGTCTTACCTGTGACTAGTGTGGCCTCCTGCACACACATGCCTGCACGTTATGGTGATACTAATTCAGCATGTCCCTAAGGCACCTTTGCTAGTAGGCTGCCACAAAACCCTAAGCACAAATTAAAGTTTCCCTCAGAGAACCTTGGAAAGGGTGCCACTGTCTACAGAGCACACTTATTTACACTAGTTGGAATTCCCAATGTCCACTGGGTGATTTGATCCTAATGCACATAAAGATTAAGGCAGTTATTTTAATGTACCAAATGTGTACACAGAATGATGCTTGAATGTGATTTGAACTGAAGTGACTGCAGTTCTTCTCTGTCACATTTTGGATTTTTGTTAGACTACCAATTCACAATTGGCTGATTTTAGTGAATATGGTGAAATACATCTGTTAACAGATCAAGTATGAGAAAGCTAAACATTAATAATAATGGCAGTGTGCTAGGATATAAATTAATGTAGAATTACTACAGTAATTCCTGTTGATTTTTCAGACTCATTGGCTTCATTTAAGTGTCTTAAGTGGAGACAATAGACAAGGACTATAATAATGTATTTCCTAAAACAAATAAACAACAAAAAGCCCACCAGAAAGCCTGCATAGGCTGTGAAATTGGAGAAATTTACTATTTACATCATTAGGGGATTTTTAGGTGGGCTAAGCCAGTAGTAATGATTATTAGTTGACATAAGATTTGTTTTCATATTGAGTTTTTACATTTTACCAGCATGTGAGATTATGAAATATTATTTTGTATATAGGAAATTTATTATTTGTCAGCTGCATTAAAATATGTAAACTTAAAACAGTGACATGGAAGAAAGAATTAAATAAAAAAAGATGAAGGAAACCAAGGAAGAATCCTGAAGAAGTTGGAGGAAAAGAAACTAATCTTTTAGTATTTTTCTTCTTCATTATGACCTGTGCAGCACATTTTTTTTCCATAGGAAGCAGTCCTGACAAGGACATAAATGTCTAGTTTATCATGAAGTGAAGAGTGAGTCTTTTCATAATTGGCCATTATAAGAAAGGCTCATTGGCTTTACTCTAAGGAAGCAGGTGAATTCTTTCTCTTGATAATTGAAGAAGTAACCAACCCTGTAAGATGGAACATGTTGGAGAAATATA
>JAWWLV010000121.1:75101425-75124082 GCA_035041135.1 Platyrinchus mystaceus | reverse complement strand
TGGTTGGAAATATAAATTAATTTTTAAGTTAAAGAAAACAGCATAAAGTCTACAACCACAGATGCCACAGATGATCAGATGAGGCAGTCTGTTGTTTCTACCTTAATTAATGTCTCCCATTCAGAGTTATAAATGTTAGTAATCTCTACTCTTTCAAACTCCCAGTAAAGCTGTTTAGCACTGTTACCAGTTGACTTAAGCTTGTGGAAAATGATAGAAAATTAGAAGCTCTTGTGAGAATTCCAAGCTTCATATTTCAGCAAGTTTTCCTTTGGGAGCTGGTAGAAACATTACTTCTATTTGTAACTACAAAGGCAAAGAAGATGGAGAAAGAAAGTTGAATTCCAGGTTTTCTGAAATCATACAAATGGTCATCAATATGTTAAGATCTCTGGAATCTAGTTATGGGGTTGAGCACCTAAAGTTATTGTGCCAAGTTAGATGTAGTAAAGTTGCACTCCAGTCATATGTCTAGACCTGCTAATAAGTGGATTAGTTCAGCATGACCGCTGAGATCTGATTAGCTGTTGTCCTGTGCTATCACTTCTGCTCCAGGACCAGGACACTAGTAGCTTCAGGAAGTTGAGGAGGCAAGGAGATAGAAAAGCAGTGACACTCCTGCACGTCTTTGCTTACGGCAGCTGTGCTGCCCTTGGCAGCTTCCAGATGTGCAAGTGAGCTGCATGGCTGGGGGTTTCATTGCCTTAGGACAAAGGGTTCCTTACACTCCTTTGATCACCTTGGACTCCCTCTTGCCAGGGAGAAATGGAAGAAATTTCAACAAATACATTTGTCAAAAAGATCTTAAGAAGCCTTACTGTGAAGTGGCTTCCAAGCTATAGGTCTATGTGGGATAGTAATGACAGATCGAAAGATCACAGTCTCTGAAATGAAAATCTGTGCTGAAAGCTTTCAAAGTGCTCCTTTAGGGTGGAGCCTATTTTAATGTCTGTGTGAAACTGTAGAGGTGTACATCTTATGAGGTTCAGCTTTCAGCAGTTGCTGGTGTTTCAGTTTGCTTCAGATATTAGTCAGTTTAAATAATAAATTTATGTTTGTTTTAATCTTGTAGCAGGGAAACTCTGACATTTCTAATTCATCAGATACGTTTGGGGTCTTAAATGCATTTACAAATGTGGTTCTAAGTGTCCAAGTTATTTTTTAAAAGAAATAGCTTTTTTTTTAGAAAGACGAGTTTGAAAAATTAACTCATCCTTTAAAAATGATACCTGCTTTAATCTGAAGCCCATCATGTGGGGATTAAATGAAGAGAGGGACTTTTTACAAGGGCACGTAGTGATAGGACAGGAGGCAGTGGTTTTAAACAGAAAGAGAGTAGGTTTGGATTAGATGTTTGGAAAAAATTCTTTACTGGTAGAGTGGTGAAGCGCTGGAACAGGTTGCCCAGAGAAATTGTGGATGCCCCATCCCTTGAAGTGTTCAAGGCCAGACTGGATGAGGCTTTGAGCAAGCTGGTGTAATGGACCCTGCCCACAGCAGGGGGTTGGAACTAATGACCTTTAAGGTCCCTTCCAACCCAAACCATTCAGTGATTTCAGTTGGAAAATTTGACCTCGGTGGTTTTGTAGTAACACAGCATGTTGAGAGCCTGAATATTTATAAACCAACTAAGAAGAGCATATACTTTGAAGTATGTTTTTGTGTGTGACCAAAGATATTAACGACATACAAGTCCTGTATAGCTGTTGTAAAGATTATTATAGAAAATGATACGTTTTTATGTGCTTTGTTGGATTTGTCTATTAAATGCCTAGAAAATTATAGCCTAACAATAAGGAAGAAAGGAATAGGAGTCTTTTTACATTCAAGGACCATTTAGACTAATTTTCACACAGTTGAATTGCATTTTTATAGAATTTTGTTGATTTTGTGCCTATTTCATTTTCTAACAACTTCTACTGATGAAAGCTTGTAGGTTCCTGTCTCCATAGTGAGCCACTACACTTCTAAAATGTATTTCAGAGGTAAAAGTAACAAGAGAGGAATAGCAATAAAAACAATATGTATCAGATGGTGAAAAATTGTTATTTCCACTTATAATTATGTACCAGCAACTTATTTGAATGCTAAATGTGGCTATTTAAAGTTTCAGTGCATTTGATGTCAGCCTGAATGTTTCCTCTAAAAATAAAAAAAAGCAGGTCTAGGTCTTGAAATGATGGCTCCTGGGAGGGAGATCCCTTTTCCACCTCCCACGTGCTCTGTCCTTACCCTATTTCAGAAAAGATAAATGCTATCATAAACCCTGATCTCCTTAAACTGAAATCAAATCACAGTTAAGAGCCCTAGTTAGACAGATGTGTTTATGAACAGATAAGCTTCTGTTCTTTGCAGCTTCAGAAAAACTTATCAGATATAAAGCACCTAGAAATGTTGGCTCTACCATCATAACAGATGATGGAGGGTCCAAACTTGTGCACTTTGTGATGAACTAGAAAATCAATGGCAAGAAGTTTTTACCTCAGAGCTTCTTGCCATTTGACCCAATTATTAAAGACAGTCAGGTTTTAGGGACCTATGAATCTACATTTTAGGAACGTTTATGATGGGGAGGCTTCCTTTTAATTTCTAACTATCTATGGCTGGACTTGTTTCAAAGGAAAAAAGTGAGTTTGTCTCTCTGGAAAGAGCAAGACTGTGTTTCTGGATGCCATATTTTGAATTTGGTTTTATTGCTTTGCTTTGTTCTTGTTTTATTTGCTTTACTTTGTCACCCTCCACAAACTCCTTTTTTGATGATCTTGTTAAAACAAAATTTACCTTGACTGCAGGAGTAAGTAGAGCCTTTCCAGTGTGATCAATCCCAGCTCACTCATTTTATTTTTGTAAACTCCCAGCTGTGACAATCATTGCAGTGCACAGGAAAATAGAGTGGTTGTGAGTAGTGGGGTAGCTGTAAAGTCTGTTGCAATAGGAGCTACACACAAGCTCTTACATTAAACACACACCTCTAAGTATGGAGTGTCATTGCTGGGAGTTACACTGGGCCTTGCTTGCTCCTTCTGTCATAGTGAAACAATAAGTTAGGTGCAAGAAGAGCATTTGTAGGTCTGCCTTTGTAGAGAAGCTCCAAATGACTCTTGAGGAAACTCCTCCATGGTTTGAGGACCTGATCACACAGGAGTGGACTTCTCTTGAAGCACA
This sequence comes from Platyrinchus mystaceus, assembly GCA_035041135.1. Classification (NCBI taxonomy): domain Eukaryota; kingdom Metazoa; phylum Chordata; class Aves; order Passeriformes; family Tyrannidae; genus Platyrinchus; species Platyrinchus mystaceus. The sequence goes on along the minus strand of JAWWLV010000121.1, from coordinate 75,120,917 downwards.
CTATGGGATGGTTTTGTCTTTGCTGCTCCAAAGTTAAGAAAACAAATGCATTTTTGTTGCTTGTATGGAGATGTACTTAGAGCTGAAAAAATGCCTCAAGTACTTTTGACAGATGATATTTAGGGAACTGTTTTATCCTCAGTTTCCGATACGTGCATCTCACCAGACTTTGCTTTGTGGCATGGAGCACCAAAATCTCCACAGTAATGGAGTAAAGAGACTCTGTTGGACAGCTTGAAGGGAAAGAAGATTTTGATGAAGCCACTTAATTTTTCCTCTCTTAGTTCCTGCTTTGTGAAAGTGGTTGAAATGTACACTTCTCTCAGAGAAGCTTGAGTTTTACTGCTTATAAATTGCTTTGAGATACTTGGAAGGAAAATGCTATATAATTTTGAAGTTCAGATTCCCCAGAAGGTGTAAAATGGCAAGCTTCCATGAGCTGTGATAATTTACAACAGCTGAGAGTTTACCTTCTGTCTGTACCTTACTTCATTTTGAGCTCCAGTAGATGAGAAGTTCAGTTTTTCTTTTATAGCAACTCTTCCTTACCATATATCATTTTATATATTAATGTAGTTTGGCTAGCCTTTTGTAAAGCTGATTTTTTGATCATAGTTGTTTTATTGTAAGTTTAAGAAGTGGGAATGTCTTTACTGAGTTTAGTCAGTGTCTTCCAGGTGGACTTCTTCCTAATCTTATTGCCAGTAAATGTAAGAAATGGAGAAAGTGTATAAAAGAAGTTAATACAATTCTAAAAAGCATACATTCTATTCTTAACTGTTATTATAATAAGTTACAGTTTTTTCTACGTGTTTTATAAGAAACACATACATAAAAAATGGAACTAACGCTGTCTCTCTCACAAACCTATTTGATAAAATAATGTCCCTTTTGAGAAGGCCATTATAATTATAAAGCATCAGGGAAGAAGAAAACTTGCAGTAAATCACTGGTCTGAGAAAGCAAGGAACTGTACTTGGTTGGTGGAGATTTTGTCTTTGGATGAAGAATTCCTTTCTTCCTCACAGGGATGTTGTGCATAAATATTTAATGAAAATTTCTGAGATAGAAGTACAGGTGCTAAAATTGTTACCAGTGGAACTGTTTAATTATGACTAAGAAATCTGCCAAAGATGTGTAGGTTGTGTATCCTCCTTGCAACAATTGAAAGACTGTACAGGACAATTATTTTTGTCTGGCAGCCTTGTGAGGAAATTGGGCAACTGGTGATGGTTGCTTTACAGCTTAAATGTTTTAAAAAGATGGATCTTACCAGCACTTGAGAAAAAATGAGAAGTATTTTTAATACATTTTAATTCACTTTAATGCCATTTATTTTTATTTTTTTATTAATACAGCTGTATTATGTACCTCTGCTTTAATCACAGTATAATATCATGAAATAAATCACTTTTGGTGCTAGAGACTTCAGCCAATAACTCTGCTTGCTGTAGTGTTTTTCAGCTGAAAGATCAAATTTCTGCCTCGTGCAAAGTGGCTTACAGACTGCAGGGCTCATGTTCTGAAAGTTGCAGGTTGTCATCTTGACATCACACAGGTCTCAAAACAGCAAACTCCAACCAAAACAGCAAACTCCAACCAAGAGGTATAGTATTTCTTATTTAGCAGACCGAGAGCTTCCCTCAGTAGTATTCTGGACAAATCCACTGCAGCTTTTGCAGAGACTAATCACAGGTCAGGAGGACATACACTAAAAAGTGTTTTCGCCCTCCAGATATAATGAACCTTGATCTTCTCTAATCTTCCTTTGGGGCCATATATTTCCTGAAGTCATAATTCATTATGTTTGCCTTCCCTCCTTATTGCCTGAACCAATCCCTCAGTCCTCCAAACCCTGTCCATCTGTGAAGCTAAGAGTCTGACTGCATGGCAGTGATTATGGTTGAGTCTGGAAGGATGCATATTTTGTCTTTCCTGCCAGTTGGGATCTCAGTCTTCAGTTTGGGAAGACACTTTAGGAGCCCTCCTGTATGCAATGCCAGTGCCACTGTTGAGGCAAGGATCTAGAACTAGTGTGGGGTTGGTTTGGTAGGAGTTTGGGACAAATAGCAGAATAACAGGATCTTTGAATATGTGCTGTGATCCCTTGTGGTGGGGAAATGTGAATGTGAGACATTGCTATTTATGTAAAGAAACATGTTTGCTTCTGAATCTTCTTTCTGCTATATCCAGCAAAGCATGTGTTGGCAGCTTCCCAAACTGTTACTTCCCTTCTTCACTGGTGTGTTAGGAATGTTTTGGGTTCATTCCCAAGAGTTCACTAAATATATAGATATATATACATAGATATATATATATATTTCATAAACAGTGTCTTTATACTTGGGAAATGTTTAATATTTGAAATGGGAGGAAAGGTGAAACTCAGCTGTGAGCCAAGTGAAAGCACTGGGGGGAGAAGTACTTGCCAAATCACTGCAAGACTGGGCAACTTCACTTGTGCTTCTTTTACTTAGGACTTGGAGCTAATAAATCTTAATTGGGCTGGCTGTAAGCCTTCAGGCTCTCTGAGGGTAGCAAGACTTCTCTAACTGTACAAATAAAAAGGACCAGAAAGCCTTTCAACTTACGTTAACAATAGACTTCGATAATTCTAAACGGCATCCTCTCTGGCAGCAAGGATGTGCAAGTCTGCTCCCAGCTGCTTCCATTGAGGCACTTGTGTGTCTTCCACTTAGATGAATGTTCTTGATTATGGCCCCAAACTTTTAACGAACTAAAACTTCCATTCTGTTGTGTGAGAAGAGGTACATGATATAAAAGCTCTTAAGAGCCATCGGTGTTTGGATCAAACTTCTCTATCCACTCCCCCTTCAGGCAAATCTTAATCTTGGTTTCTAAGCTGCTTTTTTTTTTTGTATGCTAACCTGAATATTGGATTGCATTTTGTGATGCTTGACAAACTAGAGAACATCTGATGATGATCAAGAGCATAGAACAAAAGATTTACCACTCACCACTTGAAATGCTTCTTTCAGAGGTACTATTCAGTTTGATTCTTTTTGACCTCACTTTCCTTGCAGCAGCATTGTGAGGATGGGAAGCCATGTGGCTGGAGCAGTGGAAGTCTGGGAGAGGAAATGAACTAACTGAGGAGGTGCAGGAAACTTGAATCTTTCATTCTTTCCAAATTTTGCCTAAGCAGCCCTATAATTTTTTCCCTTCTTTTTTTTTTTTCCCCCCCTGTTCATTTGTGAGGCACTCTGAATCTGTGCTGATGAGTGAGGTAAGAAACACCTGGTGGGATTGATTAATTTTCCATCCTTTAGAATGTGGGAATGAACAACCCAACCCACCAGAAAACTAAATATTGGATGCTGTCAGTGGCATGATAATTGGTCTCTGCTTTCATCTCCGAACAAACCTTTGCTTGGATTCTATTATTCATTCAAAGAGGAAAAGGGTTATTAATGCAGTGTTCTTTAATTTTTTTTCTTTTGTGTGTGTGAGAGAGAGAACAATGTGTGTGAGGAGAGCAATAATGCAATAAATATATTGGCTAAGAGAAAACATTGCAAGAGATCTTTGCCCATTTTTTTTAATCTTCTCTTATCATGAAGAATGTGAGCTGTGATAAATTGTTCTGCTAATCAAACAGCACTGAAAGGTTAGGTCACTGGAAGTCTTTAGTCATTCTGTGCTTTTCAAGAGTGAATTTGTTAAAATTATGCTGAATACCCACTTAAGGCCTGGGCTGAAAACCCTACCTGTGTTTTATAACTCTGCACTGTCAGAACCCATAATAAGTCAAACATTCTTTCAGAGGTACTCATAAGGGAGAAAAAACCCTGTAAATTTAAGAGTAATTTCAGATTGTAAATGAAAAAGAGAGGCACGACTGTTCATTTGCACCAATCATGCCTTCCTTTCATCTGCTCTGATTAGGCCTGGTGCGGTTTCATCAAACTACTCCATCACTGAGCTGTCACTCCAGTCGTCTGTTGATTGAAAACAATCAGGGCTCTGATGGCACAATTATTCTGACCCTTTAACTAGAGGCTGCTGTGATAATGAAAGGTTGATTATGATAGTTTGTGCCTCTTTCAGTTTGCCAAGAAGGTTAATTTGGGCATCAGACGGATGTTTAATGGGCGCTTGCTGGCTACACTGAGGTAAATGAGAACGTGCAGTCTTCGATATTGCACGGATATAGTTTGGCTGTCAATCATTGTCATTTTGAGTTTGTGCCTCACACTCTGGAAATCACATTTTATTTTTTCCTTGGGATTTAATTTATTCTGTGCCCTGAGGAAGTTCTTTCACTCTGTGACCTTCACAGTAGCTTTCTCTGTCTTTTTTCCCTTCCCTCACATGGAGCCCAAAGGCATAATACATCTAGAGGAACGTTTTTCTTTCATTTTTCACATTGAAAAAAAAAAAAAAAGGAAATTTTAAAATCCCTGTTTATCAGCTCACCCTGAACAGAGCAAATGTTTTAATTCTAATTGTAAAATCAGAAAGAGCAAATGAAGGCATGCCTACTTGCTAATGCAGCGCCTCACCGGGGGCTGCTTACGTAGACACACATTTGTAAAACTGACAAACAGGTAATTTTAAAATGTCTCTGTGTAAAGAGGGTGGGGGATGGCACAGCTTTGTTTTCACAGGCTACACACACATGGCTCAGCTCAGTGCCTTGTAAATGTGATCTCAGTCACTGTACTACAACTTTCTGAGTTGGAAAGTCTCTTCAGGGGCAAAAGGCATTTCATTGCTGAATCAGAGATTATTAATATTTACTGTGTTCAGATTGAGAGAATCATATGCATAATTTTGTAGTTGTTTGGCTCAAGGTGCAAAAGAAATGCAAATACCTCATAATTTTGATTGTTCCACATGCAGCTCATTACAGTCTTATTTTTATGCACATTTTAAATTCAAAATAAAAAGAAGAAAAAGATTTTTATCTTTAAGGCTCTCCTGTATCTAGGCTTGAGACATTCATTTTCCATGCTGCCCACAACTGAAAGATAGTACCTGATTGATAAAATTGCAGAGAGTCTGAAGGCTGTGCTGCGTGGTTACTAACTTCTAAAAATATTCATGTGTAACTCAAGGCTTTGAAAAATTGTGTGTGTGTGTTCTGTTGTATGGTGGGGGTTTTTTTCTCAGCAATTCTTACATTTTTCTTCTTAAATGAGTGATACAGACCAATGTAGTTCATCTTACTTAAATAAAATGTTTAAATGAATATCCTAAGCCCCCAGGGTTTTGTCCTTTGTAGTCTCTAGAGAGAGAGGAGGACTAAGGACCCTTTTGAGGTCCAGATTTAGACCCTTTGGAAATCCCTGTTCGTTGCCAATTGAGTTGTGGTTATGAGACAGGAGATTCCAATCTGGAACACGTGAGGCTTGCTGAGTTAGATAAAATCCAAAAACCAGCAAAATTATGTGTGAGTTTAGAGCTAAAATATATATTTCTAGGGTTCTCAAATACCTAACTAGTAAAGTCCAAGTTTTGCTTTTTGAAGTTCCCTTGGTGGTGCTTTATGGTGATTGCTGTAGTAACTGTGTTGCTTTCGTGATTCTTTTTGGCTTATCAATCAATAGGATCAGATCTATAGTACTGTTCAAATATGCTAAGGATACAAAGATATTGACTTTTTTTTCTGGTCAAAATGTTTTGCTTATTTTAAGAAACAGGTGAGTTTTGTATTGAAAGAAGAGATTTGTGGTTCTTCCTTTTTGCCCAGTATATATCAACAGGTTGTCACATACAAATCAGATAATTTGTGTTGCATGTAGCTGATTTCAGACCAGGAAGATACATGTCTCCACTTTTGTTTCCATATTTAAAATTTTCTTTTCTCCTAAAATGGGAATGTTCACTAAGTTATTATAATTAAGATTTCCATTTGTTTTAATGAGACAGTGTGAATTCATTGTTTTAAAACTTTAGAAAATTTGTTTCCTTGTATTTATTGTTGCTAAAACAGACAAACAAAACCCCAAAAAGACAGCACTCCAATGCCCTCATTTTTTCCACTACTGTCACTTTTTGTCTTTATATCAGTTATTAGACACCTTAGAGTATATAAAGTCCATATTTTCTTTGCAGTCCATTGGGCTACAATATGAATACGTCAGCTAAAGAGCAGACCAAGATGACTTTAATGGAGTTCCTGTGGCCTGTGCCAGAGCCCAGACTTAGAAAACTGTTTGCTTTCTTAGAGCTCTGTGAACAGCAACTTTCCCTGACACTGACTTTGTGACTTAAAGTAGTTTCCAGGTGAAACTGAGCGTAATGAGTATGTCAAGCTCTTTGCACTCAAAAAGTAGTTTGGCTTTTCTGATTAGAAAACTTCCTGTGATGTCAAGTGAAGGTCTGGCACATTTCCTAGCAGAGTGACATGAAAAGGATTTCCAGGGGATGCTGAATGGGCAAGGCACAGGCCTGATGGGCTCTTTTGCTTCCTGGGATAGCTGGTAGCCCAAAAGATCAGGTAACTACTTCCTGCAGGGTTATCTTCAACAGGAGTGAAATTCCTGATTCAGCTTTTACCTCCACTGCCTCTGTGCACTCTCCAGCTGTGGGATGTGCGTGGTATGTACACCATTAACAGCCAGGAGGGAGAGACTGAGCTCTGAGGTTGTGTGACTTGGGCTGCAAGCAGAAGCAGGTATTGGAAAAGCAATGAAATCACTATCCAACATGCAGGTATACTTCTATGTATGCTCCAACTGTGCCAAAGCATATTTTTCCATCTCTTTTGTGCTGTTTTGAGAATGCACTCTATTGCTAAATCGTGTAATGTAACCTTCAAGAAGAATCCTGTGGGTTAAGGCATTAGAATAAGAGAATTAATCTGGTTTGAAAATCCTGTCCTTCTGAGGGTCTACATTTGTCATTTACTTAGTTTAGAAGATGAATATGGCAAAATGTATTATTTATTGAAGTTGATATAGGCACTAGGCTGTAGCTTCCTTTTCTCACACATTCTTACATTAAAATTAATAGAAAAGAAGCTTCTAGCAGTTTAAACAGAATTTGCCTATATGGCAGAAGGAGTAGGAGCCTTTCCTTATTTTTGTAAATTATTTAGCAGTGATACAAATATTTTAAAGCTTAAAATTGTGGATGGTCTCTTTTTTTTTTGTTTTAATTTTTTTTTTTGCTTGCTTACTTGTTAGCATTTTAAGCACAGTTGTAATTTCAAGTGCTATTGGTATCTCCGTAGAGAAGTTGGAACGTCTTTCCTTACAGCATCATAAAGTCTATAATGGCTTTGACTTTATTTTGCCAATACTCATTGTGGTTGCTAATTGTTACTGCCAGTGCGGCTAAAACACAGGCACTATAATTATTCATAAAGTGGAGAAAGGTGTATATATATAATTGGTGTATAGACATGGTGAATTTTGGAGCTTCTGTGTAGGCACCAGGTTTCTAAGTCTGGATTAAATAAAACCTGAGTAAAGGTGTTATAAATTGTGTTGATAAATATACGGATGTTTGCTGGTATCGTACATGGAAGTTTCCATCTCTGGCATATGTTGATGAGAGTTGTATTTGACTCCTTTGCACTGAAGGAAATTTAAAACTGTGTTACAGTCCATCAGTGGATATTCCTACTACAAGTAGTTTTGGTTTGTCATCTTCCCTCTCCTCCAGAATACAGAAGCAGTAATAATACATCATATATGAAAGCCATGAGTAACAGAAACCTTTATTTTCAGCTCCTTCGTGTGACATTCCCATGATCAGTACAGGGCAGTAAGTTTTAGCCAAAACTTTTTTTTTATCATGCAGCTAGTTAAAAACACCTGCTACACAAGTTCTGTGTCATAATGATTTGAAGTATCAGGTAGAGGAGTCTGTCCTTACACAGAACTAATCAATGTCTTTGATAATGACTTGGATGAAAGAATAATATGGGGTTTATGTTTTCAGAAAATGAGAAGGTGGAATGGTCTTCAAGCACTTTTGAAAATACAATTAGGATTGAGAATGATCTTGACAGACTGGAGCAGTGGCCTGAAGTAAATAATAGAGTGTTCAGTAATGACAGAGAAAGCATGACACTTAGGGGAAGTTCTGCAGAAAAAAAGAAAAAAAAAAAAAAGGAAAAAAAAGAATAATAGTCATAAGCTTAAACATGAATCAGCAATATCGTAGTGTACCAACAGTCTTGCATCATAATGTACAGGCAAGAATGGCATAGATTGTTATAATCAAAGAGATTCTTCCAACCTATTCACTACTACTATGGCCTTAAGAGGAAGCTTATATCCAGTTTTCAACAGCAAACATTGAGAAAGAGGGCTGTTTCCTTTCAATAACAGAGAACTGTGAGCCAAGCAACAGTGAAGAGGAAACTGCAATATACATACTAAAATGCATCTGAGGTGGAGGAGAAAATGAAGGTAGCAAACTGCTCTTCATCCTGTATGGATGAATCAATTTCAAGAGTTGCTCTGGGGATTCCAGAGCTCTGGAATATAAACCCAAATGTGGAAAATGGGGGCAGTTAGTTAAAGGGTTTAGAGCTCCTGCAGAGGTAAGAGGAAAATCTGTCTGAGAGGATATCAGAGCATGGGAATGGTTTTCCTGAGGAAGTTTAGCTATCTTCATTACTGGAAGTTTTGAAGAATAACTTACACAACAATTCTTGAAATGTTTTAGGGCTTTCCTAGTGTCTTTTTAGGTCCAGTTGGATTTAAAACACTTTATGTGATTTAAAGGCTATGTCTAATTTTGGATGTTGATACCAGCTGCAATTCCTGAGAGGTTTCAGAGTTTTACTTGCTGTTTTCTGTCAGCCCCAAACTAGCAGAGCCTCTTCTATGCTTCTCTCTTCTTTGGCTTAATTTTTGATCCCCTTTCACCTTTCTCCACTTTATGAATAAAATAAACGAAGAAGAAATAAATACTTGAGGATTCAGCACATATTGTGTTATATTACTTTAGTATTTTGTAATAAATGGAATGAAAGATGTTACTAATTCTGTAACATTAGTCTTACTTCTTTCTAGTGTACCTGTGGTATCCAGTGATCCCATAGCCCCTATGTTTATATTATCTCTCTGACAGCTTGATTCAGGGATAGTATGGTCTCCTATAGCATCACAGATTGCATGATGAGTGTATTGCATAGTGCTGTGGAAATTCTTTAGGGGGGCTTTTGTATATACACTGTATATACTACTATAGGTAGGTTTTTAGTAGGTATCTTTTTATGTTGACTAATAGGCTTTCATAACTGCTTTTTAGATTGATAGACACCACTACTGAGGCAAATAGCTGCTCTTGCAATGCAAGCAAAAGACAAATTTTTACAGAATTGTACACAAATAATCGGTGTCTTGTTTTTCCTTTCCTTTCCTGCACTTTTAGCTGGCTGTAAGGTGGTTGGAACACAACTGTCGCTACCAGTACCTGGATGAACTTCTCCAGTACGTCCGCTTTGGCCTTATGGATGTGGATACATTGCATACTGTAGCTCTTACTCATCCGCTTGTCCAAGCAAGTGAAACTGCGACGGCACTCATTAACGAGGCCTTGGCTTACCACCAGAGCGTCTATGCACAGCCAGTTTGGCAAACTGCAAGGACAAAACCCCGCTTCCAGTCAGACACTCTCTACATTATTGGTGGGAAAAAACGTGAAGTCTGTAAAGTGAAGGAATTGCGATACTTCAATCCGGTAGATCAGGAGAACGTTCATATCGCAGGGATTGCTAACTGGAGCGAGCTAGCACCTATGCCTGTGGGGAGAAGCCACCACTGTGTTGCCGTCATGGGAGACTTTCTTTTTGTAGCTGGTGGGGAGGCAGAGCACTCCACGGGGCGCACGTGTGCGGTGAGAACAGTCTGTCGGTACGACCCTCGCACTAACTCTTGGGCTGAGATAGCTCCGATGAAGAACTGTCGGGAACACTTTGTGCTGGGAGCCGTGGATGAGTACCTGTATGCCGTAGGGGGCAGAAATGAATTGCGTCAAGTGTTACCTACAGTGGAACGCTATTGCCCCAAGAAGAACAAGTGGACCTTTGTACAGTCCTTTGATCGGTCGCTCTCGTGCCATGCGGGATATGTGGTGGATGGTCTTCTTTGGATATCAGGTAGAAAACGTTTCACACAGTTTGAGGTACTAACAAAATATCAAAATACTGTCTTGAATTAAACTAGTAAATCTTCTTTGGTTTATATGTCATGATAACTTTTGTCTTAGGAGATGACTGTGTCAAAGAATTGAAGTCTGAGTAGAAGTATAGGAGCATAACGTACCTGCACAATATTTTACTTCTCCTAAGTGTCTCTCTGTGTTTCAAAGCAGCACATCATATGTGCTATCTCATAGCTGCCATTCATAAATCACAGTGAATTGGAATGATAATGCAGTGTTGGACAAATTTCAGATGATAAATTCTGTGTGCTTTCTAAAAACAAACAAAGACAGTTTCTGTAGTACGGTCTGGTACTTTTGACAGTGACAGGACCCGAGGGAATTGCTTGAAGTTGTGTCAGGGGAGGTTTGGGTTGGATATTAGGAAAAGGTTCTTCACCCAGAGGCTGATTGGGCACTGGAACAGGCTCCCCAGGGAAGTGGTCACAGCACCAAGCCTGACAAAGTTCAGGGAGAGTTTGGACAATGTTGTCAGGCACATGGTGTGATTTTTGAGCCAGTCCCGTGCAGGGCCAGGACTTGGATTTCTATGATCCTTGTGGGTTCCTTCCAACTCAGGATATTCAATGATTCTACGATTCATTTAGACCTGATATTGAAATGTAAAATTAGGTGCTTGTTGGCTTGTATTGTTCCAGGGCTTGAAGGCAGATGTATGAATTGCTTCCACTTGCTCATCAGAATATTGTAACAGGCCAAGATGACCTTTGTTAGAAATCATCCATGGCTGTATCCATAACAAGTGCACAAGACTGTCTGGGTGTAATCACAGCTTTATGGCACAGATAGATCAATGTGTAGGCCTTATAATAGTAAACTAAGGTATCATTTGCAACTGAGTCTGATGTAGTTTTTATGTTACGTGTTACATTGTTATGTTACACTGATGGGGGTTGAGGACATGGTTTACTCAGTCTTTGTAGTGACTTCTGGTATTAGTTATTTTGGAATACGGTCGATAGTGTCTACAGAAGGTTTGTTAGAAAAATATTCCCCTTTTACTAAGAAGTATTCCATGGAAGGTTATATAGTTACAATATTTATGAAAAAAAGCTAATGCATAAATGGGGCCAAGCCCTTGAGGTAAACGTTCAGTGTTTGGCATCTTCACTGTAGATACCCTCTGGTATCCCCTCTGAGGATTTTAGTATGGTCTGGAATGCCTCTGGTGGAAAGATGGTGTCTGAATGGCAGATTAAGTTAGCTACTTAGGCCTTCACGGTGCTTCTCAAAGCATGTTGTTTAGGTTAGCAGATGTACCTTTTTGTCCGTATGGATTAAGTGCCTCATGGGAATGGATTCCTAAGCATTGGCAGGGGACTTAGCAGGTATCTATTTTTATTAATATACACTGAAATCATGAATGATGACTTCGGAATTAACAGCAGGACAAAATGCAGAAAATCACTGAGATCCCTGGCAGGTATTTGCATTGCTTCCTTCAGTAACCGTCGTTTAAGGAATCTTGTGGAGTCTGTGCTGTGTATTAACCGTGAAGTGAGACCCAGGTACAGTACAGGAACAGGGTTTCTGTTTTAGGGTACCAGCTGGGTGTGTTCAGAGCATTATCCTCTTCATTGACTACCTTTCCTATTTTATTAGTGGAGAGGGATGTGTGTCTGTGGTGGGCACTTCAAACACATGGAGGTTACTACTGTTGTGTCTTGCTTACTGGTTTTTCCATCTTTCGGTTTACATTTGTCAGTCTCCGTTTATGAAGAACAGGGCTTTTTAGGAAATTGTGGTAAGCATATTCATATAAAATCATTGAATGTGCACTAGAAATCCATCAGTGTGGTCTTTCCTCCAGTAAATGAAAAAAGCAATAATTTTTGTCTTAATTTCATTGAAAAAGAACCAAGACCAACCAACCAAACCAAGCCAAAAACTCCAAAATATCCGAAACACAAGATAGCATTTGATAGGATTTTTAAGTCAAATGTGGGACTGATTGAAGATTAAATTTAATCTTTTCAGATATTCTAGGAAAGAGGAGGTTATGCTGAAGATTAATTCATGTGCATAGTTATGTAGGTGAAATGCCTGCCTGCCTGTGTGTTTTAAATATTACCTGCATTTATATAATGATGCAGTGTGATATTGTGTTCAAGGATATGCCTCTAACAGAGCTTAGAATCAGGGGAACAGGTAAGTAGAAGCCTGTTAGATCAACTCATTAAAACTGGGCAAAGCAACAAAAAATATCTTGTCAGTATTGTTCCATTTATATCTGTAAATGCTATGAACGTAACTTCTGTTGTAAAGCCACTGTCAAGAGCAATGTTTTGGCAGTGTAATAAGATAGACAGGGCTTGTCAGTTGTATTTGGATAGTTTTTGAGAACATGTTTAGAAGTTTTGAGTTGCTAGATTCCAACAGGTTATTATGAACTACGAGAGCATACTATGCTACACTTCAGTAGTGTATTGATCTGAATTATGTACTCACAGATTGAAAACTGGTTTCTATGTATAGAATAGAGTTATTTTAAAATGAAAGGGAGATGGAGATATAAGAGATATAATAACTGTGACTAGCTTTCTATTATTAATTAATTAATTGCTCAGGACTAAAATGTAGCTTGTGGTATATTCGGGGCTGGGGGAATAGTACAGAGAGATGTTTTATTGTATCATAGTCACTGCTGAAAACATTCACTGTTCATCACTGAATGTAAGATGTTAGCATAAAAGTAATCAGTAATGCAGGAGGGAACCTAATTTTGAAGTATGTGGCCTAAAATTAAGTAATTAAAAAATTAGTCTGAGTTAGAGATGTTTCTGAGCTGTATCCCTGCTGCTTTTTTTGGGAAATATGGGTCATCAGCAGAGAGCTCTCAAAGTCAGTCTGCTCCTACCAGCTGGCAAGGGAGCCCTGAAAATGTGCCCAGTTTTTTAGTGAGTGAATAAATTAAACAGTGATAATATAAGTTTCTAGCCCTTGTATTTGTATAGAGAGTCATCAAAGCATGACCTGCACAGTGACATTTACTTACTCAGTGCCTCTGCTACAGCCACTTGCCCTCTTAAAGGCTTTGCTGACCAAAAGCTGACTAGACGTAAGGGGTTTCTATTATTATTGGGAGTAATTTTCAGCTTTACTTTGCTGCTTCTTTGGGGCAAATATGAGAAGGATTCAAAAATAATAAGAGGATAAAATCATGGCAAAGGCAGCAGGGAAGGGAAATGAGCTAAACAAAACGCTATACAAGTGTAAGCACACATAGGAGATGGATGGCTGGTGTTTCAGGTGACAGAGGGGCTCCTAGGCTCCTTGGGGTTTTTTAACCTGACAGAAGCATGTTAAAAGAGGGAACCTCTTGCACTCTAGAACTAGTCAGACCCTCTGGTCAGCACAAGTGGGTTCAGCTCTTGAGTTTTCTGCGCTCCATATTGTTATATAATTACTTTTTTAGGGGTGTTCTGTTTTTGGTTTTTTTGGTTGTTTGAGGTTTTTTAGTTATTTTTTTTCACAGCCATAATTTTACTTTCTTATTTAAAAAAAAATACACAAGAATTCATCAAAATAATATGCTTGTTTTAACTCAGATAGAGTTAATTTTCCTCACAGCAGCCAGTATGGGCTGTGTTTGTATTTGTGCTGGAAACAGTCATGATGACACAGGGATGTTTTTGTTACTGCTGAGCAGTGCTTGCACAGAGTCAAGGCTTCTCACCCCACCACACCAGTGAGGACGGTGGGGTGGGCAAGAGGTTGGGAGGGGACACAGCTGGGACCCCCACTGACCAAAGGCACATTCCATACCATATGGCATCATGCTCAGCATATAAAGCTGGGGGAAGAAGAAGGAAGTGGGAGGACATTCCATAGGAAATGGCTTTTGTCTTCCCAAGTCACCATTATGGTTGATGGATCCCTGCTTTCCTGAGGATGGCTGAATTAATTCCTTGTTTTGCTTTGCTTGAGTGTGTATGTGTGTGGCTTTTGCTTTACCTGTTAAACTGTCTTTATCCCAACCCACGAGTTTTATCACTTTTACTCTTCCAATTCTCTCCCCACCCCCCACCTGCGGGGAGTGAATGAGCAGCTGAGTCGCTGACTGGGGTTAAACCACAAAAAATAAGTTCTCTGTACTGACATTGCAGCATCAGGCAGATGGTTTGGAAATTTTATAGAAGGATGACTCTTACAGGCCCCAGTTAACATCTGATGCCATGACCAATTTCACAAATGAATTGCATGCCACATGCTTGAAAAGTGAAGTATTTCAGTGAAAGAGAAACAAAATTTACCAAACACTTTGGAGTTCAACATTACTAACAATCATTAACTATAGAAGCGGGGAAGTATTTTCCATAAGAGGGAGAACTTGAACTATGCCCATTTCTCTGCATCCTCCGTGGCGTGCACATGCAAATCTGGAGATCTGCTTTTCCGTACACGTTAACCTTCCTCCACCCGTGTAGGCGTAGTGCCCCTGGGGGCAGCGAGGGGCAGGGAACCTCTGCCAGGCACTCCAGCTCTGGGCCATTCCTGTGCCTGCATCTTGGGATAATGATGCTTCCCCTGCCTCAGGTGCTCAAGAGATTAGCACAGGAAAAGTGTTGTTTAAAGCAAAGTATTATGCTGTTGTTTTGCAGAGGCCCCAGTTGTCTGACCTTAAGTGTGTCAGCTAAAATCACATCTTGACATACACATAAAAACTCGGGGAAAGGGGTAAACAAGCCAACCCTGTACAGTTACTTTGTATTTAATATAAGATATAAATATTTTTCTTCAAAATTCAAGATTCCTTTTGGGTTTTAACTGTATTTTTTTCCCTAATGGTGGTGATTTTGACCAAGGAAATGATGGTGATAACATATCTTGGAGAATTATTCTGAGTTTGCAGGTGATTCGGAATGAAAAGATTACCTTACTATCAGTATGCTGTTGTGAAGAGAAAAATATTTTCTCAGCAATGCCTAGAAAATTCCTTTATGACAAATAGCTCTGGAATAATAAGAATTTACAGAATCTAACCAAATCAAGTTTTACCCTGTGGCTGGCACAGGATTTACCAGGAGCAGGAGGTTAACAAGTACATAAAAATTGCCTCAATGGCCCAGTCTTAGTCTGTATGTGGAACATGTACAGACCTCATTATTACTGTATTTGAATAAAGGTAATAAATCTCACACCTTTCAATCATGGACATTATAAGTTTGATGCCATTGATTCTTCTTAGATTGAATGTAAACATACAGCTTTAATGATTTTAAAAAAACAAACCAAAATAGTCCACTAACAAACCCGGGGCTTGTGCCCCTTGTTTGCAGCTGGATTGCATCTGGGGAGGCACAGCCTTAATTAGAGCTGCTGTTGGCATCTTCTAGGGGACTTCTTAGGAAGGGAGAGTATGCTCCAGCTTAGCAGCCCTCACTGCACCTGGGCTGGCTGAAGTAAGAGGCCCTGGGGTTTGCATGTTGAGGAAGGATTATCTTGTGTTTAGCACACAGACACCTAAGAGAGGAGAGATTTCTATTTTAAAATAGCAGAGCACCTTGGGGTGTATGGCATGTCAGTTTCTATATATTCCCTGGATTTGCTGGAAGGAGTACACATGGGAGCTCTTTGCCAATATGTAGTTTTACACATCTCCCAGTGAACTCGGATTCACGCAGCAATTGGGGACTTCAGAGAGAGTTGTGAGATTTTCTGGGGGATTTGGATTGCATTAAATTTCTCAAGTCATATGGGGGACATTGCTAGGACATGTTATAAATATGGATTATAAATTGTGGTTTGGGAACATGGTGTTGAATCTACTACCTCCCACCCTCCTCTCTTTTTGCAAGTGTGTGTCTTGAAGGTGTTTTTCAGTGGAGTTTGTGGACAGATTGAGTGGGCTGTAACAACCCAAAATGTTTCCCATGTACGGAAAAGGGCTGGACAAGCAAGTTCCTCATATAGACGGGCACTGTTGCGTGAGCTGGGAAGTTACAGGTCCTGGAGGGCTTAAAAAGCAACATTTACAGCCTGCAAGGGAGTGAGCAACAGTGACTGTGGCAGTGTAAAAACATTGCAAGCCCCCATGTTGGATGATGGGCTTTCTGTATAGAGCAAGACACAGACTTGTCCTGAGGGTGCTTCTTGTCTCTCAGGAACTGGAATCCTCAAAGCCAGCTGCTTATGTCAAAGGGCTGTAACCATCGCTCTGTTTATAAAACCCAGCAAGCACTGACCAAACTGTAAATTTTGTCATTTACTCAGCCAGACTTTTTTTTTCTCTTTCTTTAACTGTTGGGTTGCTGCTATTGCTTGACATCAAATTCAGTAGCATGCTCTGTATTTTTAAAAACTTTGTGTTGTTGTGATGTCTCTCTTTCTATCCTCTCCTTTTCTCATAGAAAAAACAGTAGAGAAGTTTAAGAAATTCTCTCAGAATTACACAATTTTTTTTCTGAGAAAGTACGTATTATTTTTAGTACCATTTAAACTTTTTTTCCCCCCTCCTTTTCCTGTGTTTTAAGAGACATATTGCTGTTCTTTTGCCCTTTCCCTGCTGCCTGGAGTATTTTTAAAAAAAAAAGTTCAAGAGGGCATTGCAGACTTGTTAAATCTGAATTTTGGCAGAAAATTTTAAACTTTTGCTATAGCACTTCAAAGTTAGGAGGAAGTAGAGTTTGAAAATTGATGCAGATATAAGATGGCATATTTAATGACAGATGTATCTATAGAAACCTGTTAAGATGCAGATTATCCCCCTGGGGAGGGGAGATCAAAACTGCCAATCTATAAAATATACTTGTTAGGGGAAGGCATGGAATCTATCTCTGTGAGCACTTTGATTGCAGGGGACAGTGTAGCAGCATGTGGCATCATAACCTAAGAGCAGACAAATCAGCTTGATGACTTTCAAAGCCAAGAATACTGCTGGAGGCAAGGGTACTCCAGTCTAGAAGAAATTAAAACATATAGAGACTGTTATTAATTCCAGATCTATTTTTGTGTAGTCAAATCTGTATGCAAATCCTTAGCATCTCATTTTGGCAGATTAATCTAAAAGTGAAGAGCGGTATGTGAAGGGAATGTAATGACAAAACACCAGAGAGGAGCAATATTGCAGGGGAAAAGATGTAAGCTGTGTACTTGATGTGAGAGCCTCTTTGTGAAGAGAAGCAAATAATTTTGCTTATTGGCTTATTTTATTATTTTACAAGGAAGCAACACCCTTCTTCCTCTTCCTTCTTCACATCTTTCGCCCCAAATTAAGGTGTCCTTTTGGAATGGAAATACATGACCCAGCATTGTGTTTCTGATGTGTCTCCTGTAGTTTAACGTTCTGGAGGTAATCATCCAAATAACTATGATTTTTATTTTTCAAAATGCTAATCTGACATCTCATTTTAAACGTTGTGCTGGGAGTGAAAATAACTGTATGTAAAAGAAAATCAAATTACAAAACAGATATTAGAAAAGATGGGTTTGTGCGTGTGGCTGATGGCCACTAGGACTGTGGAGGCTGCACAACAGTGTCGAGACAAATAACAGATTGTGAGATTAGACACAGGAGCAGTCATTGCTTTCCAATGCCTGTTCTTGTGTGTGCACTTCATAGGTGCTGTGATGGGCAGGGTGCAGCACAGTGTGATGGAAATAGTTTGGAAAGACTGCATCTCCTCCTAGCTCTCTCTGAACCTGTAAGTGTCTCTGAGCTGGGAGTTTGTGCCACCATCCACACGTCAGGCCCAACGCAGGTTTGATGCTTGCCGAGATGCACCCAAGTAACAGCATTATTTCTCCCTGTTACTGCATCTGAAGATGACTCTAAAATAGATACATCTGTAGTTTCTGCTATCCATTGATCACATTCTCAGCCTCAAATTATTTGGAGTAATCAGAGGGTACTTCTATGTTAGCAAGTAGCTCAACCCAGTAGGAGCAGATCAGCACCAGACTTCGGTGCCGAGTTCTCTGTACTTACTCCATGTACATGTTCACATATTATGCTTTGGATTAGACTTGTTCTGGTCCTCTGGCCCAAATGTTCCCAGTACTAGGATGGAACAAAGCCATCCAAAAGACCAGTTATTATTTCACACCCTTATGCCACCACTAGGAAGTGGAACACAGCTGGTGCAAACGTGGAACAGAGCTTCTGGTTTAACTTCAATGCGCACCCATCCGAACGTACAGCCTAAAACGACATGTGAGAGGTGGGGGAGTTGCTTCAAAATCACAGTATGGCTCTGAACCAAAATGCTGCCCTAGATGCAGCTGGAAGCTGGCAAAGTGAGGATTCTCCAGCATGGAGCTTGGAGATAAAAGAAAAAACAACAACAGCAGCCTTAGTGGGAGTAGCTATAGCTCAGCCAGCAGGAATGAGTAGTAGGAATTAGTAGCTGCATAACAGCTTATTGTGTGATCAGTGTTGTAAGTGTTGGTCATTTGACTGGTACATTGTTAAGTATAGGTGGTAGAGGTTAGACAAGATGGAGTTCTTGTCATACCTCTAAAAGGGGGACTGATGTCTATGGATTTTTTTGATTTTTAGCTTTTTGTAGATTTTAGAAGTAGCTGTAGTTAGCTCACCCTTTAGCACGGTAGTTTACACATTTACCCAGCCCTATTACCCATTTCATATCTAACTTTCTAAATTCCTGTAGCTTGTTTAGACTTCCTCAAGGTAGGCCTTCTTTCTGTTTTAAGAACATTTGCACCCTGGCTTGAACAACAAGATAAATCATAGTCAAAGCATCCTTCAAAACCCAGAACTTTGGAGAAGCTCCAAGGACTGGACGTGCTGTGACGAAGAGCAAGATGAGGAAGAGGGGATCCCAGAACCCGTTAACTCAATTCCCAAAGAGGCGTGCCAAGGGGCAGAACTGGGGGGCAGATAAATCTGGGATTGGTTGGAATAATACCTTAAATTGTGGAACCCCCTGGACACAAAGGCATGCATCATATGTATTCCCCTGGGCCTAAGGGCCTAATTAAAGGACCTGCTCTTCTTATCTTATATACTAAATTGGCCCGGAGTTTTTTTTCTCTGGGATCTTTTCAGGTGTCAGTTTGGCCATAGGTCAGCCAGCAGGAATGAAAATCACTGTGCTGCTGCCCTGGCTGAAATAGGGTATGTCCTCACAGAAAGAGAAGCATCAACAAATGCAATGACTGATGAAATTCCGTCTTCTCATTGCTGTGGATTTTGTCCAGTATTGGCACGTGCCATTAAAATGCTAATACAAAAAGTTTGTCTGTCAGTATGAGTCTCACTGGTGTGTGGCCAGTGGCATGCCCTACTTCTGCCCAGACCTCTTGGTAGGATGGTGAGGTGTGGCTTGCAGATGTTATTTCTGGTCCCACCTTCTCATGGGCCCAGGGTGGTGAGAGAGGGGGACTG
>JAWWLV010000121.1:75081885-75101325 GCA_035041135.1 Platyrinchus mystaceus | reverse complement strand
ACTGTTTTCCCAGGAGGTTTGAGCACACTCAAGAACATGTTTGCACAGGTAAGATTACAGACTTGACACTGAAGAAGTTTTCCGTGTTTATTCAATGAGATTTGCCTTTTAAAACTAATGGAGAACAGGATGATCGAGCATTAAACGTCTCTTTACTGTTTTGAGGCAAATGGTTCGCAGCATCTACTTGGATCAGACGCTATTCTAAACTTTTCTGAGGTGCTTTATACTTTGCTTTCTGACTTTTATTGAAAACTAAGTGGTAGTGCTGTTTCTGTCACTATGGAGGAACCTTCCAATCTAAGTCTTACAACTAAGCTAGAAGATATTCTCTCTACAAACTAAATAGGATTTCTTTCAAATATGTAGGTGAGCCCAGTTGCACAGGTTTTCTCCATGCTGTCCAGCTGGCAGTGGTATCCTACATCATGCTCCTGGTTAGGCAGAGCTTCTCTCTGACCTCTTTCTTCTCCTTGATGCAAGCCCACCTCCTCCTCCTTCTAAACTGTGTCACACGCTGACACTCCTTGGAACAGGAGTGGGTTTTATCTTAAGTGTCTTGACTAAGGCTGAATGCACAGTCATTTAAAAACAGATCAGTTTTTATCTAACTTTTAGTCCATAGAATTAGCTTTACAGAGAAAGTGTGTGGGGGGGTGTTAATTGTTGCTATTCTGTGTTTCTCTATGTTTGACAAATAGGGCTACTTATTACCTTGTAACCAGATTAAAAAGTGCAGTGGAATGTAAGCAGAAGTTGTGGTACTTACCGTAATTCTGTCAGCAAATGAACTCTAGAATTGGAATTAGCAAATGAACTCTAGAATTGGTTGTTTTGCTGTACCTGATCTTGGTCCTGGTTTTGCTTATATGAAAAAATATAACTTGTATAAACTCTTTCATAGGAGGAGTAACAAATACTGCACAGTATCAAAACAGGCTCATGGTCTATGATCCTAAGCAGGTGGGTATCTGTGTTGTATGTTTTTTCTCAAATGTTTTGCTTCAAAGAGGTCTCCTGGCAAATACATACAATGATTTGTAAGGCTAAAAGCGCTGACCATTTGAATTAGTGGTGTTTTAAATTCACTGTTTACTGATACGTGAATTTAGCAGAGTGATGGAGACCCTGATGACTTATTATATGTTTTAAGCCTATAGGCATTAGAACCATCTTAGATTAAATACAGAAATGTGCTTTAAATCCCCTGTATTTGTCAGTATTTATTTTGCTTGTTCATATTTTTTTTGTAATCCAGCAGCCCTGGGCAACATATACTCAAAGTCAGTGTCCCAAAACTGCTCCGTGTCATTGGCATTTCTGCTTTGAATTGCATATATGAGCCTTTTTGTTTCCTGTATATTTTGAGAACTGTACTACCTGGCTGTGACTTACTCTGCTGCCTGCAAGGGTGCCTATCATTTCATTACCCAAGCACCTAAAATATCTTTTAGGGATTATTTCATACATTATGTATGTGTTTTGATTAGGTTAGCATGGCTCAGTAACCATTTCAGAGGGCTAGGGCATGGTTATGCCCTCTTGCTTGTATTAGGAATTAAAAGTCCTAAGCTTGCAATCAGAGTTGCATAGCCTGATTTACACCCATGTGGAAGATTCCGACTTTGCTGATTGTAGGACAGGGGCTTTGATTGCTGTATTTGGAACCAAATTTTGCCAGGAGATACTTCTGTGTGGTTCCCACTGACTTTTTAAAGCGTAGCACATACGGGGCCTGAAGCAGAAAGCAGGCGATGGCACATCTTTCTTTTTGAGGTGCAGTTTTATGCATCGACTGTACAAATGCTGACTGTCCTAAATCCAAGTAGTAATTACAGGCAGCAATCTTACTTTGCTTATGAGGGGGACACATATTTAGGTACTGTGTCTCTATTGTGTATCTGTCACTTAGATTCTTTACTTGCTGATGTGAAAGTTGCACCCCAAAATACCAGTGGCAGGGCTACTTCAGCGTGCCGTGCTGACAGCGAGAAAATCGGCCTGGCATGTAAGGAGTTACAGAGGAATTGTGTGCCTGCATTCTTCAAATGAGGTCCGCTTCGTGTTTGTACACACAAGCTCTTTTTAAAAATTCTGCTGGCATATTGTTTACGGTGGGTACTGGAAACCATCACATCTGCTTGCATCTCGCGCAGAATCTCAATAACTCTATCATTCAGCACCAGCGTTTGCTTCTGCGCGAGGCCTTTGTGGCGAGTCGATAATGCCTGCCATCTGCCACAGAGCACACAGCTACCTGCCAACAAGCCGGCTGGGGTGACCTCTGCTTCCCCACCACTGATTAGTATTCACACACCGGCTTATTAGAAATGACCCCACCAGGCCCCTCTGTTTCTTTGCCTTTGCAGCGCTTTGCGGCTCACCTGGCAGGCACTGCAGTGGAGGAAGCTAAAGATATAATCAGGGGATGCAGGCAGGCTTTCCAAAGCAGATGGTGTCTATAGTCTGGTGTTAAGAGACTGGACTACTAATGCAATCATTAATGCCTAATATTCAACTATTACACATTGAAATGTATAGCTATATATTGTGGAGGTTAAAAGGCAGAAGTTTTAGAGGCTCTTGAGTTACCACAAGTGGTAGCACATGTATCACAAAGAATTTCCTCACAGATTTTAACTTCCTCCACTTAAATTAATCTCATCTGTTGCCAGGTTGTTTGATTTGGTAAGCGTAGCAGGAGCAATTGTTTTCTTGGGTTTAAATACTGTGCTTTAATCCCTTATCTTCCATGTCTTCTTGCTTCTCCCTGTATCAGGTAGAATTCTTGAAATATTGTTAATGAGCAAGAAAAAATATGCAAAAGGATGTTACTTTGTAATTTCCCACAAATAAAGGGTTAACATTAAACCAAATACATGAATCATTTGAGAAGCTTCTTTAGGAAATTATTTTTCCTTGTTGCTTCATTCCCCAAAGATAAGATCAAATAAGCTTCTGAATAAAGAAACGTAGAAGAATCTCTTGTCTCATAACAGAGCTCATTGGTACAGATAATTCTAGAACTGTATACAAAGCAGATATCTAATAGTCAGGCTTAAGTAGCATTTGCTACTGAATTATAAAGGAAAAAAAGACTTTTGAAAGCTGATGATCTAGACAGAAATAATACAGAGCAAGAACTACTATTAAATTAATGAATTTAAATGTGAGAACTGTAAAACCACATGTTGAAAGTCCAGTACGTCTAGTCAGTGTTATAACCAACGCACATGTCTAACTTATGAACAACACAAGTATGTGCACTTGTGATTCCCGACCAAGGGTAAGAAAAACATCAGTAATGTGCGGCTGTTTATTGTACTACTAACACAGGTGTGTCTTGGAGCAGTGCTGAGACAAGTTCTCTTCCTCTTCCAGAATAAGTGGTTAAGCCGTAGCCCAATGTTGCAGAGGAGAGTGTATCACTCCATGGCAGCTGTCCAAAGGAAACTGTACGTGTTAGGTGGGAATGATCTCGACTACAACAATGATCGGATCCTGGTCCGGCACATAGACTCCTACAGCATAGATGCTGACCAGTGGACGCGTTGCAACTTCAACATGTTGACAGGTGAGTATTGCACACCAAAAGGGGAACTTGCTACTGTAGAAGACAAACACCAGTTCTTTTCCCTTTAGATGCCTTTAGAATTTGGAACTACATGACTTTGCTACAATTGGTTCTGATTTATGGACCGTCGTCAGCCAACAAGACATTTTTGCTTACGGTTCTGGCACTCAGTGGTCTACAAAACCTTTGTGTTAGCACATTGTACAGTAAATTTTTAGGAAGGTGCACATAAATTTAATTTAATGAAGCAGTAAAAAATAATTTGTCATAATATTACCAGTACTGTTTTTTGATTCTCCAGAAGCTTGCCTGCAGTCATAGATTTAGCTCCCTGAATGTACTGACTGATGCATCTACCATAATAACATAATTTTGTAGTGCTTTCTGCTGGAGTTATAGGGCAAAGATTTCACTCAAATCCATTAACCCTCACTTATTTCTAGACAGTATCTTCTTAATCAAATACCCAAAAGGAGGTATCCTTGTTGGAATTCTCTCAAGTCAGGAATGACTCGAGCAGCTCAGTTAGCTAGAGGATCTGTAAAGTTCTTCTTGACTTTCACTAGGAAGCATTGTTACAGTCAGAACTTGAAAAGTTCTCACTGTCCCTGACATCCAGTCCACCGAAGTTCACCTTCACCTGATACCATTCCTAGATGTACTACCCCCTTGAATCCCTGGGAGAGATATAGAGTCAGAATGGTTTGGGTTGGTAGGGACCTTAAAGATCATCCATTTCCAACCCCCCTGCCATGGGCCAGGCCACCTCCTACTAGACCAGGTTGCTCAGACCCTATCCAACCTGGCCTTGAACACTTCAATGGATAGGGCATCCACAGCTTCTCTGTGCATCCTATTGCAGTGCCTCACCACCCTCACAGTGCAGATTTTTTTCCTAATATCTAATCTAAACCTACTCTCTTTCAGTTTGAATCCATTCCCCTTGTCCTGTCACTACATGCCCTTGTAAAAAGTCCCTCTCCAGCTTTCTTGTAGACTCCCTTTAGGTACTGGAAGACCACAAATAAGTCACCCTGAAGCCTTCTCTTTTCCAGGCTGAGCAGCCTTACCTTGTAGGAGAGGTGCTCCATCCCTCTGATAATCTTTGTGGCCTCCTCTGGACCCACTCCAACAGGTCTATGCCCTTCATGTGCTGAGGTCCCCAGAGCCGGATGCAGCATTACAGGTCAGGTCTCACCAGCGTGGAGTAGAGAGGCAGAATCACCTCCCTCAACCTGCTGGCCAGGCTGCAAGACAGGCACGTGACACATTCTTCGAGTAGCACCAACGATAGCTTTGCACAAAAGGTTGAATTTCCAGGACAGCACAGCGTTAATGTTGTGGCCATTCTCTGGTGTAGCAAACTTGAAGCTCAATTAATAACTACTGGCTACCAAAAAGTTTCAGCTCAGACTGCTACAGGAGTCCTACAACTGAGCCTACCTCACTTTTCAACCTTTTTCATTTGGTATGGCAATAATTTCTGAGATCTACCACTGAAAAGGATACAAAGGCTGTAGGAGCCTAACTTAGAAGCTCAAGGTAACTGGAAATGCTGTGTCAGAGAGATGAATGTCTGACAAATAAGGCAGTCACCTTAAGTCATTTTCTGCCTGGTAGGTTTAAAACTGCTCTAGTGGCAATTTTGTTCTTTTAAGATATTTCACTGAGTTTCTTAATTTCTGGGATCTGGAAAAGGGTTGCTTGGTTTCCGAGTCAGGCCATTAGAGTTCTTGATGAACACTGAGAGGCACAGATTAAAAAGGAGTCACACATTGTCAAAAAGAACCAGTTTTTCATCTCTCTTTTGCTTACCAGTTAATTATTTTATTATCTGGAGGAACTGACAGCCTTTGATAAGGATGTCGTCTGATTTGCAAGTGCAAAACCCTGTCACCACAGGCACCCTCATTCTGGAGCTGACCCTGTCCTACTACAGATAGCTGCCTCTCCATAACCTGCAGGGTTGTTTCCACAACCTGCACCTTAAGAAGCCATCTAAGCCTTTCTTTCTGTCTGTGCAACTGGCAGTAAATGTGCCTGTTGCACTGTTTAGTGCAGATTTTTCTAAGGCTGCATTTACCCTTCAAAACTTCCAGACTTGTTCAGGAGACCGTTGCTATGGGGATGAACTTGTGCAGCAGCTTCTGCCATTTTCACTGTACTTGTACCTGGAGGAACGGTGTGGGGGAACAGGTGTGGGCAGCACATGAGGGGCACTCGTCACTCTCAGCCTCTGTGTCTGTTTGGATGTTCATGTCTGACAGTAGCTGAGAGGCAGGTGGGGACTGTGCCTGTTGCCTGTGAAGCACATGTATGTGTATGCAAACCGGTGCCATTGAGAAGAGAGTCCCATTGAGAAGATGGTCCCTGCACTGCCACATTATTGCTCATCTGGGGCATCTCTGGGCAGCACTGTATGGGGCTCCTGTGTAGAGCAAGGAACAGCCCTCACACTTCACCTTCGCTCCAACATGTTGTGAATTCTGAAACAGTCAAGTTACTGCCAGGTGCATTTGCGTCCTATTACAGAACTCCAACATTTGGTGTTAAAAGGGTTAATTAAACACTGAAAATGGTTTCTATTTCCTTCCTTGCTTTAGGTCAAAATGAGTCTGGAGTTGCAGTCCACAATGGTAGAATATATTTAGTTGGTGGCTATTCGATTTGGACAAATGAGCCTTTGGCATGTATCCAGGTGAGTGATTTATGCTTCTTTTAAAGTCTTTTCCAATAATTTCGCAAGGATAAGTTTTGCACAGAGGTTATTAAAAAAGGAAAATACATGTGAAGTGGAGAGATTAAGGATATTTCTTATGCAGCTACCGAACCTGCATAAACACAGAGAGGAAATACTGTGGATATTAAAAATACTTTCAGATGAGCCAATAGATGCAATTCCTCTGAGATATTCCAGTAAACCAGGGTTGAGTTGTCTTTCCTTTGGCAAGGTTTGGATAAAATAACGTGTATATATTCACAGGTTACACAATCAAGTTCAAAAGAAAAAGGGTTGCAGAAATGGATGACAGGGCATGGGCTAAGAATTTTTCAGCCTGTCTTATGATTTATTTTTTTTTCTTTCCAAGTCGTGTTTCTGAAGGGCAGTCAGAGTTAATGAGTTGTTCCTTGACCAAGTTCAGTCAGCCTGCAAACTGCCCAGGTACTGACTGCTTTAAAGCTTCAGTGGAAGGTTTTTGATCCCTGCTTTCCCATCTTGTGTAAGATCAACTCACCTACAGATCATGGCTTTCTGCTATTCCTGTACAGAAGTTAGGAATTCTTATCTTTCTGCATGTTCCTGAGTGCAGCAGTTCTGCATCACAGCTATTGCTTTGTGACCAGCTGGGCAGTTACAGACGGAAACTCATTTTACATCTCAGTTTCTGCCCTTTTGTTGATAAAGAACATTTTCATTAGTTTCCAACTTTTGGGGGTTTAGGATTTCCCCTCCAAACTGTCCCCATAAAGTAAGGCCTAGCATAAGAAGGGAATACATTAGGATGCTGAGCTGCTGGTCTTATAATGAGTTTGTAAAGAGTAGATCATGCAAGATAAACAGTTAAAACTATGTTCTGGTCATAGTGCAATTGCGTTTTACTAAGTTGTTAAGATACTATACCTAACAATTTGTTAGAAAAAGTCATTCAGAGTGGCTTCGCTAACTCTAGCTGACATACAGCACTTTTGTTGGAGTAATAGCGCAGTATAAAAGTGGTGGCTCTACTCCACCAACGGGCTTATTTGTAATCAACAGGTACTTTACAGTATTGCACCTGGGTTTAAATGCGGCTTAGTGACAAGTGAAAATGATCCTGGGATCTTGCTGTCTTAAATGGACATTTGTCCACATCCCCAAACTAGTTGTGAACTGGCAGCCTGCCTGACAATCCCCACATTAAAGGGAAAAGCAGTATAATGAGTGATTTGGCAGAGCTCTGTGTGCTGCCCCTTCTCAGCTGCTGGCAGAGTGCCTGGCTTTAACCAGCATAACTAGCCCTTTTATCTTCAAATTGAGGAAATCTGAGGTTCTTTGGAATTAAAAAAATCCTCTTTTCCCGTATACCTTTACTTTCTTTAAGTCGGTCATTTATTTGGCATTTCTATCTTCTATAGAGCTTCCGTGCTCCGTATATACCACCAAAGCTGACAAATGATTTCTGCTCTGTGCCAGCAGGAGCCCTTCTGTGCAGAGTAACCCACTTGCATGGCTGCACATTCTGCTGCCAGAAAGAAGGATCCAATGACACTGTTTGCTCCTGAGTGCCTGAGCACTCAGGTTTTGGTTTGGTTGATAAAGACAGCCAGTGGATCACCAGATCACCAATACAATCCAAAACTTATCTGAAACTACCTTTCTGTTGGCATCAATAGTACATACATGTGGTGTGTGCCAGCAAATTTGTTTCAGCCTTCTTTTGTGATCCTGAAAATATTTTGTATGCTTTGACCTGCAGGTGCTGGATGTTAGCAAGGAGGGGAAGGAAGAGGTATTCTATGGGCCCACGCTCCCCTTTGCTTCCAATGGAATAGCTGCATGCTTTCTTCCAGCTCCATATTTCACATGCCCCAACCTTCAGACTTTGCAAGTGCCTCACCACAGGATTGGCACAATGTGAGACACTCCTTGCGCTTCACAAAATCAGAAGTGGAGGGGGAAAACATCAAACCCTGTGTATAGAAGGGTTTCTCTGAATCAGTGAGAAGAATCAACCCACGTGGACTGCTGCTTTACCATCACACATTTGTCTTAAGGTCAGATCACAACAAGCAGGAAGGACACTACAAAAACTGTCTGCAGTTTCTCTCCTCTGCCTCAGATGTAGAAGCACATACATGAGAGTGTTTGGCATTTTTGCTGGTGACTACTTGCTATGTGTCTACTTCATTTCCTTATGCAACTTTGTAAGGCATTGTGGATGCTCTCAGCTCGTCCTGGGCTGCTTTTTTGGGGGGTCTTTATGTTCAGTTGTTCACCAGTGGCGCTTTCAAAGACGATAGAAAGCTCTGTTTATGTTGATAAAGATGATATCATACTCTGGTAATTAGGCAACTTACTCAATACCTTTGGCAAAAAGAATAACAAATGTGTTGACTTCCAATTCTGAACTCTGTTGTTTACGGTTTCTCATTTAATAATACTTCATTTTAAATTTAAATACTTCAAAACAGATTAAAACAAAGCTAAAAAGCAAACGAGCCCTATAGGGTATGAGGAACAGATAAAAATTGTCTCAGCTGAAAGAGAAAGAAATTGAAGCCTCATGGTTAAACTAGTCTGAACTGAATTTGTTTGTCTGAGAATCTAAAAATCATTTGGGATGTCATTTACCAAGGTCTACTATCAAATAAATGTTACCTTCTGTCATATGATCAATTCTTCCTGACAGCTGCAGTCTTTTAATGGTGGAGATCAGCCTCTTTACTGTATAATTAAAATGTGCCATTTACTTAATATTTTTAATATCCAGTTTGCAAGGGGTCACCACATTTACAATTATCAATGAACAGTCTCATTTTGTCCAACATATGGTCCCACAAATCACTGGTCTCCAGAGGCTAAACAGGTGTAGAACAATGTCAATATTTATTTATTTATTCTTTCCATTTATATAGTGTGTCTCCATTCCATTCTCCAGGCATATGTCAGCTCACAACGAATACTTTAACCGGCTATATTTTGGCTTTGCTTGGCTACTGCAGCCCCCGTCTCATATTTCTGTGTTTTATTTACATATCTAACAAACTTTTC
Organism: Platyrinchus mystaceus; assembly: GCA_035041135.1. Lineage (NCBI taxonomy): Eukaryota > Metazoa > Chordata > Aves > Passeriformes > Tyrannidae > Platyrinchus > Platyrinchus mystaceus. The sequence continues at coordinate 75,091,999 of JAWWLV010000121.1, read as the reverse complement.
AATGTTTGTAAATATTAACCAAGCATGTTATTAAATCTTCCTCTATTTCTGATTTATGGGTACTCTGCGCTTCTCTGCTTTACCTACTGATCAGCTCCCTGCCACTGTGCGGTCTGAGCAGACCTGTCGAAGTCCTGTGGATGCTCCTGCAAAAGCCAGCCAGCTGCAGAATGTGCTGTGGCAGTAGCCCATATGTGCTGGACAGGAACAGGTTTGGCTTTGTCCAGGGAGCAGTGTTTTCAAATCAAATGCATCTTTTAACTTCTGAGGGTCTGGTTATGGGGAAGTAACTGTATCACCATTTCCGTCTCCTGCTGGGCAGTGTAAGCACAGAACATCACTTTTCCTTTTCCAGTACTTATCAGGTTAGAATGTTTCATAGGTTGTTTTCACTAAGCTTTCTCACTTTGCCTAGAGAAGAGGTGCAGTGCACCGTCTTTGCCTGGTGCACTGACTTGAGTTGCTAACATTGCCTCCCTCTGTGCACCAAGCAAGCCTACATCCAGGCAGTACTTTTATCTATACTGCATGAAAGCTGCATAGGCTGCACATCAAGATATATTTTAGTTTATTGGTTTAATCTGATCTCCTGGAAATCTGCATGCAAGGGACAGCTCTCCTAACAGGCCATTTACAATTTAGAAATTGTTTTCCTGTGCGGGCTGCAGGGCCCGAACGCAGCAACTGCTTGAACTTATGTGTGGTTTTCAGGGATACAAACACATGACACCTCATTCTCAAGAGGAGGGCGGCTGGCTAAAATAATCAAAACGGGTATACAGAGGCTTTGAGCTTCATCCTGGAGATAGCACACCAGGTAGGTGATCAGCTTTCGCTTTGGGGGCAGAACTGACATATACTTCCTATTTTGCAGGTGGTGGGAGGATTCATTTCTCAGCCTTTGTAAAGCCCAGGGCACTTCTGGCAATAGTGCAAAGTATGAATTTGTATGCCTCAACTTAGTTTGGAGGCTTTTATTTCTAGGCCTCATAGCTTACCACAGCTGCAGCTATGGAATAATTTCTAAACTGCTGCTCCTGGAGAACAAGGGGAGGGATTACGAAGGATCTGGACGACTGAGTGGCGACAGAAAGCAGCAACAGTGACCTGCATTTGAGAAGCAGGGGGGGGGGGGCAGCTTCCTTATGCAAAGCAGCATGTGCTCCTTGGTTCGAGGTCTGAAAGGCAAGAAAGTTATTTATCATGTTTGTTCTGCCCTTTAGACGCTTTTACTGCTCTGCTTGTTATCACCAATTGTCTGTACTGTGAATAGCAGTTTTAAACAGCTGTGCAATTGCATTATATTAGTTAGGGGTACCTCTGCCACAGAGCCTCAGGACAACACATATGCCCTTATTAGTGTCAGGATTCTGCTCTGGCTCTTAATCATCAGGCTCCACTGATTACTGAGAAGTCCCTCTTAGCCTCTACGTTTTTGTGACACACTTTCCTATGTGTGTCCTTTTGCTTTTGTTGCAGGATCTACAGGACAGATGGGGGTGCTTTACTGCATCTGAAGTCAGAAAATGCCACATAGCCCTTGGCAGTTGAGCAAAACCTGGTTTGTTATTGCCAGGTAAGAAAAGAACGGTGTGGGTGCAAGAGCAGACAGAGAGCATCCTGCTGTGGCTGAGGGGTCTCAGCTGGGGAGGAGAGGGGGTGGGAGAGCAAGGATGGCTTCACCTGCCACCTGCAGCCGTGCAGGACTCCAGCCAGCAACGGCTGCCCAGTGAGCTGAAGTTTCTCAGTCACCATGTTCTTCTCACTCTGCCATCTTTCCACTGAGTGTCGCAGGCTTCTGAAACTGCCACAGTTGCAGGTTCCTTTGCGTGAGCTCCAGATCTGCATCTAAATTTTGTATCATTTTTGGCAAACATACGACTCTGAACCCAACCTTTGTCCGTACCCAGCCTACCAGTTTTGATGCATACCTCTGAAATGCAGTTTAGCTCAGTTTTTCCACAGAGCCTTAAAGCTGTCCAGAATATTTCCATGCTTGCTGGTTCTGTTACCAGAGTCTGATCAGCACAGAGTGAGAGCTTATGCCAACACAAGTCTTTCATCCAGCTGGGAGTGTGCAATGTAATGGGGCAGGCAGCAACCAGGGAAAACTCACAGTGCTTCAGGGAAGGTGTCCTTACAAGGCAATAATGCAGCAGAAGTTACTGACTGTCAAGTTTGGAAGACAGTCCTTAGATTTACACATTACAGTTACTTAAATTTGCAGCTAACCCTTTTGGGCCACAAGGTCTTGAGAGCTGTACTGAAGAGCTGTTCCCTGATCTCCTCTTTTGGGCCACTCCCATAATGAGTAATATTCAATCCTTTATATAGCATACTTTACCTTTGAGTCCTAAAATGTGTTTTAACAGCTCTTCTTAGCTATAAATAACCACAAAGACATCAGCTGCTTTGTGCTTTTTATTTAAAAAATACCACAAGCAGCAGCACCAACAGCCTCTTCCTCACCTTTAGTGTCTCTTGAGCATTTCACACCCAACTGCTGACCAAAGACACACTCACATGTTATGAGTGTGCAGCAATTCTGTTTCTGTGCACTAACAGCTTTGTAATCCTTGCATTTCTAGTTGTGGCTTACGATTTTCTTCTTAATTTAGCAGCTTTTGGGCTAAGTACCTGTCTCTCAGAATAGCTGAAAGTTCTGTAACTCTTTTCCCTTTAAGTTTTGCCTTCCCCAGTTACCCTCCCCCAGACCTGTACAGACGCTTAGTACATCAGTTGCAGAATCATGGAGAAATAGATAATTGAATATTCACACATGCAGAAACAACACAGGCAGAATGTGGAACAATGTGGAAACAAGCGCGAAAAGAGGCGGCATCTGTTTATTGAAAATTAGAATGTAGAATAAATTAAGAGGGCAAGGTTAAAACACTTCATCTGCAGGCAGAGTTTGTAGGGGAGGAAGACTTTGCAGGAAGTTTAGCACATAGACCATATAAAGGGCTTATGCAGTTTTATTTTTGCAAAATGGATTTCCCTCACCCCCCCAAGGACATGTTACAAAGGGATAAAAAGTGTCCACATAAAGAATGGTTTTCCAATAGAGATGATTATATATAGCTGTTTCACAGTAATGCTAGAATTAAAATGCTTAAAATGTTGGAATGCTTCAAGTACTGAAGAACAGAGTAAGTATTTTTAGCAATACCCTCAATTCATGTAAGTGAATGCTGTGCTAATTTTTCCACCATTGCCTATGCAGATCATGCTGGGCCTTTCTAAAACAAATAAGAAATTTAAGCTTGCATTTTTAATGCCTGTTTTGGTGTCATTCTGCAAGGAGGAGGGTAGATTCAAGATGGTGTTTGATGGACTGAAAAGAGCAGTGAATTTGATTGTGACGTGGAATTACTCTGCTGGCATTTCCAAAGGCCTGTAAAGATACCACACGGTCTGAGTTTTTACTTTTTTGTTGTTGTTGTTCTATACATACCTACACACTTTATACATTAAGCCTGCAAAAGGTTTACCATTTTAAAGCTGCTCAAATAGGCAAAAGCCATATCCTAGTCATTCATCATAAAACAAGCTTAATTATGCTAGGACATATTGACACTGCATCAGATTTTTAATCTTCAACATAATTTTATAACCATTGCTAACAGATGGGCTGATTACACTGAATTTGAGTTTTAAGTAATAGTTAGAAATTCTAAAACATGATTAAACTGGAAATACCCATCGCATACATAATTTTCAAAAGATACTGGAAGAAGGAAAACCAGAGCACAATAAAACCTCTTTTCTGTTTCCTGAGGAAAATGCGTTGCATTTAAGTGGACAGTTATCAGAGTTCCTTAAATGGCCAAGCAGTGTATGCTATTGGCAGCTCCTCTTCTGTGCAATTACAACAGATATGCAGAACCTTATTCTTTCTATAGGTCTGCTGCTCTTATTCCAGCATAAAAGGTGTGAATTTTTCTATTTCAGAAGCTATTTTATTGAAACAAGTGCCTTCTCCCTATTTTTTTTTGTCATTGAAAATGAAAGCAAGGAGTAACTTAAATTACCGTGTTTCTGCTCTTTAATAACAATAACAAATGAGAAATTCTTGTCAAATTGAGGTACAACTTTGTGGGACTAATGGAAGGTGCATATGAATTCTGAACAGAAGGTGTCCTTTTTTTATGTTATCATCATAAGGTTACTAAAGGGAAGATAAGCCAGACTTCTCTCTGTCTGCCATTGTTCATAATATGCTGGACATCTGTTTCATAGCACAAGGATGATAATGGGTCAGAGGTGATTGGTATCCTGAATTCTGGAATAGGAAAAATATAAAAATGAAATACTGTCTATTCAGATGTCAGTTCTATATATTGCAGAAAGAAAAGGGTGTAGTAGTCCTCTTATATTTTGGAATAGTCCTCTGGCCAACAAGATCAGCATAGAAAATGCTCGCAAGGCTCATGGCTGCCTGCTGTCCTTCAGACAGGTCTTCTGTCAGCATTATTAGCATTCCTAAATGAAGGGAGACACTGGTCACAGACCATGCAACAGGCTTGGGGGAAAGAAAGCTTACTGAAATTAAATATTTTGTTAAAACTCCACTGACAAAAGCAATCCCATAGTTATGAGTAATTGATTAGGATTTCTGCTAATTTTGGCTGGGGTGGAGTTAATCTTTTTAAGAGTGGCTGGTATGGGGCTGTGTTTTGGATTTGTGCTGAACACAGGGTTGATAATTTAGAGATGTTTTTGTTACTGTTGAGCAGGGCTTACACAGAGCCAAGGCCCCATCTGCTTCTCGTACTGCCACACTGGTGACGAGACTGGGAATGCTTGGGAAGTTGGGAGGAGACACAGCTGGGACAGATTCCCCAACTGACCAAAAGGATATTATTCCATACCATATGACATCATGCTCAGTATATAAAATAGGGGGAAGAAGAGGGGGACATTTGGAGTGATGGCATTTGTCTTCCCAAGTAACTGTTACATGTGATAGGGCCCTGCTCTCCTGGAGATAGCTGAACACCTGCCTGCCCATGGGAAGGACTGAATTAATTTCTTGTTTCGCTCTGCTTGTGTGCACAGCTTCTGCTTTTCCTATTAAACAGTCTTTTATCTCAACCCATGAGTTTTCTACCTTTTACACTTCTGATTCTCTCCCCAGTCCCACTGGTGGGGGAGCGAGCGAGTGACTGTGTGATGCTTGGCTGCTGGCTGGGGTTAAACCACAGCAACATTCAAAATGGCTTAATGCACTAACTTTTCATTATATAGAAGGGTTTCAATGCTGAAATTTCTCTGAACTAGGTACTCTAGCTACAACTTTATTTCCAACATGTTTTCTCCATCAGTTGCAGAATTTACTACTGCAGTAAATGTCTGTCCTTGCAAACAGTGTTACTTTTAGACAACATACTGTGAGAGACCCTTTCCTTCCAAAAAGTAAAATGCTGCCCTAGTGCTACAAAATTGCAGGCTGAAGGAAGAGCCTATAAGAGCAGAAATCAGGATGTCACTTTATGGTGATGCTTCAGATCAAAACTGTGGCAATATAAAGCTGTCTGGAGTGCTGACCTTGTAGTACAGTCAGCCCGCTCACCTGCAGCGTGTGGCTTTGGCACATCAGATCTGACTTCAACTCAGACCAACTCAGTCTCTAACACACTGTCTTGCACCCAACAGTGGTTTGCCTTTCAGCCCTTTGTTAATACTGAATGCTTCTGTGAGACAGCAGGTTGATGGTCAGCACTGCCTTCTGCAGCAGCATGTGTGGGCAGGTGCCGGCTGGAAAGCAAAGAATGAAGGAAGGACCCCAGTAGGGTTGTTAGGAATGGTGTTGCTCCAAGCCTGTGAGAGGACATAGAAGTCTGAATGAGCTGGGTAAAAGAAGAACTGCAGCAGTGTCCATCTGTCCAAATGTAGCTGGATGGGTAATGTTTGAATATCTAAGCAAATACATCAACAAGGTCTTGTAAATCATAGAATGATTTGTGTTGGAAGGTTCCTTTAAAGGTCATCTAGTCCAACCCCCCTGCAATAAGCAGGGGCATCTTCAACTGGTTCAGGCTGCTTAGAGTCTCATGCAACCTTCAGTGTTTCCAGGGATGGGACATCTACTACCTCTCTGGGAAACCTGTTCCAGTGTTTCACCACCCTCATCATAAAAAATTTCTTCCTTATAACCAGTCTGAATCTACCCTCTTTTAGTTTTTAAACCAAACTGTTCATATGTAAAATATTACAGAAAGGTGTAATTTAAATAATGTTCATTGTCTTAAGCAGGTTTTATACAGACAGCCTCTAACAAGACATAATATATAATTTCTTTTCGTTTTCAGGGGTTTTTTTTCTATATTGTACTTTAAATCAGGATTTTCTTCTTTCCTCATGATTGGTTTTGGATTGTTGTTTTGGTGTATGCTTGGTAAGTCAGCCTAGTCTAGCACTCTGCAAGCCTTCCTCTCATTAATATTATCAGAACTATCAGTCACATCTGCAAATGTCCATACCAAATAAATAGACCAAATCAGATTGCCCATTTTTGGCAGTGGTTGATGAATATGATGCAAAATGCAGTATTTCTGCTTACATTAACTTTGTGACAGAGAAGAATGATAATTTCCAAACTGTTTAAATTAGTTTCTCATGCACCAGGAGCTGCTGCGCATTTACATAAAGTCCTGTTGCTTTTTCAGAAACTTCCAACCACTAGCGATAGTATTAAATATGTCTTTAACAACCTACTAAACACATCATTAAATGCTTTGTTGTAGTATCTTCTCCATCCTTTAAAAGTCACAGTTTTTACTTTCAGGAAGTAATACTACAATAAGGCATTCGTTCTTTAATCTACTGGGTGGTAGGACTCAAATCTCAAAGAAATCTCAATCTCTCTTGAGGGGGGGTGGTATTTTTTTTTTTTTTTTAAGAAAAAAGCATTTTAGAAGTACAGTCCTCCTGAGATGAATAAAACTCCTCCCAGGTACAGAAGCTAACAAGAAGCTACAATGCAAATTCAATAAATCACTTTCATAATGAAAAGAACCTCTGTGTTCTGCACTGTTAAGTAGCCTAAAGAGGCTTTTAGTTACTGCATTATCTGAAGTACCGATAGCCGATTTAGGCAAGAAGATTATCTAGTTCAACTTGATAAGATTACTGTGACGAAAGAGGAGCTGTTCTGAACAAGATTTTAGGGATTTTTGTGGAGCTATTAGACACAAAAATAATCTTTCCTTCCCATTAACACCGTAAAGTTAAAATGTGAATAACTTTAAAAGTAAGAGCCTCTTCACTGGTGTTGCCATTAAGGACAGACTTACCACTCCCAAAGTCCAGTAAGTAGTTTCAGAAATACTGATTATTGAGGGAAGTGAAAAATGTGGATACCACAGCCATTAATAAAAGTTCCCTGAGAACTTTAGGAAAAGAAAATTTACAAAAAGTTACAGAGCTAGATCCATCCTGGAAAGATCCATAACACAGCAAAATATTTGAAAAATCCAACTTTTCAGGCAAACAGGAATAATGACTGGCTTATGATCAAAGGATGATTATTTCCATTGAAAGTTTATCCTCTCTTCTTTTTCCCTCACACTTAGTCTAAGTTAAGTGGATAATTAACAGTGTCATGGCTAATGAAAAGATCATAGGATCCCTGGAAATTATGAGTTAATTTTAAGAACATAGTATTGAAAAGGGAGAGAACAGGAAATCTGAACCTACCTTTTCTTATATTACCCACAAAGATAACAGAGAGATTTTACACTGGAATCTGAAAGACTTAAATGTTTTAATACAGGTGGAAGGTTAAGACAACTATATACATTCTGTGCAACATAAACACAAGCTCTCTCTTAACAACACTAGCTCCATCATACTGGCACAACTCCTAGTGAATACATTGCATTCAACAAGTTCTGTACTAGAGAGCACAGGTTTTTCTTTTTCTGCTAAAATAATAAATTAGAAAGTATAAAGTTAAGATTTTCTTATGGACAGACTGAATAAGATTTTCAAAAGTACACTATTAAGAGGGACAGGTCTCAGTGTGAACTGAGTTGTGAAATTAATTCTTTGAAATCCTGTCTTGTATGTTGTTTGTTCATATAGACATTTAAATATGTAATAAATTGGCTGTATCTTTCAGTCACCATCCATCAGTATATTGAGTTAATCTTCAGATGCATGAAAATATTAAATACCACTGAAATTTTTAAAGTTAATACATAAATTGTGGGGAAAAACAACCACAAAATTGATAAATGTATTTCCATTGTAAGATAAAGAACTTGTCTACTGTGTCGTAGAGTATAGTTTTAGGTATTGACAGTGTCACAACATCCAAGAGGAAAGAATTAATCACCAGCACACTGCTAATCTGTCTCATTTTCCAGTTTTTGTATCTCATTTTGTCCAGCCTCTGCGAGGTAAGATAAGAGTCTTTTATAGGCTTCTCTGTTGAGAAAAAGAAAAGAAAACAAAAAAAAAAAGTGACGTTACTTAAACAATCTCACACATCCTAGGAGTAAAAGCACATAATTCCCAAATTCACTGTTTACATACTGGGATATTAAAACATGGGAACTTCCCCCCACCTATTCAACTGCTTTGTTTGCTGTGAATTTTTTAGTATGGTGAGATTGGAAGAAGGATAAGGATTGCACAGTTTATGCCTAGAAGTCTACTTGTTTAGTAAACTGCTGTGAAATAGAAATTCTTCATTTTAAAACATGGAGTTTCCAAGGCTTAGATGAGATTAGCATTCAGACTTCATAACGTTTGCTCTCTCATTTCTGCCTATGAAATTTCTGATTCACAGCACAGCGATGTGAGCGACTGGCACTAAGGTGCAGGCTGGCACTAACACAGATTTAGACCAACATCCTTAACCAAGGACAACGACTGTTTTAAAATAAACCTAGAATTCAGAAGGGAACTGTCACTCAAGTGGATTTTCCAGAAGAGTGCATATGTGTTGATGAGACTTTTCACCTTAAGTTCATTCTACTACTCGCCAACCTAGACAATGTAATTATTGTTAAGGTACTGTCTCTGACATTTAGGTATTTTCTAATTATGTATTTTTGTCATGAAATATCAACTTGAGCAAACAAAACTGAAGTTTTCATAGTAGTTCCTTGCAATAACAACACTGGACATCACCACTATAAGCAACTAATGCAACTTCTGAACTTTGCTTTTTTTTATATATACCCGGGTTTGCACTTCCATGTCTACAGTAATTGCACAGAATATATTAATATAATGTTATTTAGTGGCCAGGACTGAAGAGAGAAAATCAGGTATTAGTGTTCTTATGTGCTCATGGGTCACCTCAGACTGTTGGGTAACGGAGCATATTATAAATGCAAATTATTAACACAAAACATCAACAACAGATTAGATAATATACAGTTTTAAGTGATGAAACTAAAAGAAATGTAATCAGTAATCCCCAAGCATATATTTCAGGAAGCTCAAGCAACCTGCTTTCCTTCAGTATTTTATAGATTCTGAAATGAATTTTACCATAATAACAGTATTTAACAAGAACAAAAAAACTGGTTATGAAATACATTATCAAAATATGAAAAGCAGATAGTATGGAAATCCTCCTGACATGGTACATCCAGTTGATCCTAGCTGAATTCTCTTAAATAAAAGCAAATGTATTTATTGGTAGCAGATAATAAAAACTGAATAATACAATTACAAATAAGTTAAATATATTTTTTGTTAACTGGAAGATTAAAACCTTGTGACTACCCTTTAATGTCTCATGGGTTACATCTTGCACAGCTCTGTCTTTTGGACTTGTTATAGCTCAGGCCCTGCCAACACACACCTTAAAACTTCCCCAGGTGGAGGTGTCACTAGGATCCTACCCTTTGGCTAGTCTAAGGATGCACTAGGATGTGCATTAATGTAAACACTGGAGCCAGTTCCCAGTTCAGAGTCAAGGGGAGCCTTCCAGTGAGCAGTACGAACAGGAGAAGCCCTTTTGGCTCGGGTGCCACACTAAGCAGAGCTTTGTTACACTATTCATATAGAGATGCTGCAAGTTCAGTGCTGCATCCGCACGCAGAGACACCATGCTCTGTGCAAAGCTGCTCCCCTCATGTGCCATTTCCACCTA